>JAWRYS010001791.1:0-622146 GCA_034769895.1 Magicicada septendecula | reverse complement strand
AAGTAACATAAAGAAAACTATTGTACTAGATAATAGTAAAAATAATCATAGTAAATATATATGGAAAGAAGCAAGAAACTAAACTAATACATATAAGCATTGCTGTCATTCAGTAGGATACACATAACCTCAACTGAACAGAATCTGCAACACAGAATCACAAATAACAATTAGAAAAACACTGATAAAAGTATTTACATGATGCAACAACCAAACTAGAATAGATAATAAACAGAATGAACCCAGTATGAACTAAGGAACACAAATATACACCTTACATTGTTTAAACAAATCATAGCCAAATTACCAAACCACAGAGTGACTGACAGAATTACATAAAAAACTCAGTAAAAACTAATCAAGAAGAGGAACATAGCATAACAGTAGTTACAAGAATACTCAATACCTCTTTGAGAACCATTAACAAACATTAATTACATGAATTTAGGTAATAATAATAGTAAACAATAATACATGTCAGATGGAACTAGATGTAAGTAGCAATCCAACAGAAAATTGTAAATAATTAACACAACAGGGAATAATATATACCCAAGATAAGCTATAGACAAAGACTAAAGACCCATTAATGGATGAAAATACATCCCTAATACAAAAATTAATATAAAACAAGAGTATCAATATGACAGGACCCATTACATGGTATAATACAGACATTCAGTATAAATAAACGAAGCTGTATTAATAAATACAAAGCTTCACAAAAGATGTAATATCATTTAATGTACAAACCAAGGACAAAAGAATTGTGTTAGTATAATATATATGTTAGAACTGATAAGATTTAATGCGTGGACATTTAGGGCCTACTCGCCTGAAAATGCATTATGAAATATTACAAATATTTAGTATTTAAGGAATAATTGATAAAAGTTAATGACTTTAACTATCAACAGTGAGTGATATAAGTATCATGTGATACGATAAAGTGGAAAAAACTTATATTTAAATAAGAACCACAAAAAGTGCCTCGACGGAAGGGTAAATAAGTTAATCATGGATGGAATTAGTGCTTGAGTGGACTCAAAATAAAGAGCAGAGCATCTGCAATAAAGTGATACCCTTAGTTTCCAAATCCGAGTTGTATTAAAAAAGTTATAAACGATCATAATTTTTCCATCAATTACAAAAGAATTGATAGCGTCATTTCTGTAATCTCAGACCCGAAGTCCGATGCTTAGAAATAAAATTTCTTAAATTATTAAGGCATATTGGTACGAGATTAATCGATTTCCAGCCAATAAGAAGCGCTGATTTCAGCAGAAGCCGAGCAAGGCAGCGAGGGAGAGCATTATTAAGTAACTGATCATCAACACAGACAGAACGAGTCTCCGACTAGAGTAAAATTTTTAAAATGTGCGCGTTCCCTAGTTGGTAAACCATTACATCTAACCTAACTTTTGTGTAAATAACCTCAAACGAGTGAAGTACAACCTGTGATGTGAAAAAGTGAACATACCATTGCCAGTGTATAATATCGGCAATGATGAGTGAAATAATAAGGGAGTCTTTAGATTTAACGACATTTTAATGAATTTTAAATGTTTATCAAATAATATATTTTTGTGTTGATACCACGTTAGTCAAGTACACCTATACGTGACTAACCTAAATAATGATTATTAATTAACAAGTTATTGAACAAAAGGTCTCAATTTTATTTATTCATTATATATGAAATATTATTAATTTTTAAAAGGAGTTGCGAATTGAATTTACTACTTAACCAATACTGGTGTGAGCATAAATAGATGCTGATTTGACCATAACCATAACGAAAGACAATTCATTTGTAAACAATAATTGAGAACCGTCAATAAGGTTAATGAATAATAACAGTATCATTAACAAATATTATGTATAATTATAAGATTTTAATGAAATCAATTTAAATATTTTTAATAATTAACTTAGAGGAATTGACACTCTAACCTACCTGTTACGAAAGGTACACAGATAATGCAGTGCTGTGCTTTCACATTAAGAAAGTATAAATATACTTAATTGCACTGAGATTATAAATTGATCTTTATATTTTGTTCTTTATAACCATTAGAGGAATATTATTCCGATACTCAACAATTTTAATCGTATCGCACATACCATATCATAACCTGCGAAATTCATAGCAGGCGTGCCCGATACGATAGTTTCCAATATTATGATTAAAAACTTTTTTCGATTTTGTAATCACTCTCCATAATACGTTATTGTCGTATTTAAGCATTTTTGTAGCCAGTATCTTGTATACTAAAAGAATTCACGATTTTTTGGTAATTATAAATAAAAATCTAACCAAACCAGGTTAGAATAATACAATATAAAGAAACAGTGTTACCAGCCCTGAGCTTTAAGAATCTCTGTAACGAGTTGAACTATTTTTCTGACGTTTTATAAAATGTTTTAAAGGGTTTTGAATGAAATTTCATTATTGTTAATAAACTACCATTTTAATCATAATAGTGTCAGTCTGTCATTTCAAGGTAGATTAAAATAATAACAATAACAGAGCATTTATTTTACAAAGTGGCAGTACGGCGAACAAGCGGCCAAGATTTGAATAATCTCAAAACAGTATCGTAAATACAAAACAACTTTCTTTACTTTATGTCCACTATACACTAGTGATAAATGTTGTATGAACTGTGTCATGTTATTTTAGTGCATTACAGGATCTACTTTGGAAGATTGATGCCAATAAATAAGTGGTAAGTGACAGGCAAATTCACCAGTGTTCGAGAAGAGAATTTAAACATTGTTTTCAGCTTTTTAAACCCTTTTGAGCTATCGATAATAACAATTAAAACATCTTTACACTCATAGTATTACAACGTGTGACTTATTACGTATTATACTTAACTGAAAGAATATAACAACAGACAATTCGTTGTATAACGTGGCGCCCAACCTTCGAGCATCGAATTAGGTCAATTATACCCAACTAAATAAATATCAAATATTTTTAAACTTAATTCGAGCGGCAGTTACAATACTTTACTATGAAAATGCACAAGAGAGGATGGACAAGAACGGAGAGGGTGGACATGGATCGAATAAACAGATTATTGAACATAGACAGTGAAGAAATACACCGACAAATGGAAGAGGAAAAGAGACAGATAAGAGAGGAGTCAAACCAATTAAGACGCAAAATCGAGGAAAGTTTCACAAAGTTCCAAAGAGTGGAAACCCGGCAGGAAAGGATGAAACGAAATACAGAATTATTCAATAACCAAACAGAACGGTGGGAGGAAGAAGAAATGAACTACCGTAACCAGAGATGGGAAGGCGAGCGTAAAAGAAAGGAAGCATTCGAAGAAGAATTAAAAAGTGCCAAGAAATTAAAAGATGAGCAGAGACAAATAAATGAAAATTTAATGAAAAATAAAGAAAATACTAATGGAAATAAGAAACAAATTAACGAAAAAATCAAGAACGACCATACCAAGGATTCCACGGAACCACTATAAGAAAATGTAAATAAGAATACCCAAGAACAAAGTATCCATAATAATAATAAAAAGGAGGAGGAAATAATAAATACTAAACCAGTGATTGAACCAATAACGGAGAATGATTATAATAAATCATGTGAACCTTTAAATGAACACAGTGAAACCGTGAATAAAAACATAGAAAACCCCTACAAGAAAATAAATAATAATGATGATATAATGGGAGTGAATAATAAAGACACCAAAGAAATAATAAATGACAATAAACCATTAATACTCATAGAAAATGCGAATAAAAACCCAGAACCGTTAGATAAAGAATTAAAAGAAACCAATAACACGGAAACGCCTGAAGTGGAGGCTACAGCAGGCGACACCGTGGAAAACCAACCCGAACAGATGGAGGAACTCCAGCAACAGGAGAAAATACCACAACAAAAGAAGGATGAAAGCTTCACGGAACGGATGGAAGGGCTTTTTAAAAAATACGCTAAGGTAATAGAAGAATATGATAAGAGAATGAGTGATAATGAACGACAACAACTGAGACAGATGGTAGAAGAATTCAAAAACGACAACAAACCAGAAGGGAGAGAAGAATTAAGAAATGACAACAAACCAGAAATTGAAGAGGTACCCGAGGATGAAAACTTGGAACTACAAAATCTGCCAATGAATGATAATAAAACGGACGTAAAAGAATTACCCGAAGGTAAAAACACGGAACAAGTGAGTCTGAAACCCAAAGATAAAAACATCGAATATTCAAAGCAAGAAATAGAATTACAAGAGGCCAAAAATACGTTATTACCAGAGAATGAAAATAACAAAAACCAAGAGAATATTAAACACACAAGAATCGAAGATAATGGAGAAAAGAAGAACCAAATAACTAAGAAAACGGAAGTGAAGAAGATGAAAATAAGAAAAATACGTCCCAAGAAAGTGAGAATTACAAAGGAAATATTAGAGATGACTAGGAGTGGTCTAGTTAATTTAGTTAACCATCCAATTATTAATCAAAGAACAATGATCAATAACAAAAATTATAACAAGAACCTAATAAAAATTTCAAAGGTTAATCACAATAAAACGATGAACAAAAACTTAAATAAATACATACTTAAAACAAATATGCCAACAAATGAGATGCATAATACAATGTTGATGATATCCTCAATAAAAAATACATCATTAAAATACTTGGTGAACAAACCAAATGATGAAATGATTAAAATAGTATTAAATACCAGCGACTATTTTATGTTTGAAGAGCTACAATACCGGTTAATTAAAAAGGAATTAACCATGACGGAAGAACGTGAAGTAAATGAAGATTTTGTAGCAGCCAAATGGAAGAGCCGTATGATAAGTAGATACTTCACCAATATAGAAACCGATCTAGACACAAAAATAATCCGAGGGAACAGAGCAACAAGGATAATCGGCTATGGTTAAACCAAATAACCATCCACCATTGAAGAAGGACGGATGTTACAGATAACCGAATGAAGCAAACCAGAAAAGAAAAAAGAATAAAGGGAAATTACAACCAAACTTCACTGAAAAAATATATTGAAGTCTGACTAACATGAAGAGCCTGAATATTATTTTGAAAAAATACTTAGTGATAATATGAATTTTGAAAATGATAATTATGAATATGAAAATGAACGTTATCAAACTACTAATATAATATAATAATGTGTACATACATAGAGGTAAGAGAGAAAAGAATAATATACGAGATGGACAATTAACAACTTGGCATAAAATATAAATTTCCTAGAGCCAGTCAACATGTAAATTACCAACTTACCCGTACATACAAAAAGAAGAATAATATACGAGGCCGACACCTACCACCTATGGCATAATAAAATAAAATTTCCAAGAGCCAGTCAACATGTAAATAACAGCTTACCCGTACATACAAAAAGAAGAAGAATATACGAGACCGACACCCAAGATCTATGGCATAACAAATATAAATTCCTAGAGCCAGTCAACAAGTAAATTACCAACTTACCCGTACACAGAAAAGAAAAAGATAATCTACGATGAGATTGCAAAAAGAAGGAGGAGAATGAATTTCATTATAAAATGGAGATACACTACATGAGGCATGAAACCAAAACCAAGTGAGAGCCTATTAAGTGAAATATTACACAGATATGTGGGTAAAGAAGATACAGAAGAATATAAAGTGAACTAACAGAAGAAAGATTGATTGATACCGAAGAATAATGAACAATACCATACTAAGAAGGACAATCAAGAGAAAATACCAATGAAGAACTGTAAACCGAATTATCCTAGAGAAAAATATGAAGATCAAGTTAAAATGAATCAAGAAGAGACGAATATAATTAAGTATAAACCGCAAGTGCGTGAAGTAATCCCAAGAATGTTTATTATTAGTCGGAAGATTGACTACTTTTATATTATGATATGAATTGACTGAAGAATTATTCCAGCAATCATTTATATTTTGAACAGAGATGATTTACCTCTGAATTTATTTGATGTTAGTATGGCCAGCAGAGAATGAAGGTCAAATGAGCCACTCTGAGCTGCCCCAGCTAAAATGTTAGGGAAATAGGGAATTAAATAGTCTAGGGAAGACAGATACAAAGGAAAAAATAAAGTATGATTCATAAAGGAAAATGGAAGGATACAAGAAGAACAGAAGATTCAATATAAAGAAGAGTACAACAATTGATAAATTCTTCATTAATTTAGTATAGGGATTCAGAATTAATCAATTCTTATAGGAAGGCATATGTAACATATCAAAATTATCGTTACATAAATATAATATCAAATGCCCAGAATGAAAATCTACAAGGAACATATCTAAGCCAACATAGCCAAAAACACCAACAAAATGAAGAAACAACACTAAAATGTAGAAGTTAATTGTATATCCATGGATAAATAATGTTGAAGAAAATAAGCACCGTAGAAGGAAGAAATTATAATTGTATGAATCATCAATATTGTCACAAGAGGAAAAATGAACCAAGCAACTACGTTAGCAACCAAGACCCAATAGATCATATAAGTGAGGGAAAGGACCCAATAAGTGAGAGAAAAATATATAAGAAGAGGAAAAACCCTATATATAAGAAGAGGAAGAATGTACAACAAATAATGAAAAATACTTAACAAGGAACAAGAAAATGACATTACCAGTGTGAGGAAGATACGATAAATAAGGAAGGCATTTAATAAATGAAGAAAATACCCAGAAAATAAGAAGATAATACTACCAGTATGAGGAGTACCAAACAAGTGAATAATGATACCCCAACAAGGAAGAACTTGAAGGAAAACCAAGTGACCAAGAACAAAGTATTGACAAAATAATAAGCAGCCACAGACAATAATAGTGAGTTACTTATAGTGAATTGATTAATACCAAAATACCATGATCTCAAACAAAATAACACAAACAATAAAAGTGTAGTGTTAATAGGAAGTGAAGATAATAAGTAATAACAAAGGTATACAATAATCTCAAATAAACAACACAAACAATCAGTGTATTATTTATGAGACAAAAGTATAATAAAGTAAAGCATAATAAAGACCACAAGTGAAATTAAAATAAGTAAAGAAATAATTGCTCTATTAGGAAAATAAATGGAACTATTTACCAGTAACTACCATGACTGACATTGAATGTAAAATCTTTACTAAATATACATTTAAATATCAGGAGAGTGAAAGGTAAAGTCAATACAGAAAGTAATTACTAGTATGTCAGAGATAAGACAACCTGTATTAGAAAAACAAAACAGTATACCCAAACCAAATGTAAACACATAACATGTATGTCAATAACTAGTTAGAATTAGATAACAATATGTGAACAAATAGTATATAATAGAAGTAACATAAAGAAAACTATTGTACTAGATAATAGTAAAAATAATCATAGTAAATATATATGGAAAGAAGCAAGAAACTAAACTAATACATATAAGCATTGCTGTCATTCAGTAGGATACACATAACCTCAACTGAACAGAATCTGCAACACAGAATCACAAATAACAATTAGAAAAACACTGATAAAAGTATTTACATGATGCAACAACCAAACTAGAATAGATAATAAACAGAATGAACCCAGTATGAACTAAGGAACACAAATATACACCTTACATTGTTTAAACAAATCATAGCCAAATTACCAAACCACAGAGTGACTGACAGAATTACATAAAAAACTCAGTAAAAACTAATCAAGAAGAGGAACATAGCATAACAGTAGTTACAAGAATACTCAATACCTCTTTGAGAACCATTAACAAACATTAATTACATGAATTTAGGTAATAATAATAGTAAACAATAATACATGTCAGATGGAACTAGATGTAAGTAGCAATCCAACAGAAAATTGTAAATAATTAACACAACAGGGAATAATATATACCCAAGATAAGCTATAGACAAAGACTAAAGACCCATTAATGGATGAAAATACATCCCTAATACAAAAATTAATATAAAACAAGAGTATCAATATGACAGGACCCATTACATGGTATAATACAGACATTCAGTATAAATAAACGAAGCTGTATTAATAAATACAAAGCTTCACAAAAGATGTAATATCATTTAATGTACAAACCAAGGACAAAAGAATTGTGTTAGTATAATATATATGTTAGAACTGATAAGATTTAATGCGTGGACATTTAGGGCCTACTCGCCTGAAAATGCATTATGAAATATTACAAATATTTAGTATTTAAGGAATAATTGATAAAAGTTAATGACTTTAACTATCAACAGTGAGTGATATAAGTATCATGTGATACGATAAAGTGGAAAAAACTTATATTTAAATAAGAACCACAAAAAGTGCCTCGACGGAAGGGTAAATAAGTTAATCATGGATGGAATTAGTGCTTGAGTGGACTCAAAATAAAGAGCAGAGCATCTGCAATAAAGTGATACCCTTAGTTTCCAAATCCGAGTTGTATTAAAAAAGTTATAAACGATCATAATTTTTCCATCAATTACAAAAGAATTGATAGCGTCATTTCTGTAATCTCAGACCCGAAGTCCGATGCTTAGAAATAAAATTTCTTAAATTATTAAGGCATATTGGTACGAGATTAATCGATTTCCAGCCAATAAGAAGCGCTGATTTCAGCAGAAGCCGAGCAAGGCAGCGAGGGAGAGCATTATTAAGTAACTGATCATCAACACAGACAGAACGAGTCTCCGACTAGAGTAAAATTTTTAAAATGTGCGCGTTCCCTAGTTGGTAAACCATTACATCTAACCTAACTTTTGTGTAAATAACCTCAAACGAGTGAAGTACAACCTGTGATGTGAAAAAGTGAACATACCATTGCCAGTGTATAATATCGGCAATGATGAGTGAAATAATAAGGGAGTCTTTAGATTTAACGACATTTTAATGAATTTTAAATGTTTATCAAATAATATATTTTTGTGTTGATACCACGTTAGTCAAGTACACCTATACGTGACTAACCTAAATAATGATTATTAATTAACAAGTTATTGAACAAAAGGTCTCAATTTTATTTATTCATTATATATGAAATATTATTAATTTTTAAAAGGAGTTGCGAATTGAATTTACTACTTAACCAATACTGGTGTGAGCATAAATAGATGCTGATTTGACCATAACCATAACGAAAGACAATTCATTTGTAAACAATAATTGAGAACCGTCAATAAGGTTAATGAATAATAACAGTATCATTAACAAATATTATGTATAATTATAAGATTTTAATGAAATCAATTTAAATATTTTTAATAATTAACTTAGAGGAATTGACACTCTAACCTACCTGTTACGAAAGGTACACAGATAATGCAGTGCTGTGCTTTCACATTAAGAAAGTATAAATATACTTAATTGCACTGAGATTATAAATTGATCTTTATATTTTGTTCTTTATAACCATTAGAGGAATATTATTCCGATACTCAACAATTTTAATCGTATCGCACATACCATATCATAACCTGCGAAATTCATAGCAGGCGTGCCCGATACGATAGTTTCCAATATTATGATTAAAAACTTTTTTCGATTTTGTAATCACTCTCCATAATACGTTATTGTCGTATTTAAGCATTTTTGTAGCCAGTATCTTGTATACTAAAAGAATTCACGATTTTTTGGTAATTATAAATAAAAATCTAACCAAACCAGGTTAGAATAATACAATATAAAGAAACAGTGTTACCAGCCCTGAGCTTTAAGAATCTCTGTAACGAGTTGAACTATTTTTCTGACGTTTTATAAAATGTTTTAAAGGGTTTTGAATGAAATTTCATTATTGTTAATAAACTACCATTTTAATCATAATAGTGTCAGTCTGTCATTTCAAGGTAGATTAAAATAATAACAATAACAGAGCATTTATTTTACAAAGTGGCAGTACGGCGAACAAGCGGCCAAGATTTGAATAATCTCAAAACAGTATCGTAAATACAAAACAACTTTCTTTACTTTATGTCCACTATACACTAGTGATAAATGTTGTATGAACTGTGTCATGTTATTTTAGTGCATTACAGGATCTACTTTGGAAGATTGATGCCAATAAATAAGTGGTAAGTGACAGGCAAATTCACCAGTGTTCGAGAAGAGAATTTAAACATTGTTTTCAGCTTTTTAAACCCTTTTGAGCTATCGATAATAACAATTAAAACATCTTTACACTCATAGTATTACAACGTGTGACTTATTACGTATTATACTTAACTGAAAGAATATAACAACAGACAATTCGTTGTATAACGTGGCGCCCAACCTTCGAGCATCGAATTAGGTCAATTATACCCAACTAAATAAATATCAAATATTTTTAAACTTAATTCGAGCGGCAGTTACAATACTTTACTATGAAAATGCACAAGAGAGGATGGACAAGAACGGAGAGGGTGGACATGGATCGAATAAACAGATTATTGAACATAGACAGTGAAGAAATACACCGACAAATGGAAGAGGAAAAGAGACAGATAAGAGAGGAGTCAAACCAATTAAGACGCAAAATCGAGGAAAGTTTCACAAAGTTCCAAAGAGTGGAAACCCGGCAGGAAAGGATGAAACGAAATACAGAATTATTCAATAACCAAACAGAACGGTGGGAGGAAGAAGAAATGAACTACCGTAACCAGAGATGGGAAGGCGAGCGTAAAAGAAAGGAAGCATTCGAAGAAGAATTAAAAAGTGCCAAGAAATTAAAAGATGAGCAGAGACAAATAAATGAAAATTTAATGAAAAATAAAGAAAATACTAATGGAAATAAGAAACAAATTAACGAAAAAATCAAGAACGACCATACCAAGGATTCCACGGAACCACTATAAGAAAATGTAAATAAGAATACCCAAGAACAAAGTATCCATAATAATAATAAAAAGGAGGAGGAAATAATAAATACTAAACCAGTGATTGAACCAATAACGGAGAATGATTATAATAAATCATGTGAACCTTTAAATGAACACAGTGAAACCGTGAATAAAAACATAGAAAACCCCTACAAGAAAATAAATAATAATGATGATATAATGGGAGTGAATAATAAAGACACCAAAGAAATAATAAATGACAATAAACCATTAATACTCATAGAAAATGCGAATAAAAACCCAGAACCGTTAGATAAAGAATTAAAAGAAACCAATAACACGGAAACGCCTGAAGTGGAGGCTACAGCAGGCGACACCGTGGAAAACCAACCCGAACAGATGGAGGAACTCCAGCAACAGGAGAAAATACCACAACAAAAGAAGGATGAAAGCTTCACGGAACGGATGGAAGGGCTTTTTAAAAAATACGCTAAGGTAATAGAAGAATATGATAAGAGAATGAGTGATAATGAACGACAACAACTGAGACAGATGGTAGAAGAATTCAAAAACGACAACAAACCAGAAGGGAGAGAAGAATTAAGAAATGACAACAAACCAGAAATTGAAGAGGTACCCGAGGATGAAAACTTGGAACTACAAAATCTGCCAATGAATGATAATAAAACGGACGTAAAAGAATTACCCGAAGGTAAAAACACGGAACAAGTGAGTCTGAAACCCAAAGATAAAAACATCGAATATTCAAAGCAAGAAATAGAATTACAAGAGGCCAAAAATACGTTATTACCAGAGAATGAAAATAACAAAAGCCAAGAGAATATTAAACACACAAGAATCGAAGATAATGGAGAAAAGAAGAACCAAATAACTAAGAAAACGGAAGTGAAGAAGATGAAAATAAGAAAAATACGTCCCAAGAAAGTGAGAATTACAAAGGAAATATTAGAGATGACTAGGAGTGGTCTAGTTAATTTAGTTAACCATCCAATTATTAATCAAAGAACAATGATCAATAACAAAAATTATAACAAGAACCTAATAAAAATTTCAAAGGTTAATCACAATAAAACGATGAACAAAAACTTAAATAAATACATACTTAAAACAAATATGCCAACAAATGAGATGCATAATACAATGTTGATGATATCCTCAATAAAAAATACATCATTAAAATACTTGGTGAACAAACCAAATGATGAAATGATTAAAATAGTATTAAATACCAGCGACTATTTTATGTTTGAAGAGCTACAATACCGGTTAATTAAAAAGGAATTAACCATGACGGAAGAACGTGAAGTAAATGAAGATTTTGTAGCAGCCAAATGGAAGAGCCGTATGATAAGTAGATACTTCACCAATATAGAAACCGATCTAGACACAAAAATAATCCGAGGGAACAGAGCAACAAGGATAATCGGCTATGGTTAAACCAAATAACCATCCACCATTGAAGAAGGACGGATGTTACAGATAACCGAATGAAGCAAACCAGAAAAGAAAAAAGAATAAAGGGAAATTACAACCAAACTTCACTGAAAAAATATATTGAAGTCTGACTAACATGAAGAGCCTGAATATTATTTTGAAAAAATACTTAGTGATAATATGAATTTTGAAAATGATAATTATGAATATGAAAATGAACGTTATCAAACTACTAATATAATATAATAATGTGTACATACATAGAGGTAAGAGAGAAAAGAATAATATACGAGATGGACAATTAACAACTTGGCATAAAATATAAATTTCCTAGAGCCAGTCAACATGTAAATTACCAACTTACCCGTACATACAAAAAGAAGAATAATATACGAGGCCGACACCTACCACCTATGGCATAATAAAATAAAATTTCCAAGAGCCAGTCAACATGTAAATAACAGCTTACCCGTACATACAAAAAGAAGAAGAATATACGAGACCGACACCCAAGATCTATGGCATAACAAATATAAATTCCTAGAGCCAGTCAACAAGTAAATTACCAACTTACCCGTACACAGAAAAGAAAAAGATAATCTACGATGAGATTGCAAAAAGAAGGAGGAGAATGAATTTCATTATAAAATGGAGATACACTACATGAGGCATGAAACCAAAACCAAGTGAGAGCCTATTAAGTGAAATATTACACAGATATGTGGGTAAAGAAGATACAGAAGAATATAAAGTGAACTAACAGAAGAAAGATTGATTGATACCGAAGAATAATGAACAATACCATACTAAGAAGGACAATCAAGAGAAAATACCAATGAAGAACTGTAAACCGAATTATCCTAGAGAAAAATATGAAGATCAAGTTAAAATGAATCAAGAAGAGACGAATATAATTAAGTATAAACCGCAAGTGCGTGAAGTAATCCCAAGAATGTTTATTATTAGTCGGAAGATTGACTACTTTTATATTATGATATGAATTGACTGAAGAATTATTCCAGCAATCATTTATATTTTGAACAGAGATGATTTACCTCTGAATTTATTTGATGTTAGTATGGCCAGCAGAGAATGAAGGTCAAATGAGCCACTCTGAGCTGCCCCAGCTAAAATGTTAGGGAAATAGGGAATTAAATAGTCTAGGGAAGACAGATACAAAGGAAAAAATAAAGTATGATTCATAAAGGAAAATGGAAGGATACAAGAAGAACAGAAGATTCAATATAAAGAAGAGTACAACAACTGATAAATTCTTCATTAATTTAGTATAGGGATTCAGAATTAATCAATTCTTATAGGAAGGCATATGTAACATATCAAAATTATCGTTACATAAATATAATATCAAATGCCCAGAATGAAAATCTACAAGGAACATATCTAAGCCAACATAGCCAAAAACACCAACAAAATGAAGAAACAACACTAAAATGTAGAAGTTAATCGTATATCCATGGATAAATAATGTTGAAGAAAATAAGCACCGTAGAAGGAAGAAATTATAATTGTATGAATCATCAATATTGTCACAAGAGGAAAAATGAACCAAGCAACTACGTTAGCAACCAAGACCCAATAGATCATATAAGTGAGGGAAAGGACCCAATAAGTGAGAGAAAAATATATAAGAAGAGGAAAAACCCTATATATAAGAAGAGGAAGAATGTACAACAAATAATGAAAAATACTTAACAAGGAACAAGAAAATGACATTACCAGTGTGAGGAAGATACGATAAATAAGGAAGGCATTTAATAAATGAAGAAAATACCCAGAAAATAAGAAGATAATACTACCAGTATGAGGAGTACCAAACAAGTGAATAATGATACCCCAACAAGGAAGAACTTGAAGGAAAACCAAGTGACCAAGAACAAAGTATTGACAAAATAATAAGCAGCCACAGACAATAATAGTGAGTTACTTATAGTGAATTGATTAATACCAAAATACCATGATCTCAAACAAAATAACACAAACAATAAAAGTGTAGTGTTAATAGGAAGTGAAGATAATAAGTAATAACAAAGGTATACAATAATCTCAAATAAACAACACAAACAATCAGTGTATTATTTATGAGACAAAAGTATAATAAAGTAAAGCATAATAAAGACCACAAGTGAAATTAAAATAAGTAAAGAAATAATTGCTCTATTAGGAAAATAAATGGAACTATTTACCAGTAACTACCATGACTGACATTGAATGTAAAATCTTTACTAAATATACATTTAAATATCAGGAGAGTGAAAGGTAAAGTCAATACAGAAAGTAATTACTAGTATGTCAGAGATAAGACAACCTGTATTAGAAAAACAAAACAGTATACCCAAACCAAATGTAAACACATAACATGTATGTCAATAACTAGTTAGAATTAGATAACAATATGTGAACAAATAGTATATAATAGAAGTAACATAAAGAAAACTATTGTACTAGATAATAGTAAAAATAATCATAGTAAATATATATGGAAAGAAGCAAGAAACTAAACTAATACATATAAGCATTGCTGTCATTCAGTAGGATACACATAACCTCAACTGAACAGAATCTGCAACACAGAATCACAAATAACAATTAGAAAAACACTGATAAAAGTATTTACATGATGCAACAACCAAACTAGAATAGATAATAAACAGAATGAACCCAGTATGAACTAAGGAACACAAATATACACCTTACATTGTTTAAACAAATCATAGCCAAATTACCAAACCACAGAGTGACTGACAGAATTACATAAAAAACTCAGTAAAAACTAATCAAGAAGAGGAACATAGCATAACAGTAGTTACAAGAATACTCAATACCTCTTTGAGAACCATTAACAAACATTAATTACATGAATTTAGGTAATAATAATAGTAAACAATAATACATGTCAGATGGAACTAGATGTAAGTAGCAATCCAACAGAAAATTGTAAATAATTAACACAACAGGGAATAATATATACCCAAGATAAGCTATAGACAAAGACTAAAGACCCATTAATGGATGAAAATACATCCCTAATACAAAAATTAATATAAAACAAGAGTATCAATATGACAGGACCCATTACATGGTATAATACAGACATTCAGTATAAATAAACGAAGCTGTATTAATAAATACAAAGCTTCACAAAAGATGTAATATCATTTAATGTACAAACCAAGGACAAAAGAATTGTGTTAGTATAATATATATGTTAGAACTGATAAGATTTAATGCGTGGACATTTAGGGCCTACTCGCCTGAAAATGCATTATGAAATATTACAAATATTTAGTATTTAAGGAATAATTGATAAAAGTTAATGACTTTAACTATCAACAGTGAGTGATATAAGTATCATGTGATACGATAAAGTGGAAAAAACTTATATTTAAATAAGAACCACAAAAAGTGCCTCGACGGAAGGGTAAATAAGGTAATCATGGATGGAATTAGTGCTTGAGTGGACTCAAAATAAAGAGCAGAGCATCTGCAATAAAGTGATACCCTTAGTTTCCAAATCCGAGTTGTATTAAAAAAGTTATAAACGATCATAATTTTTCCATCAATTACAAAAGAATTGATAGCGTCATTTCTGTAATCTCAGACCCGAAGTCCGATGCTTAGAAATAAAATTTCTTAAATTATTAAGGCATATTGGTACGAGATTAATCGATTTCCAGCCAATAAGAAGCGCTGATTTCAGCAGAAGCCGAGCAAGGCAGCGAGGGAGAGCATTATTAAGTAACTGATCATCAACACAGACAGAACGAGTCTCCGACTAGAGTAAAATTTTTAAAATGTGCGCGTTCCCTAGTTGGTAAACCATTACATCTAACCTAACTTTTGTGTAAATAACCTCAAACGAGTGAAGTACAACCTGTGATGTGAAAAAGTGAACATACCATTGCCAGTGTATAATATCGGCAATGATGAGTGAAATAATAAGGGAGTCTTTAGATTTAACGACATTTTAATGAATTTTAAATGTTTATCAAATAATATATTTTTGTGTTGATACCACGTTAGTCAAGTACACCTATACGTGACTAACCTAAATAATGATTATTAATTAACAAGTTATTGAACAAAAGGTCTCAATTTTATTTATTCATTATATATGAAATATTATTAATTTTTAAAAGGAGTTGCGAATTGAATTTACTACTTAACCAATACTGGTGTGAGCATAAATAGATGCTGATTTGACCATAACCATAACGAAAGACAATTCATTTGTAAACAATAATTGAGAACCGTCAATAAGGTTAATGAATAATAACAGTATCATTAACAAATATTATGTATAATTATAAGATTTTAATGAAATCAATTTAAATATTTTTAATAATTAACTTAGAGGAATTGACACTCTAACCTACCTGTTACGAAAGGTACACAGATAATGCAGTGCTGTGCTTTCACATTAAGAAAGTATAAATATACTTAATTGCACTGAGATTATAAATTGATCTTTATATTTTGTTCTTTATAACCATTAGAGGAATATTATTCCGATACTCAACAATTTTAATCGTATCGCACATACCATATCATAACCTGCGAAATTCATAGCAGACGTGCCTGATACAATAGTTTCCATATTATGATTAAAAACTTTTTTCGATTTTGTAATCACTCTCCATAATACGTTATTGTCGTATTTAAGCATTTTTGTAGCCAGTATCTTGTATACTAAAAGAATTCACGATTTTTTGGTAATTATAAATAAAAATCTAACCAAACCAGGTTAGAATAGTACAATATAAAGAAACAGTGTTACCAGCCCTGAGCTTTAAGAATCTCTGTAACGAGTTCAACTATTTTTCTGATGTTTTATAAAATGTTTTAAAGGGTTTTGAATGAAATTTCATTATTGTTAATAAACTACCATTTTAATCATAATAGTGTCAGTCTGTCATTTTAAGGTAGATTAAAATAATAACAATAACAGAGCATTTATTTTACAAAGTGGCAGTACGGCGAACAAGCGGCCAAGATTTGAATAATCTCAAAACAGTATCGCAAATACAAAACAACTTTCTTTACTTTATGTCCACTATACACTAGTGATAAATGTTGTATGAACTGTGTCATGTTATTTTAGTGCATTACAGGATCTACTTTGGAAGACTGACACCAATAAGTAAGTGGTAAGTGACAGGTAAATTCACCAGTGTTCGAGAAGAGAATTTAAACATTGTTTTCAGCTTTTTAAACCCTTTTGAGCTATCAATAATAACAATTAAAACATCTTTACACTCATAGTATTACAACGTGTGACTTATTACATATTATACTTAATTGAAAGAATATAACAACAGACAATTCGTTGTATAACAGTATGTGTGTGTGTGTGTGTGTGTGTGTGTGCGCGCGCGTGCAGGTGTGCATGCACATTTTGTATCATTGTATATGTGCAGGAGTTGAGATAGTTTGTTTTACAACTTCAAATGTTTTCTTTAGACAGTGAAAATTATAAAATCACAGAACTTAATTTATACAATATTACAATTTAAATTACTCATAATGTAAACATTGTCGAAACGTCGACAAAAATAAGTTAAAATTTGTGTTATATTTTTGACCAACCTCACAAACCCTCCTTCACCGAAAAATTATTAAATTATATTACCGTATAATCACCTGATGCGCATTTCACAGAATTAAGCTTTTTTTTTTAAATAGGTGTTTCCAAAACAATTAATTAATTATTTCTATGTCTAACAAATAAGTGTTAGAAGTGAGTTACATCACTAGTATGGTTTTTTCGTTCGTCTTTATTTTGTAGCCTACATAACTAATCAGTGTACTGCTTGAGACAACTCTGTGTCTCTGATGGAGGGGATAAAGTATGAGTGAGTATGTTTGTGTTGGGGCGTTAGTCTGTCAAGGCCAATGATTCATGAAAGCTGCCATGCCCTGTTCACAGTCAGACTGACATCCACTCGCTTACGAACAGTGCACTGTACTTTTAGTTACTTTCAGTTAGTGAGTGAATTAACCTGTTATTTGTACATTTGTAGCTGTCTATTCGCAATGTGTCTTCAAGAGTCATCAAAAGAAAGTTTCATTGTTTACAGTGAAGGTCATGAAATAATTAGTAATATAATTGAAAAACCTGATGAGGAAAAAACAAAAAAATTCACTAACATACCTACTGAATCAAGCAACAAAACGATATGCGTATTACTATAATCAATCGGAAGGTTTTGTTAAATACTTGAGAAAGCAGAGAAAATCTAGTCCAGAAAGAAAACTCTCCACACCGTAGAAAAAACGTAAAACGTGTGAAGAAAGGATGATTTTGATAAGTGTATAATAAAAAAAATATTGTTCAGTACCTTTATAATAATCAAAATGTGTGTCCATTGTTAAAAAACATCTATCTGTCAAGAAAGAAAGAATCCATTTCCCATGGGGTGCTAAATCATTCACGTGAGTGTTTTAAAGTGGTAGGATTCAAGTGGAAGAAATGTAGAAGTAAAAGAAGTGTTAATTAAAAAAACAGAAATTGTAATAATGCGTTACAAGTACCTTGTGAAAATTAAAAGTTTTGGAGAATCTGGGAGAAACACATTTTTTTTAGATGAGAGGAAAGTGAGTTTTATTGATGTAATGTGAATCGGTATTTCTCAGTAGTTGTTGGTTTGTTTACACCACTGAGCGTGCCTACGTGTGCGTGTGTCTATGCTCTCTGTCTACTTCGCATTTCTCTCAGGTACACAGAGTTTAGTCTAAAGCAGTATCTTGTAGGTTTTCTATACAATGACTGTCTTCAGATAATAAATATTTCTGCAAGTAAAATTTATTAAATTATATTATTGCTTTTGTATAGGCTTATTGTACGTTTTGTATTTATAGTTGCTGAGAATGACCACATATATTGTGGTTGAAATGTCAGCAGTACCACAATGATGCAGTGTGGCAGGTGAAGTTTTCAAACATAGTTCACCCGCCTTGTAGGAACTTTAAACAACGTTTCCCTGAGTTTGGAAAACCTGCTTTTTCATTCAGTTGCATACTTAACAAGACAACTCAATACCCACATTATAAAAGGGATGGACTTGTATACAGCATTAAGGCATCACGTGTATGATTAGTACTGTGAAACCCCCTTGTTTGACAAATGCTGCACTTTGTTTGAATAAAATTAACTTCTGAAGCATTTACATACTGTAACTTAAAACAAATAGTGATATAGACTTCCACAGTTTATGTAAAATACATAGTGCAGTTATAAGTGGTTATTAAAATACACACAGGGGATATGTCAGTATCTGAGGTACAAAAGAGGAGCACTGTATCTGATTTGTGAAGAAACTACGAGGGTCATTCAAATATAAACCAGATTTTTTTTACACAGATTTATTGGTGACAGATAAAATTACAAAAAAAAATATCTTATTTTTCTACATAATTTTCTTCAACAGAAATACATTTTCTCCACCGGATAGGTAGCTTCTTGATCCCCTCATCAAAAAAAGAAGACGGGCGCTCCAACTCCAGCAGCCAATTGCACACATACTGCTCAACCTCTGCATCGTTGTTGAATTTTTCCCCTCCTAACGCTTCCTTCAGCACACCAAACATGTGGAAGTCACACGGAGATAAGTCTGGCCTGTAAGGAAGGTGTTCAAGAGGTGTCCAGTGAATGTCAATGAGTTTATTGTGAGTTTGAGCTGCAGTATGCGGCCGTGCGTTGTCATGGAGAAGCAGAACGTCGCGAATTGATTGCTGGCATCGTTTGTTGCGATAAGCGGCCCTGACGTCATCCAGCAGCTGGCAGTAGTATGCCGCATTCACCGTCTTCCGATCGTGAAGGAAATCAATCAGCAACATACCTCTTGCGTCCCAAAACACAGTTGGCAGAACTTTCCCTGCTGACAGGCGAGTTTTGGCCTTGACCGGTGCCCCCCACCACTTGCGTTCTTGATAGAGTAGCGTCTCCAAACTGAGTCTGGTCAAAATCTCAGCTGATTTGACGCCTTCATTGGTGAGAAATCGGATAATTACCCGTTGCGCAACAGACGAAGGTATAGCAAAATTGAAAGTTAATGGCATGGGAATGCGCGAAACACTTACAGTCAGAGGGGAAAGGCAATGTGGAGAGAGTCGCTGTTAGATGTGAGAAGAGAATTGTTATCAGCGATGGCGTTGCCAACCTATGAACATTATTTCTAACAAAAACTCGCGACTGTTAAGGTTTGTTTATAAATGTGTCACCACGAAAGTGTATGTGTGTGTGTGTGCCTACAGTCACACAGCTGGCTTTAAAAAAAGAATTAGTTTATTGTTTCCAACGTAAATCAAATAAGAAGAAGAAGAATAATATTGTAATTGTATTACTATTCAAATCAAGCAAATGATATGTACTGTTCACACGTATCCGAAGTTATTGCTGTTACATATCAGAATCTTTGTAAACATATCTGAGTGTTGTTTGATTCTGTCATTGTGTATCGCTGAGACATAAAAAACTACAGCCTTTCTGACTGTTCTTATCTGAGTGGAATTTGCAAAATGACACTTCCACTCCTTAATTACACTTGACTATCTCAACAGTTTATCATTACATAAAGGAGCGTTCTTTTTATTAATTTACTTGCAAGAATCTTTTTAATCCTGGACAACAAAAAACTGTTTATCATTACTTCCTGTGCTTGATTATGAATAACATTCCTTTCTTTGCTAGTTGAAGGAGAAGTATCCATTTTAACAAATCTTGTTACTGGATGATAACACAAATAATTACGATAATACGTAATTATGGAATAAAAACTACCAATAAAAATTAACTAAACAATTAAATAACTAATAAAAATGCGTGACTGTAAAACAAGGATACAATTAATAATAAATTGAAATAATAATAACAAATGCAAGACTGAGATAGTACGTCACACAGTAACTAACAATCTACGGGTACCTAAAACATCACACGCAAGTTGGCAACACATTCACTTGAATATCAGCTGATTATCCGTTACCCTCCCGCCATTCACATTTTCAAAGTGGACTCGTCCATCCATAAATTGGTTTCTGCACATATGCCCTTAACTTTCAATTTTACTATACCTCGTGCTCAGACATTGTGCTACTGATGCGGTAACGTGTTCTGCAGGCGTGCTGGGCATTCCCTCACCTCCACACATCCACACCTAACTACCTCAAGCGCCCCACCTCACTCGCTCCACTTCCTGAGTTCACACGTAAAAAATCTGGTTTATATTTGAATAACCCTCGTATATAACTGTATATGGCTTTGCTATCCAAGTATACAAAGACTCTTGTATATTACTTATTTCAGTGTAATGACATATTCTAACATAATTAACTGTTTATAAGTATTTTGGTCAATTTTTATTGTATCAGGATGTGACACGGCTACAGTCAAAGAAAATTTAATAGTTTTTATATATATACACACTTAACTTTAATCTTAAAATGAAAAACGTGCCAGTTTCAAAATATTTTATGCCCATCCATACTGAATAGAATAAATTAATAGTGTGTCAGTTTGACTTATAAGTTTGTATTGTAACGAGTAGCTCTGTAAAGGTGTGTTTCGTGTGTTCGCCTCACACGTTGTAGTGGTTACTTTATGTTTATGCTGACAATGTCCGTCGCGATCTCACGAATTACCAGTACTCGCGAGTGTGAACCTTACCTGTCCTTTAATATGTGATGGTAAATCCCGGGTGGTGCCAAATTGTTTAAACTGAAAACAATTAAAAAATAGGACTATCGAGCGGTTGTTCTAGACGGTATAGTGGATTCAAATTACTCACGCCACTTGCGGGTTTATTAATCTCGCTGGTAGTTCACCGAGTTTCCGACGTCTAGCGCTTACCGTCACCTTCACTCGTCGCTAATGTACACAAATCATATAATACAATTTACTATGAAATAAAGAACAGTGGTTACAACTCTGTACTAGTTTATTAATTAGTAATTAGTTGTTATTCAATATTATACAAAATTATATCTGGATATTAAACAAAGTTGCTCCAGCAATAAAAAGACAATTAATTCCCAAGGTTGGCGAACAATTCAGAACAATTTAGTTAGACATGACGTCAACAAAAGTTTATTTTAATTTCGTTCAATAATTCAGGGTTCTTTTGGTTACGAAAAAATATTGATATGATTACAATAAAGTACACTACCTTACATTAATGGTACTTATATACTATTAGGTTTAATTACAATTCGTTCCTGAAGTGTTAAAAAGTGTGTGTCAAAAGTTCGTAATTTTTATCCAGGTTAATTTCTGATTTCATACAAGTTTAGTGTTTTATTTTTAATTAATCCTTGAAAGAAATTTGATTATCATTTCGTAGTGAGAGTTAATAGTGTTGTGAGAAAAATTTAAAAAGAATTTATTCCATAAATTCGGGTAATCCAGCAATACTTATCAAATCTGTTGAAATATGGCGAAGAGTTATTCATTTGAAATAGGTTGGGTCCTTGTGGTCATCAATCTTCCCTCATTTATGAATTTGAGTACGCCTGGCGTCTTTTTCGGATAAGTTGGTCTAAATTATTAATTTGGAATTTAATAATCTGGTTTCTGGCCTCGGTTAGATGGACTGGTTCCTCATCAGACTTCTTGTTTCTTCATGTTATAAAATTTTGATTACCTTTTTACTGTAATAAATTAAAATTGAGTCGATTACGGGTTGGCGTCTATTCGTCTTGAGCTTCAATAATGAACTAACAGTTTTTAACGGAATAATAATAAATAATGTTCGGTTGTTATGGCAACTGTGTCTCTCACTGGCTGTTCATAATTTAAGTCTGTTATGATATTTGAATTTTTATTCAAAATGACTAAATATCTTCTGACTGCTATTATTCTTCTGTCTTATCTTTGTATGTGATATTATCACAACTGTTGTATTCTTACCGTGTGTACGTCTACCGTCTTACTCTGCAAAATGTGTATAATGTACAATTTGTGTGTAATGAGTGTACGTGTCTTCTCGATCCGTAGTTCAAATGCGTGCAACTTCTGTATATTTCGTTCGTTGCGAACGTACGAATAACCAGGTCTTGATGTTCACTAGGGGTGAAAAAGTCCCAGTGGCGCCAAATTGTTTTCTTAAAACAATTAAAATAAAATTCAAAGGCGTATGACCAGCGCAGCTCAGGCGGTTTGAATAATTCAAATATTTCCGCCAGCTAGGCCCACTGTAGCACACAGCAGTTCGATGCGTGGGCTGGGTAAATCGTTAGTCATCTGCTAAAATGTACATAAAATATTGTGCACCACCTAATGAAATTATAACACCGTGGTTACACTCAATACTTACACATTTTTTATTAGTGATTATTATTCATTTAATACAAATTATTCTAATACAAATGCTCCGGTTATTTATATGAGACAATTACAGGGTTTGACAATCGATATTTGAATTGATACCAGACGTTTAATGATGGCGTCTGTTGAAAATTGTATACAAGTTATTAATGTCGTTTGTCATAGGTTCTTGAGGTTACGTTCAAAGGATTACAAATGTTTTAAAAACAATAAAAATACACACCTTTACATCAAGTAAACTTAACTAACATATTGTGTAGGTATATTTTGTTTAGCGCAGTGTAGTAAAAGTGTTTACAAGTTATGGATCATTAACAACAGTTTATATTGGTTAGTTTATAAATTGTCAGTGACTTAAATTTCTTTTTAATCTTTGAAAGTAATGAATTTCAGTTCAGTGAGATTTCGACCTTTAGTGAGATAATTAACGTGAGTTTATTTATATATTTCGGGTAATTTAAGAGGTACTTATCACTTCCGTAGTTATGGCGAATTCATACGATCTGTTATTCATGGGTTATACTATAATCTTCCTTAATTTGCTGGGTTCAGGACATCAGGCATCTTTTTCAGTTTAACTGGTAGTAATTTATTTTCTTTTTTCGTTAATTTGGCCTCAACTTCAATAATATGGCTCCAGTCTTTATCTTATGTCTTGGTATACACTTAGTAATAACTTTTTCTGATATTTTCTATGTTTTAATGGACAATTTTGGTCACTCGAAAATTAGCGTCTATATCCTTAAAGCGTCATACATTCAGTAAAAAATCTAACGGTATTTTTGGCTTGTTACTCCACAGTTTCCATGGTAACGTAATTATTCTACCTGGTCGATCTCAAAATAAACCCATTGTTATCAAACCTTGAATTTTTTGTTTAATTTGAATAAATATTTTATAATGGCTATATTTACTTGGGGATAATTTCAATGGTTGTAATCTTTACGTAGATGTTTCTATTTTCTTTCAAAGATTAGTTTGATATCTTACAAGATTGGTCTAAGTCATGTATTAATGTTTTAGTCCAAAATGGATAATACTATGCTAATACATAATTTACTTATTTCTAAGTTTTAATATAATTCTGCCATGTTCCCTTTCGTTACACACAATTAATATAATTTGCCTATTATTTCTTATAAAGGTATTGCTATTATTTTCTTTATAAATTCCTTACTTACTTAAAACATACTAACATATTACTGTAAAACTATTTCTTCTGGTAATTATTGCCTTAAACATTAAGCCAATAACTTCTTTCTTTAAATTAACAAATGAACAAATTTGGTGAGTGTTATATCTACATCATCTCTTTTATAACAGTAATCACCCTGGTGATTTTTATACTGAGATAATATTTTTTCTGTTTTTTACATTCACACTTATTCTGTGTCTTTCAGTCTAATATACTTAACTTAATTGCTCATTTAACATGTGCTTATATTTTGGGTTTGTCACACTTGTTTCACTCTTTTTTCTTAAGATTATATGCTGTTTATTTTATTACACTTATCACTTCACTGTTCAACTTTGTCACTCCCTACCTATCTCTAATTACCCTTATATTTCTCACGATCTCACTATTATTACAAAGTTTTTGTATCTAATGAGTTCATGTCTCTTTTGTTAACTTCAGACTGTCACATATCATTTTATAATATGCAAACAACATGGTATTGTAAATACATCTTTCAAACAAAACATAACTTTGTATATATTGTCATTAAAGTGATAAAAATTGGTCTGAAATGTCATAATTAGTAATAATAACAACAATTTAATAATGTTAAAATATATTGTGTTAATTGAAACATACTACATCTGTAGCACCAGCCATAATCTTAGCGAATAAATAAACTCTCCAAAACCTTATACTTTCAAACACATAATGCTGAAATAATATACATACTGCTGAAATAATCTTAGTAAAAGTTCCAAAGTATATAGTAGACTATACAATTTGTTCTCTGATTGAACCACGCACACATTTCTATTCCCTGTCTGTATGAGTGTAATTTTAAACATAACAGCTGACACATCACCTATAGATAAGGATATACATACAATCATATCTACACATGGTTTTTTATGTATAACAATTGCTGAGATACTGTCATTTACAAGTTACCACTAATAAAAATTTAAACATAACTTATTAACAATAATAAAAAATTATTCTCTTTTAAAACAATCTGTGAGTTAATTGTTATGGCCATGTAATTTTTTATTTTATTTTCCTTTTTTCTTCACTGTCTTCTTGTCTCGCTTTACTTTGGTTAATATCTGGCCAATCTCTGGGGTTGGGTCAATGTCAGTTGTCTGTCAGTCTAGTTCGTATTTTCTTGTTTTGTGACCACCTTTGGTTGTATTCTTCCTCCTTCACTATTGATTATATTTACTACTTTCATTCTCGTTATCATTTATCTATCAAAATATATTGTTTCTTGGCATTTTTTACATACTTTTTTATATCAAATGTGATCAGGGTTTGGCAATGTTATATAATGCCCTTCCACCAAAATTGATCATTTTATAAAACGTGAATTTGAGTTTGATGAAATTATCAATTGTATCGTATCAAAATTTTTTTTTTTTTTTTTCAAATTCTCCTGCTTCTCATTCATTTTTTATAATTAATTCTGTATCCTTTAATTCCATTCTTCTTAGTCTTTTCTTCATTATCTTCTCATATTGCGAACTGGCTTATTGAATTTTTATTATAACTTATTCCCTATAAATCTTATTTTTCATCAAAACTACTCTTATACTGATATCAGGGGAACATCATCCCTCCTCAGTAAAATGATTGCTGGTTCATTCCACAGACAATCTCAATTAATAATTCTTAAATATAGTCAACTCGTGACTCAAAATAATAATAATAATAATCATAATCATAATATTTGTTGGGAATCTTTTACTTTTATACTTCATTATAGCTCAGTTCGAGTCATATATTGTTTCATCTTTCTTTATAGATACTATTTGAAGCATTGTTTTTTATTGATACAATTCACATTTTTATTCATTTTTAATTACTCTTTGTTTCATCTCATTTCACATTATAACTCTTAGAACGTTTATTTCATTTATATTGTTTTGTGATCATTGGTTTGGGTAATTTTACTTCCCCTCTTTCTAAATAGTTGTGGAAGCTGATCATTTTGATTTTTTTTTTTTTTTTTTTTTTTTTTTTTTTAATATCATAGTAAGTTATGGCTTCTTACTAGTTAGGAATTTTTTGTAGCTTATTCCTTTACAGTATGTTATGCTTTTTATGCCTCATTTTTTGGCTAAATATTATGGTAATTTAACCTTATTTTGGAGGAATGTTTTGTAACTACACTCCTCTATTGTTAATTTTTATTTAAATATTGTAGTAAGTTGGTTGCTCTTACTTTATCTGAATGCCTTGTGACTTTTATCTCTCCATTTTTACTTGTTCTAAAATATTATTAAGATATTTGGGTAAGCTTTTCTTACATATCTTTTTTGATTTTTTACAATTTTTATTCATCATAATGGTTTCTCTAATGCTTAGTGTAAGCTGTACTTACGAATGTTTTGGAATTTTGACATTCTTTAGAGATCTTTTCTTTATGGCATTGGCAGACTTGTTTGTTTGTCACGTTATTTTTTTTTCTTTATTTAAAGTATTTTTGTTGGTTTTTTACTTTAAATTGTTTTTTACAGTTATTGTTGGTTGTCATAATATTTCTTAATTGAGGCTTGATTGTATACCCCCTTTATTTTCTTGGTGACGGGGTGAGTGATCTCGTAAGTGTTATTGCCCTTGTCTTTTGTTATAGTGTATGGTCCCATATTCCAGTGTTCATCTGCATTTGGTTTATCCATTGTCCATGATTACATAAGTTTCCTCCGTTGTTCGGACTGCTCTGGTGTGCATCACTGTTTCTGTCTGTGTTATATATGTCTCTTTTATCTGGTACAGCCACTCTTCTAATACCATGTGTTCTCTGGCATCAGTGCCTACCTCAATCACTTGATGATGTTGTTTACTACTCAACGAAGTTAATCGTACCTTCGTTATTGATCTTCTCATTGATATTGGTTTATTTGGTATTTCTATCTCTGGTAATTTCCCTTTTCTTGTAGACCTTCTCAATTTGTCATACATTGTTTTGTTGTGATGCTTTTCAACTTTGGATATCCCCCATTTAAAGATAGGTTTGTTGAAAGTTTTACTCACTGGTTGATTGTTGATCCCTCCTAGAATTTCCTTCAGAGTTCTCCTACACTCCATAACATTCATCATTTCCGTATGGTCATTAATTGGTCGATTAAACGTCTCAAGTAGTCCGTTCTTCATCATCTCCAATTCCTCTCTGGTATTGATTCGTTTTCTCTGATGTATTTTCTTGGTCTTCTTAATTATCTGTTTTTTCTGTACTCCTCTACGGTTGGTTCCTTTGTGTTTACTTTTCTCTTTGTTTTCGTTACCTTTATTTTGATGTAACAATGTATTTGGGTCTTCTTGAATTTCTGTTTTTTCATTATTTCCTTCTGGAGTGGTGTTTATTGTTTCATTCACCTTCTTGAACCCGTTACCTAATGTCTCATTAAGTAGATCTATTTGGTAATTGGTTTCTTCCCCTTTCTTATTCATCTCCATTTTTGTCTGGTCGCTTTCTTCACGACGTTCTCTGAAAATAAGCCTTATTTGCTGCTTCATTTCTTCTTTATTTTTCTCGTGGTCCTTCTTCAGCTGTTCCTTCAATTCTTCCTTTAATTCTTCGTTTCTTTGCTGAATTTCCTCCAGCAATCGTTGTTGTAGTGTTTCATTATTTTGGTTGACTGTTTTCCTCAATTCTTCCTTAGTACTCACTATTTTTTCATTGATCTGTTTCAAATTGTCACTGGTTTCTTTCTTCATGCCGTCGAATTTATTGTTCATCTCCTTCAAGCTCTCCTCATTCTTGTCGAATTTATTGTTCATCTCCTTCAAATTATTGTTCATCATTTCCATTAATTTTAGTATGTTCGGGTCTCCTCTAAATTCTCCCTTGTCGCCCGCCTGTTTTTCCATTTCTTCGTCTTGGCTTGGTTCTGTTGTGGTTATTACTGTCTCCACTTCTTCAATCGGTGTTCCTTCCTCTTCTTCCCCTCTGTTTTCTTCCATCTCCTTCTCCTTTGCCAATTTTTTCGATACTCCTCTGGTGTGCATTTTGTAATCTTTCGTAATCGCCGCTAGAATTTATAGGGTTTAATTGTATAATTTCTTTATTATTCTAGCTCCACTAGTTGGCGCGCCAATTTGTATTATCACGGGACGTCCGCCTCGTTCAAGCCCCGCGATGGAAGCCAATTTGTATTCTCGCCGTGTGTACGTCTACCGTCTTACTCTGCAAAATGTGTATAATGTACAATTTGTGTGTAATGAGTGTACGTGTCTTCTCGATCCGTAGTTCAAATGCGTGCAACTTCTGTATATTTCGTTCGTTGCGAACGTACGAATAACCAGGTCTTGATGTTCACTAGGGGTGAAAAAGTCCCGGTGGCGCCAAATTGTTTTCTTAAAACAATTAAAATAAAATTCAAAGGCGTATGACCAGCGCAGCTCAGGCGGTTTGAATAATTCAAATATTTCCGCCAGCTAGGCCCACTGTAGCACACAGCAGTTCGATGCGTGGGCTGGGTAAATCGTTAGTCATCTGCTAAAATGTACATAAAATATTGTGCACCACCTAATGAAATTATAACACCGTGGTTACACTCAATACTTACACATTTTTTATTAGTGATTATTATTCATTTAATACAAATTATTCTAATACAAATGCTCCGGTTATTTATATGAGACAATTACAGGGTTTGACAATCGATATTTGAATTGATACCAGACGTTTAATGATGGCGTCTGTTGAAAATTGTATACAAGTTATTAATGTCGTTTGTCATAGGTTCTTGAGGTTACGTTCAAAGGATTACAAATGTTTTAAAAACAATAAAAATACACACCTTTACATCAAGTAAACTTAACTAACATATTGTGTAGGTATATTTTGTTTAGCGCAGTGTAGTAAAAGTGTTTACAAGTTATGGATCATTAACAACAGTTTATATTGGTTAGTTTATAAATTGTCAGTGACTTAAATTTCTTTTTAATCTTTGAAAGTAATGAATTTCAGTTCAGTGAGATTTCGACCTTTAGTGAGATAATTAACGTGTTTATTTATATATTTCGGGTAATTTAAGAGGTACTTATCACTTCCGTAGTTATGGCGAATTCATACGATCTGTTATTCATGGGTTATACTATAATCTTCCTTAATTTGCTGGGTTCAGGACATCAGGCATCTTTTTCAGTTTAACTGGTAGTAATTTATTTTCTTTTTTCGTTAATTTGGCCTCAACTTCAATAATATGGCTCCAGTCTTTATCTTATGTCTTGGTATACACTTAGTAATAACTTTTTCTGATATTTTCTATGTTTTAATGGACAATTTTGGTCACTCGAAAATTAGCGTCTATATCCTTAAAGCGTCATACATTCAGTAAAAAATCTAACGGTATTTTTGGCTTGTTACTCCACAGTTTCCATGGTAACGTAATTATTCTACCTGGTCGATCTCAAAATAAACCCATTGTTATCAAACCTTGAATTTTTTGTTTAATTTGAATAAATATTTTATAATGGCTATATTTACTTGGGGATAATTTCAATGGTTGTAATCTTTACGTAGATGTTTCTATTTTCTTTCAAAGATTAGTTTGATATCTTACAAGATTGGTCTAAGTCATGTATTAATGTTTTAGTCCAAAATGGATAATACTATGCTAATACATAATTTACTTATTTCTAAGTTTTAATATAATTCTGCCATGTTCCCTTTCGTTACACACAATTAATATAATTTGCCTATTATTTCTTATAAAGGTATTGCTATTATTTTCTTTATAAATTCCTTACTTACTTAAAACATACTAACATATTACTGTAAAACTATTTCTTCTGGTAATTATTGCCTTAAACATTAAGCCAATAACTTCTTTCTTTAAATTAACAAATGAACAAATATGGTGAGTGTTATATCTACATCATCTCTTTTATAACAGTAATCACCCTGGTGATTTTTATACTGAGATAATATTTTTTCTGTTTTTTACATTCACACTTATTCTGTGTCTTTCAGTCTAATATACTTAACTTAATTGCTCATTTAACATGTGCTTATATTTTGGGTTTGTCACACTTGTTTCACTCTTTTTTCTTAAGATTATATGCTGTTTATTTTATTACACTTATCACTTCACTGTTCAACTTTGTCACTCCCTACCTATCTCTAATTACCCTTATATTTCTCACGATCTCACTATTATTACAAAGTTTTTGTATCTAATGAGTTCATGTCTCTTTTGTTAACTTCAGACTGTCACATATCATTTTATAATATGCAAACAACATGGTATTGTAAATACATCTTTCAAACAAAACATAACTTTGTATATATTGTCATTAAAGTGATAAAAATTGGTCTGAAATGTCATAATTAGTAATAATAACAACAATTTAATAATGTTAAAATATATTGTGTTAATTGAAACATACTACATCTGTAGCAACAGCCATAATCTTAGCGAATAAATAAACTCTCCAAAACCTTATACTTTCAAACACATAATGCTGAAATAATATACATACTGCTGAAATAATCTTAGTAAAAGTTCCAAAGTATATAGTAGACTATACAATTTGTTCTCTGATTGAACCACGCACACATTTCTATTCCCTGTCTGTATGAGTGTAATTTTAAACATAACAGCTGACACATCACCTATAGATAAGGATATACATACAATCATATCTACACATGGTTTTTTATGTATAACAATTGCTGAGATACTGTCATTTACAAGTTACCACTAATAAAAATTTAAACATAACTTATTAACAATAATACAAAATTATTCTCTTTTAAAACAATCTTGTGAGTTAATTGTTATGGCCATGTAATTTTTTGTTTTCTTTTCCTTTTTTCTTCACTGTCTTCTTGTCTCGCTTTACTTTGGTTAATATCTGGCCAATCTCTGGGGTTGGGTCAATGTCAGTTGTCTGTCAGTCTAGTTCGTATTTTCTTGTTTTGTGACCACCTTTGGTTGTATTCTTCCTCCTTCACTATTGATTATATTTACTACTTTCATTCTCGTTATCATTTATCTATCAAAATATATTGTTTCTTGGCATTTTTTACATACTTTTTTATATCAAATGTGATCAGGGTTTGGCAATGTTATACTGTTCATATTTTCTTTCAAAGATCATTTTGACATCCCACAAAGCTGGGTTTGTTTATGCATTAATGTTTTGACAATAACGTTAATATTATGTAATTACATTTCTTTCTTATTTTATGATTCACTAATTGTACTTAACTAGTTACTTGTCCTGGATTTTCTAATACTATAGTTAATTTCTTACAATTTGTTGATTTTGGTTTTATACAGTTAGGCATTTCATAGGCCTAAGTAGTAATTGGCTATATTTTCTTATGTTACACAAATTAAAGATTAGTTTACCTTTACATATATTTTACTTAGTGTCACTTATGACTTGTTTACTTTTGGAATTGATTTGGGTTGTTTTATTATAATTGTATGTTCTCATTACTTTACAAAATCATGGTTTGTCTATTATTTTCTAATTGCTTTTCCAGTATTGTTAGGTTTGTAAGAATTTATCTCTTTACTTATCTATATTGCCATTTTTTATATCTTGTCTATTATTTACTATGATTTATAAAACATAACACAACATATAGGTTTATGGTCTGTATACTTATTTCAGCCATATTCCTTCTCATAAACTTAATTGAACAAATCTTTTTAACAGTTACTATCCTAATCTTGTTTATTTTCTGTTTATTCTTAACTATTTTGATGACTAACATTATCACACCATTTATTTTATCTTACTATCTATCCCTTTGAACATAGGATGTTTTACTTATTTTGCATTTATATTCCTTACTATATATCTTCTTTTTTCTACCTAACCATGGTAACACTAATATTTTGACTCATCATGGGATTTTTACCCTGAATACCATTGTATTCCTAATCTACAATCACTCTTAATTCTAATAACAATAATACTCTTACTTTCTGGCACTTTTCACCATTAAACTGTAGTGTTTATCACTGGTTTTTAGGTGTCTATACTTATCTGTAGGGTTTTATATTTATTTCGGGTTTACACTGGCACTTTGCACTTTTTTATGGTATTTGAGTGTTACTAGTGGGTATTCCCTAACATTAATTTCTCTTTTCTCACTTAATTATGTTCACTCCCTACCTATCTCTCACTTCTTGGTTTTTTTATTACTTTATTCATAATTGTTAGTTATACTGTTAACAAGTTTCATATCATTATAGAGTTATTCATAACATTTAATCTCTATTTCTTTGGTTAGTGTACTTTAGTTGTCATTACTTTATTTGATTTTAATATTTATCATTTACATTTATTATTTATTTGATTCTTTTTCATTAGCATTGGAGTTTAATATTTCTCATTTCCTTTTCTTTATCATTTGTTTGTGTCTTTTTATATCTTCTCATTTTATTTCATTTATTTTTTGTTTGTTTCCTTTTCATTTACCTTCTCATTTTATTTCATTTTATTGGGTCAATCACTTGGGTTGGGTCATAGTCATTTGTCTCGTCATAGTCATTTGTCTCGTCATAGTCATTTTATTTTCATTGGTTAAACATAGTTGATTCAGTTTTTTCCCTGGTATTGGGGTGGCTTCTTTGTATTGTAACAGTATTCATGTCAAATTTTGTAGAAATGCCTAGTTAGGAAGATGTTTTGAAAAAAAAGATACAGTACCGTTCACCAAATGGTAAAAGCTTAAGAGCATGATAATGTCTTTTGGCCACCAGCTAAACGCAACATTATTATGGTTACTGACTGACTGATTGTTTCTTTTGCGCAAATGTTGCCTTTAGCTGGCGGCTGAAAGACATTAGATATCATGCTCTTAAGCTTTTACCATTTGGTAAACGGTACTGTATCTTTTTAGGCTTTAAAAATAAGATTTCTAGACTGTGGGGCATTGAAAGTGTGGAAAACAATGACGACGTCATACAGCATGACGGTAAATAAAATGTTACAGAAAGTTTCAAACGATGTCCAGCTAAAAGACATTACCATGTCAAAAACTTGTTATTAGCCCTTCACAGCCTAATTTGTGTATGGTATCCCAAGAATTTTTTACTGAACTTTAGATGCACTGATTCAATCTATTTAAGCAATAAAAATCTGTTAATTCACTTGGGCTAATATGAAAACAAAAAATTATACCCAATCATATTCACAATTTAATCGTTTCGTGGTAAAATCATTTTTGGTACAGAGACATCCCTCCTGTAGTTATGGACACAGCCGTTTTGGTACAGAGACATCCCTCCTGTAGTTATGGACACAGCCGTTTTGGTACAGAGACATCCCTCCTGTAGTTATGGACACAGCCGTTTTGGTACAGAGACATCCCTCCTGTAGTTATGGACACAGCCGTTTTAGTACAGAGACATCCCTCCTGTAGTTATGGACACATCCGTTTTGGTACAGAGACATCCCTCCTGTAGTTATGGACACAGCAGTTTTGGTATAGAGACATCCCTCCTGTAGTTATGGAGTTATGGACACAGCCATTTTGGTACAGAGACATCCCTCCTGTAGTTATGGACACAGCAGTTTTGGTACAGAGACATCCCTCCTGTAGTTATGGACACAGCCGTTTTAGTACAGAGACATCCCTCCTGTAGTTATGGACACAGCAGTTTTGGTACAGAAAATTTTTTTTCTGTTGTCAACCCTAGCAATTTATTTTTTCTGGCAACTGAAAAACATAAAATATAACAAAATTTCTCCCACACCTCACCTGACTAGTGCAAAAACAAAGAAACCTGAAATCATCCTCATAAAACTCATTGATAAATCATGAAAATCAGGTTTGTGTGTGTGTGTGTGTGTGTGTGTGCACATATAGGGAGAGAATGTATAACATTCTTATCAGAAATTGCCAAGTAAATGACTTACAAAGAAGCTCTTTGTACTTGCAAATGATTTAATGTCAGACAGCAGACTGCAAAAATGTAAATGATAACTGCTGGCTCTGATAAGACAGCCTTATCAGAAATGTGAAAAATATGGTCACAAATAATCTATAAATTCAATATAAAGATAATGGGTGAAAGTGAACATATAAATTTACATACCTTTTATAAACAAAAAGAACTTTGTCTAAACCAACAAACCATAACTGAGTGTTAATCTATGAGAAAAACAAAAAATGAGAAATAAGAGAGACAAATTTATAGTGATGAATTATCAAAATGAACTAAAATTTTGTAACTTGTATTTTTCTTTATTATTCACTAGAACCCTGAGTTTCATTTGTTCTTGATCATTTCTCTGCATGTGTGGAGGAGGGGATCAGAAGTGGGGTCAAAGTGTTTAGAGTAAAAACAGCCAAAATAGAATTTGTGACCTAATTTGGGATTACTTAACACCTGTATTCTGTGTTGACAAAGTTTTGAACTTTCTTTCATACTATTACGGAACACAGGAGACAAAAGCCAAGATGGGTTGGAAGAGTTCAAGCTAGTGGATGTAAGTGATTTCTAAGAATCTCATGAATTCTGTGTATGTAATAATTAGAAATATAATTATTTTCACACACAAATAATAAAACTGTAGAGCTTATATTTCACAGATATCAGTCCTCCATAAAGTTGCCAGTGGTTAGTTTTGCATTATCAAAAGAGATTGCATTCATCATTACAATTTTATCACTTGCATATCAAAATAATTTTATAATACTACAATATAGTATCATTTACAATATAAATGAGTCAAACTGTAACACATGGATGTGTGTATAATAAATCTTTTTGGTTTTGTGCTGTGTTTTAGGTCCCATACTGAATTATGCGTACACTTCCTGAAGGGTTTCTTGCATTCTGAATTGTTTACTTTCTTTCAAACAAAATTTTCATTCTCACGGACTCCATGTCTTCTATACAGGCCTTACAAGCACAGAACACCACAGATTATTACTTTCGAACATCGGAAATCCTGCAACAACTTAATAGTTTAAAAGGTAAGAATGTTGTTTTTCAATGGATTCCAAGTCACTGCGGGATTCATGGAAATGAAGTAGCAGATACTCTTACCAGTAAAGCTTGCTGCATGGGCCCTGTACAGGCGCAGCGTTATTCTCTGACACAGTGTAAAGAAGCAGCCAGGAAGTTCTTCGCTGAGTCCTGGAAACGGAGATGGGAGAATTGTAGCACCGGACGCGAGTACTTCGCCATCCAAAGCTCCCCAAACTGCCCAAAAATCTATAAAGGGATGCCTTGATCTGTGGCGTCATTTGCGGCAAGAGCACGAATGGGTCACATCATGACGAACAGGTACCTGCATAGGTTTCACCTAAAAGACAGTCCTCTTTGTGGAATGTGCAAGGAGCAGGACAAAACCCTAAATCACATTCTCTTGGATTGCCCGGCAACGCTACCAGCGAGGGAAAATCGCAAAATGGCCGGAGAAAAAACTCTGGATAAAATACTATCCAAGAGTTGTTGGTGGCCGCTAGCAGCAGACACTTACAGGAGACATCGAGCCATCGAAGCAGCCAGCCTCAGATGCTCGTATTAAGAAGTAAGTTCAAACAAAATTTTCTGGAGGTTTCCTACCTTTCAAGCAGATTCAACTCTGCCATCCTCAGACCACTGATCTGTCCTAGACATTCTAGGATGGAGACGGCTCTGTATGCATAATGATTGCAATGTTGGCTCACACTGCTGCTGGTGTCTGACTGAAGTAAGCCATTGTGGGTGCCATTCTGTTTGTTGAGAACAACCTACCTTTTATTGTGTAATGCACTTCCTCAATTTTAGAACACAGTGTTTTGGGATAAAATTTTAATTAAATTTTATCTAAAAATATACTATTCTGAAGTCAAAAAAGTGCATTTCATAGTAACTTACAGTAAAACTCAGACATGACATGTCATGAAACTCAAAGTATGCCACACCCTCTTTTCTATCTCTGTACAGCTTCCCTTATTATTGTTTTTGCAACAGCAGTTTTGTAATATCAAACATCAAAGGTTATGTTATATCCAGGTTTGGCTACATGCTCCCGCTAATCCTGATGTTTTCTAACTTTGTTGTGTTTACTCACTAAACTGCTACTTGTCATGTTCCGGACAAGGCCTTTCAGTCTTTCCACCATTTTCAAGTCCTAAACCACAACTACTAAGTCCTAAGTCGTGGTCTAGGACTTGAAAATTGTGTAAACCCTGAAAGGCCTCGTCCAGAACAAGACAAGTAGCAGTTTAGCGAGTAAACACAACAAAGTTGGAATTACAGAGACTGCTAATTCAAAAATCTGATGTTTTCTGTTGAAAATGTGTTCTACGATCTGCTTATGAGGTGGACAAAAATTAAGACTAAAATAATACCCAGTAACACTTTTAGCTTGAAAAATACTGAAAATTCCAGATTAAAAACTTACTTCCTTCAAATCAGCCCCCATTACACCCCCCCCCCCCCCCAAGAACTGCCTATGATATGGTAAATATCAAATTCAAACTAATTAAAGCACTAAATCAATTGTATTTTATTATTACACAACAAATTTAATACACTTTAATCAGCACATTGTGTATAGTTTAAATGTACACAAATGTAATGACAAAACATAACCCATATTCTGCAATAATGCGACTCGTAAACAGAGTACAAATTCCAGGCTGATCAGAAGATGTGGAGTCCAAACATATTTTTAGAAGAATTTATTATCATCATGCGAGTGGTAATGTTACTACACAGAATTAATATAGTGCATCTCAACTAATAGTGCTTGGTGCAGACAAACCTGCTGGTTTGCAACCGGACAACACAAACAAGTAATTCTATTACAGAGGCTATCATGGCTGCAGTCAACATTATAAGAACCAAAAACTCCGGGGGTGTTTGGCCATGGTTGATTACTCCTGGGCTGTTTGGCCATGGTTGATTGCGTATAGATTGATCCATTTTCCTCTAAACGTTTCGACCACCCACTGTAGGGCTTCTTAAGTAGTAAAAGATATTCGACACAGGATGGCAGGCCGAACATGCCTCAAGCTGAGGTGTAAGCAGGTATCGGACGTTTTTTCCTACTGAAGAAGGCTTCTGGTGGTGGCTGAAACTATAAGCAATCGACCACGGCCAAACAGTCTGGTAGTTTTTGATTCTTGTAATGTCAACACAAATAATGATATTGTCAGCACAATCTACAAAAGAAGTGCATACATAATAGGCAAACAACCATCCCTGGCTACACATACTATTCAGCCTACAGCTACTATTAACTAAACTGTAATGATATTTTATACAGTGCTATGTGAATACCATGATTGTATGGTAATATACAGTAAGTATAATTTTCAAAATTTAAGTAGGCCTATGTACAACATACAATGGTCCTCTACTTTTTGGACATTCATACATTTCGCTCTTTCATAGGTTAAAAAAATGATTCCCTTTATCCTATTTTTGTACTCTAGTTTTGGACTTTTCTACACTACACTTACGGAAGGCTGAGGAAGCGAATGAGTGTGTAGACAATTGCACATATTGGTATTATTTCTGCTACTGCTGAGGTCACTGCCAATGTACAAATACTGTACTGAACTTTCTCAAAAAAATTGTTAACGAATTTTAAGGAAGTTTTTTTTTAGCCTTAATAATTTATGTTAATCCACACTGAAAATAACTGGGGCTTCCAAGATTCCCAGTTCACTTTCCACACCCCATGCCTTCATTGCAAAAATTCACAGCTGTTTCAAATTATTTTCTCATCTATAAACAAAAATACTTTGACTCAAAATCATAAAATGTGTTGATTACAAAAATAAAGTGCGCAAAGAGGTTTATATTTTCAGATTATAAATTTGTAAATTTCCCATTAGCATATGTAAATATTTTAAAATGAAAATAAATAACCATTACAGATAATAATGTAAAAATTTAACAACTGTATTAAAAGTAAACTGAAATATTTCAGTTGACAGGCAAACATGCGGCAAAATTGAATTCTGATATTTTACCACCTATCCACCATACACAAAGGTACTGGTTATTGAAAACCCTTAATATTTAATGCTGTTCCAAAATGTTTGCTGATTAATATTTTTCTTTTACAAATCTAATAAAAATTTTGTTATTAAAAACAAATAATCTGTCATATTTGGTTGGTGTAGTCTCAAACTAGTATTAATTCATTGTTCAAGTGTTAAACTATGAAGTACTTTTTCAGTTTTAAGTCATTACCAGTGTACAGTAGCAGCTTGGCTGGGAGAAGCTATGCTTCACCTTGGAGCACCCAATGAAGTCAACGTGGGATTAGACTTGAGCCATTGAGTAAGGGACCCTAACATTTGGTATATATATATGGTGAGAGCTCCAACAATCATATTACAGGAATTCGTTCTCGTCACCACAGTAAGAGCCTGTAACAGTACTGTGTTGCCACAGGCCCGGATTTCACACTAGGCACATGCCAAGGGGCGGCACGAGGTGAAAAATTATTTGTTAAAATTTCATGTTTTCGGTTTTTTAATTACAGTATTTGTATTGGGTACTTGCATTATGGCCAAATTGAAGAAAATGGTTTTGAAATAACCTTTAATTATATCATTGAATAACACGGTATTGACACTGGGCCTATCAATAACGGTGGTCGGAGCGGAGCACGGTCGTATATACAGGTCTGGACAATAGAATCTGAGTTGCATAGAAGGAAAAAGGAAAAATGCCTATGATTCAATAATGGAAAACTTTGTAAGGAACTGTCTACCACGCCATCTGCAACTGTCATTGAACGTGCTAATAAACTTCAATCTTTGTACAAAAATGATCTTGAAGAGTCATTTGCTAATGATTGTGTCCATTTTGCTGGACTAATAAAAAATGCTGATATTACGAACACCCCACTGCATATGATGTTATTCATGCGACAAGAGCAACTTTAATCAACATTTCCAAATATTGCAATAGCTCTTCGTATGTATTTGTGTACAGCCATCTCTAACTGTTCAGCAGTACGTACTTTTCTGTTATAAAAAGAATTAAATCATGTGTTAGATCCACAATGAACGAGGAAAAACTCAACTCACTCTTAATCCTGCATGTTGAGGCAGAACTTTTAAACAGTGAACAAATGAGAACTTTGAAGGCCTTATTGAAGAATTTTCACTGATCAAAGCAAGACGAAAGCCAATGTAAAATCAAGCCATTTGTGTAATTTGAGATCTTATTCAATCACTCTTAAATTATTTGTTCTATTTATCCAATTTACATTACTTTCATTGATTTTACTATGTTTGATGATAAAACCAAACCATGTAGGTCTATAAATAAACCTATAAAAAGAAAGTAGGCCTACATATATTACTTGTTATAAAACTAATCTATGTGTTACTAAAGTGTACACGTAAATAAATATTAATCAAAGTTTAAAAAATGTAGTCTTTTTCACAGTTCCATCACATTTCCCTTTTAGATTTAAGATCAAATGAGATATTTGCAATAGAGATAGTTGAAATGACTATTTTCAGCAGTCAAGGAGAATTGAATATGTAGAATTTACTTGTTAGGGGGAGGCGGCGCTAACAATAGTGCCTAGGGGTGGCAGGACACCTAAATCTGGGCCTGTGTTGCCACATTCTTACCTATATAAACATGTGTCAGTTTTGCACCATGCAGCCCTCAGTGAATGTAAAGCTTCCTGTGTACAGTTAACAACGCTGCAGCAAAATGTCAAGAGTCGCTTACTGAATGGTTCGTGTCTTTCAGACAATTCAAATTTGTACATGTTTGTGAGACTGCATTATGTACACAAAGTTGAGGACCATAATTGTACACATTCCTATAATTGTGTGCTGATCACCACGAACAAATTTAAATACGTTATGGTAGTTATTACCATAAATTAATTACAAAAACCTCTTAACTTAACTGATGAAATCTAGACGACACTAAATTATCAGTATAATGGCAGTGAATGATCAAGATGTACTTATACATACCTATCCTCATTTGTACCTACAACATATAATTTTACAATTTTTTTAATAAACATAGGAAAATATAAATTAACATGTAATTTAGCACATTTTTCAGAAATATTCACAAAACTATTACTGGAAGTACTTAGTCTGGTTTATTTTAAATTAAGCTCTACTTATATCACATTTTTATGTAGAAATGTTTACATAAAATAAATTTAGCCCTGCAAGTTTCAAATCATTATCACTACTTTCTACCTTTGTCAACTTTTCTTTTCTTCAATATTTTTCTTTTCATCTTTTGAGTCTAACATTACAGAATCATCATGTCTAACATAAGATGTGTAAATATCATAACCTAATGATATAGTGTTGTCATATAAAACTCTAAATCTGGTGGGTAGCACATAAAAATTTATTATCTGGGCGGGAGGCCAGATAACCCATTCGGCTGTATACAGCCGCCAACCTTTGGCAATAATTTCTTTCTTGATATTTTCTAAACTAGACTGTTCCAAGTAACCAAGAGTCAAAAAGAACACAGTAATACACAGTGGAGAGCATACGATCTGATCAACTACTACCTTTTTCAAAACTATCTTCAAGGTCCTTCCAGGCATATAACGGTCCAGAAATTTATACCAATTGTGACAGAGAATTCCAACCGTCATCCCCGACACAGACATGTGATGAGTTCGAATCGTGTCCCACTTCTCCCTCTGGTCTGTTACAATCTCGTAGTGCTGCTGGATCATGTCACCTGCCCCTGACAGCGCTATAGATACACCAACATTTGTGAAAAACAAATACTTGTTGAACATGGTGCTTCCCAAATTTCGACATTTTTGTATAACCACTGAATTCAATAACCTTGATAATGACAAACCGACTGATTGCATGAAAGGTTATAATCGCCACACGTCACAATAAAGTATCTTCGTTTAACGTAGTGTTTATTAATTAACTGCTTTCTGAACGATTACACGAACACTAACACGACCACACACAATTTTAACTCACTGTAGTGGACCTAATTTTACAAGTTGACCGCCCCACATCAATTTAAACGGAAGGATATGCTTATTTTTTCAAACATCAGCTGATTCCAGGTTTACAACCAAAGAGTACGAATGTATTATACTGATGCGTCTGTTAATTAAACAGTATGCTATTGCTTATAATTATATTTTTAAGATACTTTTCATGTGGAATGCACACTCCAACTGTCCTGATGTAACTAGGAGCAACGGGACAAGTGAAAACGTACTATACATAAGACCATGAAAATGAAAAGAAGAACTCTTAACGTTTTGGGGTAAACTGATTTCGAACGTGACCCTTTTACTTAAATCAAAAGAAAATTTCCGAGCCTTACACAATAATAAACCGTATGCATGCCTATATCCCCAATAATAGAGGGTTTTTTAAGCCTGGACTGGAACTTTCCGACTTTTTGTTGTTAATCGAAAAACCAAGCATGCAAATGTGATATCCTTTGTTGTGGTCTTCCAATGTGACTGTTTAGTTTCTGATGCCACGCTTAAGGTGCGTCCAGACGTGCAACAACTATCGTAACGCAACTACCCAACACCGACGCGTAACAGGACATCGTCGCTGCTTACAATTTCTAGGCTGCTTGCACACAGGCCGCTCAGCGGCGCTGCTCCAGTCGCTTCTATCGGCTACTCGGTGGCGCCACGCAGTGGGTTCGCTTCAGAGACGCGCCACTGTCCATTTGCTCAGTGACGAAAGATTGTTTTATTTAGTTTGTACATCAGTGTCATCATGGACTCTGACGAGGAAGGTCTTCTTGCTCTTCTCGTACGACGACGTCGCCGTCGTAGACAACGTCTATTCTGAATGCACCAGATAAGGTGTGAACGGTTGGTAGTGGGACGGTTTTATAGGCTACATTAATGAGTGAATACAACTATTTCATTAACGACTCAAACAAAAAGGACAACGAAATCCAAGAAATTAATGAGTGAATTAAAAGCGGACAATGCGAAATTCTTTAACTACTTTAGAATGTCTCAGAACACATTTAATCAGCTTCTTAATTTGCTACAACTTTCACATACAGAGGCAAAACACAACATGAGAAGAAGTATCCCTGCTGAAGAGAGGCTTGTAATCACTTTGAGGTGAGTAATAATATTGACATACATTTTGGGATTTCGTTGTCCATGACGTGTCCGTTGATTAACTAAATATAATTATACCGCTACCGACTCGGAACACAAAATTTTATTGGTAAAAACGTAAAAGTTTTACCTTGTAGCCTGAATCAGTTTTCGCTTATTACAAGCTTCGTCAGAAAGGCTGCCACTGGGAGCGCTGTCCGTCTTGTTCTTGGCGACGGTGTCGACTTTTGAAGGATCGATGTTGTGTTGTGGGGTGTGATATGTTCGAATAATGCGTCTGATTTGAATTGTGTCTGTTCGTTTAGGAAGTCGTTTTTATGTGTGTGTATATTTCCAATTGTTCAAGAGTGTCTAGTTTTCTGCCTTTTGTGCGTACGTGTAGAACATCCATGTTGTCGATGTTTGTGAATGTGTGGTTTGCTTCAATGAAGTGGTTTGCAAAGGTGGATTCTGTAGTGAAGTGTAGTGGCTTTGTGTGTTCAATGCATCTTTGTTTGAAGCTACGTCCTGTCTGGCCTATGTAGAATTTGTCGCAATCTGAGCAATTTAGTTTGTTAACACCAGGTAGATCAAATTTGTTTTGTGTTTGTATGTATGTTTTGATAGCATGTGTTCTGTTTTGTTTGTAGTTTTGTATGCGACTCTGTATCCTGCTTTTTTGAATTTGTGGGCTATTTTTTCAGTTTGTTTGTTGAAGTATGTTAGTGTTATGAATTTGTTGTTTTCTGTCTTTGTCTGTTTTGTGTATGAGTTTATTGACTATTGTTCAGTCGTATCCGTTGGATTCTGCTAGATATTTTGTCGTGTTTAGATCGTCTTTTTCATCTAGTGGGATGATGTTAAGTCTATGTATCATAGTTCTGAAGGCAGCTAGTTTGTGTTGTGTTGGGTGATTGGAGGAGTTGTGTATTAGGAGGTGTGGGTGATTTTGTGTTGTGTTGTAGTCAGTTTTCTGTATATACTGAATTTGTGCCTGTGTTCAAATTTTGTGATGGAGAGGTCTAGGAAGTTTATGCTATTGTTGTACTCGTATTCAGCAGTGAAGGTTATGTTTTTGTGTATTTTGTTTATGTGGGTTAGCAACTGTTCGCATTGTCTTTTGTTTCCCCTGTACAGAATTATGATGTCCTCAATGTAATGAATCATAATTCTATACAGGGGAAACAAAAAACAATGATGTCTTCCAAAGCAACTGATGTTATTCTTCACAAGGAAAGCCACAACAGGCAAGGACAGGGGAAAAGGTGATCAGACCAATAAGCGTGCAGTTGACTGTAGGTCCAAAGCATGAAGAAGAAGAAAACATACAGCCATTGTTATAGTGGTGATGAACTGACTGTATAACTGAAGAGTCCATTAGATATAAAAAAGGAAAATTTCAGAGTAGAAATTAAAAACATACAGGAATATTTTATTTTAGTTACTATAAAAAAATTAACTGTCATATGTTTAAGTTAGTTAACATTAAGGATTATGTTTACATATTTATTATATTAATAATACGTATTATTAATTAATATTACATATTTTATATACGCTTTGTAACATCTTTTCCATTAATAATACGATTCGTCAATATCAAATTTTTATGACTTAACTCCTTTCTGTATGTTTTATCTCAATTAATTTAAATTCCTGTCATTATAGTAGAGTGGTTTTTGTTTGAAAGAGAATGTCAAGACTAAATGTAAACAATGTCATTACTGGTTCAAAGCAAACTCCGCTGGTAGTTTAGCAAAACCAAAACACATGAGTATAAATATGTAACGTACTGTATATCCCTCTCCTCATACTTCACACCACGGAGAACCATGGATGTGGAATACAACATTACGGGTACACACAGCTTGTCGCGTCCCCCCCCCAACACAATTTCTCTTTTATTCTTTGTCCATTTTCTTACTAAGTAGTTATGTCAGTGGTGTTAAAAAGCCACTGCAGTCTTGTAGAAAGTTCTAATATTCATCCTGCCAGAAGTGAAGTGTAAGTTTAAATTTTGTTAATGTGAATGCAAGATGCAGGCCGAATGAGAGCATTTATTATAACATTAAGCATGAGAGCATTTATTTTTAGAAGAAAAAGTGTGAATTATATGTGGAACAGTATGATATATTTCACTTAAATGTGTACAACTTGTAGACTATTATTTAGATTAAAAAAATATTTGTTATTAAGTCATGTGACTTCATTTGAAATTAGTATTTTTACACATTGTGAGATATGTGTCCCATCATTACAAACAAATGTCAGAATACCAAGCTATCATATGTTTTGTGTACACTAATATTGAATCCATCATAGTATGACGAGTTATAGAAAACACTAGTAACATCATTTCTTTGTTATAAAAACTGTTGTTAAGTACATTTGCAAGTCTGTCTTGTCATCATTCTAACTTGTTTTTCCACTTTCTAGTACTACAGTTTCATCTTTATTATTGGAATAATTCACAATGATAATTTGTGATATTTTAAAAATTTCATCATTATATACGTGGAAAACTGATTCTCTAATTCTGTTGGATTCCACTTTCAAAACATTTTGGTATGTTTCATAAAAGAGAATTATAATAAACATCAATTTTGTATAATTATCACTATGTATAAGCATTTTAATACTATGTTGAATGCTGTAAATTATTAGAGCATTACTACTATCCTTTGGATAAAAATGAGGCTTAGTTAAGCAGCGTTACTGTATAACTTTGTTATGCAGATGCATCAAACATACAACCTGAGAGACTATGTGTGTCATATGACATTCAGTTGCACAGTACATCTGCGAGTCAGCTACAGGGAATGTAAATTCAGTTCTCTACCCACGCCATTCCTGCCGTTCGACCTGCCATCAAAACCCCTTTTGCACAACGTGTGTTGCCTGTCAAGTTATAACATGTGTAGGCTGCATGAAGTTTGTCAAAGGATGAGTTGGTAGCTAGTCATAACAGTCCAGTAGTGTTTAGCAAAAATGAGCACACATTTCCAAATTCTTGATACTGCCTGATTAGTATTGAAATATTTAGAAGCATCTCACAAACAATAGAATAAAGGTGGTGACTTTGGTATAAAGAATACTAGTTAGGTACAGCCAGTTCAGTTCTACGAAATGGTTGTTTGTGCAAGCGATTAGACAGTGTTATTAGTCATATTGTTGTACATGGCCAAGTATTTAATTGTTTATTTGACTTGTGATACTGTAATTTATTTGGAAAATTTTATTATTTCTTGTGTACAGTATGTACTACGAGGACTGTTTTATGAATGTCACTGTTTTAGTGGCATGTTAATAAAGAAAAACTTATGACTTTAAATTTTTTCTACCATTCAATAATTTAAATCCTTATAAATAAATTATCAATGTTAATGATCTGTTTTCAAAAATAACAAGGAAATACAAACCCTGTTACTAGAAAAATGTTAAAATTTGTTACAAAAAATGTGTGTTAAAATCAATGCACCTAGTTGTAAGCGATGCTAATTTATTATTTCAATTTCTGTTACAGTGTACTTGATCAACTGTACACAGAACAACGACAAAATATTTCGCCCATTTGCAAAGGGGATATGTTCAAAAACATTTTTTGACATATTCAGCCATGTTGTTCTGCATTCACAGATCCGTCACCATGTATTTGGAAAAGTGACAGAAGTGATTAAAACCATTTAAATTTAAATACAAAATTCTTGTAATGCTGCACTGCAAAAGCGGACACGACTACATTGTGTTAGGCGGCAGAAAGGGACATGTCCATTTTGCAAAGCATAATTACTTGACTATTCCCTTCTAAAAAAAAAAAAAAGCTAAGTCCACTGGAAATCATTCATTGTAATTGGAAGACAGTGGTAGTGGTACAAACTGGCACATGAAATCACTACCACAATATCGTTTCAGAGTTGCAGCCACAAAGTATATAACTGTTAAAAAAGTACAAAAAAATAATGTGTTTGTTATCTTATTGTATTTTTATCTTATAATAAATGACTTGACTGTAAACAAAACCAATACACCTGTAGTTATAATCTCATTGAGTCAATGCTGCTGCAAAAGGGGATAATTCCATTGAATGGCAGCAAAACAGGTTAAGTTTGTATTAAATTTACTATTTAAAAAACAACTTATCCCTGATTTTTATTATTTACACATTAGTTTCAATTTTTAAAATGGAAGGTTTCCTGGTGTTATTCAAAACAAATAACATCAGTTTTTGTATTTCCTGAATTTTTTTTATTTTTGGACATATACCGTTTTGCAAATGTGCACCAAAAATAATCTTGGTGATAAGTACTAATAAAGTACCAAGGAGAATACCTGATGTGGGTATTGGATCCATAGCAGCAGGTTCTATTTACACATAAATTACATACTTACTTTCAGTCAAACAACTTTATTTCTTATATTCCTTCAACTCCTTCACAAAACATGACAATTTTTCAATTAATCCATTTAACACAACTATTTTGTCAGTCTTATGTAATAAAAAAAAACTTTATTATTTTCAGTTTCAGCTGTATCACCATAGGATTCTAACTTACAAATACGAAGAGTAAACAATAATTACCTAACCAATGTGCAGTAGTTATTATTAACTATTCTATATATATATATATATATATACAATAATAATTAGGGACTTTCAATAAACTCTACCACACTACTTTCCTGTTTGTTCTATCTTGCTACGGCTATTATCTGAATCATAGTGTTACTAATGCGGAACTTCTCGTGCGTTCGATGGTGTTGTTCTACAAGCTTCTCGACTAGCCCTGCCAGTATGTGTTTCTGCCAAGGCCACGCTGAAGTATCCTCTATTTCGAGTGCTTGTTAAGGACGCACATTATGGAACCCTACAGATTATAAACAGGCCACACTTGCCGCTTAGTTTTCAGTTTACTACGGGCGATTACTCAGTGTGTGTTCAAGTGGCTATTAGTGAAAAGTGATTATTGTGTGGGACTCTATTAGTTGACATTACTATTGCATGTGAACAAGTTCAAGTTGGATTATTGTACAAGTTGATTACAAACGGTTAATTGTGATAATTAAAGCTGGTTTTTAGTGACTTCATTGCTGTATTGTATTTTGTTTTCTACTGTACCAAACGAGATCAGTTAGACCGTCATAACAATAGTTTCCTCATTTTTAATTCAATTAATGTGGTGAGGTGACACATTAAGGTGATCAGGGCTTTCATTAAATTACTGGATATGTTCAAGTGTTCAAATTCAGTGTACATTGACATTGCCCAATAATTTCAGTGCTAATGATTTCTTATTTCCTAGTCTTTCTGCCCAAAACAGAATGTGTATAGAGAATATCAGATATGGTTAATATGGTTAGTTATAAAAATTATACAAAAAATAAGATTTACAAAATATGAGAAAGATTTGGTGTGACTGGTATACTGATTTTCAGGTTTTGGGGGAAAATTTTATAGAAATGTTAGTAAAATGGTAATATGTTATGTAGGCCTAGACTAACCATACCATACCTTTGTAAAAGAAAATAAAAACAATCAGCAAAGTAGTATGATGAAGTTTTAGGGAAAAGTACTTTTGGTACTTTGATAAATACCGATAAGTCTTGGTTTGTTAAACAGACTAAAGACGACTGTTTCAGCTGTCAAAACATGTAGACTAAAGGAAATAACAAAGAAAAATAACTAAAATAAATACACTCATATAGATTATACTCAACTTTCTCTTAGTGACAAAAAGTGCACACTACACAAACTTAAATAATATGTTTGTCATTATACATTAAGATAACTTAACACCGGTTTGGCCCGAATGTAACGGTACAAACTGATGAGGGTATATAATTTAAAGCTTTCCATTTTTATTTAGCAAGAGTATATTTTTGGTCACTGACTGTAGCTCCGTGTGAGGTACGAAACGGTACCGGAATGCATATTATCAGAAAGGGTGCGTATTCATGCGTACGAGCGCACGTGTTGGGCCGACGTTCCCAGCGTGAAAGTCACGTCTGAGAATTCCTTCTCGCCAGATACGAGACTACGAGAGAGGCGCGAGATGAGCCCAGCCAATCACGATCCAAGTAGCCGCACACAGAGGGATGTTGGGCCATGTTGAAAACTCAAGTTGTCGTCGAACTTCCGAGCTGCGCAGGTATGTTAACGCGCGGTTCGCCAGAAAATCTGGCATACAAACCTATCTAAGTCGGCGTCTAAACTCGAAACCGCGCATTTGCGTTGGCGCGCAGTCAGTGAAGAACTATACAGAACAATGTAGACCGACCGGCTGAAAATGTGAAAATTGTGTTAATAAACATTAAATAAGCGTCATTTTGTCGAACCGCGTGGTTAAGCGTAAAAGGGCTCGCACACCAAAGAATACTAAAATCTGTAAAAAATGTTAATAAACTATAAATAAAAATGGTATAAAGTGCTACAACAGTGAAACATTAAACAACAACCAGTGATCAAAATTTAACCAGTTAAAGTGTATTTCGGACAAACCAAGTGAACAAAGAACAAAACCCGGGAGTGTTGCCACCACGTGTCGGACTCCATCACAGGAAAGTAACCATTTTAAATTTAAACAAACGAAAATTAAAGAAAGAGCTCTAAAATCAAGGGGGTGAAAAGTGTGAAAGGGAGAGAGTGTATGAGCAAAGCACTGGATTGTCTTAGAATGCCTAGAATATAGTTATTTGGATAAGCAAATTGATCAATTGTTAATTCTTTTTGTGTAAAATAAGTAACCGTCCATAATGATTTCATAGTGAGTAAGATAAAGGAAGCAGAGTAAAAGTAACTTCTCAATTAAAATGATGTTAATAAACAAGTTGGTTAAATGCTATCAATGAGAATCGAGTTTATTAAGTAATACGAACCTATAATCACACTTACAGGTCACGAGTTCGCGTGAAAGACCCTGGACCCCGTGCAGGTAAGCATTTTGGAACTTGGGAAATTTAAATGTTTTATGGATAGTAATAAAGTTATTTGCAATTTATTTTCAAGTATTAATAACTTCTCAATGGCGTCCGAACTAGAGACTCGATTTTATTATTTTTCATTTATTAGTAACTTCTCATGAATATAAGACGGCCTCACATATAAGAGGACCCTAGATTTTTGAAGGTGTTTTACAGGGGAAAAAAGGGCCTGCATATAAGACGACACTGAACTTTTTGAGGTGTTGTATGAGAAAGACAATTAAATGGTCTAAATATCATCATTCTGTTGAAGTCACATTAAGTAAATATGTCTATTTTACATTAAAGGTGAAATTATAAGTGTTAAAATATCTTACTGTTTTTAATTCCAGTCATCATCCTCGTTTTCTTCTTCTTCTTCTCCAAGTTCATCTTCAGAATTGGTACTGGAATCAGATTCATAACTGGAGTAGTCTTTCCACAAAATGTCATCCTCAATCTCATCCATGTTATTAGAAACACAACATTTTTTAAACCCATTTACAATGGATTCGCTTTTGATTTTTCCTCAGGCTGTGGTTATTCACTGGGCCAGTAACCGTTTCTTCAATTTGCCTGTCGAAGTAAATGCATGGTTTCCATTAATTAACCAATCACTGTAGTTCTCCCGTAAGTAGTCCTTAAATGGTTTATTAACAACCACATCTAAAACTTGAAGCTGAGAAGTCATTCCCCCCAAGGATTATAACAAGATCAGTGTTCATTTCTGCAACCAGCTTCTTTATTTTTTCGCTTATGTGACCATGAAGGAACTACCTCTCTGCCCTAGTAAAGCGCCAGGCCAACGTCCCCAATCAACCTTAAGTGAATCTGCCATAAGTTCTTCAGTCATCCACCCCTTTTCCTGTGCTCTAAAACAATCCCGGCTGGTAATTGTTCTTGCGGAAGCATTTTTCTCTTCAAAATAACATACGGCAGAAGTTTTCTTCTATCGGCAGTTACTCCTAGCATCACAAAATGCGCGACTTTTCGTTGCTTGTAGATTTAATTATAACTGATTTTGCACCATTTCTGTCCACACTAACATTTGACGGCATGTCAAAAAACACTGGTGTTTGGTCAGCATTTGCCATTTGGCCAAGCAGGTAATTGTGGGCTCAGTTTTATAATATATCGCTGATAAGCGATCAATTTGTCAGTACGATCTGCAGGTAGGTGTTGTGACGTTGAAAACACAGACCCGAACTCCACATCATGCGTTTACACCAGCCCAAGTTTGCTAAACAAATGGGCCGTTTTATGCACTGTCGTACGATCAATTTATTGTTCCGTATTCAAAAACATACCGCGGTGTCCTAGGAAACGCATTCGATAAAATATCGGACGAGTTGTTTAGATACATGGGCCGTAACTGATTCATTTATGCACTCGCATGCGAGTTTTTTATCGTTTAACTTTCAGACATCAGTGCTGCCAACCTTCGTGGCTAGCGTCGGCGAGGCCAGTTATGACAAGTAATCAGTGGTATTCACGTCGTGGTGTGATTTTATTAATTTGTTTTGTAAATATGGAAGACGTTACTATAGAAAGGCTCACTGACGAAATTCAGAACAGGAGAGCACTATGGGATCCCGCTTCTGAAGCTTATAAAAACGAACCGATACGCGGCATACAACACGCACGGATTCATTTTCCGTACCGATGATGGCAACACTGAAAGAGTTTGTTCACGCCCACTTACGATATTTTTGATGCCCGATAAAAATCGGACTCAACTCGGATGCAAAAATTATCACACGATTTGAATTGGATGCATAAAAGGGGCCTTAAAGTGAACAATTTTTAACGTCTGTGACACAAAACGGTACTTCTAGCCAAGTAAGACTATCGGAAAAAAGGGCAATAAAGGCAAATTTCCAGAAACAGCATCTTTTGAGCTGATTTTTTTTTAAACGATAGGTTTAGTGTTTACCTAAAAGTTTATCCAAATTCCAGACTTCGAACCCCCCATTTTCCCCAACTTTTCACTTCTGGCAAACAGTGGAGCGCAAGTCACTGAAGTTTTCCTCAATTTTTCTGATGATGACTTCACCAAATCATAAAAATAAAAATACCAGCGTGTTCCCTGGAAAATTTCCTATCGATCTGTGTTAGTCGTGCATTTCTTTAAAGGCAACATAACCTACAAAAAAATTGAAACTTGCAAAAATGTGCATTTTCAGATTTCCATTAATAATGAGTGAAATAATGATTTTTTCTTCATAAAAAAAATTGTAGAATATAGTATTCCAATAGACGAATTTCCATATTAATTTTTATCCCGAAATATTTTGTCATTAAGCCACAATACATTTTTCAAGTTGAAAAGGGAAATTTTTCAAAATTGGGTCCAGTCATCACCCTGACATCACAGGACAAAGTTTTTTTTTAAATACTCGTTTTTTCATGGTCTATGAAAAAAGTTTGTTCTTTTATAGCTTCCGAAATAATAATTTTTACCTTTTTTTTGCGCTTTTACACAGTGAATGGCCACGCGGGCTGAATCAAGTACACATATGCACCGCCAAGTGGCAGTACTATGTACTTGCCAGAGCATTACATACTACGCGGCCATTCGCTGTGTACAAGCTCAAAAAAAAGGTAAAAATTATTATTTGGGAAGCTATAAAAGAACAAACTTTTTTCACTAGCTGATAGACCATGAAAATACGAGTATTAAAAAAAAAAACTTTGTCCTGTTATGACTGGACCCAATTTTGAGAAATTTTCCTTTTCAACTTGAAAAATTTATTGTGGCTTAATGACAAACTATTTCGGGATAAAAATTAATATGAAAATTCATCTATTGGAATATTATATTCTACAATTTTTTTTATGAAGAAGAAATCATTATTTCACTCATAATTAACAGAAATCTGAAAATGCACATTTTTGCAAGTTTCAATTTTGTTGTACGTTATGTTGCCTTTAAAAAAATGCACGACTAACACAGATCGATAGGAAATTTTCCAGGGAACACGCTGGTATTTTTATTTTTCTGATTTGGTGAAGTTATCATAGGAAAAATTGAGGAAAACTTCAGTGACTCGCGCTCCGCTGTTTGCCGGAAGTGAAAAGTCAGGGAAAATGGGGGGTCCGAAGTCTGGAACTTGGATAAACTTTTAGGTAAACACTAAACCTATTGTTTAAAAAAAAATCAGCTCAAAAGATGCTGTTTCTGGAAATTTTCTATTTTTAAATTAGTCTTACTCGGCTATTCAGCACAGTGGTGAAAGTGTGCTTGGGATTTTCACCGTGAGCTTGACCTTGACCTCATTATAAAACATGCGTGTTGATTCACGCAAGCCTTTGCAGCTGGCAAGTGTTACAAAATATGCTAGGCACTTAACACAAAACTTTTAGATGTCAGGTTACGCATATAAGACGAGTATGGTTTTTGGAAGGGCATTTTAAGGGAAACAATCATCGTCTTATATTCGGGCCAATATGGTACTTTTTGATCTATACTTAATATATAAATAGAAAATACGATCGTACTTCAGATGTTAAAGTCAGGTTTGATATAATACAGTACCAGTGCTGTACATATTTGAATTATATCAGTGACTTAACGAGGCCACTGTTAGGCTTTCTAGTGACACAGTAACACAGAAACTAAAATAAGGCAACAGAAAGAACGGGAAAGAAAAGAAATTTTTAGAACTAACTACAACATATTTTTCTGCTCCTAGGACTGTGGCTGGGTGAGAGCATTTCTTTGATTAGTGAGAAGAAAAGTAGCACAAAGAAATGTTCTATTGTAGCTGATGGAAACAATGCATAGAAAAAATATGGATTTTTAACTGTGTCTTAGTGGTAGGACTAGCCGTTACAGTGTTGTATGTGTAACTACAGAAATAAAGACATTGTAATTTGTCATCTGTTTGTTAGGAATTGTGATTAAAAACTTTACTAAGTTCAGTTCATTATTACTATGAGCTGTAGGCTAGTGTGAATTGGATTATGAAGACAAATTGTAACCTTAAATGAATATTGGATACAGCAGTGGTTCTCAACTATTTTTTTTTCACACCACACTATCTTTTGTAGTTAGTTCCCGCGGCACACTAACATACGAGATGGCAATGTCCCCCCCCCCCCCCCCCAACACCATCATCAGGTATGAGTGAGTGCACAAACCTTACGCTTTGTCACCAGGATTCACCGTTGACCCTCCCTCTGGAGAAAGAACAACTCGCAGAACTTAAGTCAGACCGAACACTTTAACTGAAATATGTGAACAAGCTTTTGGATGTGAGCAAAGAAAGAGTACCTAATAACAGCAGTGGAAGCAATTACAATTTTCTACCATCCGCTTGTGTGAGAAAGGCTTTTCAGCACTAAGAAACATAAACAACAAGAAATGCAAGAGACTTCCCTTAGCAGAACAGGAAATACGCATATGTTCTGTTCAGTTCCAACATGAATTGAATTTCTGTGTAAAAGATGACAAGCTCAAGTTTCTCATTAATAATTCAAATCTTTTTTTTTGTAACTAAATCCCCTGCAAATTAAATATGTGAAGCTCTTGAATATTTTCCTTGTTTCTTTTTTAAAATAAATACTGAGTAAGTTTATTTTAATTACTTTTACCACGAATATCACAAACCTCCATGCTTTTGCAGAAGTTTTTCATCACGTTTAGCAAATCTCGCAGCACACCCGCTGAGAACCACTGGGATCAGGCGACTAACTAAACTTTACTCTGTTTAACTGCTTTCAGTGTCAACTATACAATACTATTTTAGAATAATGTAGGCCATACTGATCCTAAGTACAGTTGGAAATGCCTGGCTGTGAATTTGAGGCCTGACAGCAGGATAAGGTAAGCGGAGGTACTTAGCTGACTAGCTGACTTAATGAAAACCCCTGGCTCATGAGTGTGCATATGCATCAATAGATGATAACACAATCTCACTTACTGTTCATTGTACTTTGTTCATATCGACCTTTGTACATTCAAAGTAAAAAGTACAAATTATTGATGAGGTTGTTAATAACTCTGCTTATTAACAGAAAGGAGACAGTGGCGTATGCAGGGGGCTCAAGCCCCCACTCCCAACCATAAAAATGTAATAGGCACTTCCTTAATTTACTTAGTCTCTCATTTAAAATTACAAAATTGCATATTTCGGCCGATGGGGATATTTGGACGGGGATATAAATACTAACAAAATAAGTAGTTTATAATAACAATTATTACTTCAGTTATAATTTATAGTTCATTGAGCAGTGTATTACACTGAGTGTAACGTTCAGTAAGCTACCTGTTTTCTTTCTCCCTCGCTCTCATTTGACGGCGCCACACCGACAACTGGTCACTACTACCAGTAGACCCTACTACCATTGAACCCTAAGAATTTTTTCTTAAGTATTAAATAATATTTTTATGAAACTTAAGTACGTACATAAACCTTTTTCATAAAAATATTATTTAATACTTAAGTTAAATTCAGCACTTTTTTGCAGATATCAGTTGATAAATAAAACAATAATTTTAATAATGTTCCTAATTCAATATCTTGAATAATGCTGCTGTAATAATAATAAAAAAAAAAAACTTTAAAACCACTTTACATTTATACGAAATTTTTGGATAATTTTTTTTATTTTGTGGTAAGTCCCCGAATCACGAATAATACATTTTTAATAAAGAAAATGTGAAACCTACTGAAAATAATACTCCTACTAATAAATTGTAACCACTAACTGGCCTATGTACTCTATCTTATACTATAAGTTGTAGAAGAGTGCTATATAAATATATGGTCTGCTAAGTTCAGCCCCCCTCCCCAAGATTGATTTCTGTGTACGCCACAGAAAGAAGACTACATTAAAACACTAATGTGGAGGTGATTCCACTACATGATACAGTTCAGACACTAAGGGACCTCAAATGATACAACTGTTAAGATTTACTGTTTTGTATATAGTGTAGAACTAAGCAACTTGGTTGGTGGCCACATTTATAATCATGTTTACAAGTATTTCAAGTAAGTAAAATACAATATAAATGATGTTACAAAATTATGGTATCCTATGGCTAACAATATTCATTTTGTAACAATTAACTATACTGAAACAAAAGTATATCTAAATTAAAACACGTGGCTTGTTTTGAATCTTCTTAATTTACATTTTGCCTATACATTACTAATTCACAGTTATTCTTAATACTGTATATATACTTTATTATGTTTATGTACAGTGTTTATTTTATTAACACTAAGTAACTGCTTTTCCTAAGTAGTACAAATTTCTTGAAAGTCTGGCTATGGCTTCATCTTCAGTTGCAATGACTTACATTACTTGTTTATACATCTCTCTCTCTCTCTCTCTCTCTCTCTCTCTCTCTCTCTCTCTCTCTCTCTCTCTCTCTCTCTCTCTCTCTCTCTCTCCCCTCACACACACACACCTTTATCGCCTACAAAAAATGTTGGAATATTTTGTTCTGTTGTAAGACGAAAAATTAAATTATTAATTAAAACATATACCTCGATATGTTTACTCTACATTCAGAAATGTTTTACTATGTAGGTACTTCAGGGAAGTTGAACTTTTAATACTAACAATGACACAATATTTGGTGGGAGTATAACCCGTATTTGCATTTCATACGCACATGTTATGATTGTCACTGAGATATTGTTATCTATTATCATTCTAATGGCTCTACGGTATTACGACAAAGGCAAGGCGCTTTGCCTCATGATTTGATTTTAAGGGACACTTATTTATTCTATGGTGCTTTGGGGATTGCCGATTTCAGATAGTGAAAACAATTACCTACCTGGGTTCACTTGTGACCAATGAAAATGTTATGGACGAGGAAATCCAAAGAAGACGTGTTCTTGCTTACAAGGGTTACTTCAGCTTACAAAGGAAATTTGAGTCCAAAGTGTTGTCAAGGGCAACAAAGAGTCTCCTATAAAAGATATCAGTTGTCCCAGTGCTATTGTTATGCTATATTAGCGATATGAGTTCTGGGCAGAAGCACCAAGAATGCGCTGGGAACATCTGAGAGGAAAATGTTGAGGTGAATATATGGACCATTAAAGGAGGAAGGTGTCTAGAGAAAAAGAACTACTGAATAGTTATATAATCTGTTACGTGACATAACATTAATCAAAAAGCTATGGATAGAATGGCTTCGATTGGCAGATCATTTTGTCAGGATGGACCCCCAGGACCCTGTAAAGTGCTTCTTCCTGTACGACCCAGATGACAAAAGGAAAGTGGGAAGACCAAAGCTGAGGTGGTGAGGTGGAGATCAGCAGGATACAGAAAGGGAGGTATTCACAAATGGAGGATGGTTGCATTGGACCATTGGCAAGCAGGCCAGCATACATCTGTGACAAAATCTACACATACACCATGAGCATATGTACACAATTGTAATGATGTTAGTAAACAGATCTTCCTAAAATGTGACTACTGTTACTGAACAGTCAAAATATTAACATCACGGGAAATGATTATGGTTCTTGTTCAAGTTGAAGAATAATCTGACAAATTAAAGGGTCTTCAGGAACACGATTACCGTGCACTTACATTTCACGTACATGATTATCAATAAATGTTATATGTACACGATCTGATACATTGAGGTGTTTGAAGAAAAAGGCAGATACCATAAACAACATGGTCTTGTGCGCACAGCGCAAAACTGGAACAAATGAAATGCCAAATAACAGCACTGTTATTCAGGTCAACACAATTGTTTTTATTACTTTTAACGCCAAACACTGTCTCAAACAGTCGAGCCACTGAGGATGGGTAAAACATTTGGTGTTAAAAGTAATAAAAGATATGTGTTCAACTGAAAAACAGTGTTGTTATTATTAACTAAAACTATGAAAGTTTACACACAAGAAAAGGCCAGATGTTGCTCAATTGATAACAGTTATGGACTGACTTACAAAATGCAATTTTTTCCTCCATTATAGACAGTTGTAAGTCTACATTCACTCCCCAATCATCTAAACGCTTCTTCACATTCAACCAAGACCATCGGCTTTATGGAGAGACTTGCATGTACTAACACGGCTAAAAAAAAGTCAGCTGCCACACTAATACAAAAATTTATACAAAATGGAAACATTCCATTAACATTAAAGTAGCTAAGGGGTCTGAAATAGTCCCATACTGCATCCAATCATGGAGTACTAAGAAAAATTATTTTTATCAAACTGACAAAGACTTTTTGTAATAATGATAAAAATAAGTAAGATTGGAAACTTGTTGACATTGCTTATGATACAGATCATGGCACTGATCATAATTTGACTAAATTTGAGTTAATATGTGGAACAATTTGTCAAGGGACACAAGAAAAAAGACTGATTTAAAATTTTACAAGAAGAAAACTCTGTTGGGGTTGCTGTATGGTTCTGAAACTTAATCTCCAGTGAAAAAAAACATCTTAGTAGAATACAGCCATCAGAGATGAGATTCTTGTGATCTGCTAAAGGCTTCAACAAAGGACACAAAATAACTTTACAATGAAGAAATATGCAGAGTTGAAAACTTTAAATATTCATGATCAAACTGCAGAAAACAAAAAGAGGTGGATCGCTCATCTGAAAAGAATGGCGGATAGCAAATTGGCCACGGAAGTTTGACAATACAAGCCTACTGGGCAAAGAAGTATAGGAACTCCTAGGAAGTATAGGTGTTGATGGTGTATAATTCTTTTGAAACTGGAACAGCTGATTTGCTTACTTCCTGACAGAAGAAGACTTTGACATTAATACTTCACATTTTATGTACTAATAATGGAAACAAAACTGAATAAAGCATATTGTTTATTAGATTTATTTAAGGTCAGAACTGTAATGTATCTTTAATGATGTCCAATTCTTAATCCTTAATTTTGTCAAAATTGAAAGGAAGAAGTCAAAAAGTAAAAATATTAACATTAATATTTTAGGTAAAGTCTGCAATATAAAGGGAAATGATTGAGTTTATGAAGAAAGTAAATATCTGTGCCAAATTTATTCAAATTGTTTTTAAAAAGCAGTGCACAACAGAAGCAAATATTTCGACTATGGCTGGTGACAGGAGGTCTCCTATAAGGAATGCACTGGCCTATCTTCACTGTGATTTCAAATGAACATGCAACTGCTTGGTTAGACAGAATAACTGCTCTCAAACTGCATGAGTCGTGAATTTATGACCTGTTCAGTGTCATTTGGTATAACCCAACTGTTCCGTAAGCAGATATATGCCTTCAAAATAAGAAATATAATACCTTACTTGCTGGGGTACAAAGGAAGGCGTTGGTTATGGTGGTGTCTGTGTACCTAACTGTATGTACCATTGCAGTGGAAGTCATAAGAGAGGTACCAATTGACCTCCTCATGGAAGATAGGAAATATGTGTGGACAATTCCTATGATGCAGATTTGCAGACAGCAAAAAGAATGGCCAAATATATCAGTGTGGGACAATGGCAAGCCAGGTGGAAAGTGGACCAACCCACCTGATGGTGGTGTATTGTGGACCAATCCACATACAGTAAAGTCTGTGGACTGTTATTTGACCCAAGTTCTGTCATGGGGCTTTCACAGCTTATTTAAGGACTGGTAGTGTGTATTATGGGGGGAGGTGAATGATATTGTGTAGTATGCACGATTTCGATGCAATAGGTGGATTAGATAAGTATAAGGGAAGTTGTATGTGCCGAGTTGGCAAACGAGTTAGGTCCCGATAGAATGATAGACTGTATGGTACATATATGTAGTAACTGGGTGACAATACAGAATATGATCAAGACCATTATGAGGAACAAAAAGACAGAGACTGAAGGCAAGCTAGTGCAGAGGTAGCAGACTTTTGTGTGCTTAGATAAATAATTGTACAGAAGGAAAACAGTCTGCCTGTATGCTTATGAAGGTATATATGTTTAATGGTTTCAGGGCACACATGTGGTAAAGAAAAAGAGTTTTATTGGTGAAAGCTCTGTGCACCGCACCAGCTGACTGGTGCACTAATGTCCATAATGGATTTCCTCTCTATGTAACTGAACTGAAATACAGTATGTCTGGCCGAAGATGTTATATCAAACATCTGGCCACAGCCTTCCACAAACTTCAAACAAAGTATCCATTTATTAATACAATATTGTGATAATAGTTAATACAGTTTCTTCTGCAAGTAGTGTTTTTGTTGTTTCAACACCTGGTGCACGTTTCAATGAAAAATATCAGCATCGTCAGAGGTTTGTAAGTATATCAATAATAATTGAAATAATTTTATGTTAATGTAGAAACTAACAAATAATCGAATTAATATGATAATATTAATTAATATTAAAATAATAATAATTGAATGCTTAGAATCCCACTAAATGTCAAAGAAAGAAATATCCAAAAATAGCAGTTCAAAATGGATACAAAATAAAAACTATCAATAAATTAGAAAATAAAATAAAACAAACTCACTAATCGAATTCCCAATAACACCATATCTAAAAATTCACCTGTTAATAATAATATAAAATATACAACCTTTACTTATTATATAAATACAACTAAAAAACTAAATAAAATATTTAAAGATACAAATTAAAAAATATCTTATAATACAGATAATATAATTTTTAATCAAATAAAATCTAAAACTAAATCCAATATTCACAATAAAAATGGATTATATACAAAATATAATGGCCAGATTGCAATAAATTTTACGTAGGGCAGACAAAGAAAAAAACTACTCAGTAGATTCCTTCTACACCGCAATGCATTTTTAAAACCAAATATTTATAAATCTAATTTAGCCACACATTGTCTAAATAATAACCACAAATTTCCAGGCATTGAAAATATAAAATTAATTAAAAACATACAAAAAGGTAAAAAAAATTAATATTTGGGAAAATCTTAATATTTACAAACACAATAACAATAATTTATTAATTAAAGAACAAACATAATAAAAACAAAACAAGTGATCTATTTAAAATTATAAATTTATTAAAATAAATAAAATTTAACATTAAATATTTCCAATATAACTGACAAAACAGCTGCTTAAGTAAATAAAATTAAAACAATTGTTAACTAATCGACTTAAATCGATTATCAGTTATTTTACATTAAAATCAAAACAAATTCGATTATTCATTAGTTTCTATATTAACATAGAATTATTTCAATTATTATTGATTTACTTACAAACCTCTAATGATGCTGATATTTTTCAGTGAAACGTGCGTCGTGTTAAAACAACAAAAATATAATACACTACTTGCAGGAGAAACAATACTGAATATTATCACAATATTATATAATTGCTGCAAGAAACGTTGAGTTACGTATATAGTTAATATGATGATATAGTAGATTTGTTAATATGTATACTTATCAAAGTTTTTACAAAATCAAGAGTCTTGTCATTTGCTAGTCATACTATACAACATCTGTGTAGTATAGAATGCATTGTTCTAAAATACGAGTGCTCAACCGACCATTTTATGGCTTAAAATCACTTCTTCAAATCCAATGTAACTGTCTGAATATATACTTCGTAACTGTTGCAGAAAGCAAGTTTAACATTAAATTAATAGTCTTTTTTATGATTACAAACAATGTATCTTTTTAAATGAATGTAAGCTTTCACGGCTGGTGTTCACATTATCACAATTTTCCAGTCTGTTTTGCCGTGGTCTTGTCTGTTTATTTCTAGATGTTTCATTGATACCAATGAAAGACGCTTCAGTGGAGCAGGAACAAAGATCACAACAGATGCAAACAAATACAGACAGTGGCACAAGAACAGTGATTATAATAAGTGAGCCAATAAAAAAACGAGGGCGGTGTAATTGATCAAAAAATGACCAACCAGCATCTCAAAAGAATTGTATGTTATGTATTGTTACGATAGTCTAACTGATCGCCGTATGGTACAGTGGAAAACAAAATACCATACAACGAACAGTTAGACCATTGTAGTATAAATATAAGTGCCTCAGTGCACCAGAATAGTGTTTGTTTGAATTTGTTTGTATGTTGTTGCAATCTCCCGTGCCACTAAAGATGTCCACCATGGGTACAGACGAAATGTATGGAAATAAACATAGACAATCGAGCCCACAGCCTAACAGCCAGGAAAATTGTGATTGTGTATCTTTTTATTTATAAAAAAACATTATCGAATACACAACATATTACACCCTCAATATAAATATGAAGAACACTAATACATTTTAAATTTTAATATAATTTAATAAAGACTGAATTGAATTTTCAAACATTCAACAAGTTTTTTTTTACTCTGTTTCATTTTAGAAGTGAACCTACAGAAAGGTATCAAGCCAGTGTGTAGTTTTAAAAAAGCAAGAAATTTTGATATCAGCTGCTCGTGATGTTGGACGCATATTGTGTGAATGGCCAGGTGTCATTGTGGAATATTCATATGGCTCTGGGTGCTGACATACATCTCTGTTTCACACAATTATGCTATAACATAGAAACTTCCTTGATATAACACTGTGCCGTTTCTGCTGCCTATAAATAGAGAACCACATCCTGCAGCGAGTCGGTATTGTAATGTGAAATGATCTGCTAAGACACGTTATTAGTTATTGTTGTTGTTTTGGCTTGTATCAAGCAGTTTAGTATGATGTGATTATTGTATGCAGACATCTGCAATTAGTGACTTGCATTATTTATTGTGATACTGTTAAGTAAGAGGTATTTATTATTTGTTATGTTCAAGTGTGATGGTCATCGTAAACTTGTAGAATTGTCATATACAAGTGTTTATTATTGTTTTCTTTATTGGCACTATAATTACAGTTGTGAGTAAGGAATTGTCTAGTATTCAATTATTTATCCCACTGTTTAAACATGATGATCAGTAAGATTCACAAAACTATTTTTGGGTCATATTTTATAAAAAGTTGCTCTTTTTTCACTCGCAGATTCTAGAAATAAAGATTGGCTTAGAATGTTTTAGCAGTCCAGGGGCGTATTTAATTTATGGGGGGGACAAATGGGACCCCCCCAGAGGATCAACAAAAGCTGACGAACTTTGTTAATCTCTTAATGTTTAGGTTGTTTTATTTTATTTTTTTTCAGCTGTATACGCTAATATAGTAGTAGCTCTTTTTTAAATATACAAACAGGTTTATTATACAGCATTAGGGTATATGTTTGAAATATGAAATATAGAAAAATCAATTCAGTCAATAAGTATCTTTTAACAATGTTTGAATAACGGATATTTTTACTGTGTTATTACCGTTTACTTTAATGGGACAGATTTTAGGATGTTATCACGCGTTTTCCAGTCACTTTAAAGATAATAATGTTGATTAGTCTTAACTTGTTTTTCTTTTGTATGAAGCCGACCTGACCCCAGAGCCCCACCAAAGCCAAATTCTAGATACGCCACTGTAGCGGTCAGCTTGCTGATCATGATTCAGTATTTACTAGTTGAGCACCCATTATTGGTAAGACAGCAAGACCATTTTTCTGTTCAATTGTAGGTTGGAAGTCAAAAGTTTTCCCACCAAATTTTTTGCAGGTATCATTCAGTACTATATAAAACAACAATAATGTTGTTGTTGTATTAGTATTATATACTAACATAACCTACACTAACCTAACATAGTACGCAACAAAGTTTGTACATAAAACACACTCAGTCTAAATACTGTCTTTCATACCACTCAGTTTACTCGCATACCAGTCGTGGTTGTACAATGTGGCAAGTATACCAAGCATGTTGCCGTGTTCCGCGTTGTACGAATAATCTAAGTCTTCGTTATTCAGTGTCGTTAAATGACCGCCAACCGCTGTCAAGATAGCATCTCCGGCGCAGACGTCCCACTTCTTGATGTACTTCGTATGGACGTACGCAGTTACATTACCATTAACCACCTGCATTATCTTGTATCCTGCAAAACAAATTTATTTCATCAATTCTGAACATAAACAATGAAATTATTTTATTCTCAGTCACACATAGTTTATGTTTAAATGTGAAAAAAAAACACAGATGTTAGCCGTCACTGAATTTAATTTCTTTAAATCAATATTCAAACTACACCAGAAACAAGAGCCTTTAGGGAAATAATTCTAGAAGGAAAAAGCATCACATGTGAATGACAGTTAATGAGCTACTAAAAAGTGTATACAATGATTTCAATACAGAACTAGTTGCCAATGAAAAATAAAAACTAATATTATACAGAAAATAAATGTGAATGATGCAACCTCTGCAGTGTAAATGTGGGTGGTGTTTTCTGCTCATGTTATTTAAGTGCTAATTGGATTACACAAGGTAAGTCATTTTCAGTTACTTACATATTGTTATATTTGTATTTTTATGTCTTAGAATTATTTCAACAAATGTTTAATTGGTAACTAATACCAGTGGTACCCATCTCAAAAGGCCAATGGTGCAGTCTCATCCCAAAATTTCTCCCCCTCCCCCCTCCAAAGTTTTACTTTCACCCTACGCCTCAAATCTAATTCATAACAACTCTGCTGTAAATCATCAAAAGACTTAAAATATTTATTTTCATTCACTGTAAAACTACATTATATTTTTAAATTAAATCAATAGACTATATGTGATACTGTATTAAAATTTAGTAACAGCTGTATAAAAAAAAGAAATCAATGGCCAACTCCTTGACCACTTTGTTTTAAGTTTCAATACCAAATTTTATTTTAATTTTTTTGTATAATCTTTCAACTTTTTATTATAAAATTACTTTGAGTATTAAAACTTTATAAATATAATAAAAATTTATTTTTTATCAATATTTTATTAAACATCTGTAATTAAGTTAAAGGAAAAAGTTAAAAATAAATAAAGTTTTAATTTTTAATATTTTATTTTACATGGGTTTGTTATTAGCATTTTATTAGTACAGTATTTGTAATTTTACATGGGTTATGTAAAAATCAATAGCATTACTGGAAACGATTAAACTGTGGTCCAATACCGATTTAAACAAGCTCTCTGAATTTGCATTTAAATGGGGAACAAAACAAAAAAATAGATTAATTTTAATTTACCAGCTATTGCTCATCAGCTTATATGTAACACCTCATACAGTGTTACTAATGTAACACGCATAAAAGAAACTGTTACACTGTAAGTACAAAAGAAAAGAAAACCAATCACTCCTAATACCAGACAATACAGGATAAGATGATTTTTTTGTGAAGCCTGTCACAGGGATGCCAGTCACATGCAACTACACAAAAGTTACCAGTAACTTGGCCTACATTCTGTATTTTTACACAGAATCAAAAAAAGTACAGTGCATAATGTTTCTATCAAGATATGTTTAAATTTTCTGTTTGAAATCATTTAATCACAAAACATAATGTAACAGAATTCATTTATGGCTTTTGTAATATTCCTTTAACATAACTAATATAACAATGCAATGTATGTTGAATTTTTCTGTGTTTTTGTATAAGCTAGTGAATAATTTAAGCACTATAGTGCGCTGTCACTTAAAATCGAAACACGTTTGCAAGATGATAATGTTTTTCTTGGAAGTTTTTAAAGAATATATACTGACATGTATTGCCCTCAAAGTGTTACAGTGTTAAAGCAACTTTTTAACAGAATTATATCTGTTAAAACTCTGTAAAAACCGTAAAGTCTTTTAGTTATATTAGTTAAAGTCATTCTGCATAGCACATTAAGTAATTATGACTTTACCTGCAAGTTAGTTATACAACAAAACTTGGTACTTTACAGTTTTATTTAGTTATGCACACATGAACACAAATTAAATATCACTATAGTATTGACGACTCGGAACACTAAGTTTTTTATAAGTAAAAACGTAAAGTTACGATGTTTTTATATGTGTGGTTTGCTTCAATGAGGTGTTCATCGACAATAACATGAACATTCTACACGTACACACAAAAGGCCGAAAACTAGACACTCTAGAACAATTAGAAATATACAAACACACAAAAACAAATAAAAACGACATCCTAAACGAACAGACACATTTCAAATCGCACGCACTATTCGAACACATCTCACCACACACACACAGCTTCGATCTTTCGAAAAACTATCCCGTCACCAACAACAAGACGGACAATGCTACCTATGGCAGCCTCTGATGAAGCCTTCTAAAGGTGAAAGCCGGTTTAGGCTGTAAGGTAAAACTTTACGTTTTTACTTATAAAAAACTTAGTGTTCCGAGTCGTCAATACTATAGTGATATTTAGTTAAGTAACGGACACGTCATGGACAACGAAATCCAAGAATTGAACACAAATGTTGAGGTACTATATAGTATTTTATATAATTTATAATATATTCATATTTACTCACATTTTCTTGTTTTTATAATTTATATAAATAATAATACTTTATATTTTTGATACAAGAACATATATTTTAATTTTTTTTATTTACAACGTTTCACCAGTTTTATAATGATGACAGTACATTGTAAAACCATTGAAACATTGAAAGCAAAACATTCTTGTATTAAAAAATATACAGTGTTGTTATGTAATGCAGAAAAAGTGTACACCATTACAGACCATTCTATGTGTTTCTCACCTATTCCAGTGGAATCTGGCTGCAATGTTGTGTGCGTACGTGAATCTCAACATGCGTTAGCTAGACTGTTCAAGACTTTGCCGGGCGCGCCCACTGTGTCAAGGCCGCAATCAATTACGCTCTAGTGTTTTCCTTTTTTGTTGACGCGTATTATGGACTATTCTGGAACACTTGTGCTATCTATTTAAACAGCTGCGCTTAGCAGTCAGTTTGAGTGGCGATTTATTCCAGTGCGGTTCAAAGTATTGGGGCGAAGTGTTATGTATTTTATAATTGTACGGGACTCTATTAGTTAACATTTTTTTGCGTGTGAACAATTTTTATTTGTTTCGTTGTAAGAGACTATCTTGTTGATTACAAACTGTTTAATTGTGATAATTAAAGCTGGTGATTAGTGACTTAATTGGTGCCTTGTATTTTGTTTTCCACTGTACCATACAGCGATCAGTTAGACCATCCTAACAGTATTATTATTTTTATAATTTATAATATATATATTGTAATAAAACGATGTTAGGGTGTTTTATTAAGCCACACATTGGTAGCGTCAATTTGTAATAAATCAAATATTAATGAGTATAATAAACTGTTTAAGAAAATTTTATTTTATTTATTTTTTAATTTAATTATTTAATTATGTTTGTTTTTATTATTTTATTAGAATTGGTAAAGAAATATTTGTTTCACTGCGTTAAATAGATTATGTCATAGACAAATCGATTGATGGTAGCTGTCAATTCAGCGTCTTTATTTCTTCTTCTGCTCGTCTTTTTCCTTTTTGAAGTCCTGTTTTTTAATTGAGAATTGATGTATTTTAATTTAGCTACTTAACTAGTCAATAAAACGCCAAGTTAAAACAAATAATTATATTTATTATGAGTAATGCGATTATTCGACTTGCATCGACTATTGCTCTCGGAGTCGAGACTGGATCTTAGATCGATTAACACATTTGGGTTAAGTTATATTAAATTAAAATATTCATTAACATGGATTCTTTTAACTGTTGAAATAGTCAGGAAAGGCAAGTTAGAGAATTCAATACTTACAATTAGAAAAAAAACTTATTCATCAACACAATAATTAAAAATATAGTATATATTAGTAAAAAGAAATTCGAACCACATGTAGACTGTTCTGATGTCACGCAGTCTTCTTCTTGGATGAGCTGCTCCTCGTTGAAATTAAAAGATGGCTGCCTTCATGCGTTGTACCACGCTGATAATCTGTCTCTGGGATTTTTCTTCAATAAAATGCAGTAGTTGATAAATTCCTCTTCTGTGATGTAGTTATTGAAAGATTTTCAAGTTATTGTGTTTAGTTTTCATCCTCCACTGGATTTTGTTCGGTAATGCGTGTGTAGTGTTGAGTATCTTCAACTCAGTTCGCTGTTCATAAATTGTGTTCGATTTATAATTCCATCATGCCTGCTCGTTCTGGTAGTTAGTTTTAGTGTTTTTTTAAATTGGTTTTATTATTCCACCGATTATTTAAATTGGATTCACTGATTTACTATAGATACTTCATTCCTTCATATTTCCATAGGACATCTTGGTTTTAGTTAAAATTTATTTCAGATTTCTTCTCGATACTTTGACACGTCCGTTCTGCTTGGTGTTTAACAATCAACTAATTTTAATTTGTTCCTTCATATAGAAAGTCCTGTACGATTTTGGTCTCATTTCCCATTGTTCACAATCAGCTGTTTGCCTTATTCCCGATTCGATTTTATGGAAATAAATGACATTTTATTATATTTTACTGGCTATAATTTAGTTATTTAGTATTTTTATGAAATTTTAATTACATAACTATATTCCTGCTTTGATTTTATACAAGTTAATATTAAACATGACCTATTTTGGTTTGAATTAAACTAAAAAATTACATTCCTTGAAATTTACTTCTAGGCCTTATCATAATTACCCATTAAATGGTTTACAGTATGTTTTATGTTACCATTGTCCTCAAATAAGATTACTAATTAAATCATTATAATTTGCCTTTACTACTTTGTTATTATACTAAACGTTTACTGATTTATTTACATTTTACTTATACTTGGTTTACTGCCTAGGCATTATCTTGTACAATCACTATTTAAGTCAATGTTATACTCTGACTTTTTTAATTACTACTACAGGTTGTTGTGATAATTATAATAAAGTATTTGCATGCTAAAGGAGTAATTTATATTAATTTGGTCCACGTTTTCACTAATTTATCTCCTCTGATTTGATTACAGAGTCAAAGTTGAATTTGGCTTGATTATCAATTTTCAGTTTTACTATCAATATTATAATTATTTCACATTATTATTATTATTATCTTTTCTGAGTTACTATTTATATGACATTTGAATTAATATATTGCCTTTCCTTCCTTAACAAAATTCTGACATAAACTAACATTCTTTAAATACAGCAAACACTTATTCTCTAACATTTAGTATATCCTAATATCAACATTGTAGGTAGTGAATACCAATATAATAATTAAACAATTACTTCTTATAATTAAACAAATTATGGTCTTAACCTAATTACAGTCTTTTGCTGTCCTTTCAAAACTGGTTTGGGGCGTTTCCCTTTATTCTCTCCCATAGTTTGTAACAAGTTTTCTAATTTTTTGAGAATAAGGAATTTCACTTTAAATACTACTTATTATCTTATTGTTCACCTTTGGTTTTTAAATGTATGGTTGGTTTCTAATTTATATATTGTAACATGACATAAGGTAGTGAAGATCCAATTGTATTTAATTATAAAATAAAAAGCTAAAGATAAGAATAAGAGGCAAAAACTTATAAACTTGGAGACCAATAACCCAATAAATGACAAATGACTATTAAACTGACAATGACCGGACACAATAGATCAGATAAATACCAAAGGAACCAAGAGACAATGAAGAAGCAGCTGAGACCTAAGTGTAATCAAATAATCCCAAATAATGACCATTATATTGTAATTTAAATAATGAACTGATAATTGTAGTAGATGAGATTTACCTAGGGTAATAAGGTTAATGGAAAGTAATAATGTCATGTATATTTTGTTGATGAAAGAATGTACTTATAATATAAGGTAGGGAGTTAGAAACTAACCATACCCAAACTAATAGTGATGATAATAGTCAAAGCCAATAAACGATGCTTTGAGCCAAACAAAAGCAATATTTAAGTAATAACCCAAAGTGATCAGAGTGAACTAGTTATTCATGACCCATAATCACACAGTGATATAAAATAATCAGACAAATCGTGTGAATAAACAAGTGAGTAAATTAAAAATGTGTGTAAAAATAAATAAGTGGTTTAATGCTAGGTATAGCGTGTGATGAAAAAAAAAGTGATAGTGATAATAAATAAAGAAACCTTCTAGGAAAGGAAAAGTGCAGTGGGGGTGTAGAACAAAATATTTTATAAGCAGACTATAATAAATAGCTAAACAATTTTTGATAAACTTTAGATTAGCAAGTAAGATTAAACTGATTGTGCTATTATGAATTTAGGTAATAGGATGTCAGAATTATGGAATAAGGTAAAAATTAAGTTATTAGAGTGAATGATAAATTAAGAAGGACAGACACTGTATTTAAGTGAAGGGATTAGTAGATGAGACATATCGAGTAAGGCACAGTTTAACAGTAGTATTATAAGAGTTTTGTTATTGTTCAAAAAACCATAGAATGTAGTAAATTATAGGATAAGCAAGATAATAGTAAAAAACAGAAAAGGTAGTTAAAAGTTATTTCAGGCTAGAACCTGACAAGGAATATTTTTATAATAAGAGGTGGAGTTAGAAATACTGATGTTTATTGATCGTTTTGTTTATAAAATTGTATTAGAATTACCAAATATGTTATTAAGAAATGTTAGATGGGAGTAGAATAAAATCTAGGCTCTAGGCCCAACTGTTGAATATAAGTTTAATAGATTTGAGAACAAATAATAATCCAAAATTGAAGCAGAGTATACCAAATGGTTAAACAAATTAAGTGAGTATTTCTAGTACCAAAATATATGAATAACAACCCATTTTGAGTAAAATATATGTAAAATATAAATATGGAAAATAGTAAAAATGTAATTAGCTATTCAAAAATGGGCATGAGGGATATCAAAATGATCATCATGAAAAATTAGGAAGAATGGTACTCATGTAATAACTCTAGCTATTAGTATAAGATAGAAATCTTCACTTGAAGATATTTTGGTAAAATTAGACTAAAAAAGACGTTATAACATAACAATGACTTAAGTTAATAACCAATGAAAATTAGCATAATTTATTAGGTAACCATAGCAACCAGAAATTTACTGCCAAAAAACCGTTAGATTTACATTAATGTATTATTGACCGACGCCGAGAGTGGATAGAGCAGCTCTCGCACTAAAATTTTATTACTAAAGTAAATTTTAACTTAATTTAAACCAAACGGAGATAACAACAACAGTCCAGGGAATCCTGAACAGAATTTTGTTTAATAAAAAATTATCAACAAACCATAATTACCTGAAGAAGACGGGAAGACGCAGTGAAGAAGAGAGATGACGACGGACACCGAATGAAGATCATCGGGACATCGATTAATAGAAGAAGACGGACGATAACCTAAGGAGTGCGAGGCCGGAGTCAGCGAGGAAAACCATCGAGACAAGGGAAATAAACTTCTGGAGAATATAAGAAGACGACATCTCAGGAGTTATCCGGAAGAAGAAGACGACATCAGGATTTTCAGCAGGAAAATCGATGAGTATAAACATAATCCCATTATCGAGTTCACAATTTTTTGGTCAGAATTAATAAATAACTATTTCACTTCACTGATCACTGTTCCGATTTAGAACTAAATGCTTTGTTAAATTCACTATTTAAACTTTAATCGATTAGCAATTATTAAAAGCAAAATATAATAAATAATTGACGAACCTTTTGATAAATAAATTTGACAAACGAAAACTAACCCAAAATTTCTTTACAAGTTTTCATTGGTAATTACTTACTTGAATATAATGAGATATTAATTTGTTTATGTAACTAGTATTAAGAATTGTTATAAATTTGTGTGTGTTAGCCGTAAGTTTCTGTAGCCGAAAGGACTTTTTAACACCCCTGAGAAAAACCATATTTACTGTAAACTAACATTACTGACGAATTGTATACAAACACGAGAGCTGAGCAAGTACCAACCGAACAAGTGTAATAGCCGGTGCAGAAAACAAATTTGATGTATCATAAAGTAACTGAAATCTTCTAAAATGTTAATAAATGTTCTCAATCTGCAATTCTGTATGTTTGATTCAATTAATTTACAATAACAACTAAGAATTTATTGAAGTGAAAGCGTCAAAACAAAACGCTAGCCGAGTCAACATGAAACGTTCTACTCTTTAATTGATATCATAATAATATAAAATTAATGTTAACACACTCCTACTTACCATTGCGTGGCTTCAAGGTTGCGTCATACGTATGTTTGGGATGCAGACGTAATTTCTTAAGGTTGTGAGAATAATTTGCACAACACATTTATATGAAGAGAATTTCCATTTAATGTTTTACTGTTACTTTAGTGAAATTAAGAACATACATTTAGTAAATACATGTTTCAGGTGTTGTGCAACACGTGACTCTGTTATAATCTGACTTACAATCTACGGCTTACCTTATTTTTTCTAGGACACAAACATAAAAGGCAAACACAAACATACACAGAAAGCCGCCCAGCTTTGCACACTCACACTAACACACCAATTAAACCCCTTTTAAATATTATAGTCAATATAGAAAATAGTTAGACTTTATACATTCCTGTTTCGTTACATTCACTAACTGTCCTGATGCCGACCGAACACGTGTTTTAATGTCCGATTTCACTTTTGGCGTTTCGCACTTTCGCTACACTAGTTTATTACGTCGTTGATTCACGAGTCCCAGTCGGTATTAACGATATTGTTGTTTCACATCACATCGTATAAAACAACACCGGCCGGGACGCCGACAGAGTTGTAAGCGTCTCTAACTGGGTGTGGCTCTAGCTGACTATATGGTGTCTCTGCTTAATGTCGACCGTGTGTCTGTGTACGTAACAGGTACATCTACCTGTTCCTGCATGGAAGTTGTTCTTCAATGCCACGATGTTTTCGTCGTCGCTCCTTGTTCCTTTGCTGTCGTGTAACCATTTTATATAGGGAATGGAGCTGACATATGTGGATGACCAGAGCTTAATATTGGGCTTGGCTCTGCTGATGTCATTGGAAAGACCGGATTTAGCCATGACTTCCTGCCGCTCAAAAAGCACATTGCGGAATTTTGTTAGTACCAGGACATCCGGTTTTTTGTCTGGATGCGTCACTCAGATTTGCAGTGATACAGTTGAGTCTGTGTGCTGTTTACACAAGTACAGAGTTCTTAGAATTTTGTGGAGGTAAATTCTTCTGCCGCATTCCTCAACAACTGCGTCCTATTGCGTTGTTTCACTGTTCTGTTACACTGACTGTTATACTGACACATATGTTGCACAATAATACATTTATTTCGTAATATTTTATCCAAACCCGCCCGAAAATAAAATGAATAAAAATGTACTTGCCCCATACGGTAAAAATAAAAACACCCAAAATTCGACCCGCTACAATACCCCCTCGATGAGAATTCTGCTGTCCACGACAGAAGAAATCTCATCGATAACCCCGAAGAGGATCGGTGAGGAACTGGTGCCAACAACCACCTGGTTCTTAATCTGCATGGGTACACGACCCCCCTGGCTCAGCGACCATGGACTCATCTGAACGAGATCACTGGACTTCTCCGTAAGAGATCCCAACACCGAGAAATCGATCAGACTCGCACCATAGCCCACCTCGCCCTTCAACATACTACCCGCAAAAATCCTCAATCCCTGGCTAAAATCATTCCAGCTCCTCCGCCGATATGGATCCCCTTTTTGCAAGCTGGGCTGCCTTTGGCAAATACTGGGCTCACACACTCTAACATTACATATTACCATAACACATAAGAATAAAACTTTCTTTTAAAATTTATCAAAAATTTAAAAAATTCAAAATTCAAAAAATAATCGTTTATCAAAAAATTCTCTTCCTCTTTTTTCTAATTTTTGTTTCAATGACTTAACCTAAACATTTCTAATAATATAAACACATCCTTATTCTAACAGGAGAATCCCTTATAGTCTACCAATATAATGCAATACAATAAAAGAAACATCATTAATACATACACAATAAAATAATCATTACTCAAAATATTCACTCGCTGGCAGGCGAAAAATCAAAAAATTTTTTTTTTTCAAAAAAAATTTAAAATTTTCAAAATTTTAAAATTCAAAAAAAATTATTCATTAAATATTTATTAAATTTATTTATTAAATAACATTTATTAAAATTATTCAAATATTGGTTTGAATTAATCAAACAAACAAATTAAAATTGGCTTCCTACTATACAAGCTTAGTAGGTGTATGAACTCATCAGCTGATCATAACTAGGTCAAGTCCAAAACCCTTGACCTACATATGTTATGTATGATTTCTGAAAACACTTTAAACATCTGTAATATCCTAACTTGAAATACAAAACATAATAACATAAAATATTTAAAACAAACAAAATATTAATATAATTAATCATCAACTTGACATTTAAATTATTTAAAATAAACACTTCTTGACTTTACATTATTTTCAAATTTTATCAAAATTCGGTCACTGGTGAAAAAAAATAAACAATTGTATATTCTTTATCATGAATCTCTCTGTCTTTTCAACAATCTTACCTTAATATACTGTGGGTGATGTAAATTATTTATTCTCGTTTTTCTGTATGAGATTTCTATACATATATAAACTTTCTCCCCCTGACTCTAATATTTATCAACTGCAACTCCCATGACACCCATCTCTACCAAAATCTCTACTAATCAGGACATTCTAAACCCCAACTTATCATTTAACACAATTCGCCGCCTTCTCTACATATAAAATACTCTCTAACCCTTTGTATATAGGATACGTGTTTCCTTCCCAAAACTCATTCCCTTATGTTGGTCCCTGGACTCCCCCTAGGTAACCCTTTCCGGCGCCAATCGGTCCCTATCCCGTCCCAACCCTTGTTGCGGACTCCTACATTACACCATCCTCCAATACAAAATTGCCATCCCCAAAATCTCAATCTCATTACATTACTACAAATACACAAAATAATCTCATTAATTATGAACATAAATATATATCATTCAAAACTCTACATAAATTCCCCACAACTGTGTCAACATTAATACTTCACCAACTTCTATAACATACATTAACTCAAAAACAACATTACATCATACTCATCTCTACTATTTCACATTCACTTTTTATTCAATTTGGACAGATATATGCGTCCCATAAAATTATGCATCACCCAAAAATCGTCTCTTATTCGCTGGCATAAATTGTCACTTTATTTCTCATATTCTTTTTATCTTTACTTCAAAATATCTGTAGTACACTAAACATTAATTACTTGTAACATTTACAAACCAATATACCAGTGACATGGTATTGTTGATCAGCTGATATCCTAACATAATAAAAACACAATGAAACTACATCTTAAAATTGAACAAATTACATGGAAGATACATATTTATTTTTATTTATTCTCCCTTCTCACCTCATTGTTTCCCATTTTTCTGATTCTGATGCTTATGTTAACCTGCCAGACGATTTACTTATTGGCTTAAACAAATACACACATAATAAAATTACATATTCTTGTATACATTATCATATAATATTTACATCAATAATCGTCTAACCCATTCATAACCTTTTACCGTTTAACTTTCTTGAAATTTTCAAAATTTATTATTTAATAGTCATTATATACCATTTTTCATTTATTATTAAAAAAATTTTTTTAGTTATCTTTATTTCTTGAACCAACTTATTTCCAAATAACATCTTATTACTGAATTAGAATCTCAATTACACCTGTAAATATTTTTATTACACATGATTATAAAAATTTTCTACTTACAATCCCTTTAACATGATATGCCCACAAAACATAATCACCACCATCTCTGAAACATTTCACAAAATTTATTAATTTAAATTAAATAATTTATCATTCATTACCAAATTTCCATCTCGTAAAACAAACTGAATTTACAAAAAAATTTAATTATACAACATTTACATAATCAATTAAAATATTTAAAATATATCAAATTGTTTTAATTAAATTAATTATTAACAATATAGAATTCATTACCATCCAAACAAATATAATTCTGATTACTTGTTTTCAAAATTAATTTGGTTTATTTATTTAAATTGCAAGTATTTCAATATTATTATCACAACAATCATCTTACATACACACCTATAAATTCACTATATTTTATCTACAACTCTTGTTAATTATTGTTCCATTTTTTCCACACTTCTGTCCAAATCTGCCATGTCGAACAACCATAAAACATAATGTTTAATTGTCTTTTATTGTTTTACAGTCTACCCGCCATCGTCAAAGATTAATCTTGGTTCTAAATAACACTTTTCAATTATATTGACACACATATTGTTGTCTTGTGTGTCATAACCAAACAATTTCAATTTATCCGTTATACCATAATAATCATTCACCAAGTCTACGTTAAGTATTTCTGTTAAATCTCCGTCAGTAAATATTTCCAATATCGGGTTAGTCACTTTTTCATCAATTAAATTATTCTTGTTTAAATACACTTCTAATATTTCTTTCAACTCATCATAATCTCTCTTTACTTCATATAAATCTATCTCTCTCTCAACACACCATTCTCTATTTAAATCTCTCTCATCATAACACCATCTCATATCTTCAATATTACTCCAGACAGGGGGTACAACATTATACAACATTACTTCATTTAACAATAAGGGTCTCTTGCCCTGAAAAAACAACATTAAATCATCATCATCATTATAAACAATAAGGGGAAAATTTGCCCTCTGTCCCCATTCAATTACTACATTATCCTTCCACTCTCTCTCTACTTCATAAACACTCATTAACATTTCATTATCGCATTCTAAAACTTCATCAGTACCATTTGTTATTACATTCTCATCATTTGCTTCTACATTATTCTTCACCCCCACTATACTCTCAAAATTGTCTACTATTTCGTCATTTTTACATTTTGTCATATTTAAAACATTGTCACCTAATTTCTCAAACTTCTGTTCTAACTTATTTAAACTAGTTTTTATTGTTTCGTTGGTGCTTTCTAAATGTTTATTCATTTCTTGTATTTCATATTTCAACTCATCAAATTTCTCATTCTGTATATCTAACTTTACATCAAATTTATTGAAACTGGTACAAAGAAATTGTATCATGTTCATTATATCTTGATCTTCAGATTTTTTAATCGGGACTGGTGTCGACTGACTTTCTGTTTTATTGTCAGTGAAGCTGACTTCACCATTATTATTTTTACTTTCTCTATTCGATTTTGGGGTCGTTTGGATCCCCGAATCATCTGTATTATTTGATTCATTTATACTACTTGTGTTCAGAGTTTTGTCGCCTTGACCTACATTCGGTGTTGAATGTATGTCAAGACTACTCATCACAGCTGATTCGTCAACTTCAGCTGTTTCACTTATCACAGTCGAGTCGGACAAATCGACTCCGTTCTCTGTTGTATTTTCCATTATTATTATTTTTAGGTATTTATTCTGTTTACAATATAAATAATATATATTTTAAATATATATTTATATTTTAAATATTCTTTACTTACTTAGCGTAACTTAACTTTACATAAGTACCTTTTGCGTATTCTCACACAACCTCCAAATTACGATTGCATCCCATTTATAGGTATGGAATTTATTTTTTAAATTCGTCCCTGTTCGGGCGCCAATGAAACGTTCTACTCTTTAATTGATATCATAATAATTTAAAATTAATGTTAACACACTCCTACTTACCATTGCGTGGCTTCAAGGTTGCGTCAGACGTATGTTTGGGATGCAGACGTAATTTCTTAAGGTTGTGAGAATAATTTGCACAACACATTTATATGAAGAGAATTTCCATTTAATGTTTTACTGTTACTTTAGTGAAATTAAGAACATACATTTAGTAAATACATGTTTCAGGTGTTGTGCAACACGTGACTCTGTTATAATCTGACTTACAATCTACGGCTTACCTTATTTTTTCTAGGACACAAACATAAAAGGCAAACACAAACATACACAGAAAGCCGCCCAGCTTTGCACACTCACACTAACACACCAATTAAACCCCTTTTAAATATTATAGTCAATATAGAAAATAGTTAGACTTTATACATTCCTGTTTCGTTACATTCACTAACTGTCCTGATGCCGACCGAACACGTGTTTTAATGTCCGATTTCACTTTTGGCGTTTCGCACTTTCGCTACACTAGTTTATTACGTCGTTGATTCACGAGTCCCGGTCGGTATTAACGATATTGTTGTTTCACATCACATCGTATAAAACAACACCGACCGGGACGCCGACAGAGTTGTAAGCGTCTCTAACTGGGTGCGGCTCTAGCTGACTATATGGTGTCTCTGCTTAATGTCGACCGTGTGTCTGTGTACGTAACAGGTACATCTACCTGTTCCTGCATGGAAGTTGATCTTCAATGCCACGATGTTTTCGTCGTCGCTCCTTGTTCCTTTGCTGTCGTGTAACCATTTTATATAGGGAATGGAGCTGACATATGTGGATGACCAGAGCTTAATATTGGGCTTGGCTCTGCTGATGTCATTGGAAAGACCGGATTTAGCCATGACTTCCTGCCGCTCAAAAAGCACATTGCGGAATTTTGTTAGTACCAGGACATCCGGTTTTTTGTCTGGATGCGTCACTCAGATTTGCAGTGATACAGTTGAGTCTGTGTGCTGTTTACACAAGTACAGAGTTCTTGGAATTTTGTGGAGGTAAATTCTTCTGCCGCATTCCTCAACAACTGCGTCCTATTGCGTTGTTTCACTGTTCTGTTACACTGACTGTTATACTGACACATACGTTGCACAATAATACATTTATTTCGTAATATTTTATCCAAACCCGCCCGAAAATGAAATGAATAAAAATGTACTTGCCCCATACGGTAAAAATAAAAACACCCAAAATTCGACCCGCTACAAACACTGCAGAAAGCCGTGCACCAATCAGGTGGCGAGGCGGCAACATTTGAATGCAATAGAGAGAAATACGGTTTACCCGTGAATGATAAGAGAAGTTACAATTTGACATATTAAACACTACTAATTATAATCTTTAAACAACACGTAAACATTCTGTAACAAAGTGGCGCGCCAACTAGTAGGGCTAGAATAGTTAAAGAAACATACCTTTAAACTTTACAGATTCTAGCGGCGACTACAGAAATGGAACGGGCAGAACACGACACCAGATACCAGGCCAAGCTACGCGAAAAGGAGGCGGAAGAGGAAGCAAGGAGATCGGCAAAGGAGATCGAGAAAGGTGCCAGAATGGAAGAAAAGGAAATAACTTCAGTAGAAGATGTAGAAGCATTATTAACCCCTATGGAAACAGATAAACCCAAACAGCAGGAGGAGGCCAGAACAGGCATGGACTTGCTGCAATTATGGGAATTAATGAAGGAAGATCTGAGGAAAATGAAGGAAGAAAATGACAATTTTAAGAAGCAGGAGGAGAAAATAGATGAAAAATTGGACAAGAAGTTTGAAGATAATTCCAAGAAACAGGATGAAAAACTAGACAAGAAATTCGAGGCAATAGATGACAATTTCAAGAAAATGGACCAAAATAATGAGAAGATGGAGAAGAAATTGGACAGCACTAAGGAAGATTTAAGGCGGACCATTAATGGAAATAACGAGAAATTAAGACAGGAAATGAAGGAGGAGAATAAATTGATTAGTGAGAAGATAGAGAGGAGTAATGAGAAAACCAGTGAAGCCTTGAGACTAATGAAGGAGGACATTGAGACGCTGAACGATAAAATTGAATATAACCAGGATACATTACAGCAACAGTTGACGGAGTACAGAGAAGAACTGAAACAAACTGTAATGGAAACGGAAGAGAAGATAGAGAAAACCAGCGAAGTAGTGATGCAAGTCCGAGAAGAAATTTTAATCAAGGTGAATGAAGTTGAAGGCGAAGGTAAAAGGAGGGTTGAAGGACTCCAAAAAGAAACCAACAACAAACTAGAACAAATACAGACCAGAGTAGAAGAGAACTATAGCAGATTGGACGCATCAGTAAGTGAAGTGAAGGACACCACAACCGCCCAAGAAGGGAAAATAGCTGAATTTAGGGCAAGAGAACTACGCCTACAGGAAGAGATCAATGCATTGAAGGATCGACCAATCATGAGCTCACATATATCATGTAGCGAAAATAGAGACGATAAATTTTAAAAATTATAAACGCAACCCAATTGAGTTTACAGAACAAGTAGAGGAGAACTTAGCCCGAACCAGAGAGACACGGTGGACAATAATCAAGAGCATGATAGATGACATGTTCAAAGAAGTCCATGACAATTGGTGGACGGCGGTGAGACCAGATATAAATAATTTCAGTGAGTTCAAAAAATTATTCAAAGACAAATACTGGTCAGAGGCGACTCAGCACGTGGTGAGAAACAACATAAGCAACGGCCGATTCGACCCTTACCTAGGACAGTCCCCAACCGCTTACTTTTTAGGTAAGGTAAGCATAGCGAGGAACCTCGAACCTAACATCCCGGAAGAATGCCCAGTGACACAATTGGCATATCACTACGACGGGGAAATCACAAAAAGCCGTTTAAGTGGACGAATTAAGACTATACAAGAGATGGCCGCATTATTGGGAGAGTATGAGCGGGAGAAACATTATGTCTTGAACAGACAGAAGAACACACCAAACTACAGGAATTATGATAACCGGAATCAACCAAGTGGGCCGCAAGGAAACCACACCCCGGCCAATCATCCGCCAGCCAACCCCAATAATTATCGAGGGTTCAATAACCATAACAACAACAACAATTACCCAAGAAATTATAATCAGAATTACCCCAACAACCATAACAATGCAAACCATCCTTACAACAGGGAAAATAACCAAAATGGAGGTGGTTATAACAGACCAAATAATCAATACCATAATAATAACCAGTCGATACAGAATCAAACATACAGACGACGGGTAAACTATGTAAATGCAGCAGGTAGAAACGACGGGAGACGTAGTTATAGGAGACCGAGGAGCCAGAGTGCCGAAGAGAACAGAAGGAATCGAGAACAAATAACTTGCAATGACCACTCGATCGAGAGAAGGCAAAAACCTGAGAATAATCACCCCGTCAGAACAGAGGACCGCGCCGAAGGCAACGGCCAGCATTTAAACGAGCAGCGGCAGTGAGAATACCACAGGACCCGTCACTGATCCGATCTATTGGGTTACTAACTACACAGACAGACGAGACTAATGACAACACTATCATAATAATTCAGAACCATTATCTGAAAAATATCCGAGAGGAGCTAATGGAAGAAAATTCCTCATTAATCAAGCACCCGGATAATGAAATTGCCTATGTTACCGCTAAGGTATATAATGTAAATGTAAAATTTATGATTGACACAGGTGCAAATGTGTCTTTAATTGATATAAACATGTACGACAAAATTCAAAAAGAGAGTAAGATCAGCTTACCCACGCTACCAATAAGTAACATTATTTTAATTGGAGCCACTGGGAGGCAAAATAAAACCATTAAGAGACAAGTGTCTCTAGAAGTCATAAGTAATGGTGAGACACTGCCTATGATATTTTTAATTGCTCACAACTTACCATTTGATATCCTAATTGGTTGTGACATATTGAGAAAGTACTCTGCAGTTATCGATATGGAACTATCAAAAGTAACCATGAAATATGAAGGATAATGGGTTGCCAGTTAATGGGTAGCTGAATTAACTGGCAGCAAAGGGGTCATACCAGTAAGTACAATATATAGCATAAGAACAATTTGTGATTCACCAGACCGAAGGTGGGAAGTGAAGCCAGACAGTCAAGTAAACAATGACATTCTGTGGAATCGGAAATTGGAGGAAATCCGACAGTTTCGAGGAACCCAAGATGGGAATCCATTGACAGAGCGAGAGGTGGAGAAATTAATAAGAATTTACAACAAGTACCGACATGTATTTTCCGACCAACCAGGAAAGGTACGGGGGTATCAGTGCGAGTTGAAATTCAAAGAAGTGGCCAATTTCAATAAAAAATCCTACCCCATAGCGTATGCAGCCAAGGAAGCAGTGCGCACAGAAATTAGTAAAATGATGGAGGAAGACATCATAAAGTATAGTTGTTCGCAGTGCACCAGTCCTATAGTAGCTGTTACGAAAAAGAATGGAAGAGTACGCTTGTGTCTCGACGCCCGAGAAATAAATAAAATACTGATCAACGACAGGACATCTCCTGGTGAGATTGAGGAGATCCTCAAGAAGTTCCATGGAACGCAATTTATCAGCACCTGGGATACAGTTTGCGGATACTGGCAAGTAGAACTGCACCCAGCCAGCCGAAAATACGTAGCGTTCATATTTGAAGGCAGTAACTACCAGTTCAAGCGACTACCTTTTGGGCTGGTAAACTCGGTAGCAATATTTGTTCGCTGCATGGACCAGATACTGGGTCCGGAAACTATGAGCTATACCACTGTATACGTCGATGATCTGCTGATCACTTCATCAAATTGGGAGGAGCATTGTATGAGAGTTGAAAAAGTGTTAGAAAAATTATCCATCAACAATGTGACACTAAAACTAGAGAAGTCTAAGCTGATAGCAGCAGAAGTCCAATTCCTTGGATTCAACCTGTCACGACAAGGAATAACACCATCAGCCGACAAAGTAGATGCCATTCAACGTTTTCCTACCCCTAAAAATAAGAAACAGTTACAGTCGTTCCTAGGCATCTGTAACTACTACAGAAAATTCCAGCAAAATTATTCAGAGCTGACTACTAAACTATCACCACAGCTATCATCCAAAAACAAGTGGATGTGGGGCCCAGAACAGGAAACGATCTTCAACACTATCAAAAAACACTTCCTCGACACTATCATGTTAAACCACTCCGATTTCAATAGACCCTTTTACATGAACTACGACGCAAGCGACATTAGCTTGGGATCGGTACTTTACCAAGAAGACAAAGATGGAAACCACCACGTAATAAGCTTCGCCAGCCAAACATTAAACCAATGTGAGCGCAATTATCATGTAACCAAAAAAGAACTGTTGAGTGTGGTCTTTTCTTGTGGACAATTTCGGACTTACATTCTTGGATATCCTATCACCGTGCGCACCGACCATAAATCTATTTCCTTTTTGAAGAACTGCAAACTCAGCCATGGTCGATTAGCCAGATGGATTCTTGCTCTCCAAGAATATCACATCAACTGGGAGTATATCCCTGGTAGCAAAAACACAGCAGCTGATGTTCTATCACGAATTAACACAGAACAACAAACCTTCGATGGAGAGAAGGAGACCATAGTGAAGGTATTTAACATTATGAAAAATAACGCTGACCTAGAAGTGATAGTGGATAAAGTGAAACAACACCAGAAAGAGGATACAAAATTAAATCAAATCCGAGAAAAGCTAGATCGACAAGAAGAAAAAGCAACTCAGTACTATTGCTTACATGAAGATGTGTTATTTGTTAAAACTAAGCCCAATCAGAATGCGTGGAAACTGTTGATACCTAAAGAAACCGCAGCTGAGATCATAATGGAATACCACCTCAGGTACGGACACATGGGAGCACTGAAGGTGACAAAAGCGTTAGAAGAGCACACATATCTGAAAGACATTAACCGGAGGGTAAGGAAGACCATAAGAAACTGTCACATATGTCAACTTGTTAAATGCAACAACGACAGGAAGGAAGGGGTAATGCAACCAATAACCTCTACAAATAAATTGGAACGAGTCTTCTTAGACATATGTGGACCTATGCCACGAAGTGGAGGTAGAAAGCAGCACAAATTCATAATCATTATTATGGACCATTACTCAAAATTTATTAAATTATACCCGATCAACCGTGCTACTACAAACAAGGTATTGAACATTATCACACAGAGATACATTACTGAGGTGGGGAGTCCCACGAATATTATCACTGACCATGGTACTCAATTCCGGGGAAGACGATGGAAAGACACATTAATGGATCTGGGTATCCGAACATACAAGACTTCAATTTACCACCCGAACAGCAACCCAGCAGAAAGAGTGCTCCGTGAAGTTGGGAGGATTCTTCGTACATACTGCCACGATCAGCAACGTAGGTGGAGTGAATACCTAGAAGCCACTGAAAATTTCATAAATCTCGCCTATCATGAATCCATTGAGGATACCCCTTACACCATCATGTACGTAAAACCACCACCTCGAGCCATAGAAGAACTTGTCAATTTCCCCACCAATCCAATATACCAATTCGACAACGCTAAATTCTATAGTAAGATAGTGGAGCAAACAGAAAAGAAAAAGGCTAAATATCATAAAATTCAACCGAAAGCAATCCGGTATAATGAAGGAGAAAAGGTACTAATACGAAACCGAGAATTACCTAGTTCCAGAGAGGGAATCACAAAGAAATTGCTGTTATTATACAATGGACCCTATCTCATATTAAAGGACAACAAAAACAATACCTATGTCATAAGTGAGATCACGACTAAGAAAATAAAAGGGACTTACAACCAGTCTTCTTTAAAAAAGTATTATGAACCAGTGTCAGAAAATTAAAGAGAATTTTGAAAGTAACAATTATCAAAATTCAAAAATAAATGTAAGCACAACTTACAATAAGTATTTGATTGGAACTATTATTATTATGAATGAAAGGGAATTTAGAAGAAAGATAAGCTAAATTCAAAACAAAGTAAGGCCAAACTTACGACCAAGTGTGAAACAAATGTGTAAACCCATGTAATTTTGAAAAAATATGTATAATAAAGTTCATAAAAATTGATATAAAATAATAAAATGTTACACAAATAATGATGACGCTACATAACATCATTAACCAACCCTATCACAAAAGGGAATAATAAAAATTAATGTTTCACAAAAGAAGAGACAAGACAATCAAATAAAAAATAAATCTGACATATTAACTGAACGATCAATGAAAAAATATAAGTAAGCCAGAAACTAGCTACAATGTTAATTTTAAATATCAATGAGCATTAAGGTGATGACAAATAAAATCACTACCATATAAAATAAGCTAATGAAACAATGCCAAAATGCCTATTAAGTATCGCCATAAGCCTAAACGAAGGAATCCTAATAAGTTATTGAGATGAAAAAGTCATGAGATGTGTAAAAGAGAGAATAATTAATCCCAAAAGTGTTTTATTGTATTAATATTATGTGAGTCGGAAAAGAACGACTATTATTATAATTATTATGAATATTATTATGTGATGATTTTATGTTGAGATACGTCCAACAATTATTTATGTTATTGAGCAGATAGGCAAGGCCTCTGAACTCAAAATGTGTATAAATGGATAGCAGAGTAATAGAGCCACACGTGCCCTCTGGCTAGTACCAATTTATATGAAGGAGAGAGAAGAAAAATTTTAGGGAAATAGAACATAAAAGGGAATAATAAAGAAAGAAAATAATACCAATTATCATATTATGAACCATGACTTAATAAAGAATGAATACAGAAGAAAGTAGCGATTGATGAATTCCTGAATAATAACAACTTGATAAAATGAACTACCGTATATTGATGATTTCAGAAAAAATATAATAATCTTTGTTTCGAAATAATCAATTTTGGTGGCGATGCATTATGTAACATGACATAAGGTAGTGAAGATCCAATTGTATTTAATTATAAAATAAAAAGCTGAAGATAAGAATAAGAGGCAAAAACTTATAAACTTGGAGACCAATAACCCAGTAACCCAATAAATGACAAATGACTATTAAACTGACAATGACCGGACACAATAGATCGGATAAATACCAAAGGAACCAAGATACAATGAAGAAGCAGCCGAGACCTAAGTGTAATCAAATAATCCCAAATAATGACCATTATATTGTAATTTAAATAATGAACTGATAATTGTAGTAGATGAGATTTACCTAGGGTAATAAGGTTAATGGAAAGTAATAATGTCATGTATATTTTGTTGATGAAAGAATGTACTTATAATATAAGGTAGGGAGTTAGAAACTAACCATACCCAAACTAATAGTGATGATAATAGTCAAAGCCAATAAACGATGCTTTGAGCCAAACAAAAGCAATATTTAAGTAATAACCCAAAGTGATCAGAGTGAACTAGTTATTCATGACCCATAATCACACAGTGATATAAAATAATCAGACAAATCGTGTGAATAAACAAGTGAGTAAATTAAAAATGTGTGTAAAAATAAATAAGTGGTTTAATGCTAGGTATAGCGTGTGATGAAAAAAAAAAGTGATAGTGATAATAAATAAAGAAACCTTCTAGGAAAGGAAAAGTGCAGTGGGGGTGTAGAACAAAATATTTTATAAGCAGACTATAATAAATAGCTAAACAATTTTTGATAAACTTTAGATTAGCAAGTAAGATTAAACTGATTGTGCTATTATGAATTTAGGTAATAGGATGTCAGAATTATGGAATAAGGTAAAAATTAAGTTATTAGAGTGAATGATAAATTAAGAAGGACAGACACTGTATTTAAGTGAAGGGATTAGTAGATGAGACATATCGAGTAAGGCACAGTTTAACAGTAGTATTATAAGAGTTTTGTTATTGTTCAAAAAACCATAGAATGTAGTAAATTATAGGATAAGCAAGATAATAGTAAAAAACAGAAAAGGTAGTTAAAAGTTATTTCAGGCTAGAACCTGACAAGGAATATTTTTATAATAAGAGGTGGAGTTAGAAATACTGATGTTTATTGCTTGTTTTGTTTATAAAATTGTATTAGAATTACCAAATATGTTATTAAGAAATGTTAGATGGGAGTAGAATAAAATCTAGGCTCTAGGCCCAACTGTTGAATATAAGTTTAATAGATTTGAGAACAAATAATAATCCAAAATTGAAGCAGAGTATACCAAATGGTTAAACAAATTAAGTGAGTATTTCTAGTACCAAAATATATGAATAACAACCCATTTTGAGTAAAATATATGTAAAATATAAATATGGAAAATAGTAAAAATGTAATTAGCTATTCAAAAGTGGGCATGAGGGATATCAAAATGATCATCATGAAAAATTAGGAAGAATGGTACTCATGTAATAACTCTAGCTATTAGTATAAGACAGAAATCTTCACTTGAAGATATTTTGGTAAAATTAGACTAAAAAAGACGTTATAACATAACAATGACTTAAGTTAATAACCAATGAAAATTAGCATAATTTATTAGGTAACCATAGCAACCAGAAATTTATTGCCAAAAAACCGTTAGATTTTCATTAATGTATTATTGACCGACGCCGAGAGTGGATCGAGCAGCTCTCGCACTAAAATTTTATTAATAAAGTAAATTTTAACTTAATTTAAACCAAACGGAGATAACAACAACAGTCCAGGGAATCCTGAACAGAATTTTGTTTAATAAAAAATTATCAACAAACCATAATTATCTGAAGAAGACGGGAAGACGCAGTGAAGAAGAGAGATGACGACGGACACCGAATGAAGATCATCGGGACATCGATTAATAGAAGAAGACGGACGATAACCTAAGGAGTGCGAGGCCGGAGTCAGCGAGGAAAACCATCGAGACAAGGGAAATAAACTTCTGGAGAATATAAAAAGACGACATCTCAGGAGTTATCCGGAAGAAGAAGACGACATCAGGATCTTCAGCAGGAAAATCGATGAGTATAAACATAATCCCATTATCGAGTTCACAATTTTTTGGTCAGAATTAATAAATAACTATTTCACTTCACTGATCACTGTTCCGATTTAGAACTAAATGCTTTGTTAAATTCACTATTTAAACTTTAATCGATTAGCAATTATTAAAAGCAAAATATAATAAATAATTGACGAAACTTTTGATAAATAAATTTGACAAACGAAAACTAACCCAAAATTTCTTTACAAGTTTTCATTGGTAATTACTTACTTGAATATAATGAGCTATTAATTTGTTTATGTAACTAGTATTAAGAATTGTTATAAATTTGTGTGTGTTAGCCGTAAGTATATATTTCTGTAGCCGAAAGGACTTTTTAACACCCCTGAGAAAAACCATATTTACTGTAAACTAACATTACTGACGAATTGTATACAAACACGAGAGCTGAGCAAGTACCAACCGAACAAGTGTAATAGCCGGTGCAGAAAACAAATTTGATGTATCATAAAGTAACTGAAATCTTCTAAAATGTTAATAAATGTTCTCAATCTGCAATTCTGTATGTTTGATTCAATTAATTTACAATAACAACTAAGAATTTATTGAAGTGAAAGCGTCAAAACAAAACGCTAGCCGAGTCAACACTGCAGAAAGCCGTGCGCCAATCAGGTGGCGAGGCGGCAACATTTGAATGCAATAGAGAGAAATACGGTTTACCCGTGAATGATAAGAGAAGTTACAATTTGACATATTAAACACAATTAACACTAAATACAAATTTTACAAACCCACATAAACGTTTAGTTACAATATATATATATTTTTTTGTATAATGTTTTTTTGTAGTTTTATGTTATAATGCAAATTCCACTTTCACTTTTGTTATAATATTGTCTTGTGAACAGTTAAGTTCTACATTATCTTTAGTCCTTTTTTAATTTCAACTATTTTACTTATACAGTAGACTCTTGGCTATCCGACTCCCGACTATTCGACCTCCGGCCTATCCGACCCGCCCTCAAAAAAAAAAAAAAAAGTATTTTGAGTACGGTATGTATGCAGTATTTCAGATCCGATTACTAGCGCCTTCAAACGTCATGTGAGCAATCCCGCCACGCGGGTGAAGGCGCTTACGCGTGAATCACCAGTTACCAATACAGTATGCCACTTGATTCATGTTGTGACAGGAAAGTTTCGTGTTCCTACTTGAGTGTGTAACAGGTGCATCAGTCAGTCTGTATCCAGAAGTCAGTCCGTGCGGTTCAGTTGTTCGTGGATTGTTAATTTGTTATAAAGTGTGTATACAGTATTATTGGTGGCTTTTATTTTTAAGTGAAATATGGGTGACAAACAAAAGAAAGTGGTAGTAACTTTAGAAGAAAAACTGCAAGCAATAAAAAGAATGGATTCTGGTGAGTCGGTAAACAAAATTGCACTGGAGTTAGGAGTTGGAAAAACTACTGTGGGTGATTTTCGAAGAAATCGCGCAGAGATTGAAAAATGGTGTTCTAAGCAAGCAAGTGGCAGTGGCGTGAAAGTTAGAAAAACTATGCAAAAAGGAAAACATGTGGAAGTTGAAGAGGCTTTATATCTGTGGTATGAAAATGTGAGGGGGAAAAGATTGACGGTTTCAGGCCCCTTGCTCCAAGAAAAAGCGATTCAGTTTAAAAAACAGATCGAAGGAGACGATGGTGAGTTTACTGCCAGTGACGGGTGGCTTGATCGCTGGAAGAAATGTTTTGGTGTTCGTCAGATGACGATTAGTGGTGAAGCATTGTCTGCTAACAAAGACACTGTCCCTGACTTTAAAAAACACTTTTTTAGACCTGCTTGATAAGGAAGGTATTTCCGGAGAACAAGTGTACAACTGTGATGAGACGGGTTTGAATTACCGTATGTTGCCGTCTAAAACACTAGCGTCTAAACAGGAAAAGGCCACACCAGGGTTCAAGAAGAGCAAGGACTGCGCTACAGTTTTAGCTTGTAGTAACACAACCGGAAATCACAAGTTGAGACTGACCTTGATTGGAAAATCTCGCAAGCCTAGGGCTTTTAAAAATCTTAAAGATTTAAGTTCTTTGCCCCTGCATTATACCCATCAAAAAAAGGCGTGGATGAATGGAGAAATTTTCAAAAATTGGTTTGAACAGGAATTTGTGCCACAAGTTGAAAAACATTTAGCTGAAAACAATTTAACAAGGAAAGCAATCCTAGTTTTGGATAACGCTCCTTCACATCCAGCAAATGACCAATTAAAAGATGGAGACATAAAAGCTTTGTTCTTGGCTGCAAATGTTACATCTATATGTCAGCCAATGAATCAGGGAGTGCTCCAAGCTTTGAAAAAGAAATATCGACGTAGGCTACTAAGCTATATCATCGCGACAATTGATAATACAGAAGTTGCGACGGCACTACAGTCAGTAGACATGCTTGATGTCATCAGATGGGTGTCCGAGGCATGGGATGAAATTCCATCTTTAACACTTGTGCGATCGTGGAAAATTTTGCTGGATCACAGAGCCAGTGATAAGTGGGAAGAGGTAGAACAGCAATGTGATGTGGAAAATGTAACTGATAACACTGCGCTTGTATCGCTGTTAGAAAAAGTTCCCGGATGTGACGAAGCTTCATTGGAAGACATCACAGAATGGTTGGCAAAGGACGAAATCGAAGAAATTGCAGACGAAGATATTGTAGCGATGGTATTAAATGAACAGCCGATTGAAGAGGAACAAGGTGATGAACCCTCCGATCGTATAACCCACTCCGAAGGCCCCGATCGTATAACCCACTCCGAAGGCCTGACGGCGATCGAGATGGCAGTGGAATACATTGGCCAGCAAGAAGAAGCAACACCAGCAGACATCATATGTTTACGTAAGTGGAAGGATATAGCGGCGAGGAAATTAATGCGAGGAAAGAAGCAGGTCTCAATTACAGACTTTTTCAAACCTTAGACAATGTAAGTTTCACTTGTTCTTTCATTATACAGTACATAGTTTTAGGTTATTATAATTTGATTTATATTAACAACTAATTTGGTTGAAAGCTTTCGTATAAATTAAAACTCATAGTAAAACTCATTCAACTTATTGTTAACTACACATTTTGTTTCGTCCTTCAAATAAAGGTTTTGTGAAAGATACTGTAGTTGCGAATTCTTATTTCATTTCTTTCTAATTCATTTATTACTGTACGCCATTTATAAGGACAAACTGATATGACGTACGCATCCAAATACAGTAGCAACAAATACATTCAACGCAATAGGGTGGCGGTCATTGACCTTACAGAGGCTGGTATGCCTATGGCTCCGGTGTATCCGACTTTTTTGCTATCCGACCCAGCCGACCGCCACATTAGGTCGGATAGTTGAGAGTCTACTGTACTTAGATTTACATTAAATCAGCCTACTGGTATTGTATTCTCTGACTTTGGCCATATGGTTTTCTAATTTTTATATAATAATTATTGTTTAGGTTCATTTATTTATTTGGTAATTCTTCTTCCCTTCTATGGAAGTACTTATCCTATAGTCTTAGTTAAGTATATTCCCTGAACTTCATAAAGTAGTCTGGTTGTGATATGAGTGTCTACCTTTTGATTCTAATGTGGCTGGTTTACTCATAGTTCTGTTTATTCCTACCTGCTCCTTATCTAACTGATGTTCACTGATTCTGATAGAGTGTTCTGGCTTTAAAATAGGTTTTGACCTTTTGATATTTTTATTTAATTAATTCGTCCATGGTTGTATTTCCTTACTGCTCCTTATCTTACTGGGTATACTGATGCTGTTACTGGGATAATAATCATCCTACATGGTTTAACACATATTGTTTTGAATTGAATGTGTTTAATTTCTTTGGATCGAGAGTTTTTATCGTACTGTTAAGGCATTTTATTTATTAGAGTAATTATTTCTTTTATGTTACTTTTATTTAGGTTTATTTTACTCATTCCAGATTGCTTCTTCCTTTCATTTTCTAGGTGGTATTAAATTGTAAATAAGGCAAAATTTCCGTTATGCTACAATATTAAGTCTAAAATCAAATGTTTACCTGCTCCACCTGCTAAAATGACTTTGGTGTTTTGTCCGAAAACATCTTTCATTGACTTTTCAACATCACCTCCATGTGACCTGGACACTACAATTACAGGCTCCGGCTGTACCTGCAAGTCAATTCAAAGCACTGTTTATCCACCATTTTTAATCTGCAAAATGTATTTTTACTTTCTGTTTTTATACTTCATACACAAACTCACAACGAAATATTGGAAACTGGGGACAGACAAATGGTACACTGTAGAAAAACCAACGATGATGACCATAAACACCCAAGATTTAATTTCACCATTTATTATGCTCAAGGCTGAATACAAATTTATAAAATTATAACTATTGGTACTGAAACAGGACATGATTGTATTTTCATACATGTATAGTAATGTTTGTGGGACAAAATCAGTACACAAAAATCAAAAATAGTCCCTGTATTTGGAATGTTTGAAAAAATTGATTTTAAATTGTGTTAAGATACTAAAAAATAGAACACTCTTCACTGTGAGATGCCAGCAGATATGGAGAACAGTTCAGTTCATAGGTAGAAACTGATAATGATTTACCCATAACAGAAATCATGAGGATGCAGACATCATTCAGTCTCTTACTCAGAACATACAATACAGAGGAGATAAAAATAAAGATGATGGAGAGGAAGATCCATATAGAGAAACAATAAATAAAAAGAAGGTATGAGAATACTTGGTTACTAATACAAAGAGTTTTGGAGGATGGAAAAGAAGAACATGGGCACACATATAACTGACAAGCATTTTAAATACACACACAGCTTGTGAAACTTTAGTCACAGCTCATAAGTTAGCAAAAACAATATAATATTCTTGCTCATATGCTTTACAATTTTAAAGAACTAACATGATATTAAAAATGATATCTCTGTAAGGACAGAAAATGTATATAATACTGTATTTTTTATATGATCTTGTAATTAAATAGTAGAATTTTATATTGAAAATCAAATTCCTATAAAAACAAAAAATAATATTAATACTTTCACCACCATGCCTGTACGTAAAATGAGCAGCACTAAATACTGAAGCAGACCATGCCTGTATGCTATATGGGCATTAGGTTTCATTTGTTTAAACCATTTACTCATATACTGTCCAATCAACAACTGAGACTAATTAATTCATTACGTAGCCTGTTGTTATAATTTAGTTCAATATTTTTACCAATAAATGTTTCCCACAAACCCAGTGAAGTAATCGGTGTTTGGGTTTAGCTGCTGCATATGTTACTGTACGGTCATGCAAATAATTCTCACGTGGGAGAAGCGGAAATGGTGTGACATAAACAAACTACTTTATAACCTGCAAACATTAGTTTGCCCAACTTTGTTCGTTAATAGTAGGCTACACTGACAGCTGCTATTTTGTTGGTATTAATGTAAACGTGAAGCGAGTTTGTTTTGAAGTATAAAATTAATTTTGTAAATAATGAAAATTTTGTCTTGACATCACGTGGTCTAAACACTAAATGTTTTCATGTTTGGAATAATGACTGGCACATGTGCAGAACGTATGTAAATCTGTCTTCTGGCATGAGAATTCTGCCCGTGACCGTCCTATGTGTGGTGTTTCTAACGTAAACAAAATGCAGAATACAAATGTGATTTTTTACTCCATGAATCGGTTAATGATGAAAAACCCTACCAATCAGATTATGAAATTGATGATATTGATAAGAATGTACCGCTGAACTTCACGAATCTTCTGATGATAAACTGGAAATATAATTTCATACACATAACCTAAATGGGTTATGTGTATTGTCATATATATTTTATTTTTATTCTTTCACTCTTGGTATATTGGTATTTCTTATGTACTGATGAATCCCAAGTAGAACCAATGCTAGAAAGTGGAGGAAATCATGACAGTATCATTGATACTGGTTAGACTGATAATGATATCCAGCCAGGTCTCCCTGAGTTTGAACGAGACTGCTACAATAGAGCCAACTGATGAAAACTGTTCATAATTTTGCTGTTTTTCATTATTTATTGATAGAGACTAATTAAATTAGCTATTAGAGTGTAACACAAATGCTGTGAGTATAAAGATTAAATTTTTTTTCATGATTGAAGAATATGTTTAAAACTAGTTTAAAATTATGTACATGCGATTGGAATACTAAGAATATACATAAAATCTGCATGGAAGGAGCTTAAAGTTGATATAATGTATTACTTTGTTAAAAGATATTGTTACACGAATTTGTTACAATTTTTTAAAGTATTCATAAAAATGGTAGTTCATCGGAGAATGAATTGAGAAAACGGCAGTATTGAAAGTGTTAATACAAATTTGACATCACTGATTCATGGGTTTGTCACTACCTATGTTATGCCATGCTTCCATTTGTCAACTTGGCTGTAGCTGACTAAATTTTTAAGTAATTAATTGCCTCTTATTAAGATCCAAATTTAAAATTCTGATGTGATTTCAATAACTGGTGACTACTGTAATTACTAGTCTGATGTAATTATTAAATGCTTAAGATACATTTTGGCCATTAAACCATTTTCAAGCCATTGCTGAACCATTTTCAGTTATGTGTTAAGTAGTGATTTAAAATGCATTATAACTGAAACATGCTTCAGGATTTAATTTTTATAATAGTGTAAAAACAGTAATTAACGATTTTAACACATATAAACAATTTTTTATACTAAAAACCAATATAAACATATAAAATGACAAAAAGTTAAAAAAAAATACAAAAAAATTATATGACAATAATTATTATATTGTATCACAGTAAAATAAGTTTAACGAATTACTTATTTCAAAAATATAACATAATGTCTGAATAAATTCATTCACTGTACCTGTTTGATTATTTGTACCTTTTTGATTAACGCTTGCAAATCGGGTGAGACACCTTTATTAAGCCAAGCCCACGTTGTCCGGTGATCCTTAGCAAAAGGTTTATGGACTACTCCAACAATAGGCCGCCCTTTGTATGCCACACAGACCAGTGTTGTGACGTATTCTAGCAGGTTTTCTGAAACAAAATCAATGTATACAAGATTGTGAGAATAACTGGACACAGAGTGTGTCTTTCAGAAACTGTGGTACAGCAATGAAGAAGACAGGGTGTGAGGAAGGCATACTGAGGGATCATATAAGAAATGCACAGGTAAGAGATTGGCGACAAAAATCAATGTTGGAGTGTATTCAAGAAATGGAGCCTTGCTGATGATGCCATTTGAGAAGAATGAGGGTGAAGATGCCCATACAAAATATATGGGAAGACAGAGCGTAATATGAGGAATGACCAGGATAGGATTGGGATGGTATGATAACTAGATTAATTCGGTGTATAACAAAGACAATGAACAAAGCAAAAATTGGAGTTAAAGGTAAGAAATGGGCACCCTAAAGTGTGCTAAATGTTACTGACGTCTATAAGAAACAATAACCAAGAGATAAACTTAAGCTGGTTAGAAATGGGTACCCTGAAGTGTGGTGTAAGTTACTGACATCTATAAGAAATAATGACCAAGAGATAAACTTAAGCTGGTAAGAAATGGGCTCACTGAAGTGTGCTATATGTTACTGACGTCTATAAGAAACAACAACCGAGAGATAAACTTAACTGGTAAGAAATGGGCTCCCTGAAGTGTGCTATATGTTACTGACGTCTATAAGAAACAATAACCAAGAGATAAACTTAAGCTGGTAAGAAATGGGATCCCTGAAGTGTGCTATACGTTACTGACATCTATAAGAAATAATAACCAAAAGATACACTTATGTAAACTTTTTCTTTTAACAAAAGTTGGGAATTGTATTACATATCTACTGTACAGACTGTAAATAGAAGAGTTACAATAAGCATTGGTATACATAATGGTTATAATGTATGTGTTTCCACACATTTGGAGAAAGAATTAACTAAAAAATTATAACAGTTTTTTTTGTAACCAATAGCTCAACAATGAAAGGTAAAAGTGGTTTTTTTGCAATAAGATAATAAACAGATGTAGAAATAAGAATTTTATGAATGCATTTTATACAAATTGTTTTTCTCACGTCGTTATTTGAATGATAGAGTATTGTTTCTCATTTTTATTTTTTAGTATTAGTTTAAAATTATCATGGCTACCAAATATTTTATTATGCATCTGAAACCTTGTTTTTAAAGACTAATTCAGTGTGGTTCATATCCTTTTTTTTTAATAATATTAATACAAGTTTAAAATATATCACTGACTGTTTTAGATTTTTCCTGGGATGCCCCTTACGACACAAGTTGCACTCATTGTTTTGACAAACCTATACTCATAACATACGTGTAGAATAAAGAGTATACAGTACCAGTGAATTCTTGAGTTGCATCTAGAGGGTCAATCCATACTGTGAGATCCTTGGTTGGCAAGTCTTCGTTAACAAGCATGTCTAGACCAAGCACTGGCCCAGGTTGTAATGATAACGTTGGAATCAACCCTCTGCATTCTTCTTCTGTCTTATCTTCTTCAGACACAATCTCCATGTACACATTCATAAATTTTATAAACATTTCGAACATACACAGTATATAACATGAAATGCATAAAAAAACTTTTTACAAATTTTTGTGTGTGCATGTGTGATATATTTTTAAGGCCACATGTGGTTTTAAGTGCTGATATCTACGTGAAAACAAAAATAAGTTCAATTCTTGCTACCATTATGTTTATTATTAAAATACAACTAACACATACTGTTAATATAATTCACACAAAAGGTTAAGCCACAGAAAGCTTTCTGCGTTGACCATGGCTCAGTATGGCTTTGGATAATGGACTATCATGGAGAGAAATATAAAACAATTAAGGTATATTGTTTCCGTTCTTAGTTTAATCCTGATGTAAACAAACCCACATGGCTCATCTGAAATGCTATTGCACAACACACACAGTAATGTGTTACGCGCATGTGCAGAATGTCTGTACAGTCATATGAGAGTTGTCATTACTGCAACAAGTGGTTTTTTATTACGTTTAATCACCTTTATGAATACATAGTAGAACTTCATCGCCGGTAGCAAAATAAACATACTTTTTAAAAGATTTTAGTAAATGATATTGTTGAAAAATCGGGGCACGCCGTTTTAAAACTTCCTCCTTATCACTATATTCTGAATTCCATTAAATAAATATGGAGCCAGTTGAAAGGATATGTTGCCCGTCACAACACAACATATAAGCTGCATGATGTAAAACAGCTGATAGAGAAGGCGGTAAATGAAATAATGATGGACAAGTGGAGTCATTGTATCGAGCAAGAAGAAGATAAGCTATGGGAATTCGACCAAATTACTGACGGTGTTGTGGACAATCTTATCATTCACACTGCTGAATCAAGTGACGATTCAAGTTCCGACACAGACTTGGAAGGCATTGAATTACTTTCTGACTACAACTGATAATATACAGTACACTGGTAATTATCACAGCTTCTATTTTTGCTTTAGGTATCGGCCTACTTTATTTTTTTTCTTGTGATATTCAAGAAGTGAATAAAAAAAGCCATGAACTCTCTGTATTATAAAATATTTCACTGTCGCTCTGACACAGTTACACAAATATTACTTTAGTCAGGACAAATTATCACAATTTACATGTGTTTATACAGTATCAATATTATATGTACCCTGTGTGTACTCCTTCTGTCACAGTGACACGCTTCTGATTCTCAAGCAGCAAATAGCTTTCAGATGTGCCACGCCTGTTTGTTTACATCAGGATTAAACTAAGAACGGAAACAGTATAGATACATCTATAACGTGTTTGAAGGAAATGCAGAACATTCCATGGGAAATGATCTGTGAGCAGTATGTATATACAAAATATATAATGAGCAACGCTCAAGAAAATATGTACGAAGAAATTGAAAAATGCTACGAGAACAGACGGAAATATCAATGGTTGAGACACATAGGCATAATAGCCATATTACTAGGTTGAGATGAAAGATAACAAACGTGGCTAAGTGAGACTTCACATGTGGTGATTATGCAATGCTTGAGAACGGCCTCAGTCAGTTGCGACGAAACAACGTTTTTACCTGTTCTTACACAGTCAATTGCACCCCACACTTTCACTTACTGACCAAATAATCTGTCATTATAAATGTTCCTGTTTTGAACTTCGATGAGATTTCAATTCTGCAACTTTTAATTTGTGTGAGTAACCTCTTTATTCCAATATTTTTGTTACATTAGGTTAGATTAGGTTAGGTCAAGTTAGGTTAGGTTAGATTACGTCAGGTCAGGTGAGGTCAGACTAGGTTAGGTTAGGTTGCATTCGGCTATGAATGAATAGAATTATAATGGTAATTTCTGTATTATTATAATATCATGAAAATGCAATTGACTGCAACTGACCGGGTTCAAATTTCCACCTTGGTCGCAACTGACAGGGTTTTATATGATAGGGTTGCAACTGACCACGGTCCCATGAAACTGTTCCAGACATCTGTTGATTATTCTACCAGCATTCAGTTTCTGCTATGTCTACAAGGCTGGGCACTGACACAGTTCTAGCTAGTTCCAGAGCAAGTACAACACATTTTTTCAATGTATCATCCAGAAATTGTTAGATTTTTCTTGAAACTCGGCAGAGTATAAATAAGCATCCAGCAACCAGCCAAGTTCAGTTTTGGGACCTGACAATATTAGAGTGTGTTTTGGAGTAATTGTTATGACTTGCAGTTTAGTGGAAAGTGATTACTTAGTCCGAAGCTGTAATAAGGTGACATTAAAGTTGTGTATTGGACAAATTTTAAATTGAAAAATTGTATAACAGTGTCTTTGTGTATTTCTAACTGTAATTAGAGGTGTTACTTCATCTGGTGTCAGCTATTCTGTTTCCACTGTACAAAATGATACACGTGACCATTATAACAATACAATAATGGCATTAGAGAGAACAGCTGATAATGAAAAATGCTGAGTGAAGACTAAGGAAAAGTTTTCGGATTAAGCATCTGCAGTTTACAAGATTGAAAATATTTTAAACACAATCACGTGAACTGTTACCACTGTTACTAACAACTTTCAATTTCACACAACAAAGTCCATTAAATGGATGACTCAATCAATAACTCTATAACCCATGTTTACAAATGGCTTCTAGTGGATTCCTTGCACTCTAGTTAGGATTTAGAGCTACAATTACATTTTAGTCCTGACTTGTCAGCGAAAAAATTATACAAATTGTAAAACCGAACAACGGCAATCAAACTGTAGAAACAAAATGACAAATTGTTAGAGCGTGGATAGCATTTGGCAAACTAAGTCACACTTTGTAAAAATAAGAAATACCACCAGTATCTGAAAACTAAAGGCTTTGACCAATTCTTTCTTCCAGTGCTCATGTATGGCTCTCAGACCTGGAAATTTACAAGGGTGTCAATTAATAAGCAAATGATAAACATCAAGGTATAGGAGAAGAAACGAATGAGTACAAAACATAACACACGTAAAAGACATTTTAAATCAAGTAACCAAACATCACCTTCCCTCAAGCATCAGATCCAAGGTCTGTTGTATCTTCTATAATCTGTCCAAACCTTAGAAAAAGTATTGTGCTAATGGATTACAGTGCTGACAAACATAACGCCATTATTGCATTGTGGTCGAGACACACGACACACACACACATGAAGTGAACTTTTGTCAGTAAGTTAAATGCTCACTTGGGCACACATGAAAAGAGAGAGAGAGAGAGAGAGAGAGAGAGAGAGAGAGAGAGGGGAGAGAGAGAGAGAGAGAGAGAGAGATCATTTTAACAATGAAACAGACATCTCTTTTGTTTTTAAATTGCTGAAACAGTTAACATCAGCTATCAAAGCAACTCTTAATCACCTTTAATGACTCTTTCATCTCTGCATGTGTAGCTGTGTTGTTGACACATTCTTGTATCACTTAAAAAAATGCATACACTGATAGCAAAATGCCAAAGGCATGATACGGGTCGGCTTCATTGAAGGTGATAAGCTGCAGTTACTGAATAACACATGTCATCCTACCATGCACACAAGGTTATGTATTATGCTTAATTGATATTATTAATTTCTTATACCTAATGAATTAACAAGTGGAAGCAGGATTAACGTTCAACATGGTAACCACACTCATAAGAAATATCATTGCCATTAGAGCCAACGCTATTTTATAAGGTTTGCACAAACTATAGTTGTTGTACACCTTACACCAGGCCACTACCAGGAAACACCAGTCAGTATTTAGCCATGCACAAAATGCATGCTACAAAGGGATGTGTGTGAATGTGATGTTGTTACAGACTAAGGCCCACCTCCTTAGCCATACTGTGTCGTATTGCCACAACAACAGGTAGATAGAGTTGGACTGTCTTGACCTTGTATTGAACCCACAACACAGCACGGCGAATAAACATCATGCAAACTGATGATGTAGCTCCTTACAACCGAGCTGCCCCACCATCAAATGTGTAAATTTCAAATCAATGTAATCAACTAATATGGAAAAGGTATTGAGGTGGACACCAAATGGCTTAAGATAGAGAAGAGTGGAGGAATGTGTGGGGGGGGGGTCCAACAGTGGATCTTTGAAGGCTGAAGAATGAAGAAAGGATTTCGTTTTAGTATTTATCTGCTCTTCCCAATCTCCTAATCCTGACGTATCTCTATTGCTGTGAATCTTTCTACAGGGGAATTTCCATAAGTTCTTTAAATCTCCTCCCGTTTGTGTTGCAGATCAGTTAGTACCTCTAGTTTTCTACCACCTGTTACAAAATTTTCTATTCTTTTTCCTAGCTCTTTGTCTAACTAAGCTTATATATGCTTTATTGATTGAGTTAAGAAAGTTTTCAGTTTTAACTCGAACATGTAGCATTTGCCTATCTGACTATTTGTTTGGGGTCTCATTATAACTTTTGAACGCATCAACCGATTTTAGTCAAATTTAGCATGTGTGTATCCATACATATAACCTACAAAACCTAAATTTTTTAGACTGATCCCTCCCAAAAACAGGGTAGCAGAGGGCAAAAATATGAAGGGTCCAAAATTTGAAAAATTGCAACATGCCCATGTGGGAGAATCAAATTAAACAGAATTTTAACCATAATCTGAATATAGTGTCTGTTTTGCAGATTTAAATTTTGGGGGCACCAGAGACTAAAAAGTGAACCAAAAGTTTGAAAACTCACCAAAATCCAATTGGAAAATCAAATTAAAGATAATTTTAACCAGTCTGAATATAGTGGTTAGATTTTAAAATGTTAGGGTGTAAAAAATTTTGAAGAAACTGGAAAACTTCATGCCAAATATCAGAATAAAGGAAATAATATTAACTCAAACCTGAATGTAGTGTTCAGATCTGTAACATTTGCTTGATGTAAGTCAAAATTTTGAAAGTTTTAGCAAGTTCTGCAGCTCTGGGAGCTTACCAGTTAATATTGATACATGCATGGGTTATGTGACACTGTATTATGTATGTGGAAGATGACACAATCTTCATTTATTTGCAAGCAACTCTTGATTTTCAAGACAGTGAGAAATTATTCTACTGACAACCGGTAACTCCTCACAAAAATTATATGCCAAATAGGGTTCAATGGATAAGTATAAATAGTGGTATTTTCAAAGCAACTGACAGCTGTGAATTTTGCAATTCATTGTTAGACAGTGATATTTACTGTAAAGTCATCCCCATTGTTAAGACTTCAGTGAAACTAAATAAATAACTTTGTTCACCACATCATATGTCACCTTATACTGATTGAATCAATCAACTGTCATGACCTTGTTCTTCACTTGCATTTTATTTTCAAGATGTAATCTCTACTGCGATTGATTAATTTTACTGTTATTTCTAGTTAACAACTTGTATTCAATCATTTTTTATATCAAAGTTTTTGAACATTTTATCAATATTAGCAGTATCAATATTTTTCTTCAACTGCCATGTTATTCAAAATTGTAACTTTTTATATAAAAGTAAACAAAACAGTAGATTTTTCCTTTTTTTTTCAAGATAATTCTAGTAATCTTATGGAAATTCTAAATTAATCACATTCAGTTATAATAAAATCTTAGTATTGTTATGTAATGTGAAAAAAGTGTTACAAAATACGGAACATTCTACAGATTTATCAAATGTTCCAGTAGAATCCAGCTGTAGTGTGTGTGTGTGTGTGTGTGTGTGTGTGTGTGCATAATGCTGCTATTTTGCGGTGAAAGACAATTACACGTCAACTAGTGGGTCTATACCAGACTGTACTGGTCCGAGCGTGCTGTGTTCAAGGCCACTATGAATTACGTTCTAGTGTTTTCTAGCAGACGCCTATTAGCGAATATTCTGGAACCTCAGCAGGGTATAAATACAAGTACTCAGTGATGCTCAGTCAGTTATTGTCGGCGACTACTCTGTGCGTTCAAGTGGTTATTAGCGAGTTGTTGTGTTTTATAATCGGGTATAATCGGGCAGGACAACTATAATACAATTGTATTTTATATTAGTTGACATTTTATTGCTTGTGAACAAGTTATATTTGATTTGTTGTAAGAGACTGTCTTGTTAATTATGAACTGTTTAACTGTGATAATTAAAGCTGGTGATTAGTGACTTAATTGGTGTCTTGTATTTTGTTTTCCACTGTATCATACGACGATCAGTAGACCGTCGTAACAACATGTTACTTTATAAACCGTTAATCTAAACAGAAGAGGAAAATGATATACCATAACGAGTATAAATGATAAAAATGCATATTACTACTCTCAGAGTTACTGGTTGTGTCAAATATGAAGAAGCCACAACTGTGTATCTCTATCATATACTTTGGCACTACATAAAGTGTGAATCTTTGTTTATATTCAATGCAGTTTTGTTTGAATATTATAACATCGCCAAATTCAGATCATATTTGATAACTATAAGTATGTAAAAAATGCTAAAAAATAATATATTTTAATAAATAAATAATAAAGAGAATAAAAATAGTAAATGTAATTCAGAAAGAAGGAGGAAGAATAGTAAACCAAAGGTGATTATTAAATAAAATTACAGACTAGACTGACAGACAAATGACTTTGACCCAACCCCAGAGATTGGCCAGATAATAACCAAAATAAAGTGAAACAAGATGGAAGTGAAGAAGAAAAATGAAATTAAAAATGGAACAAACCAACTATAAAGAAAATAAAGTGAACCAAGGTGATAAAACACAGACAAATAGTGTAGAATAGGGAAGGGGGAGATGATACCATCAAATATCATAAAGGAAACGAAACCAGTAAATAACCAATATAAAAAAGAAATATTAGTATCATCTAAGTGACAAATGTAATTCATAATTAATAAAACACCGTTAAATAAAAATACACTAACCCACGAATTAGTAGTATATGTAAGTAAGAAATCTAGAAAAAGACATGAACTTATTAGATATAAATAAAATTTGTAAAGATAGTGAGATAGTGAGAAATATAATGAAAGTAACTAAGTGACAAAGAAAAATAATAATAGGGATTACCCACCAATAAACGCTTAAAATAAAAAGTTTAAAAAGTGATAATAGTGAAAGTGTAAATACCCCAAAATAATGAGTGAATCAGTAATAAACACCAATTAATTAAAGGTGAAAGTGATGGGTGAAAAAGTATATTGTAAATGATAGTATGATTAAAAAGATAGTAATAGATAAGAAAACACTTAATAAATCAATGATGAAACAATAAATGATCTAAGAGTGAGCTTATAAAAATTATATAGTTAAGGGTAATTAGAAATAGTATTTAGATTAGAGATAGATAAAGGATACGATGTTATTCAGGGGAGAAAGCCCATGTAAGATAAACAGTTTGTGTTAACATAGAATGGAGAAAGGGATTAGTAAAGAAATAAGAAATTAAGAATGTAATTAATAAACACCCTATGTTATAAGGGAAAATAAATTAAGTAAGTTTGAAAGAAGTGATGATGTTTCTCACTCAAAATAATAGTAAAAGAATGAAATGTATGTTAAACCAACAGTACCTAATAACTGGTAAAGAATTGTTCATTTTAATTTTATGGATAGGATATGGCTGAAGGAAGCTTACAGTCCATAGGTCTAGTTGTTATATTTTAGGTATTAAGATATAGAAAATAATCTTGACACATAATCAGAACACAAACAAATTCAAGACACAACAACCACTAAACGAATCAATTATAACAACAGAACCAAACACTTTGTAGTAAAATGAAATATAATTAGAATATAATAAGTAAAAATAATCAATGGCTACTTAGGCCTAGGAAATGTATAACTGTCAATAACAAATAATTGCAAATTGTATAAAAACAACCAGGAAATTAATAAATTCAAGGCGAGTAAATAGCCGAGAATAATTTGTAAATCAGTTTAAAGGAAAAATACAGAATAAGAACTTAATTTAAAGGAGAAATGTAAATACCAAATATTAACATAAATGTACAAACATTGATATTTCATAAAACCATACCTTAAGTGGTACCAAATTAATCTTTGAAAGGAAATAATAACAGTGGTGATAATATTTAATATGTAGGGAAGATGACAGAAGAATATAATCAATAAGAAGATATACAGCTATTTTGAATAAAAATTCAAATTTGATAACAATGGTCATAAATCAGAATTAACCAATCAGGATTAATTGGTTACTATGACAACAGACATTTGGTTACTAATTTACCGTTAGATTTCTTTACTCGTAATGTGACGCTCTTGTTGAATAGAGGCCAGATCTTGAATGATTGAAATTATTAATTAAAACATCAAAATAGCAAACGAAATTACTAGCAAGTGAACAAGAAGGAAACAGATGATGGCTGAAACCATTTAACTGATGGCGAAGACGAATTAAAGAAAAAGGAAATGAATAAATTGCCGATTAACTTGAAAAAGATGCCCGAAGCCCCGAACAATTGAAAATTAAATATGATTGCAGCCTAATTCATTATTACCAGATCAACTGAGTTCATCCAGTCTACTGAAGTGTTAAGTATCAATTAAATTACCCAAATTTCTGAATAAACTCACGTTACTTATTTCTCACTGAAAGCTGAACTCTCACTAAACTGCACATAATTTCTTTCAAAGATTAAAATAAAAAACTAAGACACTGAAAATTTGTCAACTGGTAAAGTTAACCTGTTATTAGTTAGCGATATTTTGTAACACTTTTACTACACTCCAGTAAACAAGTTATAACTACACAGTATATTATTTAAGTTTAACTGATGTAAGGGTGTGTATTTTTATTGTTGTAATCATTAATAATCCTTTTAACTTAATCACAAGAATCCAAGACATCGAACGATAATAATTTGTGTACAATTCCAACAGACGCCATTACTGAATGTCTGTTACGTTCAAATCGATTTGTCAAACCCTAGAGATGTGTCTCATATAATTACCAGTGCAAATGTATTACAAAAGAAAACATAATTTGTATTAACTGAATAATTAATCATCAACCAATAATAAACAAGTCCTGAGTGTAACCACTGTGTTGTAATTTCATTAGGATGGTGTATAATAATTTGTGTACATTTTAGCACACAGTTAGTATTGATGACAAGCACTCGCCCAGCCAACGCAACGAACTACTGGCCCGATCCAGATGGCCAAGGCGAGGCGGGAACAAATTGAATTCTTCACACCGCCTGAGCTGCGCTTGTCATACAAACATAAAAATTTTTTAAATTGTTTTAATAAAACAATTTGGCGCCACCCGGGATTTTCACACCCCTAGTGAACAACAGGTAATGACATCGATATCTGGTTATTCGTACGTTCGCAACGGACGAAATCTGCGTAAGTTACGTTCTAAAGCGACGACAGATAAAGAAGACACGTTACACCCATTATACTTATACACGTGTAAGATTAGACGGACGTTCGTCTATTACAAATTGACGCATCCAAAGTGGCAAAACAACACGGGAGCTACAAAGCAGTATTACAATATAAATGTTACAAAATGTCTAACGAGGCAATGTTTCCCATGTCTGATCCACAAGCATAGTGTAACGATACATATAATCACCATACTTTGGACATAACATTGAACACAACATGACATAATAATTAAATGAGACAAGACCTACCAAGGAGTCAGAATGGTGTACCAAGTACTAAAATCATTTAAAGAAATCATAATTAAAGAATGAACTTACAAATAAAGAATAATAGTTGTAATGAAAACTAAAACAAGAAAGAAAATATATTAAAATGTGATTAACTCAATGACCCAATAGATTGGGTCTATGAGCAAACAAGAAACAGAGACAATAAAAATGAAAAGAAGTGAATGAATCAACAATAAAAATCAATAAACAGGGAAACAAATGAAGAGACAAGACACCTCACACAATCTACCACAGAAGAAGTACAACTGTGAGATATATAAAAGAAGGCAAGTGAAGTACAGAGTGACAGACTATTAAAGAAAGCCAAAACATTGACAGACTATATTAGGTGACCTGACTATGACCACAAATCTAATATAAATGAATAAAGTAACCACTAATAGTTAGGAGAGTGAGATTGAAACTTATGTTAGTATGATTTAAGAAAGTATAAAGAATCACAACAATATTGTATCTTGTCTACTAGTGATGTAAGTGATATAGAAACAGTGATATCAGAAGGAAACTGACAGTCACCAATAATGTTATAAAAATAATATTAAAGTAACGAGAAAACAATTGACAAACTATAAATAGTAATTATTAGTATTAATACATTTAATAATGGTGTGAAATGTGTAGAAACTAAACTCAAAGTCAACCCATTGTTGTATGTAAGAGTGGGGACACACATAACCTAACTCCAAGTACTTTTCACATATAATGACAAGAATTAATAGATAAAAAGTTGTTAAACCATAATCTCTGGTACTGTACTTCAAATAGATGTTATAAGGGTCATACCAGTAACAAGATTAATTACCCAAAGGAAGATTTGTGTTATAATTAGAGTAAATAAAAATAACTAAAGTAGACAGAATAGAATTTACCAACTAACTATTCTAAAAAACATGTAGAAAAACTAATAAGAGAGAAAGAGGATGATATCAGTATCATCAAAGAGATGTAATATGACTAACATAATGTAAAACGATACTTATTATCATAAAGTTAAGCCATAATAATGTAATTTAAATACATTTGTCATGTGACACTAGATGTAAGATGTATTAAGGAAAGGGGAATATCCTAATGCAAACCAAAGAATTGTAAAACGTAATAATAACTACAGTAAGTATGTTTGTCAAAGATACGGACTTAAAAACAACTAGGCCTATATAAGTTATAATAAAGATGATTCATGTTACAACCAATAGTGAAGAAACTATGGTTGATTATAAAGATTAAAAAACAACAAAAACTAGGTGTACCAAGAAAAACTGAGGTAACCAGAAGTGGTGAGGGTTCCCTCAGAGTAATTGTGACATAATAGCAATTGTTAGAAAACCACTATTAAAAGACACTAAGTAAAACTAATTGATAGTGTCATAGGCCAATATGCCCAGCCAATGTATTTGTAAAGTTAATTAGAAATAAGCATTTTCTTATGTCATAAATGATATTCTAATGGTGATAAGAAGTTGTTGACAACAATTAGGAGAAATAAGACTGCAGTACAAGTAAGGAATAATAAGGGAAAAATGTAATTAAAATATAGTGAATAATATTGAGTTAGGCCTAAACAGCAAAAAACAATTGTTATCAAAATACAACCTTATAAATGATTGTAAAGAGTTCATACTCGGCTATTAGAGAGGAATACTCAAGGTTTATTGAAATTTAATAATATAAATAACTAAAACGAACATCATATTATGTAAAAAGCTAGTAAGAGATATTAGTAAATTTAATTTTGTTAATAAGGATCAAACTCAAGAGGAAAAATAAGGGAATAATGTTAATTATAAAGATTTGATAATTTGCCAGCCCTTGGGTGTCCATTTATAAACCAATTTATTGTACTCTCAAAACCAGGAAAAAGACGCGCTGAAGGCTTCTGTTTTGCCGAGGTATACCGAAGGGTCACAAAAATTAATAAAATTGACCAATCAGAAGTCATCATTAAACATTACACGCCAGTTCGGAAACCGAAGAGGACACATTCGATTACAGTATACTGTACTTTGACGGAGAAGCCACGCTACTCCGGCGAGCAATTTGAAGAAGAACCAACCAGCTGATTAGGTCGTTAACCTAAAAAAAAGTGAAAGTGGGTTATGCCGTTTGTAAACAAAGTCGATTTGATTTTTTCAAGTGAACTTTATCGGAGTATGTGCGCATAGGCAGTGTATTTATTATTAATAAAAAGTTAATAGTGCCAATGAAGAAAACGGCACTGAACGCAAGTATAGTGACAATTACTAAATACTTAGAATAATTATGATATTTTTTCGATAAAAAATATTATCAGTTACAATTACTGATCTTATGTCAATTGAACACAACAAGGCTTAGGACCTTATTTAAAATGAATAATCTTAATAATCATTCTTAAGAAGAAAAAAAAAAGATAAATGACTTTACTTATATCGTGTTAACTGTTTTAACAAATGGTCAATAAGAATCCAGTGAATATAACAATAGCAATTAAACGATTTTAAATGAAAAGAGTTAACGACAGTCGGACATACTTTTCATAATTGACCTGAGAAACCTTACTAGATAGGATGTATCAGTTAATTAATGATGAACTTTAAAAAAACTTTGAACAGTAGTATTCTAATTAAGTTGTTTAGTTTTATTTTGTATTTGTTAAAAATATTTAATACTGTCTAACCATACTAACTGGAAATATCCATTTTACCTGATTTCATGTTATCCAGTCTGAGGAATCAGATAATTGTTTTATGAACGATAAGTGAATTTATAAACTGTACCTTAACGGGTATTTGTTAAGAATGTTAAAGAGTTATTAGTAAGTTAAAGTAAAATGGTTATTATTCAAAACCGCCAGGCGTAACCTCCAATATTGGTGTAAAACGTCCGTTGACAATCTTATGTTAGTAATTAAGATTTGTTTTGTTATGTAATCACTCTCCTGCTACTTAATTATGATAGTAGAGTTCATCTTCCAGTTATGTATTTTGTAGACTAAAAGAACCTACATTTTTAAATGAAATAAGTTAACCAAACAACCACGTTGAATGATGGTTATGAATATCAGATTAGCAACCCTGAGAATACAAAAGAGAGTCTCATAAAATCAACCAGTATTGTAAAAAATGAAATATTATCAATTACTCAATATTCAAAGTAATTTCATAAATTTTATTGAAGAATAAACCATAATATTAACAGATAAAAGGAATTGACAAAATTTATTTTACTAGACTAGACAATTTCAGGTTAGAGAGACAGCTCACAATAGTTGGCAACATCTTAGCGGCAATTGAGACAAATTTGAACAGTTTCAAATGTAAATTGTCATCTCAAATCAGTCTTGCACGCAGAACTTCACTTCAAGTAAGTACGTCGATAATCATAAACAATCTAATTTTCAGTGAGAAGTCAACTGCAACTGATTTGTCTCGAAAATAATAATAGTTAATCGAACTTTTAAAATTTTAAATAAATCTCGTGTGGCTTTTAACCCATATGCATTCGTTTTATTACAAAATGGCACCGCAACTTGGGGTATAATAAATCCGAACACGACAATAATCATGTCCCTCCGCAACTGTTAGGCCTAAGTACTATGCTTGTAGTGCCAATATCAGGAACAATGAAATTACTAGAATGATTAACAGTGAGATGCTAAAATACTTCAAACGGAAACCTATTCTATGTTTTCCACACAGACACACTCACTCATGTCCAAACTACTTTCTTATAACTTTCACAACTTCTTAACTCTTTGGTGATCAGCACAATATCCTTTTTTATTATTAATTTTATGGTTTTTCCCCTTTCTGTCTATAACAACATACATTTAAGTTGAAAAACAGAGGTGATACAACAATAAATCAGAATTAATCATTGTTCTGTATGTCAAAAATTTTAACGGCACATATACAGTGGAACTTGGTTATTACGGCCTCGGCTGTTACGTCAACTCGGGTGTAGCGTTATTTTGTCATAAGTCCGGTCAAACTGATATCTTTAACATTATAAAAATTCCCGGTTTTAACGTCACTAAATATTGTACTACTCTGTTATAGCGTCAAAAATTTCTCTGATATTTTACTCTAAATTTCATATAAACGTATATATGTGCGCGCGCGCTACGCCCATGGCTACAGACATACATTGTATGCAAGCGATAAGCACTGTAACAGGACCGCCGGTGCCAGCCGGTGTCTGGCGACTGACATGTCTCCCCACCACTCTCACCGGGTCAGTAGCACTGCGCGTCTCGAGGCTATTGTTCACGCCACGCTGTTACAGTATTTACTGTACAGTATTGTTTACACGTAGTCTCGTGTCTGATTTTGGTTGTTATTGTTTCTGTATCTGCTCGTACTGTGACAGTTTCTTTTGTGTGTTTTATAACTTAAGTTTCGGTAGCCACTGTTTATAGAATTTTATACATAGGTCTACATTTTTATACAGTAATCATGGCAAGTTCTAGTACAAAAAGAAAGGTTCTGTCTATTCAAGAGAAAGTACGTGTAATTAGATCATATGAAAGCGGACGTAAAATAGCTGATGTATGCCGTGAGTTTGGTTCAGTGAATTCTACTGTAGGTTCAATATTAAAAAACAAGGACAAAATTTTAAAAAAATTTGAGGAAGATGGTGAAAATATTAAAAAAATTAGGAAATGCGAACATGGTGATGTGGATGCAGCATTATTGAAATGGTTCAAACAGTGTCGATGTTCAGATATTGTAACTTAATGAGATCCCCCTCTTTATTTAATATATAATTTAATTTAAATATCGATTGCAGTGTAATGGATTCTCGTGTTTGTATGCAGTAATTCTCTTTGGTGATGATAATTAGTAAATAATATTTATGTAATCAAGTGTGATAATTTTAATGGATAATATAATAATCGCTGGTCGGTAAATGAATGTAACCGTAGCGTCGATCTTGCAGTGGAACTTCTCTTCTTGGTTAAATGTCGTCAGTGTACGTACCGTCAAGTATCGTCTGGACAAATAATTTAAAATAAAAACACTTTCACGTACCTGGTAGTAGTACTGGAAGTTCTGACGTTCACTTACTCAGAATAAACTGTCAAGATTTTCTTATGACCAGCTTATACTTTATAAACAAGGTTATACTACTCCTTGTAGGTAATATGGGCGCCACATGGGTTTACTTTATGAAAAGTTCCCATGAAAAAAACAAATTGATAAATTTTAAAATTGTATAGGTTCACTTTATGCTTCGTTTAAATGCTTAGGGCATTTAAACTGATTTAGATATGGTATTGTAATATTTCTACTCAAAGTTATTTCACTGTACTCTATACTGCATTTACTTATCTAAATGAAATAAATGTAACCAAAGTTTATACTGTATAAAATTGTGGGTTTATTTTACCCTTTAAAAACAACTCAAAAATAAAAATACAATTATTACGTTTATACAATCTTGATGTTAAGTTGCCCATCTACTATATGGCCTAGCTCAACTGAGAACAATAAAAAACTCTTATACTTATTAACAAATTTTACTTTTAATATATAATTTACCTCACGGGTAGGTTCTTTGAAATACAAATAGAATACTATTAATTGCCTTGACAGACGTTAATATAATGATAATTCGTATTTGGCCTCTTTTTTAAAAAACTCGTAATTATTTTTAAGGTTAGCGATCATTGCGCATACTTATATACTAACAAATATTATGATGCTTAATTCTAACACAAATATCTTACGTTGGATTATCTAATCCTCTAAATAAATTGATCCGGTGTATGTTATTAAAAGTTTGGTTGTCTTTGCGTCAGTACAATATTGTTGAAAATTATGATCAGTGCAAACAGATAAACAATATAAATGGTCACTGTATTACCTTATTTCTTTTTAATCATATAGATTAAAAATTTAAAACACTTCAGTGATCGGATTATAATGATCACTGGTTAATTACACTTTATTCGCACTTGGAACGAGGAATCTGCCCTCTTCTTAATAAAACTGGGCTAGTTAACTTACTGGTTAAAATACTCTCACTCGTTCCGAACATACGCACTAATTAAAAATATTCACTTATTACTGTCGAAGCACTTTCCGTGTGGTTAATCGCTGTACTGTTGACTGTTTTGAAGAATTTTGAAATATTTACTGTTATTATACTGTATTAAGTCATAAGAATGTATGACGCTGGCGAGCGGCGACTTGATGGCTCGAGGGGAGGTAGCGAATCTAACGAGGAATTTCTCAGCGTCGCTGGTTATATACCCCTTCGCTGCATCGCGCTTAGAGACAAAAGTCGTTTAGTAAACTCTTTTTTGATTGGCTCTGATAACCGTTACGATGACGTATTGCTTTTCTAACCGCCACCGGAGCGATCGTTGTACTCAACTGTCGTTGTTGTCCGTATTACTTTGCAAATTTCTTAATTTTAATAACAAATGATGCTAACATGCACTATGCACTTATTATAATTCCAATCTCAGGGTTATTACCATAAAATTAAAAGTTTAGTCTGTGCTCTTTAATTTGATATGGCTTAACACTGGTTTTAACCTTGCTTTCTCTGACAATGCTTACAAATAATGTTTTGAAACATGGTTTCTCACTGTCGTCTGCTAGCAAGGCATAATGCGATCATTCCCTATCTTTTTACATTTAGTTATTTACACTGCGTTTTCTTTAGAACGTCATTATTTGAACACTAATACATCTATGATTACAACTAAAAGCTATTTATATCTGTACAATATTAATTCTTAACATAATTATGGTAATACACTATTATAAAAATTCCTTATTCTCTAAATACATTTTGTCTGGCCTACTCAATTTAAAGTTATACCATAATAATTGAGTGGTGGTATTTCACATCTCGTTTAATTCTATTTATTGTTCAGTAAATTTAATGTTCACTAGGAGTCCTGTTTCCCTATTAACTTACTGACATAAATCTGTTTAGGCATGGGCTAGACACATTCTTAGCACCATGTTTATTCCTTAATAATTATTACTAATTACATTTTGTCTAATAAGGAAGTTGCTCATACATATAAGATTTCCTTTTATAACTATTTTTATCCATTAATGTTACATCTAGGCTTGTAAAGCTAGTTTTAATATATTTTGTGGCCATAGCTAGTCTTAGTCATAGGCTTTGTCATTTATTGGTCATGGTTCTTTTAATTTCAGCCAAAATGCTGTTATTGTTATTACATTATTTCAGTCATTATTTAGTTAGTTTTACTTTTACATGACTCTACATTAATGTCATGGATTGGCTCGTTTGACAGCTTATTGTGAACTTTGCATGTCCATTAGTTAAAGTCAGTCATTGTGTTTGTTGTAGTGTCATGCAGTGTATTCATCACTGCTTCTTGGGATCCTTCCTCTTCTTTCTTCTTTGCTGGTCCTTCTCTTCTTTGCTACATTCATTATAAATGATTCACTTTTATCACTTTAGTGTAATTATTTACCCTTCTGGTGAGTGTCTAGGTTATGTAACATTTTGTGGTGTTACAATATTCCTGTGAGTGGACCAATTCTGAAAGAGAAAGCTACAGAATTCGGAAAATTGTTTGTTATTGATTTTATGTGCTCCAACGGATGGCTAGATCGATTTAAGGCCCGTCACTCGATTTCCTTTGCAAAAATTTGTGGTGAGGCAAAATGCGTAGATCTGAATGTTACAGGCGATTGGGTGCGTAACACTTGGCCAGAAATTAGACGATCATATAAAGATGAAGACATCTTTAATGGAGATGAAGCCGGAATTTTTTATAAATTAACTTCAGATAAGACTTTCAAATTTAAAAATGAAAAGTGCGTTGGTGGGAAGCTCTCTAAACAAAGAGTTACAGTTTTTGTTTGTGCGAACATGACGGGAACCGAAAAAAGGAAACTTTTAGTTATCGGGAAAAGTTTGCATCCTAGATGTTTCAAAAACATCAAAAAACTTCCTGTAAGTTACACTGCCAACAAAAAAGCGTGGATGACTTCTAGTATTTTTGAAGATGAACTAAGAAAGTGGGATAAAGAACTGTCATCGAAAAACAAAAAAATTCTACTTCTAGTTGACAACTGTGCAGCCTATCCAAAGTTAAATTTGACAAACATTAATCTGGTCTTCTTACCGGCCAACTGTACGAGTGTCCTGCAACCTACGGACCAAGGCGTCATTAGAAGCCTAAAGTGTCACTACCGCAAGCAACTTTAAAAAAAAATTATTTTCTGTATGGACACGGCGCAACCTGCCACAATTTCACTCTTAGATGCAATACAATTCCTAGACGACTCTTGGAAGAGTTTAACACAGAAGACGATAACAAAATGCTTTAGTAAAGCACAACTCATACATGACGACTTGCCGCTCTCGGAGTGGATTAAGAAATTCGACGTAAATGAATTTGGAAATGAACTTGATTCCTATGCATCAGTGGATGACCAAGTAGAATCATTCCAAGTGTTGAGTGACGCAGAAATCGCGGAAGTAAAAAACATAGAAGTAGAAGATAGTGTTGAAGAAGATGCTGATCAAGAGGAGGATGCCGACATCGTTTGTCCGACAGTACAGGAAGCAATGAGAGCTGCCGAAACTCTTTCATGATTTTACTGCTTTAGAGAGACGTCTGACGACACGTTCAATGCAGCGCAGCATCTCCACAGCACAACAGAAAGAATTTATTTTTCAGAAAGGAGCGTTCAAAAGAAAATTACGGATTACTTTCGACAGTAAGCCTAAATGTAAGTTACATGTACTTTCTTTTTGATCTTTTAAAATATTCTTCATGCTGTTTGTATAAATGAAATGCAGTTTGTAAACTTTAGAATAAATATCACGAATAATGTTAATAATGCAAAGATCTTTTTTTTTATTTCTCCTTCGTTATTAGTGATTAAAAACGGTCTTTTATAACGACTCTTTTATAACGTCACTCGGACATAACGTCATTATTTTTTTGGTCCCTTCAATGATGTTATAACCAAGTTCCACTGTAGTTTTAACTATAGCTAAAACTGCCGCCTAAATTTCCTCCTTATGGTCAATTAGTGTATCTGATGTCTTCAAATTCTGTTACCATTATATAATCCACGTTTATTTAACAGTATTGCGTTCACTTATTTATTTAGTATTGTTCACTTAATAGGCTATCACAACTGTTCATGTTTGTTCTATAATCTATAATACCCTCTTATCTATATATTATCTAAAGTATGATGAATAAACGATCAATCATATGCTTATGATTATCAGCATTTCAATATTCAGTAAGCAATTTTGCTGAACTTTTCAAAAAATGCAAAAAATCTGAATACCTCGCACTTTTCAGAGTCCAATACAAATCCCTACAAATAGGCCTAAATAATTTAATATCACTATTACATTAACGACTTGGAACACTAGGTTTTTTATAAGTAAAAGCATAAAGTTTTACCTTATAGCCTGAACCGGTTTCTCCTTTAAAAGGCTTCTTCAGAGGCTGCCGCTGGTAGCGCTGTTCGTCTTGTTGTGGGTGACGGAATCGAATTTCGAAAGATCGATGATGTGTGTGTGGGGTGAGATATGTTCGAATAATGCGTGCGATTTGAATTGTGTCTGTTCGTTTAGGATGTCGTTTTTATTTGTTTTTGTGTGTTTGTATATTTCCAATTGTTCTAGAGTGTCTAGTTTTCGGGCTTTTGTGTGTACGTGTAGAATGTTCATGTTACTGTCGATGTTTTTATATGTGTGGTTTGCTTCAATGAGGTGGTTTGCAAAGGTGGATTCTGTAGTGGAGTGGAGTGCCTTTGTGTGTTCAATGTATCTCTGTTTGAAGCTACGTCCTGTCTGGCCTATGTAGAATTTGTTGCAATTTGAGCAATTTAGTTTGTAAACACCGGGTAGATCGAATTTGTATTGTGCTCTGTGTGTTTTGATAGTGTGTGTTCTGTTTTGTTAGTAGTTTTGTAAGCGATTCTGTATCCTGCTTTTCTGAATTTGTGGGCTATTTTTTCAGTTTGTTTGTTGATGTATGTTAGTGTTATGAATTTGTTGTTTTCTGTCTTTGTCTGTTGTTTGTTTTGTGTAGGAGTTTACTGACTATTGTTCTGTCATATCCGTTAGATTCTGCTAGATATTTTATCGTGTTTAGTTCGCCTTTGTAGTCTTTTTCATCTAAGGGGATGTTGTTAAGTCTATGTATCATGGTTCTGAAGGCAGCTAGTTTGTGTTATATTGGGTGATTGGAGGTGTTGTGTATTAGTGTGTCAGTTGTAGTTGGTTTTCTGTATATACTGAATTTGTGCCTGTGTTCTAGTTTTGTGATGGAGAGGTCTAAGAAGTTTATCGTATTGTTGTGTTCGTATTCGGTAGTAAAGTTTGTTTTTTGAGTAGAACACTAGTGTAAAAAACCGAGTGTTCCGAGTTGTTAATGTAATAGTGATATTTAGTTAAGTAACGGACACGTCATGGACAATGAAATCCAAGAACTAAATAATTTATTTTTAAAACTGAAGACGTTTTGGATGTTTAAAACTACCTCCAACGCTATGGATTAATTTCTTTCTGCTGATGATCATAGTAGAACTATAGCCCTAGAACTACACGGTGGTGTCCTAGAGCATACTCATACAGATTTTCTCTAGTTTTATGCTTTGAAAGAATTTTGGAAATTCCGTTTCGAACACACTGTATGCTTGTAATATCAGATATTTCTCCAATGAGAAGTGTGATTGTTACAACAACAAAAAACTAAGTAAATTGTTTACTACTCTTTTACAGACCATAACATATCACTAAAATAAATTTGGCATTTTTCAGTGTTTAACATTAATTATTTTGTTAAATGGAATGAATGCAATTCATTATTAAATATACAAACTTCCTACACACTAACTCGAAAGCTTACCTGATAAAAAAGCAGAAAAAACAGCTTACCTGAAGAGTGGGGTACAGCTTCTTAAATCCAAAATACATAACACAGTGCGATTTGTAATCAGCTTCTGTAACTGGATCATTGGCTCCTTCTTTAGTTAAACCTTTACTTCCAATTTTTAAATTCCTTTCTTTTCTTACTTTGACTACTTCTTGACCGCCTTTCTCTGCTAATTCAATAGCGGTTAACAAAATCTGTCTTATATTTAATTCACTTGGTCCTTTATCGGCGTTATCATTATCAAAATCAAAACGTCTTGTAATGTACAAAAAAGTCAGAACAAAAATTATCAAAATTATTCCTAACCCCACTTTATTGAGGTGCACTGTCCCGCCGAAATTCATGATGATTAATTTACGGCTCAATTGTAAAGAATACTTTTCAGATGGGGTTTTCACGAATTTGGGTTTACGAACATTTACTAAAAAACACTTATGAGATCCATAACCTGTAAGGTATACAGGTTTGTTGATTATCAATATTCACTATTTCCTAATTGTCTTATATTTACAACCATAGCACTAATGTAAAAACATCAACGTTTGAAATTATAAAATAACAATTACTTTAATCAATTTAAATTATTTGAGTACAGTAATGCCAATTATAATACATCATAATATTTAGGGTTTTAACACCTGTTTTAACCGTATTTGTAAACAGCTGATTAAAATTCGTCCGAACATCTGTAAAACGTGTGTTAAATCCAACAATGGCGTCGATGTCGCCGTCAGCGGTAAGATGTTTTAATTTTTCAATTAACGTTTTATTTAGAATGTTGTTGATACGAAAATAATGTGAAAATATGAGGTTTTATCTTCGAATAAAAAAGCCTTATCTTTGCATAGTAGTAGTTAGATTTTTACTCAATAGTATTATACTCAATTTTACAAGAGACCTATTTTACAAGTTTCTGTTTGTTGATTAAAAATAATTTTAAAATATTGTATTTGAGTACACAATTTTATTTTAACAAGCTGCGTAATTTATCCGTAGGATATAATTGTAGCTAAGACGGTAAAGTCATTCAGATTTTAACAACTATTAATTTTTATGCAAATAAGTTTTGTGAAAAGAGTTAGGTTGTTTTATGTGATATAGTACTTTAATAACTATAAAAGACATTTTTAACAAAAATGTATCCGATTACTTTACCCGGAAACAAATTTTCTCTATCTTTTTTTTGTGAAAATTAGATTTTAATTCTTGGTTTCCTTGAATGAAAAAAAAGTTGATTTGTTTAAACCTGTTTTTACATACTAAAATTAGGTGATTGTACCATGTGTACCATGGTGGTTATTAGCAAGACATGTAATGTAAACATTAGTATTAATTCAATGTGTACGAACAGTTTTACAAACATAAGCGTTTATATATTAGAGGGTTCATGTACCTATTGATTAAATCTTTTGCTGACTTAAATGATTTTACTTCCATATTCCTTAAGGAAATGGAAGTATGGTGATGGCAAAAAAAATCGTGTTCGAGATTATTGCAGATTCTGATTGTACTACACTCAAAACATGAAAAAAAGTCGTTTTCTGAAAAGTGTCTGTGTGTCTATCTGTCTGTCTGTGTGTCTGTAGATTTTTTTTCTATGGCAAACGATAACAGCCGCAAATTCAAACAGAATCAAATAATTTTTTGCATACAGCTCTGATTTGTAGAGTACTCACGACCTATTGTTTTTGGTGAAGATCGGTTGAGGGAAAGGGGTAGTTTACCTGCAACGGTTTTTTTTTATCAAGGGTAATTTTTTTTTGGCAAACGATAACAGCCGCAAATTCAAACAGAATCAAAAGATTATTTGCATACAGCCCTAAATTGTAGAGTTCTCAAGACCTATTGTTTTTGGTGAAGATCGGTTAAGGGAAAGGGGTAGTTTACCTGCAACGTTTTATGTTTTAACAAGGGTATTTTCTATGGCAAACAATAACAGCCGCAAATTCAAACAGAATCAAATAATTTTTTGCTTACAGCCCTGATTTGTAGAGAACTCAAGGCCTTTTGATTTTGGTGAAGATCGGTTAAGGGGAAGGGGTAGTTTACCTGCAACCTTTTACGTTTTAACAACAGTAAAGTACTTGAAAATTCATTTAAACTTTTTCAAACAATGGTAATTGTTGAATATCGGTATGGAGAACCATACATGACTTCCATATTCTAAGATTTATATTTAAAATCATTTTCGAAATGAAATATTACCATAGAAACTACTTCTTTCTACTTACTGCTTCAGCCTTAACCACAGTACTGTGGTCACTAACATATACCACCTCATGTTATCGCACTCTATTTTCACTGATGATGGAAGTCAATGGCATTGCCGAAACGTCTGGTTTTGTAGAAAACATTGGACTACGGCCAAATATCCCGGGAAGGAATTTTAACAAAAACTACTTCTTTGTTGCCGATAACGTTGTACACATATATATAAAAAATATGCATAAAATTAATGGCTTGTATAAGTTAATGATTGATCTCCATTAAGTAGTGCTCAAGTTTCCAAAGTTTTAATATTATGATGTCCGTAATTAAAACATCAGAGCAGGTTTAGTGTGTATGATGGTACACCGTGGACAAAAATTTTCAACATTTCCTATTGAGCGTTGCTTAGAATAAAGCTGCGAATCTATAGTGTACGTTTCACACAACAAACACGCGGAAAAGAAGGAGCGCTCCGAAGTCACTCATGGACCCTCAGCATCTTGCAGAGGGTTCATTCCCTAAAGACGAAAAGTCTGTCTATGAATCGTTCCTCTGTAAACACGTGCAGTTACACTGCCCAGCGATCCACAGGAAGCAAATTGCTATCCACGCTGGACACTTTTTCGGCTTGCATGCGTTATGTTGGTATGGGTTCGGCACTTTCCATTTAAAAAGCGTGCAAATGTAAGAAAATAAACATGAATGAGGCCAGAAATAATGTGAATTGTGTGTGTGTCTTCTCTGCCTTTTTATTGCGGTAGTCATAATAATACAATGGAAACGTAAACTACATAACTGAGATATGCTTGCCTGCCACGCACGATATATTTTCTCTTATACATGATTTATATTAAAATGAAAAAATTATAATTTTATTGCCTGGCAACAAAATTATTTTATTTTTAACAATTACCATTGTTTGAAAAAGTTTAAACGAATTTTCATGTACTTTACTCTTGTTAAAACGTAAAAGGTTGCAGGTAAACTACCCCTTCCCCTTAACCGATCTTCACCAAAATCAAAAGGCCTTGAGTCCTCTACAATTCAGTGACGTATGCAAAATATTATTTGATTCAGTTTGAATATGCGGCAGTTATCGTTCGTCATAGAAAATTACCCTTGTTAAAAAACGGTGCAGGTAAACTACCCCTTCCCCTTAACCGATCTTCACCAAAAACAATAGGTCTTGAGTACTCTACAAATCACGGCTGTATGCAAAAAATTATTTGATTCTGTTTGAATTTGCGGCTGTTATCGTTTGCCATAGAAAAAAATCTATAGACAGATAGACACACAGACACTTTTCGAAAAACAACTTTTTTTCATGTTTTGAGTGTAGTACAATCAGAATCTGCAATAATCTCGAACACGATTTTTTTTGCCATCACCATACTTCCATTTCCTTAAGGAATATGGAAGTAAAATAAAATAATTTTGTTGCCAGGCAATAAAATTATAATTTTTTCATTTTAATGTAAATCATGTATGAGAGAAAATATATCGTTCATGGCAGGCAAGCATATCTCAGTTATGTAATGTTTACGTTTCCATTTTATTATTATGACTACCGCAATAAAAAGGCAGGGAAGACACACACACACAATTTGCGTTATTTCTGGCCTCATTCATGTTTATTTTCTTACATTTGCACGCTTTTTAAATGGAAAGTGTCGAAACCCATACCAACATAATCCGTGCAAGCCGAAAAAGTGTCCAGCGTGGATAGCGATTTGCTTCCTGTGGATCGCTGGGCAGTGTAACTGCACGTGTTTACAGAGGAACGATTCATAGACAGACTTTTCGTCTTTAGGGAATGAACCCTCTGCAAGATGCTGAGGGTCCATGAGTGACTTCGGAGCGCTCCTTCTTTTCCGCGTGTTTGTTGTGTGAAACGTACACTGTAGATTCGCAGCTTTACTCTAAGCAACGCTCAATAGGAAATGTTGAAAATTTTTGTCCACGGTGTACCATCATACACACTAAACCTGCTCTGATGTTTTAATTACGGACATCATAATATTAAAACTTTGGAAACTTGAGCACTACTTAATGGAGATCAATCATTAACTTATATAAGCCATTAATTTTATGCATATTTTTTATATATATGTGTACAACGTTATCTGCAACAAAGAAGTAGTTTTTGTTAAAATTCCTTCCCGGGATATTTGGCCGTAGTCCAATGTTTTCTACAAAATCAGACGTTTCGGCAATGCCATCGACTTCCATCATCAGTGAAAATCGAGTGCGATAACGTGAGGTGGTATACGTTAGTGACCACAGTACTGTGGTTAAGGCTGAAGCAGTAAGTAGAAAGAAGTAGTAATATGGTAATATTTCATTTCGAAAATGATTTTAAATATAAATCTTAGAATATGGAAGTCATGTATGGTTCTCCATACCGATATTTTTGTAATATGACTACTATATAAAACATATTCTTATTGAGTGTAATATTTATATTCAGTTGAAGTGTCCAGGAATGATGATAATTCTAACCTCACGTATACTTGAAAGGTTAAAAAATGTTATCTAGGAGCTAGGAATCACATTAAAGATGATAACTGCCCGAGTTGCTAGTTTTTCTCAGAAATTTAGGTGGTGAATTCAGGAGATGTTTCATAGTGGCCAATGGCGATTGTGTACAATCAGTTACAAATTATACAGTACACCAGTGGCGGCCGGTGACAATTTGACTGGTAGTGACAATAATAATAATAATAATAATAATAATGTGTTTTGTATTTTATACAAAGTCTACCAAACCTACTGTATTTGAAATTACATTATTTACAAAACACTGTCGTCTGAATTTATCAGGTGAACATATTGTACAGTATGTGGTTAACGTGCACGATAATTAAAGTCCATGCGTCGTTCTTTCTTGCTGGCAAACACATCTATAACTTTTTTGTTAAAGTTATCTATTTCATTAACGAATGCCTTTTCACAAGACAGCATGCCCAACGCAGTTAACCTTTCTTCCTTCATTGTGTTTCTGAGGAAATTCTTTATTCGTTTCATCATGGAGAAACACCTCTCTGCTTCTGATGTCGACATAGGCATAGTAATCAACAACTTTAAAAGCTTAACTGTTTCATCGAAAGTGTCACACAATTCATCATCTATAATTAATAACAAGAAAGATATCGCGCCAGAAACGTTTCTCAATTCGGGTCTACAATAGACACTTGAAGTTCGCTTTTCAATTTCTTTTCTTCTAGAAATGGATATTTTTTAACCATTTCACGAAGGCAATTATCAGGGAACTCTCTTTGGTATTTGTCAAATTCTTCCACTGCAAATAACCTTGTAGCTACAAGATGTTCAGTAAATTGGAACCTTGATTCTACTTCCAGGTTAATGGCGTCACAGACTTCTAAAGCTTGTCTTTTCTTGTCACTACTGCAAACTTCACTTCTTTGTCGTTTTAGGGACTTTTCTTCCTTTGTATTTCCTAGCTCGGTCTCGACCTCTTGAGTAATGTCGTCAACTTGTTGCCTAACTGACTGCATACTAAGTTGAAAGTTACGCACTTGTTCCCGAACTTTGACAGGATCAATGCATTTTGTTTGTAGTTGTTTGAAAATGATTTCAACATGAGGCATAACCCTGTTAAAAAATGACAGCCAAAATACAAAATGTTCATCCTTCAGCAATAGCTTGTACGATGATACTTGCGTTATTGTTGTCTGTAACGTTGTCGTCTCTGTTTTCAATGATTTCCATAACAGTGATTAAATCTTTGCGGTAATCGTAAACTGTCTTTACTCCGCGAGAATGAAAGTTCCACCTGGTTTGAGAACCTCGCGGTAACCTTCTTTGAACAACGGCATCCAGAATTTCAGTCCTTTGTGAGGAATTCGAGAAAAATGTACAAATTCCAGTCGAATTTGAAAAAAAGATCCAAGCTTGCCGGTTGATTGACCCTGCCTTAGACATGGCTAGATTGACTTGATGTGCATAGCAATGTATAAAATTTGCGTACTGATATTTGTCCTGTATTAATTTTTGAACACCGTTGAACCTCCCACTCATTACGGATGCGCCGTCGTAACTTTGTGCTACAAGTTTATTCGGATTATTACCGATTAATGGTTCATGTTCCTCTAAAATACAATTTGAAATAGCACACGCATCATGGCCTTGGGGATTCAGAAACTTCCAGAACCTTTCTACGGGTCTTCCGCCAATAATGTAGCGCATTAGCATCACTAATTGAAATTGGCAAGAAACATCTACGAACACACAATATTATATTACAATATGAAATATAATTTTAAAAATTATATATATATATTTTTTTGTGATGTTATTCAATTTGTTTCTTCTGGAAGTAGTATAATTCGTATATTCTTATAAAAAAGAATAACCTTATTGAATAACTTTATAAAAAAGAATATACGAATTATACTAATTGCAGAGGAAACAAATTGAATAACATCACAAATTTATATAATTACCTGTTGTGTCATCTGCAATCACTGCTGTATAATCTGCATTGTTGATCTCCTTTGTAACTTCGTCATGGTACACTTTCAGCATACATTCAAGCAAATCGTTCTGAATTGTCTTTGATGTACCTGTAAATGCTGATGATTTATTAAGGTGTTCTTTTAATTCGTTATCCAACTGAGCACTAAAGTTTATCAACTCGCGAAAAATCCCCCCGTTTTCCGAGCCTTCGGACTCCTTGTGACCCCTTAATGCTAACTCGAAAGCACCACAAAACAAATACAATTGATAATTAAATTAAGGATATACCTGTTTTTATTTACTTTCTCATTATGTTTCTCAATTGACTGTTGATAGTGCGAACTTAATTGAGTTTGTATATTTACTTTCCCCAACATAGATAAACTCATTACAGCATTCATATGTTCCTTTGATTTTTCATGGTTTTTAATTTTGTCTTTGAGATGAATAAGATCCGTAACACCGTCCTTTGACCAGGAACAGTCTCCGCGAAAAAGTACACATGGAAAACAGAAAAACGCATTTTTCTCGTCACAGCCACATAACCATTTGTTTTTTTTTATACACTTCAGGGTTAAATTTCCGCCACCTTTTAACTTTGGTACTTTGCTGTTTGTACACTATGTTTAATTTTGGCACGGGCCTACCTAACTGCTTCACTTTCAATTTATCATCGTATGATAGTGTAGAAAACGGACTCCTGAGAAGAGCGCCTACCGAATTCATTATGCAACACTTAGAAAATCGTATTACGTACTATACACCACGAGGAAAGCCACTCTCAACTGAGCAACGCTGGCTGGGTGACAAGCCTAGCATGTCACATGGAATACCTGTGTTCCGCTTACTCCCTCCTATACGAATGCCAAGGATGCGCGCGCACTCCACATTGAAACCAATCCTGCAGCTTAACCCACAGCGTGTGACACTCTGTGGCTGTCACTCGAAAGTGAGCCGTTGCATTGGTGAGGTTGTTAATGAAATTTACTCCGCTCGTTTACTTTTTTAAACATTGTTATACATATTTTAACAATAAATAACTATTCTCATTTTATTTTCATGCCACTGGGTAATGACATGTCACCGTGTCACTGCCCCTACGGCCGCCACTGCAGTACACTGTAATTTATAATTCCAGATTTAACCGTTGCCAGTTAGACAGTCACGCAGTATGCAATATTTAGGTTTTTGTCATACTAATATTTCACACACAGACACAAACATTTTTTCTTTTTTGGGGGGTAACTATGCACTATTACTTTGTCATCTTCACTTTATTTCAGATTAATATATATTTCACTTTTATTGTGTTTCTAATTTATTATAAGCATTGGAAAGGTAAAATAAACAACTTTTATATTCTTTACTCCCTTATCAGTTATGGTTGCTGTGGTAATCACGTTTAGTTCATCTAACATGACTTCATACAGTTTTCATCCCATATAACATTATTATCTGTATACACTAAGTTGGCGTCTGGGCCGGCGACTACCTGGGGCTGGCCTGGGTAATCCCAGATGCCAACTTAGTGTATACAGATAATAGTATGTTATCCAAAATGCTACAGAGTATAAAATTGTTTCTAGTGACCATATATTTGAAAGTTGCGTATGACACCCTTATTGTATAATCAACTAAACGCTATGCAACTCACCGTCTGTGGCTTTAGTAAATGTCTTTTTATACAATTGACATGTTTCGGGACACTTGTCCCATCCTCAGAATTTTTAAAAATGTCTCCTCATACCATCATACGATGGCACAGTCGTCAATATATTAAAATCCACAAAACACAATCACATTACACAAAGTTCGTGCACAACAGTTTTACGGTGTACACCGCATGGTAACCGACAGCGCACTGATTCATATTTGACTCGTGTCATAACAATATCGCAACGCAGTATCATACAGGACATTAGATTTAAAGTTCAGCTGATATCATACAGGACATTAGACTTAAAGTTCAGCTGATCATTTAAAACATGTGGCCGTCTATGGCTTTAGTAAAAGACATTTATGATACTGTATTGCGATATTGTCGCGACACGAGTCAAATATGAATCAGTGCGCTGTCGGTTACCGTGCAGTGTACACCGTAAAACTGTTGTGCACGAACTTTGTGTAATGTGATTGTGTTTTGTGTTATATGGATTTTAATATTTTAATATATTGACGACTGTGCCATCGTATGATGGTATGAGGAGACATTTTTAAAAATTCTGAGGATGGGACAAGTGTCCCGAAACATGTCAATTGTATAAAAAGACATTTACTAAAGCCACAGACGGTGAGCTGCATAGCGCTTAGTTGATTATAAAATACGTGGCTTGGACTATAAGCGGATTTATTCCATTAACAATACCCTTATTTTGTAAAATTGCTGTATTTCAGCGTTCTGAGTTTTTCTTACTGTTAAGAACAAAAACATGTTTTCAGTGAAATTAGCTGTTAGTCATACTCATCACATTCCACAACCTGAGCAGTCGATATAAGTATATTGTAATCCATTAAGAACTTTTTGAAGTGTATTTAAAAGGAATTCAATAAGTGAAATATCATAATTTTGACAAAACAAAGCATGAATGTACAAACTAGACAAGATTATTTAGTCTACTAGATAACTGATAACTGAATTGGAAGTGCACATGGTATTGTAAAATAGGCCCCATGCAGTCTTTCAGGAAAATATAGGCCAGACGGGAAGATCTTTTTCTTCACGTTACTCTGAACACCTAAAAGCTCTATCCAGGAACAACATACATTCCGCGTTTGCCACACACATACACACAAAAAACCACAGCTACACCAACATAGATAATAATCTTGAGATATTACACTACTTGCCTAAAAGTCGGTAACTTAACACAGCAGAACAATATGAAATATACAAACATTACACAACACAACCAAACAACATACTTAACGACCAATTACACTTTAAATCACATGCACTCTTTGACACAATTATACATAAAATATACAATAATTCGGATCCCCGCGCCAATTCCCCCTCCCCCACTCAGCCTACCAACCAAAAAACCGTTACAAGTTCCGGACATTCTGATTCACACCGCTGACGAAGGCGCACATCATGCCGAAACGCGTACGGAAAAAACAAAGTAAGTTCACAAGTGAAAGTTTAACAATCAATATTAATACATAAAACTTGTTTTGCTAGTGTTTGCTTTATTGTCCAGTGTGTGCAAAAGAAAAATAGTAAACTTCATTTAGGTGTTTAGTAAACAACCAGTCCCGAAAACAACATTGGTGACAGAAAATATCTCAGCTGCAAGCGATGGGATAGTCATTGTCAACTATTATTGATTTCAAAGGGTAAATTCCACTTTATTAGTTGGGTAGTGATGAAAGGAATGAGTAAAACTTTCTTACGCTTATGAAATGTTTGTGTACTGAAAATGCATTCAATATGAACGTATAATTTTGAAATGAATAGGTTGTTATTAATTATATGATTACAGACACCTGTTACCATTAGACAGTTTAATTCTTGTGTTTATAAATTATTCTGTAAAATAATTAATATACTTAAGATGCTGCACGTGGTTACTGTGAAACTTCACGGTTACATGGTCGTAGCAGCATAAACCATGAATGGCAATATTTGGAATGGAAAGGACACATTTGGATAGGAAAGTATACATTTAATGACAATAGTTTGTCAACTGTAAGGACAGTGACAAACTTCTGTTGCAGATGTGAAACGTATAGAACAATATACTGTACCTACATGTTTGAGATATGCAAACATTGTATGACCTTGATTGATTCAACTTTGATTGCAAACGCTACTTGTTGATCTCAAACTGTTTGTTTCTAGATACCCTGACCTCCATGTGCAGCATCAGTACATCCATGGTTTCTGTAATCTTTTCCTTCTTTCCCTCACTATCACTTCTATATTTACCCTGTATTGACTCTTGATCAGTGGCGGCTCGTATTGGGAGGGCAAAAGGGCGCAGCCCTCCCACTAAATTTGCTAATTAAACTTGTCAATAATATAACTACAGTATAATGTGTAGTATCCTTATGTGAAAGATATTTTTGGGGCGACTAATAGTGATCACCCGATGTTTTCGGCATGGTCCCGCAGCCGGACGCTTTCGCTGTCGCCCTCCCTGCATAGGTGGGTCTTGCGGGGAGCGGAGCAAGAGGACGTGTACACATGTATATGCTTTTAAATCAGCAGCAGCCATTACAGGAGGGGCTCTGCCCGCTGTCTAATTTAGCGGCTCTTTTCATAGAGAAGTTCTTTTCACTCAGTAAAGCGAACCAGTTCTTTGAATCAGTTCACGAGCGGATCGCCCATCTCTATAGAGAACCGGAGCGTTGTTCAAAACTTCCCTGTTGCTGTTTAAGGGCATATATTTTCTCTTGTGTTTTATATAGTTTTGATTGTGTTCTTGTTGTATTTTTTGTGTAAACGTAATGTTCTAATAATTTATTCTTTATTAGGCAGTGTATTCTGTGTAAGATAGTGTTTTTGTCGAACCTTGTGTACATAAACGTGTAACTTATTCTGTTAGTGTGTAGGCCCGAGCCTGTGTGTTCTATGCGTATTTGTTAGAAACAAATAGGGTAGGGAACAAATATATTTTATTTAGCAATGCATTCATTTAATAACATAATTTATTAAGTATTTCAGTTTAGGAACGTGAACTGCTTAGGTTATAAATAATTTCAGTTTCAAACACTGTTTAAATATTGGTAGTTTGGAAGGTAGGTTTTTGATATTAACAATACTTTTAGTAGTAAAGCAAAAGGTTCAATTTTACAATTATTTCATGATAATAGCAATAATTTAGTTTCTACTGGTGACTTTTGTTCATATGGGTCCAAAAAAATTTGCCCCCCCAGTCAAAAACATTACCAGCCGCCACTGCTCTTGATGATATTAATTGTTTAAAAAACCTCTTTTAAAATTATTTTGTACATAAATAATGGTTTAAAATATTTTAGTTTATGTAGAAATGCCTTTAACAAAATTATAGCACAGTAGGTGTTAGTATGATATGGTGTTCATACTTTTGTATAAGAAAGGTATAATTAAAACATTTAGTAAAACATATAATTTTTAAAATATTCTTTTATTAGCTTGTGATTCATTGTTACCTTTTCTTTTTTTTATGAACTTTTCTCAAAATTAATTTACTGGTCAACTGACTGACCTTTAGGTATTCAACACTCAGGTGCATATCCAAAAAATTTTTTTGGTGGGGGGGCGAGAATTATATACTGTATATAGTTTGTGCGTGTATGTGTTCGTCATCGCTTAGAAAAGTGGAGTAATTTTTTAAAAATTTCTTAAATAAAAGACATTAAATTCATAATTAATTTATTTATTAATACTATTTTAATTAAAGCATAATTAAATTATAAATTCTATGCGATTATTGCGGTTTTTAGCATATCTATTAATATCTTCTGGATCTACTTCAAGATCATAATGAAAATTTAGCAAAGCCAATCCATTTAGGCGGTCTTCTGACATTGTGTTTGTACACAATGATTTCAATCTTCTTAGAGTAGAAAACGTCCTTTCAACTGAAGCATTTGAAATGGGAAGTGTAATTAATATTCTTAAAAGAATATGGATAATAATTGGATAAATATCTTTATCACACTTATTTAGTAAATCGAGAGCACTATGAGGTCCGATATTAGGCTCTTTTTCCCATTTCAAAGACCATGATTCCAAGTCAGAAGCAAGTTCCTTTGCCACAATTCCCTGTGATTTGTTGAAAAATGAAGAATATTTTTCCGCAGTGTAGTTGATTTTCTCTTTATAATGGTCAGTTTCTTTCAATTCTGGAAACAAAATCGATAAAGCTAAACAAATTTAACGTTTCTTCAGCAAAACGTGTTTTAATGTCTTCTATGACATTTTGCAAGGCTGGTATATAAATTTACTGTCTGAAGTAAGTAATGGACTTAGTGTTATTTCTATTAACATTGTTAATATTTTTATAATAATATGAAAAATGCAAATTTTTCCAAGCGTTACGGGGGACGAATTCCCCTAACACCCCCCTTGGATACGCGCCTGAACACTAGATGTCAGGTTCTATTATAGTTACAATCTCAGTGTAATGGAATTCTCATTATACTAAAATACTTCTACCTTCCATCATTTTACTACTTTATTTTGTAATTTCATTTTGTAGTGTTTTTTAATTATTATTTTGTTGTCTTTTTATTTTGTTGTGAGACACAGTATCATAATTATAAGATCAATCCCCACACATCTCAGGATGTTAAAAATTTCAGTGAAATTACAAAACACTTAACATAGGCCTTTCAAAGCCAGTTGCATGTGTTAAAATAAGGCTTATAAATATGGGAAGAATCATAAATTTCTCATTTGTTCTGAGGAAAATGTGGAGCCCAGCCTTTAAGCAAGCCCCCCCCCCTCAAGCTAGTCTCATCCTCACCCAGGGTTGGCAAAAAACCAGATTTTGTTTATAAAAACCAAAAAAACCTGTTTTTTTTTTTTGTTTAAACCAGTTAATTCAATCCTCATTGTTTTATTAGAATTTTTATTTGTACATTGAAAACACAACTACTTTTTGTACAACTTTAATGTGAAACACAACATAACATATAAAAAAACAAAAATATGCATGTGGCTATCTGCACCTTATATATATATATATGAATTTAAGTTTTCATAAAATGCTAACACGGCTAAGGATTGGCACTACTATTAAACATTTTAAATAAAAACGCGAGTCTCGAGGCTTTTTCTGTTCCCAGTTTGTTTCTAAGCTTGGAATGTACTAAACCAAAAGAAGAAAAACTTCTTTCCACACTCGTAGATGACGCTTGAGCAGTCAGCAGTTGTTCAGTGATAGAAAATACGTCGGTATTAACAGCGTCAATCGCTTTTTTTTGGCTTTTCCACCATTCATGTGCTTTCAGTCACCACAGATTCGTTAAAAAATGATTCCATGAATGGAGAAGCTTTGGCTTGAAATTTGATTATCAATGGGAGAAGATAAACTGATGCATACTTCGAACATGCAAAATCCAGCCCAATTTTCTTCTCATTTTCTCGTTAGTTGTAAGTGGGTTTCAGTATTAATAATCTGTTTTGGATCAATTATGTATGCAAGAAAATGAGCTGGAGTTAATGCCATGTTGTACCTGTTGATAAATTTTTGTCTGATGGTTTCATCTTGTGTAGCATCCCAGAATTCTTTTTTAAGTTGTTTCCACAAATACACAGCATGGGCGATAGGACATTCATTGTGTTGTACTTTATCAAGTGTTACACTAATAGGCTTTAATATAGCAATCATATCTTCCACATTTCTGTTTAACATAACATTAGCGACTTTGCTTTGCACGTTATCATCAATTTTATCTCGATGGTCTTCACAGATTTTAAAAAGCACAGACCAGCCTTTGATATAAGCCTGCAAACAATCCACTAAACTATTCCAACGAGTGTTAGCTGGCATAATAAGGTTTGGAGTATCTGATTGTCTATAGAGAGCATTTGCAAAATGGTTGTTTCAAAAATACTTAACGATAACAAGAACATGTTCCTTGATATTTGGAAATTGACAGTCTTTTGCAAGGAGATTCAAAACGTGTGCAGAACAACCATATGTTATTACATTTAAGTCATCATGATTTTCTAATAATTGTCGCATTTTTGCAACATTATTAGCATTATCAGTCACAACTGAACACACATAACACTTTAGTTCTTCTTCACATTTCTTGATGCTGTTACATGCAATCTCTGCCAAGTATTCAGATGTGTGTGAATTTCCTGAGGTATCAACTGTGTCTACCAAATATGTATCACCTGTTGCAGTTGTTACAGTAACACACACAATTGGTTCATTGTGGACATTTGACCATCCATCAATCCCTGCACAAACAATTTTATTTTGTAACATTTCTGAGCACTTGCGTTTTTCTTCCATATAAATTGTATCCAACAAAGTACCTCCAATTTCTCTTCTACTCGGAGGATTATAACCGGGACGCAGTTGCTTCATTAATTGAATAAACTGTGGATGTTCAATACTGGGAGATGCCATATTGGTAGCATAAACCAATCGAGCTACTTGGAGATCTAATAAATCTTTTTCTTGTGATGTAGTTTTCACAACAAATGTATGTAATGAAGATGAAGCAGCCTTTTTTGCCTTACTTGGGGTACATACTGAAAATTGACTGGTATCTGTTAATTCCCTTTGTGTCTATGTGTCTGGAAAAAATAAAAAAATTGTTAATTGTACGCGGTGCCATATCGAACTATTTTTACTGAATTACGCAGACAACACTAGAACAAAGATAAGGCACAACCGAGTGTACTACAGCAATCACGACACGATGTTTGGAACTAAACGGTATGTAAGTTACCGTTGAATGATCTGGCTGCAAACTGACAGTACACTGAATACAATTTATCAAAAAATTAGGTTTTTTAAACATAGGGTTGGGGGGTACAATGGACCATTTTCAACTTTCGAAAATTTTAAATCGCGATTTTTTCAAAAAGTATGAATATTATCAAAACAGGAAAAATTTTATCAGATCTATTTAAAAAAACTCACACATATTATTTGTATTATTGTAATATAGTTTAGGAATTACGACAGCTGCAGTGGTACGAATTAGACTGTTAAATATATTTAATATATTTATGACTTTTAAGAATGTTTTGATTCCTTAAAATAACAGTAAAATATCAAAAATGATTTAATATAAATATTTTGTTAATTAAATCATTGTTTTTGCTGCGCATCTTTTATAGTGTCTAGTCTATACTTATGCAATTTTTTGTTGTTGAATATATGCATTATTTGATATAGTGTGTGTGTGTGTGTGTGTGTGTGTGTGTGTGTGTGTGTGTGTGTGTGTGTGTGTGTGTGTGTGTGTGTGTGTGTGTGTGTGTGTGTGTGTGTGTTGTAACGTTACATAACCCATGCTCAAATATGATAACACAATCACCTTACTCTAAAAGTCAGAAATGGGTATTATGTACCTAGCTATAAAAACTTTGTACTACAAAATTCTGTAAACAATAACAACGTGAAATATAGTGTACAAAGTGAGATATAGTGTACATAGTGAGAGTGTAAACTTTTAAAAAAGAGCATCTCACAGATTTATACTGTAGATCAATCAATTTAGCAGTGGACTATATTGCTGCTGACAAATTTTGTATTTTTTTTTTTTTTTTGTGTAATTTTTATTGTGTAGGCCACAAAGGTCTTGTACCTAGGTATAATTTTTGTGTTTAATATAATAATTGTGTTTAAATATAAGATAACCCAGGGTTAGATATAAAATAATAATAATATAAAATAATACTATGTGAGCAAGATGGCATAGGAAAATAGTTTAGAGTAAGGATACTTTAAGTAAATAATAAATAATAAATAAATCCAATTGAAGGGAATTAAAATATAAAAGACCAATGTACAAGCTTAAGGAAAAATATAAAGAAAAACCTTAAATAAATAAAATTGGATTATGAACAAAATTTAAAAAGGATTATTTTTCTAAAAAGAAATAAATTTATAATAATTAATAATAGCCTATATACTAAAAAGTATATAGATTCACCAATAAAAACCATAAAAAATCTTGGTTACTACGAGTAACCAACTAACAAGATTTGAAGTTAATTGTTAAAACGATTGGGAAGTGAACGTTTTGAAAAGTGTAATGCCTATTAAAATTTGAGAAATTAATTAATACTTTTTGGAATAATTAGTGCGAAATTTAATAAAATTGACGAGTGATGTCCACCTTATATTAGAACTCCTTCAAGTATAACCATTCACGCCCGTCATTTGATGAAACTTTGAAAAATCCAACTACTAGATCAAGGCCTAGTCTACAGCACGTCGATATTTTGGTGAGATCATATCCAAGTAAATTTAACTAAATTACATCTCAACTATAACTTCATAACACTAGAAACAGCACCATATCTTTAAACACTTCAGGAAAAGAGGTGAAAACAAACTTTATTATTTTTGTTAACCAAAAAATCAGCATAACGGATCTCTGTGAATTGCTAGCCGCCATTAAATAAATTTCGTGGTTGTAGTGAAGAAACATAATCTGTACTCTGGCGGAAAACCTTGGAACTACATACTATAAATTATTATAAATTAATTAATGTAAAGCTTGGTATTTAATAATATTCATTTCTGACCGTCTCATAGTACAAAGAACATAAAAAAAAACCCTGGGAAATTAATAAATTATTTCTTTATTGTTTGTTTTATAAAGAATAAAAAATATTTGTTATACATTCTATGTTTTAAAAATAAGATCGAACTAATGTTGTGTTGTCAGTGAGAATCGATTATACCTTTCTGTTTTGGGAGAAGATAAAAAACAAAAATTTATTAAATAAATACAATGAATACTTTATTTGAATAAAAATGTGTATTATTTTCAATAGAGGGTAGTTGTTTACAGATTGTCAGGAGACAGAGAAGAGAACGGACAACCAGAAAATATTACATACCATTGGTGTTAATTTAACCTCCAGTGTGTTTGTAAACGTCACAATCAGCTGGTCTCATGAGCGGAGAAATTTAAATTAATTAATTGTATGCCAAGAGGATAATTCTTTTTGCACTCTCTCTCTCCTAACTACGGTCAAACAACTTCATTGAATTCACCCAAATCAAATCTAAGGGAAAAATCAGCATAATCACACACACTCGATTTCTTTTTTTTTTTTGGAAACTTTAAACATAAATTATAACGAATTCTGTGACTCTCATTAAAGCGAGATTTTGAAGAGCATAGATAGACGATAAGAAACCTTTTTAGGAAAAGTCTATTTTAAGTCTCTGACAGAAGGACCGTGAGACGTTACAATATATATATATTATAGTGTAACGCGTGTCGCGTCTTTTCTCCCGTATCACTATCTTCTAAAGCCCCACTGTTGGGTTCGCCAATTTATAGTGAATCCTGATCCTCTCTTTATTTAATATATTTGTGGTGTTATGATTTAAATTAGGTATTGTATTAAGTGTGGATCGGTTTCTCTTATAGAACCACAATGTTTGATTATTGGTGAATAAACAATATCTTCTAATGTGTGATCTTATTCAAATACTAATAATATCTCAGTATTCTGTATTAACTTAGTGCTTCGGTAATAGTAGCGTTCAATATCAGTTGATATAGTGTGTAATTATAAATTTCTTATTCAGGCCTAGTCCGCGTTTGAAGAGAAGAGAGGGAATCCTTACCTGTTTCTCATTCTCTTTAATGCAACAGCGGTCCACGAGATAGCGCTGTGGTTCACAGATGTTGGAAATTGTAGGTTAGTTACCCGCGTACAATAATTCCTACGTTACACTCTCTACTTATATTACAACTTGTTCCTACTGCACTAAATATTATATAAATGAGAAGATATCGTTAAATTCTGAAATGATTCTTCATTATGATTTTTATATTTCTTGACAACAAGATTCTTCCTTTACGGAGATACAAAAGTCGATCGTATTAGAAGTAATCGATTATCGATCGGATTCAGGGTTATATATTATTTTAATTATTATGGTATTTCTTTAAACACAGGGTGTGAAGGTTCTTTCAACTATTAGTAAGGTCAGAAAATGCATAAATAGGATTACAAGGTTTTACAATATAGTATTAATTTCTTATTAAATATTATTTAAAATAAGTGGAGTTTTACCGTCCGCTGGACATCGTTACTTGGTAAGGCAGTGTACAGCTAACCTCGTCGCAGTGTTTGGTCAATAACGGAATACAGATGAATGAATCCTCGCCAGTCTTCACTCCAAGTTCGAAATAAAAGTGGATGTTTTGGTCCTGGGATGATGCAGAAATGCCGCTCCTTTTGTTCACCAATGTCCGATTCTTGTGGTTACGTGTTTCAATATATTTCATGTCCAACTACGCTTTTTCTATTGAATTGTGGAAGATGATGTTCAAGTATAATTTGGTGTTTTGTTCTCATTCTTTATAATACTGGATTATATAACTCTATCCAGGTAGTTATTTCTCTGCATAGGATTATTAATTAAGTTAATAATTACTCATTATATTGAGTTTTATTTGTAGAGTTCTTCCTCTAGATTTTCGTCACTTTTGATGTATAGGTTTATAATTATTCGGTTATATAAGACTGTCGAATGTCAGTGAACCATATTATGGTTATTTATTACTTAATTTTGTTCACAATTGTATTGATTTAATTTAATTTTATCAATTCTTTTCTAAGTGTATCAAGACTAATCCGTCTTCGTTCATGGATAATATTTCAATAATCGAATCAACAAATTTTATATCTCTCGTCGTCCTTGACAACCATCCTGTCTCCTCTTATTGGATATTATATATTATACTATAACCATTATCATACAATGTTCTTACACTCATTAAAATAATCCTTTACTAAATTTACATTATATTCTATTATACCTTTACATATTGTTTGTTACTAAATTATATACATTTTGCTGTCGTTTCGTCTTAATCTACTTACTCTAACAAGTATTATTTTCCTGTTACAAAATATTACCTTTCGGTATCATTGCACTATTGCATTTTGAGATTTTATTTAAATTGAATTTATTTATCTGCTATCAGCAATTATTATTAACTTCTCCTAACTCATTATATTCTATTTAGTATTTTTTACAAATTTCTTTACCTAACCTTTCTGACCTGACTTACTATACAATGTTACTGGTTTTAGGCCTATCATTACATTTTTATCTACTTCTGATTTTAATTTGTTACTACCTGCATTATTAGAGAATCCTTCATTTGTTTATTATATGATTACACTAAACCCTTTTGTGTCTCATTAACAATTATAGCCTTTCTGGCCAAGTTTACAATTATAATCTGCATACTAACTAAGTACATGTATACAAACATTTAACTATATAAAGGTTAACAACAGCTCTATAATGATATATTGATAACACAAAACATGAAACTAATATCAGTTAATTGATATTCTTTTAAAAGAATTACTCCACTTGCTACATACAAAAAACAACATAACTATCATGATAATAATACAACATGATACAACTTAATAACAGGTACATTTTTATGAAATAAATCATGCACTAATTAATCATTCTCCTCCCATTTATATCATCAATTATTATAAAACTGTCTAAGTTAGGTTTTATATTCGTCTATCGTTTACACCTTTTCACTGAACACTGAAGTTTGTATTTATTAACATTATTAATTTTTTCTTTCTACCTTGTATTCTTATTGTGGGCTCATTCATTTATTCATTAATGGGTTGTGTTTCTGACCTTTTACTAGTATGGATAATTATTATTTTTATTTTAAAACTTATAAACTTATTTATGTAACGTAGGGGACCATAATTTCATTACATTACAATATATATATATATATATAATATGTTTAAAAAAAATCTTTTACATTATTATATCAATATATGAGCGATTCCATAGAAAATTTTCCCCTTCTTGTTTAAAACAAAAAAAATTTTCAACACATTTTATTTTGGAAAAATTTCCATAGTTTTTGTAATTATGATCCTTTATTTGATGTTGCATCATTAAAATAAGTGTATAAAAACTTCACAATTTATTTTAGATAAATATAGATATAGTTTTTTAGATTTTTTATTTTTAGATAAATATAGATGCATCACATCCTGTTAGTTTAGTGTAAAAAGTTTTTCAGTGTATGATTTCTGAGCCAAACGCGCAGGAACTGTACAGCTCCGTCAAAAGTAAAAACTGTACATTAGCTCATGAAGTGACACGACATTGTTGACCTTGAGAGTTTGTGCAGCGAAAACTTAATTTTGTGTATAGTATTTTGCTGTATTTCGGCCGAAATATATGACAATTATCGTTATAAAACTGCGTATCAGTATCATAGTAGAGGGATTTATTGTTATACAGGATATCATTGTAACGGTAGGCGTTATACATTAGCCTTATAATAGATGATGGGCCGGGGATTTTCAAAAGCATCGTTGTAGAGGGAGTTATTGTATCGGATATCGTTCTAGAGAGGTTCCACTAAAAAAAATAAGATTAACATACTTACCATCATCATCACTATCGGTTCCGACGGTTCCACTTTTACACTTTTCTATATGCTTTTTCAGTCTGCTTACTTGGCCTTCTAATTCATGTCCACATTTTTTACACTTAGCTCTGTGTCCTTTTCTGCCTCCCTCATTTTTTAGTTCATCGTAATACAGCCACACTAAATCTCTTTTTCTTCCACTCATTGTAGCGCATCAGTTCACTTCTGAACAGCAAATGAAAATTGCACGTCTCTTTCTCATACAAGTGTATTCGGGGAATCACGTACGCCAAGATTTAGGGAATCCCATATGCCACGAATTCGGGGAATCACGTTAGGATATGTACACACTAGGCGCACACGTGCGACCGCTTGCGAGCGAACGCATACGTTCACTCAGTGTGTACATCAAAACGAAGGCGAACGAACACATTCGTTTGCCTGCGCTCGTGTTCGCTCGGGAGGCGGTACATCAAAGAAAAATTCGGACCACATGTGCTTGGCTTGGTCATAATGTGTATGTCAGCAAGAACGCTTTCTCTCTGTTTTGTATTCTGCTTCAAATGCTTTTGCGCGCGCGCGCGCTATTTAAATTTAAATAATGTTTGTTAGTGTTTCTTTTTTTATAGGTATAATCTTACAAAAAATTAATAAAAACCAATTTGTTTTTTTTTTTCTAAAAAAACCAAGTGGTTTAAACCTCGGTACCTAGAGGTTTAAACCTGCCAACCCACCTCACCACAAATTAGTGTAACCCCCCCCCCCAAGTCAGCTCTATTTACACTACTGGTGAGGCATGATGAATCTGCAAAATGGATAATCCTCCACCTGAATAGTTGGGATTGACTGTGTTTTGTTTTTTTATTTTTAATACACACAATTTTAATGATTTTCTTAAAAAAAACGAAATATATTTTTTATGTATTTTGAACACTTTTTCTTCAGATTCCTTTCTAAAAATGTACAGAACAGTATAAATTTTTAAGTGTATGCATGTATATCATCTGTTAATGTAATATAGTTTATATTATAGTGTAAATAATCGGCTATGAATAGTGGGGTAAAGCTGTTATGTATTTAAGCTTATTGTGTTGTCTGGGAATTCTGTTTAGTTACTGTATCTCATTGTCAGTAGTTTGTTGTTTCTATATTAGTTTTCCTTTTCCAGTGTTATGGAAAAACATTTTTTATACTTATAACGAGCAGAAGGGCATAACACTAAATTACAGTAACAATATCTTCTTTTTGTTCCATCAGAGATTAGGTGAATCGCCTGTTTCAGTCTCAAATTTTACTTCCTGCATTTGGTAGTCCAATAGGTTTGTATTGCCAAACTACCTTAGGCAACTTGCCATCTGGCATACTATTCATATGAGCAATCCATCACTTATGATATTAAGCTGATATTACAATTATAATGTTTTCCCCACTTTCCATAATGTGCTGGCAGGAGACTAAACCAAACTAAAAGAGAGCTGCGCTCTGTGTGTTTGCGTGTGTATACATGTGTGTATGTGTTTTTTCATAAATCATTCACCTTTTTATTGTCATTATTTAATAATAAATAAAAATTGTATTACAAAACTAATTTTTTTTTATTAAATTTAAAATATATTGTTACGACGGTCTACTTGATCTACTTGACCAGAACGTTCCAAACTGCGTCTTAGCGGCAGTGTGTACTACGCAATTAATTGCGGCCTTGACACAGTCTGCGCGGCTGGCGGCTTCGAGAAAACTCTTCGCGAATGCATCTAGAGTCACGTATGCCACACACATTAGAGCGAGATTCTTCTGGCACATTCAACAAACATGTAGATTGTTCTGTGATGTCGTAACACTGCCCCCTCCTTAAGCCTGTTTGTCCCGAACTGGCAAACCGTCTCTTAAGTAGTACTCGACCAGGCAATCAAGGTGGACGTCCTTGCGAAAGATAATTCTCCGGTCCTTCGAATTCAGTCTCGTGTGATCCGAACATCACTGGCTGATCCAAGTTTGTTTGGTTCTCGTCAACAACCTCTTGCGTAACCTCATCTTCAGCAAGAGTTTTGTCTCAACACCCATAGTTGGCTTTACAATCACTTCTTTTGTCGTTACACTTATTTGTATTTCCTCTGCTAGTTCTTCCTCCATTTCCGCTTGCAATAAGGAGCGTTCCTCTTGACCAGACGTGTTGACTTTTTCTTCGACTAATGCCACTCGCTTAATCGAATGGTTGGTAGACCCTGTCATTTTAGCCATGCAAAGCTTTATCTTCTCTTGACCAACCTTCAGGACATTCTCTCTTTTAAGTCCAATTCGTAGGCATTCATAATGTCCGTGCCAAGAATCACTTCATCGACAATGTCTGCAATGAGCATTTGGTGGCTTAACTCGAGAAGACCCAGGCATACACGTTATAACGACTAGATGACGTCCGTCTTGTTTAAGCCCCGCGATGGAAGCCAAATCTGTAACGACTAGATTTGTACGTATTCTGAAAAGGTGTAAGTATAGTGTGTTCGCCTCACCCTGTCATCGTCACTTATATGTTGCGCTAATGATGTCCGTAGCGATCCTTCAATTACCAGTACAACACGAGTGGAAACCTCACCTGTTCTTCGTTAGGTGTTCATAAATCCTGGGTGGCGCCAAATTGTTTAATTAAAACAATTAAATTAACAAATAGGGTGGTTTAGCATTCTTAGCTATGACGGTCTGGAGTATTCAAATTTTACTCCCGCCTTCGTTCGACCTTCTTAATCGAGCAGTTAGTTCGCCGAGTTTGCGACGTGAGGGCTTACCGTCATTTTCGCTCTTTGCTAAATAATACACAATTTATAATATACTTTCCTATGGAATAAAAAAACAGTGGTTACACTCTGTACTAGTTTATTTATTGGTGATTGGTAATTACTCAGTTTGACACAAAATTATATTTGGTTATTCAACAAATTTGCCCGACAATTATTATAAGACAAAATCTCAAGGTTTCGGCGAATCGACTTTGAACGAATCATTCAGTCAAATATGGCGACTGCTTGGTTTGTTTACAGTTTGTTCCGTCCAAAGTCCTGGGTTCTTGTGATTATGAAAGAAATAGTAATAATGATTACAATAAAGTACACTACCTTACATTATTTGTACTTAAATAATATAATGTGTAATTATAATTTGTTCCTGAAGTGTGGTAAAGTGTGTTTCAAAAGTTCGTAATTTTCATACAGGTTATTTTTCTAGTCAACAAAATTTCAGTGTTTTATTTTTTTATTAATCTTTGAAAGAAATAATATTCTGTTATGTTAATTAATTACTTACAAATATAAATACATAATTTATTTCCAGCTACCTGTAAAAATTATCTGGGTCCAGAATTTGGTCGCACGAACGTGAGATGCAAACATGGTTTACGGGTTATCGGAATAACTCACGCTACTCATTGAAGAGAATTAATGAATTTTATTTTTTAACTTTTAAAAACTTTGTCAGATTTTTACTCAAAATTTAGAAAATGAAAGAACAGCATGATAATTTCTTGTTTTGTTATGCGCTCCATGACTACAATTACTACTTTTACCTTACGCTAACATCTTACCTTATTCTACAATACAGACAGCCCAGCCTGCCAACATTCACGCATACACACTAAAACCCCCTTTTTATATAAATGCCCCATTTTAATTAGAATGGTTACATATACATCCTTGCCGTCCACGTGGCATCTCCCCGAGCTCGTGTTACCTCGTTTTTATAAAGTTCGTCTATGAGAAACTAAAAATATTTATGTCACTCTTTAGTTGCAACTATTCCCACAGTCACATTGCTGCTAATTTAAACTCACTTTTTTACTGGAAACTTACAAATTTGGAAAGAGCCCCTTGGGACAAGTACCTGGCCAGACATTGTCTGTAGGCGAACTGGGAAGAGCGTCTCTACGCTTACTGTCAACTAGATTGCGTCTCGCAAGGTGATGCCTTATATTTCTTCGCCACCGTTGTGTCCCATTCAACACACGTAGTTTTTTGTGTGTTTGCCGTGGATGACATTTGGTCAGCACTGGTTGACGTCACAAAAGAGGTTGGGCTTAGACTCACATCCTCCAGCATAGACAATGTGCTCATAAAACTTTCGTCTCTAAGCCATTTTGAGTTTTACAATTCCGCGTCGGTCTGCGCCCATGCTTCTGTGGTGCGTTCGGACGTAACTGCCACACACCCGCAAAGTTCTAAGAAATGACGCCCGGTACATTCTTTCGCAAAGGTTACACAACTGATACTGCGTACTGTTCCTTTGTTAGCGCAATGTTTCATTTCAACACGTGGCCGTAACCCAGTTGGAAAATGAATTTATGATATTCTTAACAAGTCCCCAAAAATTAATAAAATAAAAATCCCTCAAAATTCGTCACGTTACAATACCCCCCCCCAATGAGATATCTTCTGCCGAAACAGAAGAAATCTCATTGCTAAAACCCCTAAGAGGACCGGTGAGGAACTGGTGCCAACAACCCCCTTTAGCTCTTATACTTCATGGGTAAACAACCCCCCTGGCTCGGCGACTATGGCCACATCTGAACGAATCACTGGACTTCTCTGTACGAGATCCCAACACCGTAAAATTGAACAGACACGCACCACAGCGCACCTCACCTTCTATCATGCCACCCCAAAAAATCCAAACCCCTGGTCTTATATTATGCCAGATCCTCAACCGATATGTTCCCCCTTATCATGCACACTGGGCTGCCTTTAGCAGTTACTGGGCTCGCACACACACTTATTGCTACATCCTATCCAGATTATTGACAATTAGAAAACAAATTATCCTAACATGTGATTATACATATACCCTAACAATACAATTCAATAAAACACTATTAATACATACAAACAATAACATAATCAAAATTAAAAAAACATCAATTATATGGCAGACACAAAAATCAAAATTATTATTTTTTTTTTTCAAATTAAAAAAAAAATTAAATTTATTCAAATATATTTTTTTTTCAATATTAAAATTCTTTAAATTTATTTAAATTAATTGAGAAACAAAATTGGCATCACTTCATTGCCAAAACTGGTTTAGTATAGAACCTCACACATCAGTTGATCAAACTGGGTCAAGTCAAGAACCTTGACCTACATAAGTTACCTCAGAAAATACATTGAACCTCTTTTAAAATTCTATCCTCAATCATAATAAAACATAATAAAATAAGACATTTAAAATTAACAAAATATTATTATCATTAACAATAAAATTGATATTTAAATTACTCAAAATAAACACTTTATAACTTTACATTTTCAAATTCTGTTAAAATTGTCACTTGTTTCAATTAAAATTTTACATTTTTACTATGAATCTCTTTTCTTTAATAATTGGATTCTCCATTAATTTGGGTGATTTAATTATTTATACTAACTTGATCTGCCACTTGGCATGTATACACTTATAATCTTTCTCACTCTGACTCTAATACCACTAACAACTTTAACTATCAGGACACCCATCTCTATCAAAATATCTATCAAACAATCTCTAAACCCAACTTACTACTAAACTCAATTCGCATCATTCTCTCGTTATATAAAAAAAGTACTCTCTAACCCTTTGTACTTAGGATGTGTGTTCCCCCCCCAAAAGCTCATTCCCTTAATCTGGTCCCTGGATTCTACCTAAGGCAACCCCTTCCCGCTAATCGGTCCCTTCCCGTCCCAACCCTTTTGTTGCGGACTCCTACACTACACTATCCCGTCTTACAAAATTACCATCCCCTAATTAACATTCTCATTACCTCACTTCAACTACAAAATAACATTATCATTTATAAACATCAATATATCACTCATTATTCTACATATATTCCCCATAGCTACTGTGTCAGCATTACATCTCAAATTCTACATTACATTAATTCATAACAACATTTTCATCTCTAGTACCACTTTAAATTCAACTTGGACTGATCTACATGTCCCAACAAAATATTAATCACCCAAAATCTACCTTTCACTATCTTTTATTATTTTTTCACAAATCATTTAAAATCTTAACTTTATCAAATTACTTTCCTCATCATTTGAAATAACATCTTTAACACATTAAAACATAATATTTAACATTAATTACCTTGGAAATTAGTAAACAATTTATCAGTGACATTCTACTACTGATCAGCTGACATTCTTAGCAAGGCGAATGACCTTACTGCAAACACATTTCAAAATTATACACCTTATATGAAATACATCTTTTTATCAATCCTTATATCTAACATACTACACATCATTGTTTCCCCCTGCTCTGACTCTGGTACAATTATGTAAACCGCCTGCCGGTCGGTCTAGGTATTTACTTTGTTATAAACACATTTCAAAATTATATAGCTTACATATTCCTTTAATCCCTATATTCCTAACACAATAAAATAAAACATTTATGAGACAGAATAAACATAGTATAATAAACATCGTACGAGCGTTTAGTTAGTGCAAAATTGAGTTATCATCTTTAAGTTATAAAATTTAAATTCGTTGCTCACCTGAGCAACCCCCCAAACCACACACACTATTGTTTTGTTCTGTTGGACTGTGGCGCCCATTGGCCTCCACAAGGACGGCATAGTTGGAGGAATTTCCCATCTCCTTGTCCTTGCTTTAGCGTTACATTTTAACGGTTTAGATATCAACATATCTTCGTTTTATAGTTATTTACCCTTAATGCGGGTCTACCACCTGGCTCTGCTGTCCCTACTCGGACAGAGTGGCAGCCGCTGTTCCATAGTTCCGGGATTTCCCCTAGTTTCACCACCCTGTTAATTTCTATTATCAACCAATTTCAAGCCAGCTATGGTCAAGGGACTTGATTATGGCCATAGCTGACCGCTAGCCAAAACCACGATTAGTGCTGGTAAGGCAGTAATCGCCCGAAAAGTCGGGGAAATCAAACTCTACCTTCAGGCATGTTATACTCGTCACTAGCTACACGGCACGAAAGTCTATCATGGTACAATATACAATTGTACAAAAAGGTGTGCCGTGCATTTTCGCCATTTTGGCCTCCGATGGGGGTAACACTCTCTATTACCCCCAACCCATTCCGCTATCTACTGGGGCACATGCCACCCCAGCAATAGCACACTAATAGCTAACTTAAATCTTTATATAAAACCTTAATATGAAATTTTCATTCTCTTTTATCCATCATCATTTAAATCATTCATCACTTTCTACAGTTAGATTCCTTAAAATTTTCAAATCGATTATTAGCATTTATTTTACCTTACCTCTCAGTTATTATTACTTTTTAATTATAGTTTCTATTTAGTACAATTGTTGCAAATTATTTTCACTATTGAGTTAAACTTTTTTCATATCTGTAAACATTTTATTATATCTGACTGGTATTATAAGTTATATACTTACAGTATATTATTCACCTACTGACATAAACACAAAATATACACACCATACACACCAGTAACTCCACGTTACCTCTGAAACATTTAACAACAGTGTTATTTCATATTCAACAATTTAACATTTATTTATTAATTAATTACTAAATTCACATCTCCTGAAATAATTTAAATCCATTAGAAAATTCAATTATATAACATTCAAATCAATCAAAATATTTAAAACATCTCAAATTATTTTAATTAAATTAATTACTGAAAACAATATTTTATTTACTTTCACCAATTACAATAGTCACAACTCATTTATTATTTTCTTCCAAAATTATTTTGTTATTTGTTTAGGCTGCCAAAATATTAACATCATTATTCTCACAACAATTTCCACTACATACACACATTGTTTACCTAACATCCTACAATACACACAATTAAATTCACTAAACATTTATTTACAAATCTTCATCACTATTATTCAGTTATATCACACTTCAATGTCCAAGGTTGCGAGGTCTGAACCGTAAAACAAAGTATTTAAAATTGTCCATTGATTGTTTTATAGTTTAACCTCCATCGTCAAAAATTAATCTTTGTTTCAAATAACAATTTTCAATTTCAGTTACCCACATATGGCTATCTTGTGTGTCATAACCATAACATTTCAGTGTATTCATTTTATCATAATAATCATATATCAAGTCACCATTATGTATTTCTGTCAAGTCTTCCTTAGTAATTATGTTCAATATCGGGTCAGTTATTTTTTCATCATACATTAAATTACTCTTGTTTAAATACACTTCTAACATTTCCTTCCACTCATCATAATCTCTCTTTAATTCATATAATTCTGTCGCTCTCTCAACACACAACTCTCTATCTAAATTTCTCTCATCATAACCCCATCTCATATTTTTAACATCATTCCACACAGAGGGTATAAACTTGTACAAAAAAGGGATATAACTCAAATCTTCCATTAAATAGGGTCTCTTGCCCTCCAATAATAAAACTTGTGAACACTCTAGTTCCTCATAAATATAGGGAAAATTTACCCTCTGCCCCCATTCTACCACTATACTATCTTTCCACTTTCTCTCTGACTCATAAACACACATTAAAATTCCATTGTTACATTCTACAACTTCATCAGTATTCTCACTATTTATTTTCAACGTATCACTCTCTGATACTACCTTTTCAAATACATTACCATTCTCAATATTATTTTTATTATTTTCGACATCATCATTATCATTTGTTAACTTATTCTCTAGTACCACATTTTTATACATATTATAATTTTCATTTGTATTACTGTCTACCACACACACACACTCTCTCTTGACTCATCTGTTTCTCTTTTTGTTTCACTACATATTTCATTTAATTTACTTTCAATACTACACAGTGAATTAGTTAATACTTCAAACTTAGCATCATTAGTGTCAAAACGTTTATTTTATTTAATCTCATTTATGTCAAAACGACTATTTATTTCGCTACTTATTACATCGAATTTGGTCTCAAAATTTCTCTCATTATTGTCTAAACGATTATTTAATTCGTTAAATTTGTTATTCTGTACATCTAATTTCTCACTAAAATCACTACTTTGTCTGTCAAAACTACTTTTAATTTCTTTGATTTCGTTTTTCTGTTCATGAATGTCCATCGATATGGTTCTTAATATACTCATTATATCATCATCTAATTTATTACATTTTGTTGAGGTCGGAGTTATCTGCACCCCTGAATCCTCCGTAATATTTGTTTCATCTGAATTATTTTTTATTTTATTCTCCCGACTCACGTTTGGAGTCGAGTGGATTTCAAAATCGCTCATACTACTTGATTCATTACAATTTTCTATATTAGTAATTTCATTAATTTCACTTTCATTATTTCCTGCCATCTCTTATTCTTTATAATTGATATGTGTGCGTAAATATAATATAACCAATATATAATATACAATATAACCAATTTTGCGTAAATGACGCACTTTTACTTCATTACTCCAACCTTAAAAACACGCATCTTTTGTAGGTGTGGTTTTTACATTAAATTTTGATTTATAAAAACTGTCCCTGTTCAGAAGCCATTGTTATGTTAATTAATTACTTACAAATATAAATACATAATTTATTTCCACCTACCTGTAAAAATTATCTGGGTCCAGAATTCGGTCGCACGAACGTGAGATGCAAACATGGTTTACGGGTTATCGGAATAACTCACGCTACTCATTATTGAAGAGAATTAATGAATTTTATTTTTTAACTTTTAAAAACTTTGTCAGATTTTTACTCAAAATTTAGAAAATGAAATAACAGCATGATAATTTCTTGTTTTGTTATGCGCTCCATGACTACAATTACTACTTTTACCTTACGCTAACATCTTACCTTATTCTACAATACAGACAGCCCAGCCTGCCAACATTCACGCATACACACTAAAACCCCCTTTTTATATAAACGCCCCATTTTAATTAGAATGGTTACATATACATCCTTGCCATCCACTTGGCGTCTCCCCGAGCTCGTGTTACCTCGTTTTTATAAAGTTCGTCTATGAGAAACTAAAAATATTTATGTTACTCTTTCGTTGCAACTATTCCCACTGTCACATTGCTGCTAATTTAAACTCACTTTTTTACTGGAAACTTACAAATTTGGAAAGAGCCCCTTGGGACAAGTACCTGGCCAGACATTGTCTGTAGGCGGACTGGGAAGAGCGTCTCTACGCTTACTGTCAACTAGATTGCGTCTCGCAAGGTGGAAAGCAATGCCTTATATTTTTTTGCCACCGTTGTGTCCCATTCAACACACGTAGTTTTTTGCGTGTTTGCCGTGGATGACATTTGGTCAGCACTGGTTGACGTCACAAAAGAGGTTGGGCTTAGACTCACATCCTCCAGCATAGACCATGTGCTCATAAAACTTTTGTCTCTAAGCCATTTTGAGTTTTACAATTCCGCGTCGGTCTGCGCCCATGCTTTTGTGGTGCGTTCGGACGTAACTGCCACACACCCGCAAAGTTCTAAGAAATGACACCCGGTACATTCTTTTGCAAAGGTTACACAACTGATACTGCGTACTGTTCCTTTGTTAGCGCAATGTTTCATTTCAACACGTGGCCGTAACCCAGTTGGAAAATGAATTTATGATATTCTTAACAAGTCCCCAAAAATTAATAAAATAAAAATCTCAAAATTCGTCACGTTACAATTCAGTTTATAGTGAGAGTTCAGATTACTGTGAGAAAAATTTAAAGTGAATTTATTTCAGAAATTCGGGTAATTTAATAATACTTATCAAATCAGTCGACTTGATATGAACTGTCATTCAGTCGAAATGGAATGGGGCTTCAATAGTCGTCAATTTTCAATTATCTTGGGGCTTAAGTATGTCTGGCATCTTTTTCATGTTAGTTGTTCAAATTTATTAATTTAAAATTTATTTAAATTGGTCCTTGGCATCAGTTAAATGTTCTCGTCCTTCGTCTGCTTCTTACGTTTTCATCTTTTTGAATTTTGATTACTTTTTAAACATTTTATATTAAAATTTTGGTCATTCACGGCCTGGCGTCTATTCTGGATGAGCGTCACTTATGGAATAATAAGATTTAACGGAAAATTCGTAACCAACGTTCCGTTGTCATGGTTACTAATAGATTCTGATTGGCTGATCTTGACTTAAGACCATTGTTATCACATTTGAATTTTTATTCAAAATCACTGTATATCTTCTGATTGCTATTATTCTTCCGTCTTCCTTTCTTTGTATTAAATATTATCACTACTGTTCGTATTTTCTTTCAAAGATCATTTTGACATACCATAAGGTTGGGTTTTCTAATGTATTATTGTTCAATTATTTTGATGTAATTGTTTAATGTATTGGATAATTGTGTTGATATTTGTTAATTACATTTCTTTTTTATTTTAAGTCCTTATTCTAACATTTATCTCTTAATCTGATTCACAAATTATCCTTGACTAGTTATTTGCTTTGGATTTGCTAATATTCTTGTTAATTTCTTACAATTTGTAGTTATTTGTTTTTTACAGTTAGGCATTTCATAGGCCTAAGTAGTAACTGACTATATTTACTTATTTTATACAAATTACATTTTAATTTACCCTCATACATGTTTTGTTCTGATATTATAAATGATTTGTTTACTTATTGATGTGTTTTGGATCTGTTTTTTATAATAATTGCATGTTCCCATTAGTTTCTACATTATGGTTTGTTAATTATTTCCTAACTGATTTTCCAGTGTTATTGGATCTGTATTAATTTATATTTCTATTTACTTATTTTGCCATTGTTAATAACTAGGGTATTACTTACTATTTTCTATTACATAAAACATAATATTTAGGCTTATGGTCTGTATAATTCCTTCAGCCATATCCTATTCATAGATTAAATCAAACAATTTTTTAACAGTTATTATGCAACGTTTGCTTACAATTCGTTTCATTCTTACTTATTTTTTGGGTGATAAACATCATTACACCATTTAAACTTACTTAATTGATTATCCCTTAGAACATGGGTGTTTATTTTATTTTGCTCTTGTTTTCTTTATTATATTTTTTCTTATACAAACTTTACCTTCTAGCCATGGTACCTAACTTTTAACCTTCCATGGGATTCCCCCTTTGAATACTATTGTATCCCCTACTTACAATTAAACTTAATGCTATCAATAACAAGATTCTTATTAAATAATATTGTTCACTATTAATCATTTAGTGTTTATCACAGATTATTAAGTGTTTACACCTATCAATAGGGTTTCTCATTATTTTGGGGTTTTACACTTTCACTTTTCACTTCTTATATTTTATTTTAAGTGTTATTAGTGGGTAATCCCTAACATTACATTTTCTTTGTCACTTACTTATGTTCACTATCTCACTATCTCTCTCTTTACAAGGTTAGTTATACAGTTCTTTATAGAGTCCTTTAATACATTTAAACTCTATTTCTTTGGTCAGTGTACTTTTAGTTTTTCATTACTTTATCGGGTTTTATCAATTATCATTTACATTTATCATTTAATCGATAATAATAATAATTATCTTTTACATTTGTTAGTTATTGGTTTCGTTTCCATTATTATATTTGAGTGTATCATTTCTCCTTTTTCTATTCTATATTATTTGTTGTGTCTTATCATTTGTTTTCCTTTTATTTCCTTTATACTTGTTTTGTTTCATTTTCATTTTCCTTCTTCTTCGATTTCATTTTATTTTGGTTTTCCCTTCTCATTTGGTTTCATTTTATTTGGTTGTATTAATTCAGTCACTTCATTCAATCACTTGGGTTAGGTCACGTTGTCGTTTGTCACATCATTGTCACTTTATTTTCATTAGTTTAAACATTTTATATAGTTAATTCATTGTTTTTATCCCTGGTATTGGGGTGGCTTATTTGTATTGTAACAACGTACGTCTACCTTTCCTAGCACCTTGATGGGGCTTCCAGTCACAGTCTGTATTGTACAAGAGCTAATTAGAGGCTGGTGGTTGCTGACTAAGTCAGGGCGCACAATGGACACTGTTGCGCCCGTGTCAACTGCAAATGGGGTTGGTTTACCTTCCACAAACCCATTAACAATCGAGTTTGCACTGGTCTTATGTAGCGTGGAAACTGTGTGCTGTTCTGAGGCTTTACTTCTCCAATTGTTGCGATCACTCTCTTCTCTCGGTATCTTCTTCTCCCAACAGTGTACCTGTAGATGACCACGTTTTCCACAGTTGTAACATTTCGGTCTTCTGTCTTTATCCCATCGTTCAAATCGTTGCGACTGTCTTGAACTTCTGAATTGTTTGTCCGACAACATTGTTTTTCTGCACCCATCATAACGGCAATGTGATACAGGGATCTTCTGACTGCAGTGTAATGGCACAGACCCATTAATGTAGCGGGATGCTGACTTGGCAGCTTCAAACTCTAGGGCGTGAACAAGAGCTTTTGAGCTATTTCGGTGTCTTGCCATTCGTAACTCTTGCTGAAGTTCACAATCTCCGATGCCATCAATAAATGTCTGCACCGCAAACCTTATTCGAAAATCTTCTGGTGCTTCAGGATAGGCCAATCTAATCAATCTGTCGATACTTGCTTCAAACTCTTGAAGACTCTCCCCGCAACGTTGTCGTCTTGTTCTCAACTGAGCATAGTACACATCTCGCAAATGTTTATCTATAAAATAGGTTATTTACCTTCTGTCGACGTTTCTTAAAATCCTTTTAGGATTACTCGAGTTTCGACACCATTTGGTGTCATCATCAGATCAGAATATGAATTAAGTTAAAACATTTCGATGTATATGCATCTCGTCAGATATTTAAAGATTAAAACAACACATAAAATTATATATAACAATAAATAAACTATATCACAATAAAATAACATTAATAAAAGAATATAAAAAACAACGCGGCCGCAACGAACCTGCACAGGAACGCACTCCACGGTAAAATTAATCAATGCCGGTTTGACCTCGGTTCAATTTTTCGATCTGATATCGCCAATCTCTCGTTCCATAAGATCGATTCTATTAAATAAAACATTATTGTTATATATTGCTTTTTCATTAAGGACACGATTGTGATCCTTCTTTATGGCTTTGTATATCTCAAATCTTTCAAGGGTGTCCAGCTTTAGTGACTTTTTACATTTATGTAGGATATCTAAATTATCATTGATACTTTTTATATTATGGTTATATGAGCTCAAATGTTCTGCAAATGTAGATCTTAGTTATATTTGATTTGGAGCTTGGGATATGTTCTTTATAGCATAATTTGAAAGAACGACCTGTTTGTCCTATATAGAACTGTGTGCAATCAGAACAATTAAGTCTATATACACCAGTACCATCAAATATATCGGAGGGTATATTTTTGTTAGTAAAAGTGAGTTTTTTCTCAAGTTTATTACTTGCCTTTGAGGCCAATGTAATATTATGCTTTTTTAATAGGTTTTTTAAAGTATGGTATAGATTTTCGCCATATTCTATAGCAATGTATTTGTTTTCTTTGGATACATCAATATTTATTGGTTTGTTTTGTTTTTTATTAATTAATCTATCTACTATATGACTTTTGTATCCATTGGCCAATGCTATGTGCTTGATAATGTTTAGTTCACTGTTATAATCATCTGTAGATAAGGGCAATGCCAGCAATCTATGAATCATGCAGTTAAAAAAGCCATTTTATGTGACATAGGGTGATACGATGAGGTATGAATAACATGATCTGTGGTTGTTGGTTTTCTGTAAATATTAAAGCTAATTTTATTATTTATTTTAGTTAAAGCTAAATCTAAAAAATTAATTTTATTATTCATTTCAGTTTCTAATGTGAATTGTAAATTATTTGTAATGGTATTCATATATTTTTTAAGCATTTCTAATTGTCTGCAATTGCCATTGTAAATCATTATTGTGTCATCCACATATCGTCGATAAAATAAGATTTTTGTATAATGTTTGTTTTTAGTCGATAAGATTTCGTTTGTTTCAATATGATTTAGGTAAATTTCAGCTAGGATGCCTGACAATGGGGATCCCATAGCTAAACCATCCCGTTGTAAATAATATTTGTTTTCGAAAGTAAAGTAATTTTGTTCTAATATTACTTTTGTCAAATTGATTAACTCATCAACTGCTTCATAATTTAATGTGGATTTAGATAGTAATAAATTTTTAGCTATTTCTTTTCATGATCAATAATGATTTACAATGGCAATTGCAGACAATTAGAAATGCTTAAAAAATATATGAATACCATTACAAATAATTTACAATTCACATTAGAAACTGAAATGAATAATAAAATTAATTTTTTAGATTTAGCTTTAACTAAAATAAATAATAAAATTAGCTTTAATATTTACAGAAAACCAACAACCACAGATCATGCTATTCATGCCTCATCGTATCACCCTATGTCACATAAAATGGCTTTTTTTAACTGCATGATTCATAGATTGCTGGCATTGCCCTTATCTACAGATGATTATAACAGTGAACTAAACATTATCAAGCACATAGCATTGGCCAATGGATACAAAAGTCATATAGTAGATAGATTAATTAATAAAAAACAAAACAAACCAATAAATATTGATGTATCCAAAGAAAACAAATACATTGCTATAGAATATGGCGAAAATCTATACCATACTTTAAAAAACCTATTAAAAAAGCATAATATTACATTGGCCTCAAAGGCAAGTAATAAACTTGAGAAAAAACTCACTTTTACTAACAAAAATATACCCTCCGATATATTTGATGGTACTGGTGTATATAGACTTAATTGTTCTGATTGCACACAGTTCTATATAGGACAAACAGGTCGTTCTTTCAAATTACGCTATAAAGAACATATCCCAAGCTCCAAATCAAATATAACAAGATCTACATTTGCAGAACATTTGAGCTCATATAACCATAATATAAAAAGTATCAATGATAATTTAGATATCCTACATAAATGTAAAAAGTCACTAAAGCTGGACACCCTTGAAAGATTCGAGATATACAAAGCCATAAAGAAGGATCACAATCGTGTCCTTAATGAAAAAGCAATATATAACAATAATGTTTTATTTAATAGAATCGATCTTATGGAACGAGAGATTGGCGATATCAGATCGAAAAATTGAACCGAGGTCAAACCGGCATTGATTAATTTTACCGTGGAGTGCGTTCCTGTGCAGGTTCGTTGCGGCCGCGTTGTTTTTTATATTCTTTTATTAATGTTATTTTATTGTGATATAGTTTATTTATTGTTATATATAATTTTATGTGTTGTTTTAATCTTTAAATATCTGACAAGATGCATATACATCGAAATGTTTTAACTTAATTCATATTCTGATCTGATGATGACACCAAATGGTGTCGAAACTCGAGTAATCCTAAAAGGATTTTAAGAAACGTCGACAGAAGGTAAATAACCTATTTTATAGTCTTAATCGTTTCTGGATACAAGAAAAATGTTTAAAAAAATGTTTATCACCGTAGCGTAATTCTAGAGCTTTTATCAACTCGGCATAGGTATTCTGGCTGTCAGGTGGGAATTTCTGTAGTAGTTCTGCCACGGGTCCTTTTAATGTGAAACGAGTGAGACTGACTTGTCTTTCTCTGTCGAATTATTTGCACATGCAGCAGCTTCAAATTGGCGGAGTTACGTTGCCCAGTGACTGCTTCCGTCAAAGGTTGGAGCTTTGACATGAACTGTCTCTACTGCAGGCATAGTGACTTTCTCTACTGACTTATTTTCTGTGTCATTTTCTGCCTTTATCATTGGTACAGTTTGTTCAGCAATTTGTTTTGGTTGATTTTCATGTATTGGTCAACTTCATTTTTAATTTGCTTCCTGCTTACGTCGTTCCTCTGTTTCTTCCCTTTCTTGTCTTTGTTCTTCTTTTTGTCTTTCTTCTGTTTCTAGCATTAGTGTTTTCTGACGTTCCTCAGCCTCTTCTCTTTCCTGCCTGCGTTTTTCATCCTGTCGTTTCTTCGTCTGTAACAGCAGCTGATTTTCCATCATCTGACTGGCATCCATTATTTTCCGATTAATTACGAATTACACTCGTCTTGTACAAAGTGTCCACTGTTTCCACTGTTACGACGGTCTACTTAATCGTCGTAGGTACAGTGGAAACAAAATCAAGACACCAATTAAGTCACTAATCACCAGCTTTAATTTTCACAGTTAACAGTTCGTAATTAACAACACTGTCTCTTATAACAAATCAAATAAAAATTGTTCACACTCAAATACATGTCAACTAATATTAAAACACAATTGTATTACAATATACCGTCCGAGTATTAAACACAACACTTAACTAATAACCACTTGAACGCGCACAGTAATATCGTCCGATAATAACTCGAACCGCACTGTAAATAAAGGGTGTCCCATAATGTACGCAATATTTGAATTACGCGCCACTGTCGTCTTGTTAGGTTGGTACCACTGCAACTGTTGTATTGTTGATGCCGTTTACTCGCCATTAGTCGTCATGGAGCGTTACACGAAAGAACAGCGCGTTGTTATTGTGAAAACACATTATAAGAACGGTGAATGTTATGCGGAAACCGTTCGTAAATTGCGTGGAATTTTTGGACGACGAAAAGCACCTAATCTGTCAACTTTGCAGAGATTGATTAAGAAATTCGAAGAAACAGCTTCGTTATTAGACGTTAAATCGTCTGGACGTCCTCGCGCTATCCTTTCTATTGAAAACGTCGCGGTAGTGAGAGATAGTGTCGATGTGAGTCCAGGGAAATCAGTTCGCCGTCGATCACAACAACTGGCCATTCCAAGAAGCACAATGCAGCGAATTCTAAAAAACGATCTTCATCTGAATGCCTACAAAATCCAACTAACACAAGAACTCAAACCGTGTGACCATTTGAAGCGCCGAGAATTCGTCAGTTGGATATTGGGTAAACGTGAAACGGACGGTGATTTTTCCCACAAAATCATCTTTAGCGATGAGGCACACTTCCACCTCAACGGGTACGTAAATGAACAAAATAGTCGGCTTTGGGGTACAAAGAACCCTCGTATCATTCACGAGAAGCCTTTGCATACACACAGAGCAACTGTTTAGTGCGGGTTTTGGGCTGGTGGCGTGATTGGGGCGTATTTCTTTGAGAATGAGGCTGGAGATGCAGTAACAGTGACTGGCGAACATTACCGGAACATGATAATGGAGTTTTTGTGGCCTCAACTGAAAGGTATGGAATTCGAAGATATGTGGTTTCAGCAGGACGGCGCAACCAGTCATACTGCCCGCGAAACAATTGCTTTGTTATCTGAAAAGTTTCCTGCACGTCTTATTTCACGCAACGGCGATCAGAACTGGCCACCGAGGTCTTGTGATTTAACACCATGCGACTCCTTCCTTTGGGGATATGTGAAATCACGCGCTTATGTCCGCAATCCACGAACAATTTTTCAACTCAAGGAACAGATTCAACGAGTTATTGTCGAGATTGAGCCGGAATTGTGCAAGGTCATCGAAAATTTCGATCGACGGACAACAGTGTGCCAGCAGAGTCGCGGGGGACATTTGTCTGATATTGTGTTCCACATTTAACCGCAGTAAGTGTACTTTGTATTAACATTAAAACATCTGATATTTTTCAGTAAATAAAAGTTTTTACAACATTATTAAATCTTGCGTACTTTATGGGACACCCTTTATATCGCAGCTATACTGAAACTTAAGGCCGCTGCTGCCATGTATTTATACCTCCGCCACAGACCAGAATGTTCCAAACTGCGTCTTAGCAGCAGTGTGTACTAAGTAATTAATTGCGGCCTTGACACAGTCTGCGCGGCTGGCGGCTTCGAGAAACTCTCGCGAATGTGTCTCTAGAGTCACGTATGCCACATTAGAGCGAGATTCTTCTGGCACATTTGACAAACACGTAGATTGTTCTGTGATGTTGTAACAATATATTGTACTGTAGTTTTGACAGTTTTTTTAACTGTCATCATCTGGTATTAAATTAAAATAAATAAACTAATAATTGAAATTTTATTTCAGTATATGATGGTGACAGTAGGATAGTATGTAGGATGTTGGATGTGTGTAAAATATAAGATACTATATAATTTAATTTCATTAAAAAGTATATTCTTGTTAAAGCAGTAGTTTTATTTATTATTAAATTATATATTGTATGAGCAAAGTAAATTATGTGTAAATAAATTTTTGTTATATGTCACTGTACATTATTCCTTTGTAAGTAACTTGTTGAGTTTCCTGCAGGTCTCCTATGTAATATCCTCAAATAAATATACTGAAAGTAGGTTTATTTTCACCTACTGCAGTGAATTTATGTGAAGATATTACATATCATTGTACGCATGTTTTGTAGAGATATTCTTCTTCTTCTTATCTGGCGTTACAGCCTTTGGTGGACTTTAGCCTCCTCAGTAATACTCCTCCATGCTTCCCTGTTCTCTGCCCTTCCTCTCCACCCTCTGATTCCCATGCTAGCAAGATATTCTGTTACGCCATCCAACCATCTCAGCTTGGTCTGCCTCTACATCTAGTAGTATATAATTTTACTTTCACCATTCTTTTAGGCATTCTTTCCTCAGACATTCTTTCCACGTGTGCCAGCCAACACAGCCTCTGTGCTTTGATGAATTTCACTGTCTTTTTTATGCACAAGAGTCTGTAGTCCATTGAGTATGTTCAGCATGCTCATGTTAATATCAGCCTTGAGCGTATTGCGTGGCTGTTCAAAAGAGAAAAAAAACTATTGTACAGTTGTACACATATTAATTTAAATATTCAAACACTTCTTACTACAATCCTTTTCTTGATATGTACGTTATTTAATATTACTGTTAATTTTCATTCAGGATATATTGTTTTCCTGACTTGGAACATATTTTGGGTATTAAATAGTTTGCCCATTGTCAGCTATCTTAGACACTGATCAAACACATACTACACAAAGCCACAAAAATTAATGTATGTGGGAATACTTACAATTATATAAACATAAAACTCAAGACAAACTAATAACTGAACAAATACATATCAACACAAAAGATGACACAATTTTCAAAACACTTAACATTGGAAACACTTAAAAACAAAAAAATATATAACACCTACACACAATAACACCAATGTAAACTACCAAAAGCCAACAGGAAGCCATTGCAACAACCAGCCTGGACACAAGTATTCTACATGATTAAAAACTAAGATGACTGAGGATTGGAAAACTATTTGGTGCCCGAAACATGTTCCATGTAGGAATGAAAACAATATATCTTAAATGAAAATTAATAGTAAATATTAAATAAATTAAAGTAATTTAAAATTTTTATGTTTATATTACCTCAAGATGTTATATTTCCTATTCGGAACATGTTTTGAGAGCTCCCATGCTCTCATCTTCATCCTTCGTGATCTTGCATCTGGTGAAGTATTTGTGTGTTGGCTGGATGCTATTAAGGTTTCTTGTTGGTTTCTGGTATTTTAAAGTTGTATTATTGTGTGTGATTGTGGTATATGTATTTGTATTTTGTGTATTTTCGATGTTGAGTGCTTTGAATATTGTGTCATGTTTTGTATTGATTTGTATTGTTCAGGTATTAGTTTGTTTTGTGTTTTATGTTTGTATATTTGTAAATTTTCCCAAATGTTCATTATGGTGCACTTTGTGTGGTATATGTTTTATTAGTGTCACATTGGTTATTTCTGGGAATTCATGTCCTGTGTTTATTGCATGTGTGGTTAAATTGGATTTATATATTTCTGGTTTTTTGTATGTGTTTAGGTGTTCAAAATAACGTTTTTTCAGCTGTTTTTTTGTTTGTCCTATGTAACATTTATTGCAATCTTGGCATTCTATTTTGTATATACCGTTAGTCGTTGTAATATCTTTGTTGTGTGGGCTATTTAGTTTTTGTAAATTATTTTTATTTGTTTTGTATGCTATTTTTATATCTCTGTTTTTAAAATAGTTTTGTTAGCTTTGTCATTTTATTATTTATGTATATGAATGTGGCCCATTTTTTGTTGTTATTATTTATGTGTTGTTCATTTTGATTAATTCTTAATTGTTCAGTTTTTATTTTATATTTTATTTTGTTTACAGTATTTTTATTGTATCCATTTTCATAACCAATTTGGTATATTATATTTCTTTCTTTATTTAAGATTTATAGACTTATTATATTTAAGTCTATTTAACGAATAGAATGCTGCCATTTTATGTTGTGGTGGGTGGTCAGAATGGTTAGGTATAATGATGTTGGTAGAAGTTGGTTTTCTGTATATTGCATATTGTATGTGGTTGTTGTTTCTTGTGATGGTTATGTCTAAATAGTTGATTTTGTTAAGTTTTTCTTTTTCTTCTGTGAATTGTATTTTTGGATGTATGTTATTGATTTGTTTTAATATGTTATCCGCATTTGTGTTTTTGTTACTTGATACATATAGCCCATCATCTACAGTATGTTAGTTGTTAAAACAAAAGAAATGTCAAACACAACAGAACAACTATTTGAGTGAACATGTTTGTCCATGTGCGTACATATGTACGTGTGTATTAAATATTAGAATTGGTAGAGAAAACATTTATATATATAGCTGTCAACATTTAGCATAGTAGAATATATTATAGCTAAATATAGATTATAGGGCTGTTCAATTATGTAATTATGCATTTTCTGTACCAATTCTAATATTTAATAGTTGATTACTGCTTTTATAACTAATTACAAATACCATTACATTATGAGTAATTTAAATTGTAATATTGCATAAATTAAGTTCTGTGATATTATAATTTTCTCGTTGTCTTTAAAGAAAACATTTGATGATGTAAAACAAAATATCTCAACTCCTTCACATATACAAGGACACACACACACATGCAGAAACACGTTCACTCAAATAATTGTTCTGTTGTATGTGACATTTCTTTTGCATTCATGCACAGATCCTGGTGATGACAATAAACATTGTCGAAATGTCGACACAAATAAGTTAAAATTTGTGTTATAGTTTGTGACCGATCCTCACAAACCCTTCACCGGAAAAATTAAAATTTAAAGGTTGTTTGGCTATTTTTATTTGAAAGGTAGCTACTCATTTTTGTGATACACCTATTTTTATTTTTGTTTTGGGTTCCTGAGCCTTAAGCCACATCTGGTTGCTGTTATTTTCCACATTATTATTACCTTGTGACTGCACCATCCCTATCTTCTTTATGTCTACCCCTGTCTTTCTCTTTTCTTTTGTTTGTTAGCTTCCCAAGTATTTTTCACCAATATCTTCTCATTCATTCATAACATATGTCCTCACCAGTGCAGCTGTCTCAGTGACCTCTTGTTTAGGTGTAATGTTAGTTTTCTCATACTCCTGTTATCCTTTTTTGATCCTCTTGATCATACTTTGCACTTTACATAAATATTTGGTCTGTGTTTTGCTCGTCATTCATGTTTACAGTACTCAAGACTATCAGTCTTATAATATACCAAGTAAGACAGTCAGAAAGAGAACGTGAATAGAAGACTGGAGAGACAGAAAGAAATGTAGAAAAAATTTTCTCGCAATAGAAAAATGTACCAATGTAAAGTATATGAATAAGAATGAAGAAGGTAGGTTTATCCCCTACAGAAAAACAAGATCTGAAGTGCTCTCCATACAGCAGCTAAGTTCTTTTGTGAACTGTTAAGCATAAAGTAGATAAACATTGTTATACACCCAAAGGTAAATTAAGTAATGATTAAATGTGTAGTCAATAAAGCTAAAAAAAGCAAGCCTATGAATACATTAAAACGCTACAAATAAAGGAAGCCGTAGAAAAATCAGGATTAAGATGTAACAGGATTTCTGAAACAGCCTTTGGTTGTGCTTTACTGTGCTGTTATTTTTACTATATTTATTTCATCATCCTTACTGGCTGATTATTTTTTGAAGTAAAATAGTTTTCATGGTAGTTTTTGGGTAAATAAAATACTGTTGAAGGAGAATGATGTATCCAGAAGAATGATGTTGTTTGTTGAATTTCCATTGATACAATCTGAAAATTATTATATGCAAAACCAGCAACTTTACTGTCTCTATTTTCTTTGTATGATGTGTCTATTTTTTTTCTCCGTGACTGGTGGGAGCTACTTATGAGATTGAAATGTTTCAAACGGGTGTTATATTTTCTTGTATCTCTATGTTATTTGAATGTAATGAATTTTAGCAAGACAGTTTTTTGGTTTAACACATTTTATTTATTTTAAAACTACAATGAGGCACTTCTAGTGGCTCTACTGAGATAGGGCGCAACGTCTCGACCTACCCCTATTTATACATTAAGCCCACAACGTTACAAATAAGCCCATCATTTTCAACACAGTATCCCCATCCATTAACCAAAAAAAGTTATAATAAATTAATATTTTTGAAATTAAAACACAATACATAAAAGAAATATTTGACAGCAATAGCATTTTACTAGTTTTACAACACGAACATTGCATTTTTATGTATTACAATGATTGTGTCATCTTATTTAAAATAGGTTTCCATACTCGAGGCAACTTATAGCTATTGTCAGATAAAGTCATTCTTATTTTCTATCGCCTCTATTATCATCTGTAGAAAATAGTTCAGAATCTTCATTATAACCACTGTTTCTTCAAATAAAATATGATGTTTATTGTCAAGCTATGTTCTGCTATTGCTGTTTCTCTGTGTATATATGTTAAACTAAAAAGTGTGTTATTATTAATGAAAACCACAAAAGTGTATAAGTGAATAGTGAATTTTTATATGTTTGTTGGTTTTCTCTGTAATTATTTTTAAGTATTATGAGGTCCAGTGCCTTGTATCATATAAACATAAGGTCAGTTGACTTGCTATTTCCAACACTTTAATCCAGAAATCATGTTTCGTAAATTTTATTATCATTCTCCCTCAAGCAGTAGAGCCATGACGCGTTGTGCTCTCTGGCCATGATACAGGTCCCACCATGTCACTGAGAGAGACAAACCAGTTTGCATTCAACCATGCATTGAAGTAGATGTTGCATTGTTGTTGACTGAGGTCTGCCTTTGTCAGTGAGACTGTTATATTGCCCCATCAGTAGGTAGACGGGGTTGGATTCACTTGGCCGTGAACCACAGCATGATGTTTAAACATCATGTAAAGTTAGATCTTTTCCACTTAGCTACCCTGCCACCACTTCATACGTATGTATCAGATAAATAAATTTACAGTTATTCTGCCTTGTGATTTCATGTGATACTGTACTTTGTAGGTGTTTCAAGCCATGCGTCTCATCACCAAAAACTGATAACTGATCACACCATAAGAGGTCACTTAGGCATTCTGATAAACACACGAAGAATATTTTTTGTTAATGTTTTAAATATCTGTCATATTGTGATTTTTTCTTATGATGGAACACATGTCGAATCGTAACAAACAACCTGCGAGTTTGTAGGATGAGTAACTGTAAATTTATTCACATTATGTGTTGCAAGCGATTTATGTACTAACAGTGAAGCTTCAAAAATACTTCGTGTTTGTGTTTGTATTTGACCCATAAAGATAACGTTACCAAACTACATGTAATGTTATAGAATGTAAAAGGTGAAGGTTTTGGGTTCAGAATAAGTTTAACTATGCTTGGCTTGTGAGAGAATTTATAATATTTAATTATATTCCACTTATTTACAACATTTAATAACATTTAAATTTTAAAATTAAAACAAGAGAATTTGATATGCGCATGGAAAAATTTTGAACAAAATTTTTAACTACGTGTTGTACATTTTATTACTTAGGAGGTAGCAAAGGGAGTAATCCCCCCCATTTTTATCTTATTTTAAGCAGTTAAATGAAACGTAATCTTCAGGCTGCTGTCCGTACTGTTAACACTCTGATGACTTTTGTGCACTTTGTTCTCTCTACATCTTGGAACTTTCATGAAAAATTCTATTTTATCTCATAATTCTTTTATTTGTAATTCTTTTTATTCTACAAGTGTTTCTTTATCAATTAAATAAAAGTTTATATTTTTGCCTTATACAACCATATCAAAATCATATTGTGTACAGTGAGCAAGCGAACACTGCTCCGAGTTTCATTTTATAAAATAAAAATCGTACTGTTGGTATTAAGGTGCATGCCTTTACAACAAAAGCCAACAGCAGAAATCTTTTTACCACTCGGAAGTACTTGAGCAGTACTTCTATTTTTACATGTGTGTGTGTGTGTGTGTGTGTGTGGGGGGAGCTCCATTGTGTGGTAATGTAATTAATGTAGTCAACACAAGCTACGCGGCAGCTGCTACATATGTTACTGGTTAGTTGTATACTGTCTTGTGTTGTTGTGAAGTCTACCTTTAGTTGTTATAATTGATTATCGGTTAAGCTTAGGTGGTTCCTTTTCCCAGCATTGTTTGTTTTTGTTATATTTTATGGTAGTAAACAAACACACTAGAACCTCCATTAAGTAGGATGCACAATTTCGGATAACCAAAATTGTGGATAATATGTAAATAAATGCTGAAGTTTAGTATTAAAAGGCAGAAAATAAATTGTATAGTACATTATTTTAAATTTATATAATTGTTTTAAGTTTATTTAAATTGTATCACCAATTTATAAAGTTATTATTTATAAGCAAAATGAATAACAGATATATACAAATGGCAGTTACCAAATACAGTGCTACTGTGGTATTTATGTTGTTATTTTATGTGATGTATAAAGTAATATGTAGACACACACACATACACACAGAAAAGTATACTAAAGTAATTTTGTACTAGTTTTATTATATTATTAGTAAATAAATGGGCAAAATGTTTTCTTCAGATAACTGAAGAAATGTATTTTAAAAAAGGCTGCCAGTTGTTTCTATTAAATGTTATAACAGTCAGCAAGTTTTTGGTTAGAGAGGTTTTTCTGTATGTTGCCAATAACTTTATAACTAATAACTCTAGAGCTATTAATAGTCTAAAATTCTAGGTTTTAATGTGTCTTCTGCAGTATAAAGTTATTTCATAGACTTTTTTTAGAGTATTGTTAGAGACTTGTTTTATTTAATTCAGACATTTTATTACATTCACTTCTGTTTATAATCTGTCTTGTTTTTATTCAACATTGGCCTTTACATTTTTAGTTTCTGTGACTGTATTCTCTATTGTGTGTTCATTTATATCTTTTGATTAAATGATGTTGTTAAATGATTTCCATGAATTTAGTATCAGATAAATTCAAAAATTTAACTAAATTGTCTAAACTCTCTGAGGCGGATTTTATTTTAGAGAGTGTATATTTATTTATTTAATACAAAAAATGTGTGTGTTAGGCAAAATAATTTTATGCTCAAAGAAGAAATTAATTTTTTTTTTGACACATTTTGTATTGTAAATAATTTTTAATATAAATACACTCTACAAAATTCAAAAATATATTTGCCTTTTGAGTATACTACTTTGTTTGTTAAAGTGTTGTAAATTTAGGTTTCTCTTACTTTACTGTTAGGATCAGTAAATCCTAAAACATTAGTATTCTTAATTTTTATTTGACTCCTGAAAATTGTAGTGAATATTTTAAATTTTCCGTACAGTAAGTTGTGTTAAGTTGTTTTTGTTGCCTATCACTGCCAGACCGTGAACCTGAAATTAACATAATCTGTTTCAATTTATGAAATTAGTCAGATATTACATCAATTGCAGTTTTGTGCTTTAAGGGTGTAAGTCAAAATGCAAACACAGTTAATTAAAAAAATGATTCAAAATAAGAGAAAATAATAAATATTTATAAAGAGAATAAACATAAAATTAATAAATTAAAAATATAAATTAACATAAAATTAGTAAACCTAAATTAATTACTTTTTGTCTAAAGTGAATACAGCTTTCAAATGTATGTCATATTATCATATCTCCTGTTATAAAAGGTGGTATCAGATCAGTTTAGTTGACTATTATTTGTTCAGGTAGTAGAAACAGTTTTTTTTTCGGTATTATAAATACTACTGCATTACTTAACTCGTATTATGCCAGTTTTTACAGGTGTATCGAAATCGTAGAAATATTTCTTCTTTGTAGTTGAAACTTTTTGAAGTTTAAAATTTTCATTGTCCGACATTTTATAGAATTGCTTTTCTTGACATTTGTATTTGAATTTTTTGTATTAACTCCTAAGCTGGCAGTACAGTCATAAAGTTATAGTGTTGTGGCTCCACTTGTAGTATGAAGCACCACATGTTTGAGTACAACAACCTAGATAGGTGACTACAAAGGCTCAGTGGATGGGGCCTCTCTACATTCGCAACAGTAAACAGTCACATGATTAATTAATTTTGAACCCTGGTTATTATGCTGTTGGTCTAATGTATAATTATAAATACAAAATGTCATTATTGTTCTAAATGTATGTTGTGAGTGTATTCCACTCGTCACAACCCTATCAAGTCCTTACAAAAATTTAGATGTTTCTGGTCTGTTGGTTTGAAATATTTTAGTCTTCTGCCTTCCCTCTTTAAATAGTAATTGGGTGCATGTTTATTTTAGGGGTATATTACAGTTATGTCTCTGTACTTGATGCTATTTTTGGTGATTTCCCATCTCTAATTGTGAAACTTCCATGCTTCTATAATTGCATTTTCAAGTCCATGTGAATAACACTGTTAGGTGTATTTTGTTATCTTTTTCAGTGTTTGAGCTGCTAGCTGAGCGTAAAAGGGGATGTCGTATGTCAATATAAAAAACAATACATTCAGTGTCGGATGGTGCAGGAATTGATTCTGTAACATGTGCATCAGGCAGTAATGTTTTCATAAAGAATATTATAATACTTGTAATTATTAATAATAAACAACATTTTATATTTTTCTAACAAGAATGTATTTTTTGTTTATTTGAATTTAAACTTTTTGGCCGTTTTTGTAGTTTTAATCATCATCATCTTCAAGGATTAAACCAAGGATGGTTTGTTCCGGTCTCAAATAGGCAAAGATTACAGCTGGTCTCTGTAGCCTGTAAGACGTCCCACACCTCTCTGTCCCCTCGGCTTATAGTTCCATAGTTGTTTGGGAATGCGGCAGTCATCCATTTGGCAAAGATGTTCCTACCAATTCAGCCGATACTGGGCAATCCTGTCGAATATACTCATAATATTCAGTTCTTGCCATATATCTGTGTTTCTTCTGTAGTTTTAATGTTAATGAAAAATGTCAGAACTGTGTAAATACAAATAAATAAAAAACAGTCTTGTTAAAAAATATAAAATACTGTTTATTATTAATGTTTATAATAACAGGAATGATGTGAGTAATTATGAATATAATTCTTATAATCATTCCTTATAGTATGATTTTTTTAAACTGATTTTTATCCTTATTTAAAAAATTTTCAAAATATTTAGCTCGTTTATCTAATTTTTTTCTTTGTTATTAACATTGGATTTTTTTGTTTAAATTTTAAGCAGCTACTTTTATATTTTTAATTCATAAATGTCTTAAAGATTAAAAAAAAGACTGGTCAGAAGGCAGGAAAATGATGGTTTCTTGATTCATATATTCAGGAGATGAAGCAGGAGAAGATAAGTATTAAAAAGACAGTGTTGTGTTTTACGTGTGTAACGTTTATTTAAAGTGATTCTTTAGGATTGACGTTAATGCTTTAAAATTTTATCAATAAAAATGGCTTTGAAGTTTATGCCAGGTAAATCAAAACAGAAGACACCAGTTGTTACAACGACAGACAAGTGGGAGGTTAGTTTTAATGAGTAGAGAGTTACTGTCAGTATTTTGTGTTTACAGTTGAAGGATAAAACCTACCGTGTTATAGGGTTAGACGACAGTTGTCGAATACAAATACCTAGTATATTTGCCCAGTGTGTATCATGTATTTATTATTTTAGTGTTGTTGTTATTAATTCGTTGCTAGTAAGCTAGCTGTACTGCACAACTCGCTCAATATTTTGAACAAAACACATTTATTATTAAATGAAATCTAGTTGATAAATTTTAATTTGTTAAAACTATGAGTACTGCGTTGTTATTTTTTAGTTAAACAGTTTATAACTACAGTGGCTGAATTACAAATAATTTAGCCCTAGCTTTTAAGTTTATTAGGCCTGTATCGACTATTTTTTACAAAAACTGATAACAATGTGTAAAGTTTTTTTTCCAAACATCGCTTTGAACTTTTTGAAGGCAGTGAGAATATACAAGAGGTATTGACAGATTAATTGTGTCAATTTATTAAAGATATCAAGTTTGCATTTTGATTGAACTTCTTCAAAATTTGATGCCCTTCATAGACTGTTACAATTTTTTAAAAATTCTGACTTCCATTTTTAGCCCCTAGTGTCCCTGAAATTAAAACTTTGCAAAGTAAAGATTATTTTGGGATATGGTTAAAAGTCTCTTTTGGTCTGTTTTTCTCACATGGATTTGTCAACAAACTTGTGGTCCTGATGTCTCAAAATTTTTTTAAATTCCAAAACTGAACACTCTGTTGAGATTTTGGTTAAAAATCTCTATTAATTTGATACCATGTGATTTTTTCTTTTTGTCAACATTTTGACACCTTACATTTTTGCCTCTTGCACCCTATTTGGGGGAGGGGGATTGATCTAAAAAGAATAGGGGCATGCGAGATAAAAATATTGATATGCTTGTTAATTTTCATATGAATCAGTTGATTCATGAGACATTCTTCAAATACAGTAGAACTTGGATAATTCGAACTTTTACCGTGGTCCCTTGAATATCCTGTGTAAAAACCTTGCAAAAACATCGTCTATAATTCGAACTTTTTTTGGTTAATTCGAAATAAAAATGTTGCTCAAACTACAAAAAATCGCCTGCAGTATGGGCTAGACCACATAACAATAGAGACACGACTGGAAACAGACAAGCAGGCATCGCCCTTTGTGAACAGACGCTTGTCCTTTGTGTCAAATTCGTAGAATTGGCGCCAGTATCTCGCGATGACACGTGACTGGCTCGTGTAACTGTACCGTCCGCCATTGCCCCTTGTTCCACGCCTCGTCAGTCAGTTACTCTCACTGTTGCTTTCAGTTCAGGTTCAGTCTGCCTGCATTCGTGGAAGGGTTAAGTCTTTTTGAGTTTCTACTGTGCAAGCTGTGTCCTGTAGTGAGACACGTTCCTTTCTTTATACAGTACTGTATATACAGACTGGTGTGTTTTAGTGACGCTTATTGTGGAGTTTTATTGTGTTGTGTGTTCCTTTCAAAACCAACATGAACCCAATACAAATCATTGACATTTGCCGAAAAAGTTGCCGTTATTCGGGAAGTGGAAAAGGGACAAAAAAAGAAATCTGAAATTGCTAAAGAATTTGGGATACCGCCAAATACACTGTCAACGTATCTAAAAAATAAATAGAAGATTTTGAATAGTGTGTGTAAAGCCAGCGACAAAGATAGAAAAAGAGCGTGAGGACCAGAAAATCCTGACGTGGATGAATGTGTAGTGAAGTGGTTTAAGCAAGCAAGGGACAAAAAAATTCCAGTCAGTGGGCCCCTCATCAGAGCCAAAGCTGAGGAATTTGCATCTAGCTTAGGGGAAAATGATTTTAAGGCCAGCACTGGTTGGCTCGATGGTTTTAAAGAAAGGAATGGCATGTCTTTCAAAACTGTTTGTGGGGAAAGTGGATCTGTTGATGTTGAAGCTGCAAATTCATGGAAAGACGATTTGTTGCAAATGATTTCTGATAGAGACGCTAAAGACATTTTTAACGTAGACGAGATGGGCTTATTCTTCAAATGAACCCCCGACAAAACACTTGCTTTTAAAGGAGAAAGTTGTAGTGGCGGCAAACACAGCAAGGAGCGCATAACACTTTTAGTCAGAGCAAACATGGATGGCTCGGAAAAACTGCCTTTGCTAATGATAGGGAAGTCAGCCAACCCACGTTGTTTCAAAAATGTAAAAACAAAACCAGTTGAATATGAATCAAACAATAAAGCTTGGATGACAGATGAAATTTTCGAAAGATGGCTTTTGAAAATCAACAGGCAATTTCTGAATCAAAACAGAAGAATCGTCTTGTTTATTGACAACTATACAGCGCACAACACTATTCCTGTGATGGAAAATGTAAAGGTTGTGTTTTCCCCCCCAAACATGACTTCAGTAGTTCAACCTATGGACCAAGGTGTAATAAAAAATTTTAAGCATTTTTCAGACGGCTTGTGGTCCAAAACATTCTTTAAGGTGGTTATTTAGATGAGCACGAAAATACTATCAAGATTAACATCCTTCAAGCTGCCCACATGTGCAACAGTGCTTGGGACCAAGTTACGCAAAAAACAATTGCTAATTGCTTTCGTAAAGGTGGTTTCTGCCACATTGAAGGTGAAGAGGAGAGTAAAGCTGCTAGAGAAGTTGTACCCACTGCGGATAACTGGGAAGATGTTGGACATGACGCAGGCATTCGAAACGAAGAGTTCGTAAACATGGATGAAGACTTGGCGGTGTACGGTGAACAGACAGATGCGGAGATCGTGGCTGATGTTATGAACAAAAGAAATGATGGTGCATCTTCAGATGAAGAAGGGGACAGCTAGAACTTCAAGAGATACCGATTCCAACAGCTTCACAGGCATCATATTACATTCAAGACCTGAGACGGTTTGTTGAAGGACAGCAGAACGTAAGTGACGCTATTTTCCAAGCACTTAATAAACTTGAAGAGTTTACTACAACTCAGTGTATTAACTGCAAAATGCAATCAAAAGTTTCTAGCTTTTTTAAAAAACTGTAAATGCTATATTTTGTACTGAAACGTGTTTATACGTTTGTAATACATATGTATAAGGAAATTGTTTAATAAAATAACATATTGATTTACTGAATTTCGGCTTTTGATTTGATTTTTCTACCCTTATAAAAACTTTCCTAATTCGAATTTTTTACTGGTCCCTTCAGCTTTGAATTAGCCAAGTTCTACTGTATATAGACGGTCAGAAAATGACAAGCAATGAGTTGAAACTGGGAATTTGCTTGGATTCAGTTGTCCATGACATATCCAAGTACGTACTAATAATAGTATGTATACATCTTCCTGACACGGAACAGTAATGTTTTAGATAAGCACCTCTGACGAATCTCATGATAAGGCTAATGCAAAAGGTAATACTTTTTTTATTTTTACCTAAAAAATTAGTGTTCTGTGTCAGAAAAGTGTGTATATATTATTGAGAATTTGCTTCACACGTCCAATTAGTATGTTGCTGTAGTATTGTTAGTATAAATAGCATAAGTTATTAGAACGTGTTGTTAGTCTTGGATTGGTTGTTAATTTGTTAATTGTATTCTCAGGCTATATTTATTGAAATATTTGGAAATATTTTTAGTGCAAAGAGTTTAATACCACTTTTGGCTATCATTATTTTAATAATGCTACGGTCATACTCAGTGAAAGTTTTACACAATCTTATCAGTATAATTACTTAAGATGTAGTAGGATTATTTTTAAAAGAACATGTTTTTTAATGTAAAAAACAAATTAATGTGTGTAACAAATTTTTTAATGAGCGGTATAAGAAGTATTTGTTAATTTTAGTATACTTTATAAAAAAATTTGAATCTGTATGTCTATTTATTGCTAAGAACACTGTACCTAATTGTGTTTTGATAGTAAAGTTATTTTTTTTCTGTTAAATGTACATATTGTACTAGACTTACCGAGAGTCTTATTGAAGTATGTGTTGAAGAACGTTTTAATAAAAATAATTAAGAATAAAAAATTACCAGTTTTCCAGCATTATTACTATGGTAAGATTGTTTAAAAATTTTAGTGATTTTAGCTGCAATTGTTTGACTATAACAATATTTTACTTTAGCTAAACCTATCACTTTAAATTATATAGTAGCAAAACACCTAACACTCCCTGTTAAGAAATGCATGTTCTGTAACTTATGGAGCCAGTTTTTTTTAAATTTATTTATAAGGTCGCTGCAACAGCAACGGTCATTAGCGACCACAAAAATTATTAAAAAATGAATTTGTACAGATTCTTAAACAGATGCAGTAACATATAGTAAATATTTGTTTAAATACCAAATAATGCAAATAGCCTAAATGAGATACAGTAGATAAAAATATTTAACAAATAAAAATATTTGTTTAAATGATGCAAAATAAAATTAGAAATATTAACCCCCCACAGTACAAACATTATAAATACAGTTTTCCATTACAGTTTACATAGACAGTTTTGGATCCACAGTTTTGCATTACATTTTGTCAAACAAATTCCCCTTATATTAACAATACACTGTTGTGTATGTATGTGCGTGCGCACACACACACACATGCACAGGTGCTCATTGTAACTGGCCTGAAGTGCCAGTAACAGTACCAACAACAGCATAGTTGTCACAGTACATAAAAAAAAGGGTTTGCATTCGACAAGTTATAAACCAATTTAATTGCTGATGTCTGTACACAAACAGTCATTGCTTTCCTCTAAAGCTTGTGTGTGATTGTTACAATCAGCAGAATTGTGTAAAGGAACTGTTACTCTATGAAAGTAATTTACTTCTTACTTTGCATTATGATGACAATTTGTTTTGAACTATTGAGATAATGCAGTTATTAATACAACTCTTTTGTGTTTTGTTGTTAAAATTATATTCTTAAGAAATTATGTAGAGAATACAACTTGTATTTTTTTATATCAATCAGAAATATTATTTTTTGCTAGTTGACACTACACTTTACTATAATCACACAATAACATATGATTTTTCTATAAAGTATTTTATTTTCTGAATGTTGACAAGCGTTGTTCTATACAAAATAAACATAACTTTAAACATCACCATTTCCACTAAAGATTATAATATCTAATAAATATAACTACAAAATTATAGAACACATAGTGTCATACATTAATAAGAATAAGTCTTCGTCTAATCTTTTAGAATTTATTGCAATCATAAACTGCAAAAAATTGTATCGCTTATACTTTGTGGAAATTGTAATGGATTTCACAGAACTTTAGGTGTGCTGTTGCATGTCTATCCAAAAATCCAAAAAGTTGAAAACCGTACACTCATGTCGATATCTGAAAATTGCTAGAATACTATTAATATTGGTCATTAAGTAAGTACCAATGATTTTAGATAGTGTTTTGACGTATGTACTTAATGTATTTTGATATCTTTATGCTTACAGCGGCGATTACAGAAGGAATTAATTTCACTGGTCAAAGAGCCTCCTCCTGGCGTTATAGTCGACAGTAACCTTGCAGAACAAAATCTGAATTTGTGAGTAGTATAACAATTCTGAAACTATTGTTTGATACTGTTACGACTGTCTGCTTGATCGTCATATGATACAGTGGAAAACAAAATACAAGACACCAATTAAGTCACTAATCACCAGCTTTAATTATCACAATTAAACAGTTTGTAATCAACAAGATAGTTTCTTATAACAAATCAAATAAAAATTGTTCACACGCAGTAATAATGTCACTAATATAAAACACAGTTATATTACAATTGTCCCGCACAATTATAAAACACATAACACTTCACCACAACACTGCGAACTGTACTTCAATATATTGCAACTCAAACTGAAACTAAGTGTCACTGAGTACTTGTATTTATACCCTGCTGAAAAATCCAGAAACATTCATACTATGCATTAAGAACGGTATTAGGAAACACCAGAACGTAATTTATTGCGACCTTGACACAGTGCGTGCAGCCCCGTGACTTCTGGTACAGTCTAGCTAACACGTTGAGAATCATGTACGCACACACATTACAGCCGGATTCCACTGGAACATTCGAGAAACATTTAGATTGTTCTGTAATGTCATAACAATACTATTAGACTAGTGGATTATGATGTCTACTTGACAGTAATGTCAGGTCTAGTAGGAAGTTTACGTCTGTGAGCATTTTTTTTTTAAACACTTCTATTACTAGCCTATTACAAGATTAATAATACCAGGAAACTGTGCAGTTTTAAGGTTTTCTGAAAATATATAATTCATTGAGTCTTCAGCCAATGTTAATGGTGTAAATATCAAAACAATAAACAGAGTTTCCTCTTTGAAACTTGTTATGTTTTATTTTATTATCCCAGGTAGGCCAAAATGCCACGTTACAATACCCCCCTCAATGAGATATTTTATGCCGAAGCATAAAAAGTCTCATTGACACATTCATACTTGCTAGAGGGATCAGCCAGGATATGTCGCCACAACCCCCTGTATGGTTTACAAAAAATATAATCAACTCACCCTTGGTCCGGTGACTGTGACTGCACCTGAATGACATTACTGGACTTCTCTCTCGAGATCCCAACACCATAAAGTCAGACAGATACTCAACGCCCCTGCTCTGACGCGCAGGCCAGCTCAGGTCCGCCGCCACAGCATCACCAAACACTGAAACAACAAATCAAATAATAAATAGTGGCCTTATACAACACCATATCCCCAACTGATCTGTTTCCCCCTAGCGGTGCTGGTTTGCGCTAAGAAGCACTGGTTTTTTTTTCTCTTAACCTCTAACATATATATGAAGCCCTAACAACACAACATGATACCCATTTTAAAATTCCATAATCTCATTCCGTCTACTTTCTCTTATTTACTTTAAAATCCCAAAATTCAAAATTATTGCCCTGATTCCCATCAGAATTTAAATAAACATTTCCCATTACTATATTACACATCTCTGTCATGCCCAATTTGCATTTAAAATATTTAAATTCATAAAATTCTCTTACACTAACAAACACAATACAACATAAGAAAACATAGTACATTAATAATTCAAAATAATTCTCTATCTCTCTTTCGACAGGTAAGTATATTATATTGTTTATCTTCACCCCTCCTAACCTTTCTCTCAATTCATCATAATTACTTTTTAACTTATATAATTCTATCTCTCCCTCCATACACAACTCTCTCTCTTCATAACACCACATCACACTCTCACAATTATTATAGACAGAGGGTACAACATTATACAACATCAATACACACTTCAATTCATCTACTAATACGGGTCTCTTACCCTTCAAAAACAACATTTGTGAACACTCTGGTTCAGAAAAATTAATGGAAAAATTTACCCTCTGCCCGCATTCAACTACTATATTATTTTTCCACTCTCCCTCTACTTCATCAATACACCTTAACATCTTATAATCACATTCCACAAACTCATCAGTACTCTTTGATATGACATTTTCAATTATATTATTATTCTCATTATTTTCAACATCATTATTATTTATTAATTCTTTATCTGGCATCGTATTTTTACATTTGTCACTACAATTTTCATGTGTTTTATTATCTCCCACACATATACACTCTCTAGACTCCTGTATTTCTCTACATATTTCGTTCATTCGGTCTTCAATGCTACACAGTGAATTAGTTAATACATCGAACTTAGCATCATTTATGTCAAAAAGTTTATTTAATTCTTTCTCATTTATGTCAAAACGACTATTCATGTCGCTACTCATTACATTAAATTTGGTCTCAAAATTACTATTCATTTTCTCGAATTGACTGAGCATGATACTCATTATATCACTATTATTCTCTTTCTTAACTGAGGTCGGCGTCGACTGACTCGTTACGCCTTCCATTATTCTCGATTCAGTCTCGCTTAAGTTGCTATTTATTCGACTTTCAGTTTGACTATCAGTGAAACTGACTTCATTGTTAATATTTTCATTAGTATTCATCATTTTTATTTAATTCTTACTTATTTATAATACACATCTATCAATCATATTATAACCTTACTACTTATGTTTACACATTTTTTAGTTACCTTAAACAACCATTCTGCTCTTCCAGTAGGCCTATATTTTATATAAATTTCTTTATATAAAATTGTCCCTGTTCGGGCGCCAATGTTATGTTTTATTTTATGATCCCAGGTAGGCCAAAATGCCACGTTACAATCTATATGAAACACGTACACGTGTCAGTAATAATGTTAACAATCAAAATTCAAAAGCATTACACAAAACGCTTTTTGGCTATACATAGATACAAATGGATTTTGTATAAGGTTACACATGACAGCCTGTGGCAGACACTGAAATATCAGATGACTAAAATATTAAGCGCATAGTAGACTAGAGCTTAGCTTCAAAAGTATTAATTAATAATCAGTAGTACACAACAATGTTGTAGATCTACGTTCCAACATCTCATGAGGTCAGCTGTTTCATTAGCTGCGTATCAAGTTTCATTGTTGTAGTCAGTGCTGGATTTACCACTAGGCCAATTAGGGCCCGGGCTCAGAGGGGCCACAAACTAGTTTTTTTTAACTGAAGTTTTTTTATTAAAGTAGGAGGAATTTTGATTTATTTAAGTATGACTTTTTGAAATTAAATGATCAATTTTTGTTAATAATACAAATGGAAGACAGTTCTTATTTAAATATTGTGCGCTTATTTTTAAGACGTTGGCATCCTTGAAAACTAATCTGCGCTTGCAAATTTTGTTAAATTTTTTAGTTAAATTTCTGAATAAGCTTAGTTAAGTTACTGTACTAAAAAATAAATTAATTTGCTCAATTCTTTTGCATGGTTCTTAATATTTGGAAAAGTCTGCTAAATGAAAGCATGCTTTTTTATAGTAGCTTACTGGTTTTAAATTTGATAGTATTAATCTGACATCAAATTACTTCTGCAGTATGCCTATATTACTTCAAAGTCACACCCGAGGGGGGGCCGCTCAGAAAACTTGGCCTTGGGCCTCAAAAATGTTAAATCCGGCACTGGTTGTAGTGTCATTAGGTTTGTTTTTATAGCCATTTGTAATAAATAACTCAGTAGAAAGTCCCGCTCAGTTTCGTGATCACTACCGCACAGAAGGGGATAATGTCTCAGGTCATGTAGTGATGGGAGATATCCTACTCCACGCTTGAGACTAAACAACAGTCCCATGAATGGCACCACTCACATTCTCTGGCCAAACCCAAAAACTTCAAACTGATGCCTGTAACCAAAAAAGTCCTGGCAGTGGTTTTATGGGACTAAAAAATAGAGTCTTCTGATTGCTGAGTGTAAATTATCAACATTCAAAGGTTCTAGGAAACTTTAAAAAAGTATAGTGACCTATACAGCCTGCTGACTAAAGGTGTGTGTCTGCTCGATAACATGTGTACATTGTGCTGTGAAAGTTTCATCGATAGGTATTGGATCACTCTCCATACAGTCTGGACCTGATTCCATCTGATTTTAAATTTTTCCTCAAATTAAAGGAATTTTTGGTTGGAAGTGATGTGCAAACCAATGACAACACCTAATGAATTGTCACAGACTGGTTCAAAAAACAGGCATGAAATTCTTCATTGGGGTGGGGGGGTGCCAATCTCATCTCTTGATGACATAAAAAAATGCTTTAAGGTGTCAATGAGAATGATGTTGAAAAAGAGGTTACGATGTAATTTCATTGCGAAAACAGTGATTGTGAGTTTAAGTGTTGCCGGTTTATGGAAAAATGATTCATACTTGAAAAATGACCCGCGTACACTGACAAGAAGCTTTGTAAATAATAATTGTATCTTATGCTATTAAAAGCACAACTATTGTAATTAGCCTCAGACAATTTTTAATTCATTCACATCTGAAAACTACATTCTGGCCCTCAGGCCTCACCTGTTTTGCATAATGTTATATTGATTATTATATAATTGAATATGACCCTGCCATTCTGTTGACATTTTTAGTTCCCAGATCACAATACTGTATGTTGTTGCCTTGGTATTATCGTATCAGCCGCATAATTGGATAAATTTTGAAAATCTCAACAAGAAGTTATTGAGGAGCATATATTTATTATACGAGGTATGACAATAAAGTTCGCGGACTAATGCTGTAAAAATCATTTATTGAAAAAAGTAATATAATTACACATTGCACCCTTCAAAGTAGTCTCCCTGAGCTGTAATGCACTTCTCCATTCGCCTTTTCCAGGCTTCAAAGCACTCGTGAAATTGTTCCTCTGTTACCCCTGACAGCGCCTCTGACAAAGACTCTTTAATGGCCTCCAGAGTCTGAAAATGTTGCCCTTTCAATTTCTGTTTAATTTATAGAAATAAAAAAAAAAAAAAAAACGGGGCCAAATCCGGTGCGTTGTTGTGGTGAAGCACCCACGACTGGTCTTGCCACAAATCGGGTCTCTTTCTGCGAACTCTTTCACCCAGACGTTTCATTACTTCCAGGTAGTAAGCAGAATTAACTGTCTGGCCCTGGGGAACCCATTCTTGGAGCACAATTCCACGTGAGTCAAAAAAACCATCAGCATTGCCTTGGTTTTTGATTTTGACATCCTGGCTTTTTTCGTCCGTGGCTCATCAGGTTTTTTCCATTCCATGCTCTGCTTTTTTGTCTCAGGATCATACTCGTAAATCCAAGTTTCGTCTCCCGCAATCACGTTTTGAAAGATGTCTGGATTCTCCAACCAATCTTGACGAACATGCAAACAATTTTCCTTTTGTTCACCTGACAATTTTTTTGGAACAATCTTTGCACAACACTTTGACATCCCCAACTCTTGTGTGAGGATGAGGCGCACAGTTTCTCATTTGATTCCGGTGACCTCAGTGACGTCTCTGACTGTGAGGTGACGGTTTGAGTTGATGGCTTGTTCAATTTTCTGCACAGAAACATCATTTCGAACAGTGGAGGGGTGCCCCGAATGTTCATTGTCCTCTGTTGAGGTTCTCCCCTCTCTGAACCCCACCACCCACTTGAAGAACTAACTTCTTTTCACAAGACGGTCTCCGTAAACAGGGTTCATCATTTTAAGAATTTCCGAGTTCGTTTTTCCTGCTTTCACAAGGAATTTCATCACAACTCGCTGCTCTTCAAAATCACGATTGATTTCCATAGTCACAATAGCAAAACACATGTGTACAAAAAACAGAGCTACACTCAACACGATGTTGTCGAGAGAACTGAAAACAATTGCATGACTGCATGAAATGTCAACAATCGCTGTACCACTGCTGCTGCTCCCAGTGTTGCCATCGCGCTCACAATAAAATGAGTTCGTGAACTTTATTGTCACACCTCGTATATGTACAAAATGTGTGTGTGTGTGAGCACGCGCATACGAAACCTCCAGAAATTGTAACGCATTTATTGATGGCCATTGGTCTCAATGTTTACTTGCACGTTAATTTTTCAGTAAGCATGCATGATGATAGCTTATATGATTATTTCATAACAGGTTTCATTTATTACAAATCAAAATGATCAAATTAAAAATTATATATGTAATAATTATTAACATTCTGAAAATATATATCTCTTCAAACAATGATTATCTCTTTTTTTTCTTTAAATGATATTATTTCAAATCACATATATTGTTACTAAACCTTTATCTGAGTTCCGTTCTTATCATATACCTTATATATAATTGTATCTTAAACTCCACTGTTGTGAGCCAATTTGTAAACCAATTGTTTTTTTTTGTTATTATTTAAATTGATTGTCTTGTGTTTATTTAATATTTATGAAGTGATAAGTGGTCTCTCTTAAGCACCGTAATGTCAGGTTATTTGTGAAGAAATAATATTTTTTAATTGGTGATATTAATCAAATATTAAGAATATCTCAATATTATACAATAATTTAGTACATTCTGAAATAATAACGTTCAACACCAGTTGATTTATTGGGTAATTCTATGGTTATTATTCAGGCCTAGTCTGCATCAAGTGTTGAGAGAGGAGAGTAAAATCCTTAAATAAGTTTCTCTTCTCTTGGAATTCAACAGCTGTCCGCAGGCTAGCGCTGTGGTTCACAGTCAGCTAGTTATTGTAGGTTAGTTGTTCCGCTTACTGTACTTCTCACGTTACTCTCTATATAAATTACAACTCATTCAACATGCACTAAATATTATACAAATAATAAGAAATCGCCAATTTCAAGAATGATTCTTTATTTTATATTTTTTCTTTGAAAACAAATGTTCTTCCTTCACTAAGATACAAAAATCGATCGTACTGGAATTTATCGATTAATTATCGAATTCAGGTTTATATATTACTTTTATTTATTATTGTTTTTCTTAAACACAGGGTATGAAGGTTCTTTTGACTATCAGTAAGGTCAGAAAATGCAAAAATTGGACTACAAGGTATTACAATCTATTACTAAATTCTTATAAATAATATTTAAAATAAGTAGAGTTTACCGTCCGATGACACAGTTACTTGTAATGGCCTTGCCCAGATAACCTCGTGCTTCGAGATGGTTGATCAACGCCAAGATACAGATGTATAAATCCTCGCCAGTCTTCACTCCAGTTTCGAAATAAAGTTTGGAGTCTTGGTCCTGGGATGATGGAGAAATGCCAATCCTTACTCTTCGCCAATGTCCAGTTCTTGTGGTTACGGGTTCCACTGTATTTTGTGTCGGAATATGTTTTCTCTATCGAGTCATGAAAGTGAGGTTCAAGTACAATTTTAATTTCTTCTTTCGTCCTTTAGAATACTGGATTACTTTAATTCATTCAGGTAGTTATTTATCTTCATTTGTCTATTATTTAAATTTAATGATTACTCCTTTTACTGGGTTTAATTGGTATAGTTCTTCCTTTAGACTTTCGTCAATTTTAATTGATAGGCTTAATTGTACTCTTTTATATATGACCGTCAAAAGTCAGCGAGCTCTCCTTTTGTTAGTTATTATTTAATTTTGTTGACTCATTAATTTATTCTATATAATTTTCTCATTTTTTCTAGGTTCATAAAAACTAAACTGTCCTCATTCATGGATAACAATTCAATAATCGAATAAACAAATTTTATTCCATTTTGTCGTCCTTGACAACCAGTCTTTGTTCTCTTATTGGATAATATTTATAATCCTAGAACCATAATTAAACAATGTTCTTGCACTTAATAAAATACTCCCTTACTAAAGTTACATTATATCATATTAAACCTTTACATATTTTTTGTTATTAAATTATATACATTTTGCTATCGTTTCCTCTTAATCTACTTAGTCTAACAAGTACCATTTTCTCATTACAAAATACCAATTTTAGGCATAACTGTTCTATTACATTTTAAGATTTTATTTTAATTGAAGTTACTTATTTGCTATCAATAACTACTATTGATTTCTCCTAACTTATTACATTACACTTAGTGTTTTTACAAATTTTGTTACCTAACTTTTCTGACCTGACTTCCTATACAATGTCACTGGTTTATGGCCTATCATTACATTTTTATCTCATTCTGATTTTAATTTATTATTACCTATATTAGTATAGAAGCCTTCATTTGTTTATAACATAATTACAATAAACCCTTTGGTATCTTATTAACAATTATTGCCTTTCTGGCCAAGTTTACAATTATAATCCACATACTAAATAAGTTCATGTATACAAAATATTTAATCTTAGAAAGTTTAACACCATATATTTGTTAACATAAAAATGAAATTAACATCAGTTAATTGATATTCTCTTAAAACAATTGCTTCACCTGCTACATACAAAAAACAACATAAATACCATGATAATAAAACAACATGATAAAACATAATAACATGCACATTTTTATAAAATAAATTATGCACTAATTAATTAGTCTCTTCTCAGTTAATTCATTAATTATTCTAAAACTGTCTATATTATGTTTCACATTACTTGTCACTATGTTTATCGTTTACCCTTTTCACTGAACACTTAATAGTTTGTATTTATATACATTCTTATTTTTTCTTTTACCTTGTATTCTTATTTGGGGATTATTTATTCATTTAATAATGGTTTATTTTTCTGACCTTTTATTACTACGGACAATTATTATTTTTTTATTTTTTAGTTTGAGAATTATAAATTTTTTATGTAAGGTAGGGTACATAAAAATAATATCATTAAAAAAAATATAATATAATTTTTTATATTTTCGTTACGTTACAATATTCATTAATGTAAACTGTTGCATACAAGTAGTTATAGCCTGAAAGAAATTTTACTAATTCATTCTGGCAAATATTTTAGTCTGTGTGTTTTCATTTTTAGATGGACAATACAGATGAAAGGTGCTGAAGGTACATTATATGAAGGTGAAATGTTTCAGCTACAGTTCAAATTTAGTCCAAAATATCCATTCGATTCACCCGAAGTAAGTATACACATGTAATAAATAATTCAAGAGTTACAGTAGATGTAAAAGTAAGTAGGCCTGTAGTAACCTATAGATGAAAGTGAAAAAAAAATTGATTTTAGACTTATCATACTTTACAGTAAGAGTTAAACGCAGTGATAATAAACATTAACAGACTTAGTGATATTACCGTTGCAGCAGTAACGATAGCTTACAGTCAAGTTATATATAAGGGCCTGCCAGGCATTCCTGAACAGCAAGCTGCACCAACCAAATGCGTGAATTACCCCCTCTTACAAGTATAGCTAAGTTGTCTAACTAATGAGAAGAGCGGGGAGATGACGCGATGACAGTTCACTGCCTCACTTCCATATTATCTCCATCTCTGTCACACATATGCTTCCATTGTTCTTGCCAGTCTTTTTGCAGCTGATGTTCACACTTTGAAACACTGTAAAAGACTAGTGTGCACATGTGCAAAATAAACGAAAATTTTGTTAGCCTCATAATAAACATTAACAGGCTTAGTGATATTACCATTGCAGCAGTAATGATACAGTCAAATTTTATGTAGCATAAGCGAACATAAGCTTTCATGGCTGGTGTTTACACTGTCACGATTTTCTGGGCTGTTAGGCCGTGGTCCAGATTGTCTATATACACTTCTATACATTTCATCTATGCCGATGCACCACATCTTCAGTGATGTGGGAACACAGATCAGATCCACATGTGTATGAATACAAACAGGCTGTTCTATCCCGTTCAGGTATTTCTGTTTATGTGTTCTTTTATATGCTGGTTGGATATTATTCGGCCTATCACTTTGCTTACATTTTTTGATTGGGATGGCTATCTTACCATGTTTCAATGCTGGTAAGATAGCAGTACCCAGTAATTATTGGCACTAATGACTCCTCTTTCTTATTTATGCTGTGGTCACAGTGCTTATGTATTTCAATCGCCTCCTTCTGCAACTAACCAAAGCACCATTGACTTGAGGACAGGATCTGAGTCTCTCCAAACAGGTCTTCATTAGACAGTGCATGTTCTACTATGGCATTTGGCCCAGACGGCAGTCACTGATGTGCTGTATTCACCAGTGCAAGATGAAATGCAGCATCAGCACTTCTTAGCGCTCTATAAACACTGGCACACACACCAGCATGCCAGCAATGGGAAACAGCATTGAAACATGGTATGATATCTGAGCCAATCAAAAAAGGCGAGCAATGTGATTAGCCGCATAATGACCAACCAGCACCTTAAAAGAATGTTTAAATAGATGCACGTCAATGGGGAATACAAATAGTAGTCTTTGTTCGTATTTGTAATGTGTTCCTGCACCACTGAAAATGTCCAACATGGGTACGGATGAAATTTCTGTAAGTAATACAGATGATATGGACCAGTGCCTAACAGCCCAGAAGATTATGACAGTAAAGTACCATACTTTCTTTGTAACATGAATGATGTGAGTGTGACAAGATTTCTAAATTTTGTTTTATCCTTATGTTAGTTTAATCAAGTAGTTACCATCTATTTACCTTACTAATGTACATGTTCCCAACCATTGTCCTGTTGCTCATCTGACCAAGATATTTTCATATATGGAATTTTTGAATGTACATATAGGGCCATAACTTTATAAAATATCAAGCAGTAACAGCAGCAGGTCATAAGCTTACAGCATTGTGGCTCACTTTTTCAATATATTATCAGTGTAACATAATAATATAATGTTGATAGCAATAGTTATATTTACATGTTTAAAACCACTTAAATCTTGTACTGTAGGTGTCATCATTTTATTTTATATTTTAAATGTACTCTTCCAAATCTAAAAATCAAAAACAAATTTTTTAAATACTGAACATTTATCTTGATTGACTTCTCTACTGGATTCCAAGATCTATGTTTCTCAGGTGGCACAGTAAGAATTTCAAACTTCAAAAATGGTGAGGCAGTCAGAATCGCAGGTCCTCTAAGACCCCCCCCCCCCCAGAATTTAATGGCAATCTCCCTCTTACAGGTGGGTATATTTAAACTAGAATGAGCAGCAGAAAATGTATGTATATGTATGCAGTCGAATAAAAATAAGAATGTATCAAACTCAAAAACAGTGTTTGGCTTATTTGCCTATATATCACAAAATTTAACAGTTACACTGTCAAATTTCAGGTAACATTTGTTGGATCCAACATTCCAGTTCACCCTCATGTCTATAGCAATGGCCATATTTGTTTGTCGATACTGACAGAGGATTGGTCACCCGCGCTGTCTGTACAGTCCGTTTGTCTCAGTATCGTTTCTATGCTTAGCAGCTGTAAAGAAAAAGTAAGTCACTGTCACTGTTAAATTATTAGTATTTAATTATTACTGTATAATGTCAACCATTTGTAAAGAAATATTTATGAGTAAGTGTCTATTCTAGTATCTGCGCTTTTCAATGAATTGTGAAACAAAAAAACATCTTTCCATTAGTTACAAATGGTCCATTCCTCTGTAAGTGTAGAAAGTACAATATGTCACTGGATTAATTCAGTGACAGTATTTTTTGGATGGTAATTATTATTAATTTCTTAGGAGATATTAAGTACAATTAGTTAGGCAAAACTTGGATCAGAAAGAGGAAAAATCAGTTTCCTTTGATCATAGAGCTTAAAGATTAAGGCTGAAAATAAAAGTATAGATATTAGTAAAAGCAATGTTATCTATATATTAATACGTGAAGAGAAAACTTTGTACCCCTTTTTAAGCATATTGCGCGCACGGAGGAGTGTGAGATTTGGCATAGTTAAAGTTTATATGGAGAAGGAGTGCAGAAAGCTAAAATTTATATATAATATGTGTTACAAATACATTAAATTAAATAAAATAAAACATTCATTTGCACTTGAAAATTCATTTAAACTTTTTCAAACAATGGTAATTGTTAAAAATAAAATAATTTTGTTGCCAGGTAATAAAATTATAATTTTTTCATTTTAGTGTATGTTCATACTGCCAATGTCAAACACATAATAGTCTGTGGTCAAACAGTCGCACAGAGTAGAGATTGTCGCCAAAGAATTTTAAAATGTTGCCAACAAATAATTACTGACAGATTGACTGAATGAGCTGTGAATTTTGTGTGATTTCAAATGTTCCTTTTTCAATAGTCTGTGGAGTGTATGTCAAGGCAAAAAAGCGTTTATTTTATATTTTGTATATTAGATATCTGTGTTTTATATATTAATGTGCAGTTGAAAGTGAAATACAGCTTGCTTAATATACACCTGTTGCAAAAGGAAAATTTTGTAGCAGCAATTTGAATTGACTTACTCTCGCCTAATTATTATTGGTGGTTTCAAAAAAGTGAGTACATTTTATTATTTTTAAATTAAACCCTGTCTAATCTTAGTTTCAGTAATTTCTTTACATGTTTTTTTTTTTACATTCAGATATTCGCACCTACTTCCATTATGCCTCGACATAGAACATTGACAGGTCGGAGTGACAGACAAAGAAGAAGGGATATATATTCGCGTGAAAGTCAAAATGATAATAGACCAAATGCAAATTTAAATAGTGTAAATAGTATAACATTGACGGGTCGGAGTGAGAGACAAAGAAGAAGGAATATATATTCGCGTGAAAGTCAAAATGATAATAGACCAAATGCAAATTTAAATAGTGTAAATAGTATACAAAATGATGAAATTATTTTGAGGGATACATTTAAATGCGCACTGAATGTCATTCCAAGAAATTTTAATACTTTTGATTGTGGATTAATGCATTTACAATGCAGGTTTTGCAATGCAAAACATTTCGAATCTGAGGTCACTTTAGGTGAAAGGACTGCATTCACTTCATGTTATCATAAGGGTAAAGCAATATTACCGGCCTTAAGTCAAAATGAATACTTTAAATCAATGTATGATGGACTGACTTCAAATGAACCTTCAATAAAAAGAAAGTCAAAAAATTATTTTGAAAACATTCGTAAATACAATTCATCATTTGCTATGGTTAGCTCTGAAGCTAAAATTTCGGATACAGTTATGTGTGGAGTGTATAATTTTAAAATACATGATGTTTTTTATCACAGAATAGGTCCAATGACTGCTGGATATGGTCGCTTACCATGTTATGCGCAATTATATTTTTATGATGTTGACACTGCTGTCAATTATAGATTACGTGAACACTATAATCAAACATGCAATAACAATATAATGCGCAAAATCTCTCTTGAATTGGAACGCATTAATCCTTTCGTTCGGTCATTCATTGCAATGAAAGATCATTGTCAGAGTTGAAAATCAAAATAAAGAAATTTGTATGCTCATTAAAGTAAATCGTGATTTAGATCTACGCCGTTATAATGATGCAGTTCAAACTGATGTAGCAGTAATATTTAGGACAGTTGATGGTGAGCCACCCTTTGAACGAAATATGGTTTCGTTTTCAAAAGTTAATGGTACCATTAAAAATATCTCTGTTTTGGATTCATCATTGGACCCTTTAGCGTATCCATTACTTTTTCCAAATGGGGATACTGGGTGGCATATCAATATTTCTCATTATGTACCAACTACATCTAATTCAAGAGCGCCTAGAAATAAATTAACCATGCTTCAGTATACAGCCTATCGACTTGCAATTAGAGAAGATTTTAGCATGTTGCACCATTCACAAAAATTATTTCTGCAGTGGATAGTTGATATGTATGTGAGAATAGAGGGCACAAGGTTACATTTCATTCGACAAAATCAAACAAGTCTTAGGTCTGAAGTTTACAACAATTTAACAGATTATTTAGAATTGAACCCCAATGCCAATAATGTTGGCCGTAGAGTAATTTTACCATCTTCATTCAATGGATCTCCAAGAAATATGTATCAGAATTATTTAGATGCAATGTCAATTGTACAACATTTCGGAAAGCCTTCTTTGTTTATTACAATGACTTGCAATCCAAGTTGGCCTGAAATAGTTAGCAATATTGGTGTAGGTGAGTCAGCTAATTTTCGACCTGATATTGTTGTGCGTGTATTCAAGTCCAAACTGAAAGCATTAATTGAGGGCCTTACACTAAAAAAAATCTTCGGTAAAGTTGAAGCACTCATTTATACAATTGAGTTTCAAAAGAGAGGATTGCCTCATGCTCACATTTTACTCTCTTTAAATGAGCAAGATAAAATTGTTAACACTACCGATATTGATAAAGTTGTATCTGCGGAGATTCCTAACATTCAAACACATCCTACATTACATGAATATGTTGTAAAACACATGATGCATGGTCCATGCGGTGTACTTAATCCAATTTCTGTATGTATGAGAGATGGAAAATGCACAAAAGATTATCCAAAACAATTTAATGAATTTACATGGGAATCATTAAATGGATATCCATTATACAGAAGGCGTGATAATGGTATTAATGCTGAAGTTCACGTAGTTGCCTCGACAATCGTTATGTTGTACCATACAATCCGTATTTACTTGCCAAATTTAATTGCCATATAAATGTTGAAGTATGCACTACAGTTAAAAGTGTTAAATACATTTATAAATACGTGTATAAAGGCTATGACAGTGCATCTGTTGAATTAGGTTCAGAGAGAAGTGAACCAGGTCAAGAAATACAAATTGATGAAGTTAAAAATTTTTTAAATGGCCGTTATGTCGGATCAACTGAAGCTGTATGGCGCATCTATGAATTACCAATGCATTTTCAATCACATGTCATCGTTAGACTTGACATTCATTTACCACGTAGACAGAATGTTTACTTTCGAGAAGGGCAAGAACGTCAAGCAATTGAAAATGCAAGACAAACAAAATTATTAGCATTTTTTGAATTGAATCGATCAGATCCATCAGCACATGAATATAAGTATATTGAAATTCCTTTGCATTATGTGTGGGAAGATTCCCGAAAAAATGGGAGAAGAGAAGGCGTGGAGGTGATAAAATCATTACACGCGTATATGTAGTATCACCAAAAGACATCGAACTTTTCCATTTATGATTGCTTTTATTACATGTCTGCGGTCCAAAATCATTTGAGGATATTAGAACATACAATGGAATTATACACACTTCTTTTGTTGAAGCGTGCCATGCTCGCGGCATTGCTTCAAATGATAATGAATGGCGCGAATGTTTAAATGAAGCAAAAGAATTACATTCACCAAAACAAATGCGAAATTTATTTGGTTACATGTGTGCATTAAATGTGCCAGCCAATGCATTGGCGTTATGGAATGAATTTAAAGTATATCTTAGTGAAGATTTTTTGAGAGATTACAACGAAGAAGTATCCTTTAACACAGCTCTATTAGAAATTGAAGATATTTTGAATGTTCATAATTTGTCATGTCAAGAACTTGGTTTACCAGTTCCCACGTATTCGCAGAGAACAGACGAAGCAAATGGTATTGATCCAATAGAACAAGAGTTTCTGTTTTCTGAGCATTATGAAACTGCAAATATTGAACAGCGTAATCTAATTGATCATGTGGTTCGTGAAGTTTTGCACCATGATACTGGATCTAATGTTTTTTGTTTAACCGCTCATGCAGGTTGTGGAAAAACATTCACACAAACAGCAATCATTCACAAATTAAATTCGCTTAATCTTAGTTGCATTGCAACAGCGTTCAGTGGCATAGCTTCAACTCTATTACTTGGAGGTAGAACTTTACACAATGTGTTTAAATTGCCTATACCCATTTTGGAAAATTCAGTAGCGAATATTACCGCAAATAGTAGCTATGGACGTTACATAAATTCATCATCATTGATAATTATTGATGAAATTTCTATGTGCCCACTGCAAGTGTTGAAAATCATAGATAGATTATTGCAGGATCTATGCGATGAAAATGATAAACATAAACCATTTGGAGTGAAAACGATACTTCTGTGCGGTGATTTTCGGCAAATCTTACCAGTTGTCCCACATGGATCACGTGCAACTTTAATTGAAAATTGTGTCACGAATTGGCATAAATTTGTTTATTTTCATAAAGTAACGTTTACTCAAAATATGAGAGCCTTACCAAGTGAAATAGAATTTGTCGAATTCTTGAAAAAAATTGGTAATGATGAAGCCCCACAATTCCCTCAGTTTGGTGAAAATATTATTGAAATACCTCAGCAATTAATAGGAGATGAAAATAATATTATTAATGAGGTGTATGGAAATATTTCCGAAAACATACTCTCAGATAACATATTGAAGTGAGTTATTTTAGCACCTAAAAATGATGATTGTACTTTATTAATACTGATATACTTAATCGAATACCAGGTGAACAGAAAACATATCATAGCTACGACAAAATAATTTGTGATGATGACAATGAAATCAATAACTATCCAGTAGAGTTTTTGAATTCTTTGACTATTAGTGGTTTGCCACCACATAAGTTAGTATTGAAAGTTAATTGCATCGTTTTACTGATCAGAAACTTAAATACAAAGGAAGCATTAGTCAATGGAACAAGAATGCGCATCAAGTGTATGCATCGTAATGCTATTGATTGCGAAGTTTTAACTGGAACCACACGCAATAAGAGAATTTTGATTCCATGTATAAATTTAACATATTCCGGTACTGTTTTACCATTTAACTTTCAAAGAACTCAATTTCCAATTATACCTGCATTTGCAATGACAATAAATAAGTCTCAAGGACAAACATTCGAAAAAATTGGAATTTTATTGAGGCAGCCAGTTTTTATACATGGTCAATTGTACGTCGCAGCAAGTAGAGTTCGATCATTCGATGGTTTGAGATTTTATATTTCCGAATATAATGGCCAAGGGCATTTAGCAAATGATGAAAGAGTTTTTACAAAAAACATCGTTTACACAGAAGTTCTGAATCATCAAATTCACTTTCAAACTATTTTAAGTTCAATGGACAACATTTATTTTTTTAACCGCCCGGTTTTTTGATTTAATGAAAAATATATGAAAAAATACGAGGCACGTATTTTTTATTTCATTTTTTTATTTTGTATTCATTTTTTATTTAAATTTTATATAATTCGAAAAAGATAGGCAAAATAACTGTGTAGCCTTGGCGAAACCTGGTCAGTATGGCAATAAAAAAAAACCCAAGGAAATGTCAAAAAACGCGTTATTGCTTTTTAAATATGGCTTAGCCAAGCTAAACCTCATTTTTCCTATCTTTCATATTTTTCAAATAACTCGAAAAATAATGCATAGAAAAAAAAAATAAAAAATTGTATAAGCTTTGTAGTAGATAATCTTCAAACTGTTTTCGAATTTTGTACCTTACCAAAAATGAAATGTAATCCACTGGAATTGAAAACAATGTATCTTATACTTCTATGAATGTCAAGTCTCATTTTTATTAGCGTTTATTTGATTCAATAATAACATGAAAAAATTAAAACTGACAATGAATTATATCAAAAAATAAATACGAATACAAGCTGTAATTGTGTTTTTTTTTCAACTGTTACTAACATTAAATTTTAAATTTCATAGGTATTGCAGGGAATTAAGGCAAACAACACACGCTAATGACGTATTTGTACACGCTCGCAGCTGACGTAATAGAACAAAATTCAAAAAAATGATATGCAATGATTATAGAGGTATACTCTTTGACAAAAGAACCTCAATAACGTTCAAACTTAAAAATTTAATGAATTACGGTCGAATTTCGACCACTGGGCGACCACTAGTAATAATAAATCCTTAAATTCGTAGTGACCGTCAATCAATGAATTTTTCGGTGAAGGGTTTGTGAGGATCGGTCAAAAATTATAACACATTTAAATTATTTATGTCGATTTATTGTCATCATCAGGACCTGTGTATGAATACAAAAGAAATGTCAAACACAAAAGAACAATTATTTAAGTGAACGTGTTTGTGTACGTGAGTGTGTATGGGTGCATATGTGTGTATCCTTGTGAAGGAGTTGAGATAGTTTGTTTTACATCATCAAATGTTTTCTTTAAAGACGAGAAAATTATAATATCACAGAACTTAATTTATACAATATTACAATTTAAATTACTCATAATGTAATTAATGGTATATAAAAGCAGTATTCAACAATTAAATATTAGAATTGGTACAGAAAATGTTTATACATATACCTGTCAGCATATAGCATAGTAAAACGTATTATAACTAAATACAGATTATAGGGATGTTCAATTATATAATTATTAAAAGTTATTTTTATCATGTTTAACTAACTACTGGTATTAAAAACACCGTCCTTAATTTAGAGAATTCTAAATTACACAGTAACTGTAGAACTTTATGAACTTACATCAGAGAATTTTTTTATGTAAATTAAGGTTGGTGCCCTACCCAGATATCCATTCTATTATTTTGTCTGCTTATCATCCATTAACCTTACAACATGATTGAGCAGAATTCACTTCATATAGTTTAATAATTAGGTAGTGATACAAAAATTGTAGTTACAGTTCTATCTTAAAATTAACACTTTACCTCATATTGGATTAGTATATTACCATACAAATCAAATCTTAATCTTGTGTCCATTGTTAGTAGCCATTGCAGTGGTCCCTTGACTGTAAAGTAGAGCGGTGGTAGTAGTAATAACACCATTCCATATTTTAGATCAGTACTATAAAAATGCCATTATTTTGATAAGGGTAACAGTAGATTTCTATAAATCCATGTCCCCCCCCCCCCAAAGCATGACATTGCCTTGAAATTCCTTTCAGCCAATTGTTACTTACTTTACGTGGACTGAACGTTCCCCAAGAAGTAACAATTATATATTATTTTGCTAAACATTATGCCACTGATTTGTTATAATATTATTATATACTGATTTTGGTGGATGTATATAATAAAATTATATATTAGCCTGCTCGTATTGTTACCGTATAGATTGTTTTATTAATTATTAAATATTTTGCTAAATATCATATTGTGTGTGCAGAAAAGGCCACCAGACAATTCGTTTTATGTGAAAACTTGCAACAAAAATCCAAAGAAGACAAAATGGTGGTATCATGGTAAGTAGATAAAATAATTTTTTTACTATTAATGTAGTGATGTGTGGTTTTTATAAAATAAAATTGTAAGTATATCAGTCTTGTGAGTGCTAGAGAATCTTTGTTGTTGTCACTTCTTAAAACATTAAGATCCAATAAGTACACATACAGTAAACCCTGGATTTAATGGACCTCAGTTTAACGGACTGCGGATTGGAAAAAAAAACAAAGCATGATAATGTTTTTAGGCTTTTGAAATGTATAATGTGCATAAACTGCAGACTTTCCTGATCTGGCGATATTGCTTGGCTATCACAGCATTCTTTCGTTTCTTTTCTTCTTGTTTCTTGTTTTGAAACACACAAATTTTCTCATCTTCAATTGTATTCGATGAGAACGGAGTATTCATCAAGAATTCATTTAATTCTTCACGATCCCTGTCTTTGCGTTGTCGTTGACGCAGGCATCGCACACGTTCAGTGGAAGACATCACGACGGCTAACACTGAACAATATACACTGATATGCATCTTATTTCACTGTGAAATATTCGTCCATCGGCTATACAGCAAGCATTACAGTGGCACGTAATTTTTCATTTCCCGTAATCTTTACTGTTACAGATTTGGTTCCCTTTTGGTCCACCGTAAATATATGTAAATAAAAAATACGGGCGTTTCATCAGCATTTCCCATGTGTTCAAGTGAATAATTATGCTTCTTGCATAAATGAATGACAAACAGCGGATACTGTAGGAGTTTTTCTTCGTAGTCACTCGGTAGTTTTAGGGCGAGTGATATACGTCATTTAAGCGCAAATCCATTTCGCCGCATCATTCGTCTTATACACCCGAAGCTGGCTTTGAAACTGGAGACTTTTAATTCTTCTGCGATTTCTAAAGCTTTTATTTTAAAACATGTCTAGTGACAGGGAGTCCTTGCTTTCTTAAAAGCCGTACGTATTCACAGACGCTGGACTCTACTGCTACAAAATGCCCAACTTGAGGTCCTGTGAATGCTCGTTGCGCAGTATTTGCATTTAAAAGTCGTTCCTTCTGTTTTCTCCATCGTCGAATACAGGATTCATCAATATCGAATTTCCTTGCGGCTTTGCGATTGCATGTTTTTTCTACATTTTGTATCACAATTAATTTATAATTCGCATCGTACGGGTTACATTTAATTCGATTTGACTGCGTGCCTTTAGTCTCCACAATATCACTCATACCGCAAACGCCGAATGAAAACAAAGTACAGACAAGCGATGTTGTCGCTGTTACAATAGAAAACCACACTGGCAGTTTACCCGTTACTTAGAAACATGTTGCTCACACTCCCTCTACTCATCCTTTGACTTGCTGCCTACAGAAGGGTGTGAGCATGCGCGCGTTCGCATGCACTTACACTTTATCTTCCTATTCTTTCTTCAGTTTGCTGTTAAAACATTCGGTTGTAGTCATAAATCATAACGCCAGAGTTAACTACAGCCAGGCAAACTGCTGTTGCTTAGGCAGTAAACAACTCATAGATACCAAAAGCTGTTCGTCCCGCCAGAAGTCAGTTATAACTTCGAATTTCGTTAGTGCGTGAATGCAAGCCGCAGGCCAAATTAGTGACCATGTTTTTAGGAGAAAAAGTGTGGCTTGTATTCGGAACAATACGGTATTTGCATGATATTAATAGTATTAAAATTTCAAGTGTTATAGGCCTATTTGATTTAAATATATCCTCAAAAAACAAAATTTGCGATTTAACGGACTTTCGTTTTTATGGACACCCCTCAGCCCCAATTAGTCCGTTAAATCGAGGGTTTACTGTATATAAATATTAAGAAATACCTAACTTGGAATGATTGAAAGATAATGAATGCACACCACGGCAATGTTAAGGATAAATCATCTACTTGGACTGCTTCCATCTTAATATTTTTCAGTTGACGTTTCGATCCCTAGAGTCTGGTTGGTTGTTAAGTCTTTCAGCCTCCACTCAGAGCTTCTGAAGACCATCCCAGATTCTATGGATCAAAACATCAAGTGGAAAATATTACGACGGAAGGAATCCAAGAAATGGATTGTAAGACTTTTAGGAGTTGTAAAGAATAGCAACATTATGTGTTTATTTTACTTATATGCATGGTGTATCTAAAAAGTAACGAGATTGATTATATAAAATTAATTTTTGATGCATCAAAGTAGTTCCATTAGCAAGCCATACACTCAGGAAGACATTCGTCTGGAAACAGTACTGTAAATCTTAATAGGGTGATGCCTTTAGATGGTCCGTTACAATAGTTCAGATGTTCTTCACACTTAGAAAATAGCAACCTCAGAGTTGGCTTTTCATTTTTTGAAACAGAAATTAGTGATATGAATTTAAATCAGTGGAGTAGAGGGGCTGATATACTTTTTCATGGCAAGTGTGATGTGACATAGAGTATTACAGTGTCAAAGCATCCAGGAATCAAGAATCTCTGGCAGGACTCAGATCATACTCTAAAATTTCATGAACAGGCTAGTAATTTAAATTTATTTCAATCGCTAGCAGAAACACACAATACAGGCATTTTTATGCAGTTAAATTGTGCAAAAATAGACAAACTGGTGGTTTTACTGTTCACTACATGTTTTTTCGGATAATCCAAACAGGCGACAGTCCCAATTAGTTCAGATTACTATGGGTTCTACTGTATATGCTCTCAAGGATTTCATATCCTGTTTAAAAAATCTAATGTGCATACTTTAATATCAAGATTCTAAGAATGCAAACTGATGTGTATTCAAAGCATTTAATTAATTTTTAAAAATCAAAAACAAATACTAGAACATGTTTAAATATAAAATGAGCATCACATAGGGTCCACCACGCATGTTAATCATGTCACTTCAGCATTACCGTATTTGTCTGTAACTGTATTTGCTTCCTCTGAGACAACTGCAGAGCCATTGTTCTACAACACAAACATAAACAGTGACTGTTCAGATGTGCACAGTGAGGTAAGATCTCTTCTGATTGGGCACCAAATTACATCTATTCTTGAGATACTCTAAATAGCTGGATGCTTTGTTTGTAGATAGATCTTGTTCACATTAAGCTTGAGCCAAGCAGTTTAGTACAAATTAGAAGAAATATCTGTTATCGTGTAAATAAATAAACTTTCCAGTATGTAATTATTATATTTCAATCATGTATGTGTGTGTTTGATTGGTTGCAGATGACTCTGTATGAGTGGTGGGCAGAACCAACAAAAAGCTGTATGTGATAGTGCCTCAACCAAGGCAGGACTTGGCTTCTTTATTGCCCACCAAATTTTATTTTACAATTCTTTTTAGCGTTAAAAAAATAACAAAATTGATTGTAAACACAATAATACTTTATTATATATATATAAATTTTGGTGAGTGATTATTGTAGTTACATAGTTTGCCTTGTGGTTACGATGACGAAGCAAAGTAAATAATAATAATAATAATAATAATAATGTAAATATGATAAACTACTATTATTATTACCATTCAGTAATTAACAAGATACAAAGTTACTGGTTTTATTTTTATAAATTAAGATTAGTGTTTATAATTATTTATTTTGTTATTAATGTATAAGAAATGTATTAGTAAGTAGAAAAATGTTTGAATTTGGTTTTTTATAGTGGATCGCCTGATATTGATCTAAGTCATTAGGATGTGTAGCCGTTGCCTTATCTGTAAATTTTACTACTATTATTCACGTAATTCTGATCAGTGAAGAATTGAGTTGTCTAACAAAAAAATTTATATTTTGATTTGGATTAATGTTTTCCATCCATATATACTGCCTGCTCTTTGTCAGTAGGATTAGAAAAAGTTTTTCTCATTTTGTAATCACATTGTAATTTTACAGTCATATTCAAATGCATATATTTCGTTCTAAATTGTCCATAATAACTACATAATAGACATTAAAACATACATAAGTACAGTTGTTTTATTTGTGTAATAATACTGATATTTCATAGGTTATGGAATTGTTTTTTAGGTCTCTTTACATATGAGCTATTTTTTTTAATCAAACTGTTATATCACCATGTAAATGTTATTTCCGGAAAAGACGTTAATGCTGTTTATCTTAAAATCTTATACAATTTTTTACTTTTTGGCCACAACCATCCCAACATTAGTTTGTTAGGCACAAGCCTTGTTGAAGCACTTAGACTCGATATTCCCATGGCAATTAAACGTTGTGAAAAATTTTCAGATTTTTATAATTCAAATGAGTAACATAAATAGTCAAATAAATTCAATAAAATCAGTAAATGAAATTGCAAAAAAAGCAAAGACTGCCTCTAATGTGACTGAAAAAAATCAATCAGCTTAACATAATATCTTGTTCGTCTTGTACTCGCAAGAGACACAATATTTCATATTTCACAGTTCATTTGCAGAATCTTAGAAACACTTAATTTATTTATTTGCAAATTTTAAATGATTGTGATAAATATTTGTGGTGTGATTGAGGTTATGAATTTGTACCAAATTTCATGCTATATTGTATGTTTACATGATAATATGCTTAGTAAATAAAAGTAATTGTAAAGATGATCCATTAACACTGCTTGTAATTACCAGTACAGTCCAATCCCAGTAATCAAAAACAAAAATGTTTTTGCTACATTGATATTTTGTGGTATGGAATTAATTAATATTTGATCTATTTTATAACATTGTAGTATTTTACAACTGAAATGAAACAGCTGCCAAATGAAATTGCATAATTATTATTTGATTACTGTATTTCCTGCATTTTGGCTGTATTGTTTATGTTAAAATTTGTGTGAAAAATATAATGTGACCATCATGCAAAACACTCGAGTTTTTGTTACATAATCGTTTTATGGAAGAAAACAATTTGTTCCTAAACAGTAAAAATTATTAATTTAGTTATTCACTACATTGTTGATCAGTAATATTACTTAAATTATAATTACTTTCATATTTTAAATAATTAGGTTATTAAATAAAATTGTAACAACTGTAACACACTTTCCAGTAGATTACCGGCCAGTTTGTTCAGAGGTAAAAAGAAAACAAGTTTTGAACAGTTTTATTTGTTTATTTTTAAGAAAAAAATGATAAATAAATGTTACTTGTAAACTTTCAACATCATGCTGACTCTTAATAAAATCCTTTTTTTTTAGTTTCAAAAAATTTATCAATTTTTCAGCCACCATGAATAGCATAGGCAGGATTCGGGAGTGGCACTCCCCCCCACAACATCTATCAAATAAAACAAATCAGTGAACCATAGCTTTGTGGAGTATTTCACAAGGCATGGGAAGGCTTTTCAGATCTACTTTTCTTGCGCAGTTTAATTTTTGCACCTGTCTGTTCAGAGGTTAGCATTCTCACTAACCCACCTTTCCGCCTCATTTGGAGGTTAAAATTCTTGCTAACCCGCCTCTCCGCCCCGTTCAGAGGTTAGAATTCTCGCTAGCCTACCTTTCTGCCCGTTACATGTCAGAATTGTCTCCAGCCTGTCTTTCTGGGGTAATGCCAAGGCTTCCACCTGAACACTGCCAATAATTCCTGTCCATTCTTGTGCCGAAGACATTGCCCCCCCCCTTGCCAATTCCATAGGTAAAAGTCCACCCATGATGAATAGGGTGTTGTAACCATTATGCAAGGGTCTCAAATGTACACATTGAAATATGGTATATTCAAATGTTACACAAAACTTTAAAATATTCATTGAAGTGAATTTTTTAATCCAATATAAATTGTAAAACTGTTATCGCTGAAAATTTTCTTGCCTCTTTAGAGAAATAAATATCATAAACACGCTATATGAAGATTAGTTTACTGCTTGTTTTAAAATTGAGACATTTTTTCATTTCGATTTCACGATGTAACTGTCTGTTGTTTTTTTGGGTGGAAAAAAAATAGTTTCAGATTAATGGAAATGTCAGGTTGCTGGAATTCATATATTACAGAGATTGGACTGTTTGGTAACAGATATATTGAAATATTAAAATATATATATGTAGCATTCAGTTGTACACAGTTTGTCACATCCCTTGTAAATGAATGTAAAAGAAAATAGGCAGTACTACAGATATTTGTGTTGTGGACATATAATTTTCTTTTTGCAGATGTAATTAAAAATTATATTAAACAAAATTTTAACAGACGGAAGAGGAGAAGCACTTGTAAATATATAACACAGCAGTTTGTATAATTTAAAAATTGCTTTCCCTGTAATTATTATTTATTAACCTTGGTGGGATGTGTTTGTTTATATAAATATATACATTTTTTGTGATCGGATCGAATGTTGTACATATGAAAACAATTTCTGTATAGCGTACTTATGTATCAGGTAATTAATATTAGATGTGAAAGATTTTCCATGTTTAGAAGTGTTGGAATTTTGTTTATGTATAAGCATTTCTGTTAAAAATGTTTGGTAAAAATTCTACCCTGAACTGTTTTATGTATATAATTTCTGTGTCTTGTGTATAAAATTTTAGGTACCGGATTTATAGCAGTAAAGACATAGAATTAAAGCAGATATTTACATCGTTTCATAAGAATTGTCATGCAGAAATTAAAAGTTAGTTTTAAATGATTGTGTTAAATAATTTCACCCTTTCCCTAAAAAACATTAATAAGTAATAAATAAATACAATATGTCAGTAAACTGTTCACTTGAATTTTAACATTTTTGAGATTGGGCCCTCTCGGGTGTAGCTTACAACCGGAAACTGCAAATTTTTTGCTTATTTGTAATTTTTAAAGTTAAAAAACTGTTCAGCTTTCCTTTTATGTAAGATAATCCTTCTTTAATTTGGTATGTTGCTCAACTTGTCCGTTTTTATAGTTTTCACATTTTTAGTTTTGTGTCCATCTTCGTTAAAAAAAAAATTCTGTTAGCACACATACAACACAGGTCACATTTTATTGGTAAAATTATGTCCCTAAATCTATTTATCTAGATATCTTAAACACTAACAAATACTGCACAGTTATTTAGAAAAGTAAAAAAGATAAATACGTTATAATTTATTTTAGTATGGAATATTTTGAACCACTCTGACACACACAGAGAAATGTTACAAGCATGACAGTAATATCGAGTTGATGAAACGTACACATGGTTCTTCTTGCACATTTGGCACAACACCACTGCATCTACATCCGAATCGTCATTGTAAATTTCATGAACAAATTCATCATCTAAGTCACTATCACCCATTTCAGAACCAGATTCATTCGCTATCGGTTAAGTTCCTGAATTAGCAGGTCTCGTGAAGCCATTGATAATAATAAAACTAATACTAATAAAATTAGAATTGAACACAAATAAATGTTCTAAAAAGTTGAGTAAACAATGATAAACACACCATGAAATGTACAAAGGTTAGCTGGAAGCATAACCTAATTGTGGTAGTGAACAACAAACAGCTGTCTTGTAACGTATACAGAAAATGTGCTATAATTCATGTTTCATAATGCTGATGCCATCTATGAATTTTTTTGTGAACTAAGAGTTGTACGGTCCTATTACAGCTGTTCACGGCTGACTATATTTTGTTAATGCATTCTTCGTCTTAATGCTGAGCGAGTTAATGTGTTCTTGGTATTGAAAGTGTTAATAGTTGTTTCTTTCGTTTTTATTAAATATTTAATCAAGTAATTTTGAAGCTTCATAAATACAGTGAAGCGGGAAAATTAAAAGTACCCAATTTTTCATGAAACATTTATTATCAGAATTTTTTTTTACAGATTTGAGTTGAGTAAAGTATGCCATTATTTTACTTTTTAAAAATAACGCCGCTCAAGTGAGAGCCATTTCTGTGTAAACATTCTTCTAATCTTGACCAAAAATTTTCCATCACTCGACGAAGCAGGTCAGGTTGAATCCGTGCAATTTCTTGTCTGATATTCGTTTTTAATTCCGGTATGGTGTGCGGTCTATCAGTGTACACCCTGCTCTTCAGAAATCCCCAAAGAAAAAAGTCGCATGCGGACAAATCTGGGGATCTTGCAGGCCACAAGATGTCGCCATATCTGGATATGAGTCCGTCCGGGAAGAGTGTTCTTAAAGCAGCCATGGACACACGAGCAGTATGAAGCTGTTGCATCAAAAATGTTCTGACCATGTGTGTGTAGCGGTCTGCATTGACAGTTGTGGTGTTTCCTCTATCGTCTTGGAAAAAATATGGCCCAATAATGCCAGATGATGAAACTGCACACCACACCATAACTTTCGGACTATGTAATGGCTTTTCATGCAACTCACCTGGGTTTTCATCATTCCAATATCGACTATTTTGTTTTTGACATGATAATGTCTTATGGCTGGGGGTCATTTGAAAATTTCTGTAACGCATCACGCTGCATGACGTCATCATTTACCAGCCGGGAATCGTTAACTAAAACCGCGACCGCTAACGTGCTAACGTCCGTCGCAGATTAAAGACCTAACAAGCAAACAACACTGCATAGCTGTAGATAGGTATGTAACCAATCAGTCAGTCAGTAACCATAATAATGTTGCGTTTAGCTGGCGGCTGAAAGACATTATCATGCTCTTAAGCTTTTACCATTTGGTAAACGGTACTTTACATTTTTTACATATCCATTCAAATGAAAATGTGCTTCATCTGACATAAACATGCGGTGAATAAAGTTTTCATCATCATTCGCTGAAAATCCTGCGAGCCAGTATATCGCCATCTTTCAACTCCTGGATTACTTGAATTTTGTAAGGATGAAAAGATAAGTCTTTATGCAAAATTCGTTGTAATGATGTGTCACTAATGTTTAGTGCGGATACATGTTTCATTGCAGAACGTTGTGGACTACGTGTCAATGCTACTCGAACTCTTTCAATGTTTTCCCCTGTTCTTACAGACCTTGTTGCTCCTCTATGCTTTAAGTTTAATGTGGAACCAGTTTCTTCAAACTTTTTCACCCATGACATAATTGCATGAGCGGTCGGCACTCTTCCATGTCGTGGAATATTGAAATGATTATGAAACAATCGTACACAAGTCACCATTCTTATAAAACGATTTTACGCAGAAAGCACGCTGTGCACCGGACCACTGCTCCATGTTTAACAAATGGCATTAAATGTAAAACAACAATCGAAAACCTCCACGCCCTCTCGTGAGCAGAAAATGAACTATTGGACTTTCAAAATTTCCCGCTTCACTGCCGGACCCTGTATATACAATAAATGCTTAACAAAATGTATGTTTGGACTATAGAAATGTAGCATAATTTTGTTACAAAAATTAGACATTTCTGTTTCCAGTTTTCTGTAATATAAGTGAATATATTATTTCACAAAAGTAAGTACCAAAGTACCATATTGAAGTCAGTTGTATCACAGAAGTGTAAACCACCTGTAAGTCTATAACGGTATTTTCATTTCCTGAATTTATTATAAATTTAAAGATGTTTACACAGAACATTTGTTTAATATAATTAAAGTATACTTAACTGTAGTCGTAAAAGTCAATTATTTAACAAATTTTAAAAGAATATATTAAAATTTAATAACAGTATACATAAGTGAATTACTTTGTAAGTATAGAGTGTCAAAAAGAATTGGTATTTACCAAGGAATTATGCTTGTGAATGTGAATTTAACGTAATAACAAGAATTGTTGTGTTTGGTGATGCAAACGTATATTTAAATATTTTAATATCCCTTGTAAAGTGGGATTTCCTTACGAATAAAGTAGACATTTTTTTGGTTGGAATAGATTAAAATTAAGTACTTCATGTACTAAAAGCTGTGCTAAAATTCTTGGACAAAACCCTGAATTATTATATGCTATCATAGCTATTCTGTAGATCCTGTGGACGAGAGTGGTTACTTCACTTATACTTGAAAAAAGAGTAATCGAACGTCCTCAGTGTCAGTCAAAGTTTTGATGATTTGATAAAATATTAATTTTTTTAAAAATTAGAGATGAAAATGGTACTTCTCAAAGCAAGTTTCACATTATCTTTATTAAAGCTAAGAAAATTTCTTTTCATTTACTTTCCAAATCTTACTGATTGATGAGTTTTATTAAAATAGTGGGGAACTGAACAAAGCCAAAAAATGACTTTTAATGCCTCCAAAATTCCATACTTTTAGTGTCTGTATTATAGTACAATATAAAAAAGTACTGAATTATACTGTATAGAAGGTGGTTGATTCAGCTCTAAAAAAATGTAAAATCTTGTAAGCTTAGAATTATTTGATAAAATAATAAAAAAAGTAAGGTATTGCAAGCATATGAAATTAGTTATCAACAAGAGACTGTCAAGTTGAGTCCAGTGAGATAATGTTTTAACATTGTTGTAGATATTTTAAGTGTTTTTTTTTGCATTTGTGTTTTCTAATTAATACAAGGTAAATTAGGGGTGATTTGAAAAAAAAAAATAGGTTTTGTGTATATTAAACATGGCATACTTTCATGGATACTAAAAGTTAAGCATCCTTGGGGCAGTTCTAAAAGCAGCAGTTGAATTAAGATGTTAAAACTGGTTTTAAAAATGTATTTAAGAAATATAGATTTAATCAAAACATACTTTATCAAGAATATAAATTTTAAATGGAAGTGTTTTTGAAAATTGTTTCTGCCACAAAATCATTACCACTGCCACTAGTGCAGCCATTACTGCAGCGTTTTGTTCCTAAACTCGGTAGTATAGTAGTAGATGAGGATTCTGCCTCTCAACAGAAGATATTGACAGGGATGAATTAAAAAGTAAAAATAAATCTCTCTGACTATTAAATAGGTCAATCATATTTTACCTTTTTTAGATTCATAGTGAAATGTTAGTTGTTTATATTTTCATTTAATGGATATTTTAATAAAAAGTATACAAAATATTAAACTGCTGCTTATATTTAAGAGTCTTTTCATAACATTTATAATCATTATAAATTGCAAGTATTATTTCAAAATAATGACTATCTCAAACATAATATACTGTTTCACTATTTTGGCCACAACTTGGGCCAATTTTTACAGATAAGAATGTGACAGATCCAGTTTGAAGAGAACTGAATCATACTGTTATGTATGAAAAATTGTTTGTGCAACTCTTAGTATTTCAGTAAATCAGTGTTAGAAAATGAGGCAAACAGTAATTTCAAACTATACAATCAATACTGTATTGTTATCCAAATTGAACATAATAAAATATACATTACCTGAAATCACTTCAACATTAAATTTGTACTTTATCATTTTTATGAAAGTATGTATACTTAAACAATTTTTTTTAAAAGCATATTTTTTATCTCTTCACACCCTAATTTGAGGATATTTTATCAAGATTTTTGTGTGCAACTTTTAGTACATTCTAAAGCAGTGGCGAGGCGTGAGTTTTTAGAATGTGTATGCGGTAATACCTACTTCAGCCATCAACAAATAAAAACTCCTTCTTCTCTCTCTCTGTGTTATAATCAAACCCAGCCAACAGTGTTAACAACAGATAAGAAAAGAGTAAATATTACAGTTTTTCTTTTTTATGATGAGTGACGTCTGGTGGTACTGATTCATCTGTTATTTCCACTTGATTAAATCACATAAAGCCACAGAATCCATAAATAAACACACTGCAAAATTATTTATTTAAAATAATTTATAATATCTTGTATACCTGTTGTTTAATGTCATACGTAAACAATACGGATTCATAATGGTAAATAAAATCGTCCACAACTACACTAATTCATTCATTGTAACGGCTCACAATAATTTATTATTTACTTTATCGTTAATTATTACGCGTTAGTTGTAGGAGTAATTTTTTAAACGTTAGTTCTATGCGTCTGGTTTTTTCAACGATAAAGTCAACAACCATATCGTAAAAAGCAGAATTAGTTTTCAGTTTCAAAAGAAGCGCTTTTTCAATAGATAACACTATCAGAGCCGAGACCCTATATTCAGTTTGCGAGTTATGCAAATACGTTTTTATCCTCTTCAAGGCTGAAACCGAACTGTCTGTTGAAGAGCTTGTAACTGGAATTGTCATTATAAGGTTTACAAGCATCCACACTTGAGGAATGGTGTCACTCAGATCTGCTGATGTTAACTACTTTGATACTTTGACAAGTCACTAACACTATTTTTACAAAACTGCTCATTTGAATAAACTACAGAAAGCTCACTCCTTAGTAACGGAAAATCAAAATACTGGCCATAAGAGGGTTTTAGAGATTCAAAGTGCTCTTCTGGAAACTTTTTAGAAAATTCTGGAAAATTTCGTGATTCTAGTAGAGCGATAAAATGAAGTTGACCTATATCTCCAAACCTCTCTGATTAAGTCTACATTTTACTGAATCAATAATTTTATAATACAGCCTACGATAAGAGATTTCCAAATCCGACATATTATCAATACGTAATCTTTTACTCCTGTGAGCACTTGTAGGCTTGTCCTACCTTCCTGTTGGAACATTCTGAATTTCATTCCGGTCACTCCGGAATTTGTTGTAGTTATTTCTTAAATTATTAAGATATTTATCAAAGTATTCAACGCGTTTCTTACAAAAACTAATTTCAGAACTTTTTTCTGTAAAATTTTGAATATGGAATCCGTCTGTGGTAGTATTGAACCAAACAGATGAAGTAAAAATGTGAAGTCAAAATCTTGAAGAGTAGCTAGAAACCTTATTGCTTCAGTATAACTTTCGTTGTCCCACTTATCTCTGTTCTCAATCATAGACTCAAAGAGACTTATGATGTCAACCCTGTGTTCTATTACAGTGGCCACTAGTCTGCTGTTGCCGTTCCATCTAGTAGGTGCAACTGATGGAAATTGCTTCTTTACTTCTTGATCAAGTGCGTGAGTTCATCTGGATGATTTTGAAAAAAAATGAAGCTAAATCAGATAACGTGCTAAAAAATATTTTACATTCTTTAATGTGATCTACAGAATTTTTCAAGACCAAGTTCATTTTATGAGTATAATAATGGATAAATATTGCTTGGTTGCACTTACTTTTGACCAGGGCCTGTAACCCTTCATGTTCACCAGACATAACTGGAGCACCATCGTACGTTTGTGCAACTAATTTTTCTTCACAGTCGTATTCAGTCAGGACATTAAATACGTAGTTTGTCAACTCGTTAGCTGTACGATCGTCACTAAAATCGCTAAAACCGATAAATCTTTCCTGAACGGCTTCGGACTTATCAACTAACAAAACACAGTTGACACCTGGCACATATTTGTGATAGGCCTATCTGTTGTTTCCTCCATTATTATTGCTACAAAGGGACTTTGTTTTATTTCATATTTTATTTTTGTTAATAAGACTTGAGAAATGGAGTTAATCAAGTCAATTTAAATATTGCTAAATAAACCAGAAAAGACTAGAGTTTTTAAGGTGGTTTCTAATGTTCCGTCGTAATTTTGTAACAAATTTAACAGCCCTACATAATATCCTCAATTTGACGATACCACAGATTCATCATGTCCACGAAAAGAGAGTTCATTTTCAGCCAAAAATACACTACATCAATTAGACAATGAAGAATGCACCGGTTTTGTTTTACCATGTCACTGTGCTATTTGATGTTAATTTTAAATTGTTCACTAAGAGCATATTCAATTCTGGTTTTGCCGAACTGTTTTTAAGCAAGAAGGGAAGCAACATGACTCTATGAAACCTTATGGCGTTTTTGTAAATTAAACAAATTCTTCAAATCAGAAACTCTTGAATTTGTCCAGACATTTTTTCAGTTGAAAAAAGAATGCATGTCCAACAGTATAATTTTGAAGTTTTTCTACAGCCGCAAAGCCACATTTTTACTTCATAATGTTGTTCCTGTAATTGTGAATAACTTTTTGTTTTTGATATTAACGTGGGAATTAATGGGGTTGGTCTACCGCTAGAAATAATGTTCAGTTTATCTGTAAAACTTCTATTACTGAATGGCTATATAAATAAACTTTCAATTATACAATTGCACTCAACTACACTCACGACGATGAAGTTCCCGCCACAGGCTGTAGTGCAAACGAACTCATTATTAAACTTTACACAACACGGTCTGCTTACGCACTAAGCACTGCACTGTACTGTATATGCAGAAACAGTAACGCATAGCGTTACAGCTATTCACACAGTGTGCTAATGTAGGGAGTGGGAGCGCAAGTCAGAACGGCTGCCTGTTCAAATCTGCTGCATGGGTTAATGACCGCTATCGAGAGAATGTATTCGTTAGCTACAATGCATACTACTGTGCGCCTGGTTGTAAACGGTAATGCTTTATTAACTGTCGATACCGCTCAAGTGAAAATTAAGATTTGGCTTTTGAGATGACAAACTTTTACGTCTCAAATAATTTAAAATTAATAACAAAACTATATAAGATTGTACATACAGTTTTAAATTGTATGCGCCGCATACACCGCATATATGGATGCTTCGCCACTGTTCTAAAGAATATTTTTAATCTATTGCAGCAATAAAATCTTATGTTCTTTTTTTCTGAATTAGCCTCGAAAAACGGATAATTTACCCGTGTTGTGGCCTTCTGATTAAATAAGTTCAAGGGATGTTCATGTCAATCTGGGACTATTAATTTTTAATAAATATAGAACACATTTATGATAGTAAAAAATACTTTTATTTCTTGATGTAATCCCCTACTACATTTATCCCAGCGTTCACTAGTGCTTGGATACCCGCAGTGTAGAAAGATTTGTCGTTACGTCGAAACCAAGATAGGACTGACTGCTTCACCTTATCGTCGCTGTTGGAATGTTGGCCTCCTAGGAACAATTCAAGGGCCCGAACAGGTGAAAATCGCTGGGAGCGAGGTCCGGACTGTAAGGGGGGTGTGGCAATAACTCCCAGCCAAGATCTTGTAGTGTGCATGTCGTGCGGTGGGCGATATGCGGTCGTGCATTGTCCTGCAGCAAGAGAACGCCTTTAGTGATCGCACCAGGTCATTTTTTTCTTGAGAGCATTTGCATCTTGAAGAACTTTGCAGTAGTACTCACTGTTAATATTGACTCCACGGGGTACAAAATCGACGTGAATTATACCATTTTTATCCCAAAAATTTTGAGGCCATAACGTTGCCTGCAGAAGCAATTGTTCGAAATTTTTTGGGAGGTGGTGAGTCCACATCCTTCAACCGTTTTGATTCCGGGGTGAAATGATGGACCCCGTTTCATCGCAGGTAACAATTCGATCGAGAAAAAGCTGGCCTTCTTTGTCATAGCGTTGGTTTAACTCCTTGCAGATTTGCAATCTTCTTTGCCAGTTGAAAGCAGAAAGCTGTCTTGGTATCCAACGTGCACTAACCTTACTGAAGTTCAGACGTTCGTGAATGATTTTGTTTACAGTTCCCACAGACACATTTATTTCTTTTGCAATTTGCTGACAAGTTATCCGTTTATTATCAACGATCAATTCTTCCACTCGCTGAATGTTCACGGGAATGACTACAGTAGGCTCCGAACCACCTCGACAGGGATCGTCACTCACTGATGTATGGCCTTTAAAACGTTTGCATCACTCAAATGTTTTACTGCGACTAAGAGTCTCATCACCGTACTGTGCAAGGAGTTGCGAATACACTCACCAGGTTTTACACCTTCTTTCACGAGAAATTTCATTACAACACGCTGTTCCACATGTGCATTGGACGGCATGTTCTTTACGACTGACTGTTGTTATTGTTGAACGTGTAAACAATACAGCGCACCATGCGGTAATAGCTGACACTTGTACTTCATATGTATGACCAACAGACTGCGCCAGAATCTCCATTTACACTCTAGTCCAGTGGTTCCCAACCTGGGGTACGCGACGGACCACTCAGGGGTACGCCAAAAATAAACAGTAATGGTGGATGCTACGTATTTGTCTCTGACAACGCACCGCCAGTAACCTGTCATCTACTCGTCGCAAGCCATGCGCCGTGCTTGCTCAGTGGCAGCCGTGGGCGGGCGGGCACACCCCCTCCCTTTCACCCATCTTAGTTAAATCTAGCCCTGCCCCAACCAATCATAACCTATTTTTCAGTACGCAAGTTGCAGCGACTTCTGTTTCGCCTGCCAATTGCAAATCACTTTAGCTTTGTTCTTTTCTTTACTTTGTTCTCTTTCTCCAGAACATTCTTGAAACACCCACAGACATTATGAAAACGGGAATATTCTAGAACTGATTGAAAACATAAATGCAAACCACCTCAACTCAACAGTAGTTCGTGTTTCTATTTGACGTTGCGCGGCTAAGATTCTTAGAAGGTTGTTATGTTCACTGTCGAATAATAGTTGTGTTCGTGTGTGGAGAATATAGTTTTGTGTGCTATTATTTTACAGAAGGTGGCATTATTGTGAGATTTTTCCCATACATTATTATTAAGTGTACTCCGTTATGGATAAGTGGTTAAAAACTGGAACTCTGAAAAACGATCACCCTGCAGTGTGTAGTGATCAGGTACCTAGTAGACCTGTTTCCCAGGGCATATCCCAGGACATGGTTGTTATGCACGTAAGTGATAGTAGTAAAACTCACATTTCAAGTACTGAAGCTGATCAGAAGAAACGGAAATATTCAGACGAGTATTTAAAATATAGATTTTCATTTACTGGGGAGGAGGAAAGTCCGAATCCATTGTGTTGTATGCGGGGAGGTTTTAAGTAATGGTAGCATGAAACCCTCTTTACTTATGCGCCATTTAAACACTAAACATGCTCAGTACAAAAAGAAAGAAGTTAGTTTTTTCGAGCGACTGTCAAAAAACTATAAAAAAGATGCACATGTTTCATCATATCTAGTGGCAGGTAATAAAGACAATGAAAATGCTGTTGAAGCCTCTTACAGAATTAGCTATCACATTGCTAAGCGTGGTAAAAACCACACAATTGCTGAGGATTTGATAGCTCCGTGTATAAAAGATGCTGTACAATGTATGTTCGGACAGGACTGTGTTCGCAAAATTAACACATTCCCGTTTTCAAATAACACAGTTTCACGAAGAATTAAAGACATGTCAGACAACATTGAAGAAACGGTAATACAAAAATTAAAAAATAGTCAATTTTTTTCTATTCAAGTTGGCCTATCAATCTTACTTTTTACTGCAAGGTATCTTAATGACAATAACAATTTTGAAGAAAATCTTTTACTGTGTCATGCGTTGACTGAGCGAACTACAGGGGAAGACGTGTTCAACGTGATTTTTAACTATTTCTGTAAAAAGGAAATTAGTTGGGCCATTGTTGTGGGATTTGCACTGATGGCGGAAACTCAATGTCTGGCCGCAACGTAGGCCTTCATGGACATATAAGAGAAGTGGCTCCCCATGTAGCATGGAGCCATTGCTGTATCCATAGGCAAAGCCTTGCATCCAAAAAAATCCCGACTAAAATGAATGACGTTCTTAATGAAACAGTAAAAGTTGTAAACTTTGTCAAAGCCAACACAACAAACTCCAGACTGTTTAAAGCACTTTGTGAGGAGATGGGTGGTATTCACTCCACATTGTTTTTGCACACCGAAGTAAGGTGGCTTTCTCAAGGAAAAGTCCTCACACGATTATTTGAACTCAGACATGAACTACAAGTCTTTTTTGAAGAACATCCTTTTTATCTGGCTTCAAAGTTTCACAACAGTGACTGGCTTCAGCAACTTGCTTATTTAGCTGATATTTTTTCAGAGATAAATAAACTCAACTTAGGGTTACAGAACAGCTCAATAACAGTATTTAAAGTTTCAAACAAAACTGAGTCCATGTTAAAAAAATTTGACTTTTGGAAAACCTACGTTGAAAATAATCAAGCTGAAGTTTTTGAAACACTGCACGGCTTCTTAAATGTCAATAGCCTGGACCTATCTCAAGAGGTCGGAAATAACGTAGTATTACACTTGACAGGACTCATGGTTTCTTTTAGGCAGTATTTCCCTACACGTGAAGATGGAGACAACTGGATTGCAGACCCGTTTAATGAAGACAACTTCAAGACTGCCAAGCTATCCATTCATGAAAAGGAAAAATTAATTGAAATTTCAACAGATTCTTCGTTAAAGTCAGATTTCAAAAAGAAAACCCTTGGAAATTTCTGGCCAAGCATCAGTGAGGAATATGGACCTCTAAGTAAAAAAGCACTTCAAGTTTTAGTACCATTTACTAATACTGAACTAGTAGAGAGAGCTTTCTCTTCGTATTCTTACATTAAAAACAAATATCAGAACAAGCTCAGTGCAAGCCCTGATTTAAGAGTGTGCTTATCAACATTTGAACCTGATTTCAAAATGCCAAGTCCGTCAAAACAGGCTCAATGATCTCATTCATAATAATGTACTCTACAAGTGACAGGACATTATATCTTAAATATTTTAAATGTCTTATTTTTCTTCGCACGTAATATGTAATTGTTTTATTTATATTTGATTACACAACATAAGGTACTGTAAAATACAACCATATTACAATTGTTTAGTTTTCAATATACAGTAATAGTTTTCAATAAACTGCAAAATAAAAATGCCTTGTTGACTATTTTATTTCTATTTTCCCAAACCCTCAAAAAACTACCCGTGCACATAACTCGTGAGATTGGTTCAAAGCTCTGAGAAGCATCTGTGAGACTTGTTTTGTATCTGCAATGTAAATAATAGGTGCCTACAACAAAAACAGCTGTTCCAATATTAGCATTAGTAACTAAAAGAAGTTCGATCGCACAGCCATTTCTCAGGGCTCTGAACTAATCCCGCGAGCTATATATAGTAATGGCTATTATTTTATTAGCCTATATCTTCAAAACACATGTAGGAACTACTAAAATTGCACTATATTTTGACATTGTTGAAAATGGTACAAGACAAGAAGTGAAATATAACGCAGTTTTAATAATTTTTGTACTTTATTTTTTACTTCCATATTCCTTAAGAAATGGAAGTATGGTGATGGCAAAAAAAATCGTGTTCGAGATTATTGCAGATTCTGATTGTACTACACTCACAACATGAAAATATCGGTATGGAGAACCATACATGACTTCCATATTCTAAGATTTATATTTAAAATCATTTTCAGCCAAACAGCCAGGCTGTGTCTTACCTGCCTTTTTATTGCTGTATTAAATGAAAAATATTATATTACATTAAAATGAAAAAATTATAATTTTATTGCCTGGCAACAAAATTATTTTATTTTTAACAATTACCATTGTTTCAAAAAGTTTAAATAAATTTTCAAGTACTTTACTCTTGTTAAAACGTAAAAGGTTGCAGGTAAACTACCCCTTCCCCTTAACCGATCTTCACCAAAATCGAAAGTCATTGAGACCTCTACAATTCAGGGACGTATGCAAAAAATTATTTGATTCTGTTTGAATTTGCGGCTGTTATCGTTTGCCATAGAAAATACGCTTGATAAAAAAACGTTGCAGGTAAACTACCCCTTCCCCTTAACCGATCTTCACCAAAAACAATAGGTCTTGAGTACTCTACAAATCAGGGCTGTATGCAAAACATTATTTGATTCTGTTTGAATTTGCGGCTGTTATCGTTTGCCATAGAAAATAAAACGTAAAAGGTTGCAGGTAAACTACCCCTTCCCCTTAACCGATCTTCACCAAAAACAATAGGTCTTGAGTACTCTACAAATCAGGACTGTATGCAAAACATTATTTGATTCTGTTTGAATTTGCGGCTGTTATCGTTTGCCATATAAAATACCCTTGTTAAAAAAACGTTGCAGGTAAACTACCCCTTTCCCTCAACCGATCTTCACCAAAAACAATAGGTCTTGAGAAATCTACAATTCAGGGCTGTATGCGAAACATTATTTGATTCTGTTTGAATTTGCGGCTGTTATCGTTTGCCAAAAAAAAAAAAATTTCCCTTGATAAAAAAAACCGTTGCAGGTAAACTACCCCTTCCCCTCAACCGATCTTCACCAAAAACAATAGGTCGCGAGTACTCTACAAATCAGGGCTGTATGCAAAAAATTATTTGATTCTGTTTGAATTTGCGGCAGTTGTCGTTTGCCATAGAAAATACGCATGATAAAAAACGTTGCTGGTAAACTACCCCTTCCCCTCAACCGATCTTCACCAAAAACAATAGGTCTTGAGTACTCTACAAATCAGGGCTGTATGCAGAAAATTATTTGATTCTGTTTGAATTTGCGGCTGTTATCGTTTGCCATAGAAAATACCCTTGTTAAAAAAACGTTGTAGGTAAACTACCCCTTTCCCTTAACCGATCTTCACCAAAAACAAAAGGTATTGAGAACTCTACAATTTAGGGCTGTATGCAAATAATCTTTTCATTCTGTTTGAATTTGCGGCTGTTATCGTTTGCCATAGGAAATACCCTTGTTAAAACATAAAACGTTACAGGTAAACTACCCCTTTCCCTTAACCGATCTTCACCAAAAACAATAGGTCTTGAGAACTCTACAATTCAGGGCTGTATGCGAAACATTATTTGATTCTGTTTGAATTTGCGGCTGTTATCGTTTGCCAAACAAACAAAATTTCCCTTGCTAAAAAAAAACCGTTGCAGGTAAACTACCCCTTTCCCTCAACCGATCTTCACCAAAAACAATAGGTCGCGAGAACTCTGCAAAACCGGGCTGTATGCAAAAAATTATTTGATTCTGTTTGAATTTGCGGCAGTTATCGTTTGCCATAGAAAAAAAATCTACAGACAGACAGACACACAGACACACACACAGACACTTTTCGGAAAACGACTTTTTTTCATGTTTTGAGTGTAGTAGAATCAGAATCTGCAATAATCTCGAACACGATTTTTTTTGCCATCACCATACTTCCATTCCTTAAGGAATATGGAAGTAAAAAAGTCGTTTTCCGAAAAGTGTCTGTGTGTGTGTCTGTCTGTGTAAATTTTTTTTCTATGGCAAATTCAAACAGAATCAAATAATTTTTTGCATACAGCCCATTTTTTTTGTAGAGTACTCACGACCTATTGTTTTTGGTGAAGATCGGTTGAGGGAAAGGGGTAGTTTACCTGCAACGGTTTTTTTTATCAAGGGAAATTTTTTTTTTTGGCAAACGATAACAGCTGCAAATTCAAACAGAATCAAATAATGTTTCGCATACAGCCCTGAATTGTAGAGTTCTCAAGACCTATTGTTTTTGGTGAAGATCGGTTAAGGGAAAGGGGTAGTTTACGTGTAACGTTTTATGTTTAACAAGGGTATTTCCTATGGCAAACGATAACAGCCGCAAATTCAAACAGAATCAAAAGATTATTTGCATACAGCCCTAAATTGCAGAGTTCTCAAGACCTATTGTTTTTGGTGAAGATCGGTTAAGGGAAAGGGGTAGTTTACCTGCAGCGTTTTTTTATCAAGGGTATTTTCTATGGCAAACGATAACAGCCGCAAATTCAAACAGAATCACATAATTTTTTGCATACAGCCGTGATTTGTAGAGTACTCAAGACCTATTGTTTTTGGTGAAGATCGGTTGAGGGGAAGGGGTAGTTTACCTGCAACGTTTTTTATCAAGCGTATTTTCTATGGCAAACGATAACTGCCGCAAATTCAAACAGAATCAAATAATTTTTTGCATACGTCACTGAATTGTAGAGGACTCGAGGCCTATTGATTTTGGTGAAGATCGGTTAAGGGGAAGGGGTAGTTTACCTGCAACCTTTTACGTTTTAACAAGAGTAAAGTACTTGAAAATTCATTTAAACTTTTTCAAACAATGGTAATTGTTACAAATAAAATAATTTTGTTGCCAGGCAATAAAATTATAATTTTTTCATTTTAATGTAAATCTGTACATAGTATAAAGTAAAGTCGGTCCGTTTTCTCTCTGTGTTTGAAATCGCTAATCTCAGGAAGTACTGAACGGATTTTATTCAAGTTTTCGCCAATAGATAGAGTGTCTATCGAGGAACATTTATGTGTATAATTAATACATATATGTTGTACATTAGCTTAGCTATCACAGCTTATGTCAAGTAAGTGGTATAGTTTACATCTTATATATAAAAATGAATGTTTCTTTGTTTGTCCCGTATGCGTTCCTATACCATTCATCCGATTGCGATGAAACTTGTTGTGCGCACGTCCGCGAAGGTTTCTTCCACATCTCCTCCTAAACCACTGTACCGATTTCAACCAAACTTGGCACAAATATTTTACGCAACGGGAGAACCAACATAGAATAGGTGTTTTTTCGATGGGGTTCTTTGGGGTCTTCCACATCGCCTCCTAAACCACTGGACCGATTTCAACCAAACTTGGCACAAATATTTTACGCAAAGGGAGAACCAACATAGGACAAGTGTTTTTTTTTCGATACGATCCTTTGGGGTCTTCCACGTCTCCACCTAAACCATTGGACCGATTTCAACCAAACTTGGCACAAATATTTTACACAACGGGAGAACCCACATAGGACAGGTGTTTTTTTCGATACGATCCTCTGGGGGGTCCTTTGCGGTCTTAAAAAACTATTAGATCTGGTTACTATGGCAACCCAATAGAATAGATTCTGTTCTAAATATATTATCGCATTAAATTGAAGACCACGCGAACGAAGTTGTGAGCAACAGCTATTTATTTTTAAGAAGCCTACTTTAATTAAACTTTATTAATTAAACTAACATTTTCATTACGTACAACGTGAAACTCCGTAGCGAAGCACGGGTATTCTGCTAGTCATGTATAAGAGAAAATATACCGTGCGTGGCAGGCAAGCATATCTCAGTTATGTACTGTTTACGTTTCCATTTTATTATTATCACTACCGCAATAAAAAAGCAGGGAAGGCACACACACACACAATTCGCGTTATTTCTGGCCTCATTCATGTTTATTTTCTTACATTTGCACGGTTTTTAAATGGAAAGTGCCGAACCCATACCAACATAACGCATGCAAGCCGAAAAAGTGTCCAGCATGGGTAGCGATTTGCTTCCTGTGGATCGCTGGGCAGTGTAACTGCACGTGTTTACAGAGGAACGATTCATAGACAGACTTTTCGTCTTTAGGGAATGAACCCTCTGCAAGATGCTGAGTGTCCATGAGTGACTTCGGAGCGCTCCTTCTTTTCCGCGTGTTTGTTCTGTGAAACGTACACTGTAGATTCGCAGATTTATTCTAAGCAATGCTCAATAGGAAATGTTGAAAATTTTTGTCCACGGTGAACCCTCATACACACTAAACCTGCTCTGATGTTTTAATTACGGACATCATAATATTAAAACTTTGGAAACTTGAGCACTACTTAATGGAGATCAATCATTAACTTATACAAGCCATTAATTTTATGCATATTTTTTATATATATGTGTACAACGTTATCAGCAACAAAGAAGTAGTTTTTGTTAAAATTCCTTCCCGGGATATTTGGTCGTAGTCCAATGTTTTCTACAAAACCAGACGTTTCGGCAATGCCATTGACTTCCATCATCAGTAAAAATCGAGTGCGATAACGTGAGGTGGTATATGTTAGTGACCACAGTACTGTGGTTAAGGCTGAAGCAGTAAGTAGAAAGAAGTAGTTTCTATGGTAATATTTCATTTCGAAAATGATTTTAAAAATAAATCTTAGAATATGGAAGTCATGTATGGTTCTCCATACCGATTTTTTAAGATAGTGCCTAATATAATAATGGATAACAATACATCTTCAAACAAAACTTATATACCTGTGTTATGTATATAGTAGACTACTGAAATTTCATCTTATTACAACCATTAGATGCAACTTAGGCCTATGTGGGGATGTAGCAATGTGGTAAAAATGGAGGGTATGGTTTGGGTGGGGGTACTACTTTAGTAAAATGGGTAGTAAGGGTTACGCGAGACGAAAAAGGTTGGGAACGTGGATGACATCATAGGCATCTCACATGACTATATCATATGTTAACTCAAGAAGGTAGCGTGGAAAAACTTAGTGTAAGCTGACTGCCACATCTGCAGTGGCCTCACATTAAAACTAAAATTGATCTAGAAACAATTCGTGTGTTAAGTTAATCATAGAAACAAGTTACATGTGTAGCACTTCCCTACAAACTTACACTGTCAACTTGAGAGATTGTACTGTGTAGTCTAATAATGACAAAATGGTTTTATTAATTTTATTTAATTAATTAAAAATAAATACAAAAAATTGTGTGTTTGTATCTTAATATGATGTAGAATATTTCGAACTTACTATTTTTAAGGATCTGTAATTTTTGTTTGTTTCAAATTTCATTTGACACTGTTAACAAAGTCATCAGTTCATAAATAAACACAGAAAAAACTTTTTATCTTTAACAATTACTTGAGCTTCAACAAATTTCTGAACTTAATCATGTTAGCGTCTTCTGTTATACCGTAGTAATTGCCGGTTTCTTCATCAGAAGATTCAGGATTTTTCCCCCCTTATTATTTCCTCAAAAATATCACCATCTGACATCTCTCCACAAACAGCAGTTTCATTGTAAATGTTGAGTTATTGTAATTGACTTCAGCCACTACTTTGTCCCAACACTCTGGAATAGGACACTGCAGGTTCTTCTTGAACAGATGTAAGTTTGAAGCCAGCTTTGGAAAGCAGTGTAAGATTGCCCATTGTGCATCATGTTATGTACTAAAATACACAATTGAGAAATGGCATATGGAGAATTTTTTGTGGAATACATTTATTTTACTCTTCAGACTCGCTCAAAAAGATCACAAGACTTCTGTACACACTGAAACAACTCCCTTATAACTTTCACCACACAAGTGTCTAATTATTTGTATGAAACTATAGTTCCCATGGCTAATATAACTATAATAATTATGAGTCACTAAAACAAGTAGCCTGACAGATTAACAAACTGTGTATGTTGTATAAGTCATATCATATATAAACTTTATAAACAATCTCTTGTTGGATTTGTATCGCAGTCAGTTTTGCTTGAAATTCAATACAGAATCAACAAATCATAGGTTTAATGTTATTAAATAATAAGGTTATAAACATAAAATTAGCCTGATTACTGGAAAGTACACTATATGAATTACCAATAGGCATTAAGCACCAAATAGGAGGTGAGGTCAGGCTGGCTACATTTATGTGTTTGTTGGTTCACCAAGGCGCTAGCTGCCTTCGCTTATTGAAGAAAGTATAGGTTAAATTCTTAGATTTTGTTCTACATGTCATGTGTGAGTATTAACAATATGTATTTCACTTTTCTGACAATGAACACTAACTTTTAGACAAGTTTCTTTTTGATAAAATTTGTACCTTCATGTAATTCTCAGACAAAGATTTTTGTCTAAAAGTATAGGTTAAATTCTTAGATTTTGTTCTCATGTCATGTGTGAGTATTAACAATATGTATTTCACTTTTCTGACAATGAACACTAACTTTTAGACAAGTTTCTTTTTGATAAAATTTGTACCTTCATGTAATTCTCAGACAAAAATTTTTGTCTAAAAGTTAAGTGTTGCATAGGCAAAAAAATGCATGTATACAGGTGTCAATTGGTGTTTTTGGAATTGTCTATTGAAATTTGAAACACGAAAGAAACAACTAATGAACACAAACATGAATATATACTTCAATAGACAATGCCAAAAACACCAATTGACACCTAATTGCATTAACATAAACACAAACAACAAAAACATGACTGCACAAAAACAATAAAACAGGCACCAAAATTATGGATACAAAATCAAATTAATCAATTATACAGTAGTATAATAAATTTTATACAGCAATATAAATGGTCTGATTTAGTAAAAAATGTGAGAATCTTCCATCCTCTTTGAACATAATTCAAATTTCATAATGGAATTCCAAAAAAAACATGAAATTAAAATAGTAAGTAATACATACCATTTGTTGTATTCCTGTAAAGCCAGTGGTTGGTAACGTGTCCAGTTACATATAGTGGATGTGCCAGAAAACTGCTTAAGTGATCACATTATGTAGTTCAACTGTTATGCCAGTACTTTCTCCTCCACCGATGAAATTTCCTTCTAAGTTGCACGAGACATATAAAGGCTTGCTTGTTATATTAAATCGTTTTTTCAACAATATATGAATTTTGAATGTTACAATTGATTTGAGTGAAATCCTTGTTGCTCTTCGTTTTCATTTATGTAAGTGTGCAGTTTCTGCAATATTATTTTCATAAATAATTTTTTGTGTTGTTTCGAGTGTTATACTTTGACAATTTCCGGGTCACTCTTAAAAATTGGTATACAAGGATAGGGTGAAAAGTTCCAGGGCTGAATAAGAAAACAACACTTTTCTGGATTAATTTGCATTTGTTTCTCAACATAATCTGCGTTTCACTCTATACACTTTTCCAACGATGTTCTAAAGCGGTTATGCAAGACAGATAAGGTGATTTGTGGATGTATTCAAAGTAGCTATTTACAGCATCGCTGACATGATTGTTGTCAGTAAATCTCCACCGAGCCATATTTTGAGGTTAAGGAAGAGGCAGATGTCAATCGTGGCTAAATCGGGTGAGTATGTTGGACGAGGAAGCATTTTGAACTTTAATTCTTTGATTTCAGCCACCGCAACAATTGACGTGTGTGATGGTGTATTGTCTTGGTGGGACAGTACTTTCTTTTTCATTGAATGTGGCCATTTGTTTCTTGATTTCATCATTTAAAAGGTGCAGTAGGTTTGCGTAGTAATCACCACTACTTGTTTTTCCATTTTAAGTTAGTCAATGAAGATAACCCATGTGTGTCCCAAAAAAGCAGTCACCACAAGCTTACCAGAAAAAGGAATTGCCTTTGCCTTCTTTGGAGTTTGTTCACTTTTTGTAGTCCATTTCTTTGACTGTTGTTTTGCTACAGGTATGTTGTTGTGGCCCCAAGTCACATCAATGGTTATAAATCAACACAAAAATTTGGTTGGATTGCATGTACAGAGTGCCAAACAATTGGTTCAAAATCCTTTCGATACTGTTTTTGGTCAAGTGTGAGCAAATGCAGCACCCATCTAGCGCAAAGCTTTGTTGTACACAGATGTTCGTGTAAGATATTGTGCACTCTTGCCATTGATATACCAACAGTCTCTGCTATCCCCATCGACTTTCATTCTAAGGCCTGCCATATTGCGAGTATGTTTCTATAGACATGTATTGACTTGTATACAAAAACCTGTATAAATACATATAGCCGATACCAGTATTATCACAGAGACACACACACTGCAGTTATATATAATTTAAATTATTTTCAAAAGTTTCATACTCTTATGCTATGGTATTCTCTGTTTAAGCATAATGTTGATGCATTTTACTTCATTGTCAAATAATTTTGTATGGGAAAACTAAGTAAAATAAAAAACACGATAAAATAATACTGAATTTTTTTTAATTACATAAATTGTGGTTTACAATATTTATTCACAAAATACTCGTAAGTCTTGTAGTTTTATTGAAGTAATTACATTGACCTGTTACAAGCTTAAGAATCCCATTAATTGAATGTACATACATAATGTAATATGTTAAGAGATACGTCTGTTACGCACACAATATTAACACTACTTTACATCATAATGAATCACTGCATGTTCTTGAATATCCATGCACTTTTCAAATGGAAAAAATGTCAAAAACCAGAATATCATCCTTATCCAAATCAAAATTTTCTAACCCATGCTATTGAATTTGACTCTCACCTTATACGCATCAGATAATAAATATCCATGCCCTGTCAATATTACTAGCTCTGTTATGTGATTTTACTGTACATAACCGTTGCCAAATGAACAAAGCGCAGCACAGTTGTTTGAAAGAAATTCATTTCCCATTGAACAGTATCTCTTAATGAAGAAGTGAATACAGAGGAAATGCAGTTGTAATTATATGTAGCAAGTGAAAGTTAAATATAAAGAGAGGTGGAAGGAAACCGAGACCTTGATGCATCCTGTAAATTTGATGTGGGTAAAAGTTGACCAGAAACTGCCAAAAGAAGAAAGTTTAGTTATTCTAAAGCAATGAATGGTAAACAAAAATATCGGTATGGAGAACCATACATGACTTCCATATTCTAAGATTTATATTTAAAATCATTTTCGAAATGAAATATTACCATAGAAACTACTTCTTTCTACTTACTGCTTCAGCCTTAACCACAGTACTGTGGTCACTAATGTATACCACCTCACGTTATCGCACTCGATTTTCACTGATGATGGAAGTCGATGGCATTGCCGAAATGTCTGGTTTTGTAGAAAACATTGGACTATGGCCAAATATCCCGGGAAGGAATTTTAACAAAAACTATTTCTTTGTTGCCGATAACGTTGTACACATATATATCAGTGGCGAAGTTACATGGAGGCAATGCCTACCCTAAAAAATTCTGTAGAATAAAAATTATAAATACATATTAACTACATAACGTAAAGATTATACATTGTTACTGCGACTGTCAAATTTATTAAACCGAAACGTGCTTTATTGAGCGACCGCTAGATGGTGACAGGTGAGATTCGGCATAGTTCGTTTAAAGCGAATGAGGCAACCTGAACTTGCCTCAGCGTTTTTTGTATACATTGTATGTAAGCAATGTAGTGGTGTGATAGGGAAGTGTAGGGAGGGGGGATTGTCCCGCGCTGTACACATAGAGCGTTGAGGCATGCCTCACTTCTGTGGTCCAAACAGTTAAGTTAAAGCGCCTGTGTTGTTTCTAAGTGTTTATTTTATGCGGTTATTAAAAGTGTCACTGTTATTCCGCTGAACTAACAGATGATCAAGATTGTTATTTGAATTATTTGTAACATTAAACATATATATAGAAACTAATCAAGTTTAAAAATTTGAAGTTCAATCAGTTGTATTATTGTGTATGACTAATACAAGGATTGTTCAATAGAAACACGTATAGAGCTGTAAAGCATTTTTTATTCAACGATTTTAAAAGAAGTCTCCAATAACATTAAGACATGAGTTCCACTGTTGCGCTAACCTGTAGATTCCCTGCTAGTAAAATTCTTACGGCTGTTTGTGGAACCATTCGGTTACAGCAAACTCTACCTCAGCGTCCGATTTGATCCACCGTCCTTTTAGTGATTCCTTAAAAAAAATTTAAGATAAGATTTTTGCCTACCCATTCATTAACTACTAGCTTCGCCAGTAAGCAAATTGATGTCCATTTTTTCGGCTTGCACGCGTTATGTTGGTGTGGGTTTCGGCACTTTCCATTTAAAAAGCGTGCAAACGTAAGAAAATAAACATGAGTGAGGCCAGAAATAACGTGAATTGTGTGTGTGTGTGTGTGTTTGTGTCTTACCTGCCTTTTTATTGCCGTATTAAATGAAAAATATTATATTACATTAAAATGAAAAAATTTTAATTTTATTGCCTGGCAACAAAATTATTTTATTTTCAACAATTACCATTGTTTGAAAAAGTTTAAATGAATTTTCAAGTACTTTACTCTTGTTAAAACGTAAAAGGTTGCAGGTAAACTACCCCTTCCCCTTAACCGATCTTCACCAAAATCAATAGGCCTCGAGTCCTCTACAATTCAGTGACGTATGCAAAAAATTATTTGATTCTGTTTGAATTTGCGGCTGTTATCATTTGCCATAGAAAATACCCTTGTTAAAAAAACGTTGTAGGTAAACTACCCCTTTCCCTTAACCGATCTTCACCAAAAACAATAGGTCTTGAGAACTCTACAATTTAGGGCTGTATGCAAATAATCTTTTGATTCTGTTTGAATTTGCGGCTGTTATCGTTTGCCATAGGAAATACCCTTGTTAAAACATAAAACATTACAGGTAAACTACCCCTTTCCCTTAACCGATCTTCACCAAAAACAATAGGTCTTGAGAACTCTACAATTGAGGGCTGTATACGAAACATTATTTAATTCTGTTTGAATCTGCGGCTGTTATCGTTTGCCAAAAAAAAAATTTCCCTTGATAAAAAAAACCGTTGCAGGTAAACTACCCCTTTCCCTCAACCGATCTTCACCAAAAACAATAGGTCGTGAGTACTCTACAAATCAGGGCTGTATGCAAAAAATTATTTGATTCTGTTTGAATTTGCGGCAGTTATCGTTTGCCATAGAAAAAAAATCTACAGACACACACACAGACGCTTTTCGGAAAACGACTTTTTTTTTCATGTTTTGAGTGTAGTAGAATCAGAATCTGCAATAATCTCGAACACGATTTTTTTTGCCATCACCATACTTCCATTCCTTAAGGAATATGGAAGTAAATGTGTCTCATGGACAAAAGCACCATATCCCCAAATAGATGACAGTGAGGAGTGTATAGTGAAGACACCATATACTTTGACTATGTCTCCAGAAATGTTACAAATAAAGGCAAACAAAAGTGGGGTTGAAACTTTAAAGGTAGCTGTTAACAGATAATGAATTATTCAACCTTAGCATGATGAGAATAATGACTTAATTCCCAGTGTCTACCACTTGCGTAGGGGAAAAGATAATCTCTTTTTATAAGTGTGTAATGAATCTTTAAAAGCAGTGAAATTATATTGCTGTAAATAGGTAATGCCAAGCAAATATTTGTCTACACTTGCCTCAAAAATAAACTCATTTTTCGTGGATGATATTTGTAATATTGGCAACATATTGTGTCATTTTATTGTGACATACTGAATGGTTTTGTGTTACCAAAGTATCAGGTTCAAAAAAAAAAGTCTATCGACTGTGTCACTGTACACTATTGTAGAATATTATGTCCAGTAGTGATAATCACAAGTTACTTGTGATAGACACATCAGCACACACTTGTTCTTTTCAATTTTTCAGAATGGACCACTTACCAGTTCATTATTATTTCACCAAAAATGCTTTGATGACAAGCACAATTTTTACTTCCATATTCCTTAAGGAAATGGAAGTATGGTGATGGCAAAAAAAATCGTGTTCGAGATTATTGCAGATTCTGATTGTACTACACTCAAAACATGAAAAAAGTCGTTTTTCGAAAAGTGTCTGTGTGTGTGTCTGTCTGTCTGTAGTTTTTTTCTATGGCAAACGATAACAGCCGCAAATTCAAACAGAATCAAATAATTTTTTGCATACAGCCCTGATTTGTAGAGTACTCACGACCTATTGTTTTTGGTGAAGATCGGTTGAGGGAAAGGGGTAGTTTACCTGCAACGGTTTTTTTTTATCAAGGGAATTTTTTTTTTTTGCAAACGATAACAGCCGCAAATTCATACAGAATCAAATAATGTTTCGCATACAGCCCTGATTTGTAGAGAACTCACGACCTATTGTTTTTGGTGAAGATCGGTTGAGGGAAAGGGGTAGTTTACCTGCAACGGTTTTTTTTTATCAAGGGAATTTTTTTTTTGTTTGGCAAACGATACAGCCGCAAATTCAAACAGAATCAAATAATGTTTCGCATACAGCCCTGAATTGTAGAGTTCTCAAGATCTATTGTTTTTGGTGAAGATCGGTTAAGGGAAAGGGGTAGTTTACCTGCAACGTTTTATGTTTTAACAAGGGTATTTTCTATGGCAAACGATGACAGCCGCAAATTCACACAGAATAAAAAGATTATTTGCATACAGCCCTAAATTGTAGAGTTCTCAAGACCTATTGTTTTTGGTGAAGATCGGTTAAGGGAAAGGGGTAGTTTACCTGCAACGTTTTTTTAACAAGGGTATTTTCTATGGCAAACAATAACAGCCGCAAATTCAAACAGAATCAAATATTTTTTTGCATACAGCCCTGATTTGTGGAGTACTCAAGACCTATTGTTTTTGGTGAAGATCGGTTAAGGGGAAGGGGTAGTTTACCTGCAACGTTTTTTTATCAAGCGTATTTTCTATGGCAAACGATAACAGCCGCAAATTCAAACAGAATGAAATAATTTTTTGCATACGTCCCTGAATTGTAGAGATCTCAAGGATTTTCGATTTTGGTGAAGATCGGTTAAGGGGAAGGGGTAGTTTACCTGCAACCTTTTACGTTTTAACAACAGTAAAGTACTTGGAAATATCGGTATGGAGAACCATACATGACTTCCATATTCTAAGATTTATATTTAAAATCATTTTGAGCCAAACAGCCAGGGAAGGAATTTTAACAAAAAAAAAAAAAAATGGAAACGTAAACAGTACATAACTGAGATACGCTTGCCTGCCAAGCGCGATATATTTTCTCTTATACATGATTTACATTAAAATGAAAAAATTATAATTTTATTGCCTGGCAACAAAATTATTTTATTTTCAACAATTACCATTGTTTGAAAAAGTTTAAATGAATTTTCAAGTATTTTACTCTTTTAAAACGTAAAAGGTTGCAGGTAAACTACCCCTTCCCCTTAACCGATCTTCACCAAAATCTAAAGGCCTTGAGTCCTCTACAATTCACTGATGTATGCAAAAAATTATTTGATTCTGTTTGAATTTGCGGCAGTTATCATTTGCCATAGAAAATACGCTTGATAAAAAACGTTGCAGGTAAACTACCCCTTCCCCTCAACCGATCTTCACCAAAAACAATAGGTCTTGAGTACTCTACAAATCAGGGCTGTATGCAGAAAATTATTTGATTCTGTTTGAATTTGCGGCCGTTATCGTTTGCCATAGAAAATACCCTTGTTAAAAAAACATTGTAGGTAAACTACCCCTTTCCCTTAACCGATCCTCACCAAAAACAATAGGTCTTGAGAACTCTACAATTCAGGGCTGTATGTGAAACATTATTTGATTCTGTTTGAATTTGCGGCAGTTATCGTTTGCCATAGAAAATACGCTTGATAAAAAACGTTGCAGGTAAACTACCCCTTCCCCTCAACCGATCTTCACCAAAAACAATAGGTCTTGAGAACTCTACAATTTAGGGCTGTATGCAAATAATCTTTTGATTCTGTTTGAATTTGCGGCTGTTATCGTTTGCCATAGGAAATACCCTTGTTAAAACATAAAACATTACAGGTAAACTACCCCTTTCCCTTAACCGATCTTCACCAAAAACAATAGGTCTTGAGAACTCTACAATTGAGGGCTGTATACGAAACATTATTTAATTCTGTTTGAATTTGCGGCTGTTATCGTTTGCCAAAAAAAAAATTTCCCTTGATAAAAAAAACCGTTGCAGGTAAACTACCCCTTTCCCTCAACCGATCTTCACCAAAAACAATAGGTCGTGAGTACTCTACAAATCAGGGCTGTATGCAAAAAATTATTTGATTCTGTTTGAATTTGCGGCAGTTATCGTTTGCCATAGAAAAAAAATCTACAGACACACAGACAGACACACACACAGACACTTTTCGGAAAACGACTTTTTTTTCATGTTTTGAGTGTAGTAGAATCAGAATCTGCAATAATCTCGAACACGATTTTTTTTGCCATCACCATACTTCCATTCCTTAAGGAATATGGAAGTAAATGTGTCTCATGGACAAAAGCACCATATCCCCAAATAGATGACAGTGAGGAGTGTATAGTGAAGACACCATATACTTTGACTATGTCTCCAGAAATGTTACAAATAAAGGCAAACAAAAGTGGGGTTGAAACTTTAAAGGTAGCTGTTAACAGATAATGAATTATTCAACCTTAGCATGATGAGAATAATGACTTAATTCCCAGTGTCTACCACTTGCGTAGGGGAAAAGATAATCTCTTTTTATAAGTGTGTAATGAATCTTTAAAAGCAGTGAAATTATATTGCTGTAAATAGGTAATGCCAAGCAAATATTTGTCTACACTTGCCTCAAAAATAAACTCATTTTTCGTGGATGATATTTGTAATATTGGCAACATATTGTGTCATTTTATTGTGACATACTGAATGGTTTTGTGTTACCAAAGTATCAGGTTCAAAAAAAAAAGTCTATCGACTGTGTCACTGTACACTATTGTAGAATATTATGTCCAGTAGTGATAATCACAAGTTACTTGTGATAGACACATCAGCACACACTTGTTCTTTTCAATTTTTCAGAATGGACCACTTACCAGTTCATTATTATTTCACCAAAAATGCTTTGATGACAAGCACAATTTTTACTTCCATATTCCTTAAGGAAATGGAAGTATGGTGATGGCAAAAAAAATCGTGTTCGAGATTATTGCAGATTCTGATTGTACTACACTCAAAACATGAAAAAAGTCGTTTTTCGAAAAGTGTCTGTGTGTGTGTCTGTCTGTCTGTAGTTTTTTTCTATGGCAAACGATAACAGCCGCAAATTCAAACAGAATCAAATAATTTTTTGCATACAGCCCTGATTTGTAGAGTACTCACGACCTATTGTTTTTGGTGAAGATCGGTTGAGGGAAAGGGGTAGTTTACCTGCAACGGTTTTTTTTTATCAAGGGAATTTTTTTTTTTGCAAACGATAACAGCCGCAAATTCAAACAGAATCAAATAATGTTTCGCATACAGCCCTGATTTGTAGAGAACTCACGACCTATTGTTTTTGGTGAAGATCGGTTGAGGGAAAGGGGTAGTTTACCTGCAACGGTTTTTTTTTATCAAGGGAATTTTTTTTTTTTTTGGCAAACGATACAGCCGCAAATTCAAACAGAATCAAATAATGTTTCGCATACAGCCCTGAATTGTAGAGTTCTCAAGATCTATTGTTTTTGGTGAAGATCGGTTAAGGGAAAGGGGTAGTTTACCTGCAACGTTTTATGTTTTAACAAGGGTATTTTCTATGGCAAACGATGACAGCCGCAAATTCACACAGAATAAAAAGATTATTTGCATACAGCCCTAAATTGTAGAGTTCTCAAGACCTATTGTTTTTGGTGAAGATCGGTTAAGGGAAAGGGGTAGTTTACCTGCAACGTTTTTTTAACAAGGGTATTTTCTATGGCAAACAATAACAGCCGCAAATTCAAACAGAATCAAATATTTTTTTGCATACAGCCCTGATTTGTGGAGTACTCAAGACCTATTGTTTTTGGTGAAGATCGGTTAAGGGGAAGGGGTAGTTTACCTGCAACGTTTTTTTATCAAGCGTATTTTCTATGGCAAACGATAACAGCCGCAAATTCAAACAGAATGAAATAATTTTTTGCATACGTCCCTGAATTGTAGAGATCTCAAGGATTTTCGATTTTGGTGAAGATCGGTTAAGGGGAAGGGGTAGTTTACCTGCAACCTTTTACGTTTTAACAACAGTAAAGTACTTGGAAATATCGGTATGGAGAACCATACATGACTTCCATATTCTAAGATTTATATTTAAAATCATTTTGAGCCAAACAGCCAGGGAAGGAATTTTAACAAAAAAAAAAAAAATGGAAACGTAAACAGTACATAACTGAGATACGCTTGCCTGCCAAGCGCGATATATTTTCTCTTATACATGATTTACATTAAAATGAAAAAATTATAATTTTATTGCCTGGCAACAAAATTATTTTATTTTCAACAATTACCATTGTTTGAAAAAGTTTAAATGAATTTTCAAGTATTTTACTCTTGTTAAAACGTAAAAGGTTGCAGGTAAACTACCCCTTCCCCTTAACCGATCTTCACCAAAATCTAAAGGCCTTGAGTCCTCTACAATTCACTGATGTATGCAAAAAATTATTTGATTCTGTTTGAATTTGCGGCAGTTATCATTTGCCATAGAAAATACGCTTGATAAAAAACGTTGCAGGTAAACTACCCCTTCCCCTCAACCGATCTTCACCAAAAACAATAGGTCTTGAGTACTCTACAAATCAGGGCTGTATGCAGAAAATTATTTGATTCTGTTTGAATTTGCGGCTGTTATCGTTTGCCATAGAAAATACCCTTGTTAAAAAAACATTGTAGGTAAACTACCCCTTTCCCTTAACCGATCCTCACCAAAAACAATAGGTCTTGAGAACTCTACAATTCAGGGCTGTATGTGAAACATTATTTGATTCTGTTTGAATTTGCGGCAGTTATCGTTTGCCATAGAAAATACGCTTGATAAAAAACGTTGCAGGTAAACTACCCCTTCCCCTCAACCGATCTTCACCAAAAACAATAGGTCTTGAGAACTCTACAATTTAGGGCTGTATGCAAATAATCTTTTGATTCTGTTTGAATTTGCGGCTGTTATCGTTTGCCATAGGAAATACCCTTGTTAAAACATAAAACATTACAGGTAAACTACCCCTTTCCCTTAACCGATCTTCACCAAAAACAATAGGTCTTGAGAACTCTACAATTGAGGGCTGTATACGAAACATTATTTAATTCTGTTTGAATTTGCGGCTGTTATCGTTTGCCAAAAAAAAAATTTCCCTTGATAAAAAAAACCGTTGCAGGTAAACTACCCCTTTCCCTCAACCGATCTTCACCAAAAACAATAGGTCGTGAGTACTCTACAAATCAGGGCTGTATGCAAAAAATTATTTGATTCTGTTTGAATTTGCGGCAGTTATCGTTTGCCATAGAAAAAAAATCTACAGACACACAGACAGACACACACACAGACACTTTTCGGAAAACGACTTTTTTTTCATGTTTTGAGTGTAGTAGAATCAGAATCTGCAATAATCTCGAACACGATTTTTTTTGCCATCACCATACTTCCATTCCTTAAGGAATATGGAAGTAAATGTGTCTCATGGACAAAAGCACCATATCCCCAAATAGATGACAGTGAGGAGTGTATAGTGAAGACACCATATACTTTGACTATGTCTCCAGAAATGTTACAAATAAAGGCAAACAAAAGTGGGGTTGAAACTTTAAAGGTAGCTGTTAACAGATAATGAATTATTCAACCTTAGCATGATGAGAATAATGACTTAATTCCCAGTGTCTACCACTTGCGTAGGGGAAAAGATAATCTCTTTTTATAAGTGTGTAATGAATCTTTAAAAGCAGTGAAATTATATTGCTGTAAATAGGTAATGCCAAGCAAATATTTGTCTACACTTGCCTCAAAAATAAACTCATTTTTCGTGGATGATATTTGTAATATTGGCAACATATTGTGTCATTTTATTGTGACATACTGAATGGTTTTGTGTTACCAAAGTATCAGGTTCAAAAAAAAAAGTCTATCGACTGTGTCACTGTACACTATTGTAGAATATTATGTCCAGTAGTGATAATCACAAGTTACTTGTGATAGACACATCAGCACACACTTGTTCTTTTCAATTTTTCAGAATGGACCACTTACCAGTTCATTATTATTTCACCAAAAATGCTTTGATGACAAGCACAATTTTTACTTCCATATTCCTTAAGGAAATGGAAGTATGGTGATGGCAAAAAAAATCGTGTTCGAGATTATTGCAGATTCTGATTGTACTACACTCAAAACATGAAAAAAGTCGTTTTTCGAAAAGTGTCTGTGTGTGTGTCTGTCTGTCTGTAGTTTTTTTCTATGGCAAACGATAACAGCCGCAAATTCAAACAGAATCAAATAATTTTTTGCATACAGCCCTGATTTGTAGAGTACTCACGACCTATTGTTTTTGGTGAAGATCGGTTGAGGGAAAGGGGTAGTTTACCTGCAACGGTTTTTTTTTATCAAGGGAATTTTTTTTTTTTGCAAACGATAACAGCCGCAAATTCAAACAGAATCAAATAATGTTTCGCATACAGCCCTGATTTGTAGAGAACTCACGACCTATTGTTTTTGGTGAAGATCGGTTGAGGGAAAGGGGTAGTTTACCTGCAACGGTTTTTTTTTATCAAGGGAATTTTTTTTTTTTTTGGCAAACGATACAGCCGCAAATTCAAACAGAATCAAATAATGTTTCGCATACAGCCCTGAATTGTAGAGTTCTCAAGATCTATTGTTTTTGGTGAAGATCGGTTAAGGGAAAGGGGTAGTTTACCTGCAACGTTTTATGTTTTAACAAGGGTATTTTCTATGGCAAACAATGACAGCCGCAAATTCACACAGAATCAAAAGATTATTTGCATACAGCCCTAAATTGTAGAGTTCTCAAGACCTATTGTTTTTGGTGAAGATCGGTTAAGGGAAAGGGGTAGTTTACCTGCAACGTTTTTTTAACAAGGGTATTTTCTATGGCAAACAATAACAGCCGCAAATTCAAACAGAATCAAATATTTTTTTGCATACAGCCCTGATTTGTGGAGTACTCAAGACCTATTGTTTTTGGTGAAGATCGGTTAAGGGGAAGGGGTAGTTTACCTGCAACGTTTTTTTATCAAGCGTATTTTCTATGGCAAACGATAACAGCCGCAAATTCAAACAGAATGAAATAATTTTTTGCATACGTCCCTGAATTGTAGAGATCTCAAGGATTTTCGATTTTGGTGAAGATCGGTTAAGGGGAAGGGGTAGTTTACCTGCAACCTTTTACGTTTTAACAACAGTAAAGTACTTGGAAATATCGGTATGGAGAACCATACATGACTTCCATATTCTAAGATTTATATTTAAAATCATTTTGAGCCAAACAGCCAGGGAAGGAATTTTAACAAAAAAAAAAAAAAAATGGAAACGTAAACAGTACATAACTGAGATACGCTTGCCTGCCAAGCGCGATATATTTTCTCTTATACATGATTTACATTAAAATGAAAAAATTATAATTTTATTGCCTGGCAACAAAATTATTTTATTTTCAACAATTACCATTGTTTGAAAAAGTTTAAATGAATTTTCAAGTATTTTACTCTTGTTAAAACGTAAAAGGTTGCAGGTAAACTACCCCTTCCCCTTAACCGATCTTCACCAAAATCTAAAGGCCTTGAGTCCTCTACAATTCACTGATGTATGCAAAAAATTATTTGATTCTGTTTGAATTTGCGGCAGTTATCGTTTGCCATAGAAAATACGCTTGATAAAAAACGTTGCAGGTAAACTACCCCTTCCCCTCAACCGATCTTCACCAAAAACAATAGGTCTTGAGTACTCTACAAATCAGGGCTGTATGCAGAAAATTATTTGATTCTGTTTGAATTTGCGGCTGTTATCGTTTGCCATAGAAAATACCCTTGTTAAAAAAACATTGTAGGTAAACTACCCCTTTCCCTTAACCGATCCTCACCAAAAACAATAGGTCTTGAGAACTCTACAATTCAGGGCTGTATGTGAAACATTATTTGATTCTGTTTGAATTTGCGGCAGTTATCGTTTGCCATAGAAAAAAAATCTACAGACACACACACAGACAGACACACACACAGACACTTTTCGGAAAACGACTTTTTTTCATGTTTTGAGTGTAGTACAATCAGAATCTGCAATAATCTCGAACACGATTTTTTTTGCCATCACCATACTTCCATTCCTTAAGGAATATGGAAGTAAAATGCATTTAAACTTTTTCAAACAATGGTAATTGTTAAAAAAACAATGGTCGGTGCAGATCAAAGCGATATCGAAGATCATGGGAAGAGAGCTCGTGATGTGGTAATTGTAAATCATCGTTTAAATGCAGATACTTTCTGACAGAATCCATTTAAGATCGTAAAATTAAATTTTGATAGAAAAATTTAAATGTATCGTATCACTGAAAAATTCTTACTGTGTTTGTTGACGACGATCAGAAAGAGACCCGTTTTGAAATCGGTCAACAACTGCGTACCAATGCAAATGGAAAACTTTGGAAGACAATGGAAATAGCTCTGTAAAGATTTTATGAAGTCAGCAGCAAAATTTTATACACACACGTTGTGTTAAGATCTTCATTCTCACTTCGTTATAAATCCGCCGGACGGTGTGTGCCCGTGCCCACTACAGCGCGTGTTGCTCGAAGACAGAAGATCGTGACGGAACAGAGAAAACGGCATTCAGGCGTCAAAACCTGTCGCTAGCAGCACTTAATTCTGCAGCTCGCTCTATGCGCTAGTTGACGTGCTACACAAATAGTTCGGTCTTGTTTTGAACACACCTCGTACATATATAAAATAATATATCGTTCGTGGCAGGTAAGCATATCTCATTTATGTAATGTTTACGTTTCCATTTTATTATTATGACTACAGCAATAAAAAGGCAGGGAAGACACACACACACACAAAATTCGCGTTATTTCTGGCCTCACTCGTGTTTATTTTCTTACATTTGCACGCTTTTTAAAATGGAAAGTGCCGAAACCCACACCAACATAACGCGTGCAAGCCGAAAAAATGGACATCAATTTGCTTCCTGTGGATCGCTGGGCAGTGTAACTGCACGTGTTTACATAGGAACGATTCATAGATAGACTTTTCGTCTTTAGGGAATGAACCCTCTGCAAGATGCTGAGGGTCCATGAGTGACTTCGGAGCGCTCCTTCTTTTTCGCGTGTTTGTTCTGTGAAACACACTGTAGATTCGCAGCTTTACTCTAAGCAACGCTCAATAGGAAATGTTGAAAATTTTAGTCCACGGTGTACCCTCATTCACACTAAACCTGCTCTGATGTTTTAATTACGGTCATCATAATATTAAAACTTTGGAAACTTGAGCACTTCTTAATGGAGATCAATCATTAACTTATACAAGCCATTAATTTTATGCATATTTTTTATATATATGTGTACAACGTATCGGCAACAAAGAAGTAGTTTTTGTTAAAATTCCTTCCCTGGATATTTGGCCGTAGTCCAATGTTTTCTACAAAACCAGACGTTTCGGCAATGCCATCGACTTCCATCATCAGTGAAAATCGGGTGCGATAACGTGAGGTGGTATATGTTAGTGACCATAGTACTGTGGTTAAGGCTGAAGCAGTAAGTAGAAGGAAGTAGTTTCTATGGTAATATTTCATTTCGAAAATGATTTTAAATTTAAATCTTAGAATATGGAAGTCATGTATGGTTCTCCATACCGATATTTTAGTAGTGGCGTGTAAAGTGGAACACAAGAGTTACAAGAAACTCAAGAAAATTTCTTCTAATTAGAGACAACTGTGCTGCACATCAACCCAAAGATTGTTTTGAAAACGTTACTAGAGTTTCAACAAATACTACACTGATATAACTAAAAATGTTTAATCAAACTACAAGAGAAAATTCGTCAATCGCATTTTCCACAAAATATAAGAAAATGTTTTAATTTCATCCTACATACCTACAGTGCAAGAGTCACCTTAATTCAAGCACAGTTGAAAAAAAAAATTGAAACTGTTTAACTTATTGTGGCTTTACTCTTGGTTAACCAGTCTTGTGGTGACAGGGGCAACACTTACAGATGGGACACATGTTGCTTATTACAAGATAAGCATTCAAACAGGTTACTGAAAGTGTAATGAAATGTGCAACAAAAGCAAAAAATGTAATAATTCCATATTAGGGAGGACTATAGAGGATGAAATGAAGACAATGTAGGTACACATTCAAGAGTTAATAATGCAGCTTGTCAAAATCTACAGCTTTACATCAACAATATTTTAAGCAAGAAGGCAATAATATCAGCTGTTTACAATATTTGGAAATATTGTTCAAACATCATAGAACTTACCAAATTAAAAACAAAAAAAAAACATTAACTGGATGAATTATTTTTCAAAACAATAATAATCAGTTATATGACCTAATATTTTTTAAAATATATCCACCCATGCTATTTCATTATGATGTAATTACAGTAGTATTACAAATTTTTATTTACACATATTTACACGATTTTCTTGCACACATTTTTATAAAAAATTATAGAATTGCAAAGTTTACTGTAGTTAAGAGTTTGTTGTTTTAGAAATTTTGGTTAATAGGACCATTTCATTGAGCCAATGTGATATAGTCCCAAAAAACCAGAATCCACTATATATGATTTTGTTGAAAACATCGTTAGTTTTCCCATTTGTTTTCCATCAAAATTGGGATGCACTGCTTATGGGGTATTCCAGAACATGGAATATTTGTTTTTCTGGAGAAACCATGAAAACAAACCATCAAACATAGATTTACATTATAGTATTCTGCTTTAATTTTAAAAAGTGTTATAAAAGAATCAGGGCCACATTGACAAAACTTATATTCATTCAACTCCGTCTGCGCATCTTACTGGCAGCGTAAAACAGAAATTAGAAGTGTTAACTACATATGGTTTTAGGTTGTAGTATATGCAGGCAATGAACATAGGTCTGTTAAAAATTCTCTTAATTTTTCAGTTTCAGCAAAAAAAACTGGGAATTATCATGACATGAATACAAGAATATTTCTAAATGGATTCAAAGCATACATCAACTGAATTTGCTTCCTACTTCAGCAGGTCAGGATCAAAAACAAGTGATGCCGGTATGCGATAACTAATAACTACAGAAAATTAAATGCACACAGACTTCATTGTTTAATATTTAGATAACAAAAGTAAAACATTCATATATTGGATTTGATTATTTTGAAATTAACAACTTAAAATAACTCAACAAATTTACAGTTTTGGGAATACGTATGGAGAAGCACAACATGTGTTGTAGTGAATTGTGAAAGCTATCTGTCAGTTAAGAGTAGGGGTCAAGTAACTGTTTGAACAGAGGGAAAGATGTGTGGACTGTTGACACTGAAGGTTCTTATAACTGTGTCCTTTTATACACAAAACTGTCCTCTCTGAGATATCATTATAAAAATTTAATTTAATGTATCAAAATTAAAACTAATTTATGTTCTTACTGTACACTAAATAGAAAATGTTTTGTGCTAACATTACATTATATACACACTGTATACAAATTTATAGTTGATTTGGCAAAGTTCTCTTATTAGACAAGATACTGTTACATACAGCGCATCATCATCATTAGTAGCTACAAAGTCCACCATGGGCCTCACCTTCCCTCAGGATTTTCCTCCAAACTTCCCTATCCTTAACCAATATCCACAATTTTTTCACTTTAAGTACTTTCACATCTTCTAGAGCTCCATCACTACATCACAGTCTAGGTCTTCCACGTCCTCTCTTTCCTTCTGGTGTGCATTTCATAATCCTCTTAATATGATCCTCCTCATACATTCATGTACATGTCCTGCCCATCTCAGCCTATCTATCCTAATTGATGTCACAATATCAGGTGATCTATATAACCCATAAAGCTCTCTGTTGTACCTTATTCTCCACTCCAGTACCTTATTTGACTATAAATTAATTTCTGATTTTACTGACAATCAGAATGATTAAGACTTGTTACAAACATTACAATATTTATTCTTTCCACTGAATTAATTTATGAACTGATAGTTTTCTATGAATGACTTGTTATGGACATCTTTCTGTTATTCCTTTATTCGCCTGTGAATTAACTTATGTTTACACAAACTACACGGCTGAGTGAACGATTTTTTGTTACAGACGTCACACTGATACTTTATTCCACTGTGAATCAACTTGTGAGTTGACAAATTACTTGACTGATTAAATGCTCGGCTACAGATGTCACATTTATATTCCTTTATTGTACTATGAATTTTTGTATGTTTATATAAACTAGCCCTGTAGTTGAAAATTTTTTTACAGAAGTCACACTGATACTGTTTTAACTGTTTTACTCCCATGTGAATTAACATATGCTTATACACACCACTCTTCTCAGTGAACGATTCTTTACACAAATCACACTGATATCTCTTTGTTCCACTGTGAACTGTCATATGTCTTGACAAAGAAGTTTTATACATAAAAGATTTTTTACAGATAGCACATTCATATTTTCTATATTTTCTAATTCCTCTGTGAATTAACTTATGAGATGACAAACTATCTGGTCGTTTAAAAGTTTGGTTACAGACATTACACGTATATTTCTTTATATCACTATGAACTGACTTATGTTTTGACAAAGTACCTGAACAACTAAACGTTCTCTTACAAACATCACATTGATATTTCCGAATTCCACTGTGAATTGTCATATGGACTATCAAATTCCTCCTATGTTTGAAAACCCTGTTACAGTTTTCACACATATATAGCTTTCTTTCACTATGACTTAACATATGAGATGACAAATCATTCTTATTAATGAACAATGTATTACACATTTGGCATTTATAAGAATTTACATCACTACATATTAATTTATGCTTCGATAAGAGTTTCTCGTGTTTGAAGCTTTTGTTACATTTGTCACATTTGTATGTTTCTATCAAATCACAATTAGTTGTTTGTACACTTGACTTAAAATCATTTTGCCCATATGATCTGTAATAGAGACCTTCTTGAGTAGTATCACTAATTCTACTAAAGCTGTCTCCATCTGAAGCACACTGCAAACATTTGAAAAACATTAGTTCAAGCAGACATCACAACCACAACAAAGCTCTACATAAACAATAAGTTAAGACATGGGTCAGTGGATTTTTTTGTCCACCATTTATAAAAATTGAGATGTTGAAAAACACACGGTACAATGAAGATCTACAAAATATAATTAAAAATTACAGTTAATCTGTATTTTAAAAAAGCGTGTGTGCACGCGTGCACACACACACACACACACATGTATCCATCCCTTTTCAGCTGTGAGAAGAATAAGAAATAATTCCTTTGAACTATTTATATCTTGCAACCTTGCAATGTTTGTTGTCATCGGTGGAATTGGTGTTTTGACAGACAGTATAATTCTTAGTCTTCTTCTGCAGCACTTCTTGACCCTTGGCTTCCAACACCAATCTTCTCCAATGTCTCCTACCCATTGCCATCTCAGTATAACCTCTCGCATTCATTCTGCTCTTCTTAGATCTTCTAGCACATCATCCAACCATCTTATCCTAGATCGCTCTGTCTTTCTGTTTCCATAGACTTGCACTCTCAGAATTTTCTTTGGCATACACTGATCAGTCGTCCGCTCTAAGCGATCTAGCCATTATATTTGCTGAGCCTTTAGAAAACTTACAATGTCCTCATCCTTCAAGAGCTTTGAGGTTATTTCTCCTGGTTATTTGTTAATCTCCATGCATCATCTTCTTTAACGACGCCACGAACACATCTTACAATCTTTCTTTCAAAATTTCTTAGTGTTTCTAGTTCCTTTTTGTGAATGTTCATGTCTCTCCTCCATAAGTAACAACCGGTCTAATATGTGTTTTATATGTATCTGTTATGACTAATGAGTTTGCTTCTCAATCGTTTACTGTTAGCAAACCCCTATTTCCTATTTGTATGTCATGTATCATCGTGTTTATGGAACCTTCATTATCTAACATGTTACTCAGGTATCTGAACTTTTTAACTGCATCACATGAATTATCCTCTATGCATAAGTTATATAGATTTCCTATCCTTTCTAATACAGAAATCAGAAAGTAGATTTGCTGATTTTTGATTCAGCTCCTTCTATACCTCAACTTGTCTTGATCTGGCTACTATCACATCATCAGCATAAGCACACAGTTGGCTTATTTTATTTACAGACAGTGTAATGCAACGGGACTTGTTTAAGTATAGACTTGACGACAGAAATTGAACAATCGCATCAAGATGCACAGTGGACAAACATCTCATGCTCATGAGGCTAAACAAAATTTTCAGTCACTTTGCAAATGTGGAGAACAGTTTTTACAGTGTTCCATGATATGCACATCAGACTAATCCAATGTGGAGTATAGTCATTTACAAATTATACTGTGGGGAGAAAACTATTTGTGTTAATCAATGAAATTAGTTACAGTAGAGTCTCGGTTATCCGCCCTTTGATTATCCGCCGTTCCGTGTTATCCGCCGCCCAAGCGGCGTAAAAAAACAAACGTAAAAAAATATTTTCTTTAATTACTGCAACGAAAATAGTGTGCCAATAGTTTGTGGGCGTGAGTGTACGTGCTCTCTTTGTGATTGCTCCTGACTGTACCGCAGGAATTTGGCCTACTGCCCATCGCCTATTATAGCCTAGCTGTGACTCATGTGTCATTCACCCCACCCCACCATTCAACGCTATCGCTTACATGCTCATCGCTTAGTAGACTGCAGTTTCTTGTTGTGTGCTGTAGTGAGCAGTGAGGCTATTTTTACGCGGTGTGTCCGTGAGTGACTAGTGCAGTTTTGGTGAAAGTGTCATAGTGTAGTCTTGTTAATAGTGTTGCGATTATGGCTACGAAAAGGAAGAAAATTGTTTTATCAATAAAAGACAAGCTTGAGGCATTAAAAAGACTGGATAAAGGGGAAATGCTGCAGCAGGTGGCTGACCACTACGGCGTCGGTCATCGCACAGTTGGAGATTGGAAGAAGAGACGATTAGAATTAGAAAAATGGTGTTCCTCACGAGTTACTGAGGCTGCTTTTAAAGATAGAAAATCTATGAAAAATAGTGATTATGAAAAAGTTAGCGAAGCATTGTACATTTGGTTTACACAGTTCAGGGAGAAAGGGGTGCCTATTTCGGGACCTATCTTAAAAGAAAAGGCGTTGCAGTTTCAAAAAGAATTTAACGAAGGTGATGCAGATTTTACAGCAAGCGTTGGCTGGCTTGATAGATGGAAGAAGCGTTATGGAATCCATCAGTTGAATATTTGCGGCGAGAAACTGTCATCAAACTTTCAAGAAATGGAGCAGTTTAAGAAAAAATTTCAAGACTTTGTTGAAACTGAAAGCTTAACAGGAGATCAAGTATTTAGAGATGGGGACATAAAGGCTATGTTTTTGCCACCAAATGTGACTGCCATTTGTCAGCCTATGGACCAGGGTGTTTTGGAAACACTTAAACGAAACTATCGAAGAAAGCTTCTGTCAACAGTCATACAAGAAATTGAAGATGGGCAAAACTTGATTAAGAAGTTGAAAAGTATAAATTTGAAGGATGTCGCTTATTGGGTCGCAAGGGCCTGGGCCGACGTCGGGGCACAAACAATTGCGAAGTCGTGGCATAAGCTGTTGGGCAAGGACGAAAATATGGCTGAAAGCATGCTGGATGAACTTCATGAAAATATTTTCCCCTTTGTGCAACGTATCCCTGGATGTGAGGATGCATCGTTGGATGAAATAAGGAGACGACCAATATGAAATAACTGACGAAGAAATTGTAACACTTGTTAATAGCGATGATGTTGTTGAAGATCAAGACTCTGAAACTGTTGAGCCCTAAAAGATCACACACAAAGAAGGGGTTAAAGCTCTTGAAGCAGCCATTCAGTACATTGAGCAGCAAGAGGAAGCCAGGGTTGTCGACATAATGATGCTCCAAAGATGGCGAAACTTGGCAGCAAAGAAGCGGGAATCATCAGGGAGCCAGTCGAAGATCACTAATTTTTTTCACTCATCATGAACTGAACTCTCACTTCCAACATTTCTGACAGTGTAAGTCAATTTTATTACGTACACATTAGTCTGATTCTATATTTATTTTCAGTAAATTTTTCTTGTTAAAATTTACTGAATTCTTAAACTTGAAGCGTGAAGTGCTAAAGTAGGCGTAATTGTTTTCTCTTTTTTTGTAAGTGTATAACTTTAATATTGTTGCTTGTTCTCTAAAATGTTTTACTATAATTTTGTAATATAATTGTACAGTACTGTATTGTTTTCTCTATTGATTTGTTGTAAAACGTGATGTTTATTAATTACATTTACAAAATTACAACGTAATTTTATGATAAATTTGCGTTTTATTTAACTCTCCCTATTATCCGCCATTCCAGCTTATCCGCCCTTCTGCCAGCCCGTTTATGGCGGATAACCGGGACTCTACTGTATATCTATTTCCATTTTATTAAAGAAAGGTCACATTTTATTATATTTAATGAAAAGGTTAATAAACTATTTCATAAGTGTGTATGTATGTTTTAAATATTAGTGTGAAACATACATTAATATGTCCCCCGGAAGTTATACACTGATCTCAAAAACACTGCATAACCAGACTTATGAGGTAGTGTGAAACGTGTAAAATTTCATAAAGAGAAAGTGAAGGCTGAAAGTGGGAAACTTAGATTTCTATAAGTCACAAGAGATGTTATGGGTATTTCACATCGCTCTGTGAGGAAAATAGTGAAGAAAGGTCGTTAGCTATACAACAGCTATTTAGTAACGATATTTTTGTGGAAAGGATACAACAGTGACTTAAAAGTTGAAATACCTGTTCCGATTCGCCTCCTCTATGCCACTAACAAGTACACAAGTAACAAGTAAATGAGTACTACAAGTATGAGGAGTACTATGAGTACACGTGTACAAAGCCACTTTTTGGCGCTGAATTTCGTTTCTGAGCATGTGCTGATATCCATACAAGTACCAAACGAAGCAAAACAGTGAGGTTCAGAATACCTCTATGCCACAGAGATGAAGCTGTTTTTAATAAATGAAAAAAATTCATACTGATGTTATATTTATTCTCAGGTGTTATGCTGATATATAATACAGATTATAATAACAAATTATATATTATACCAGTCACCAACTTGATAAATTTTCAAAAAGCGAATTATATTGTGTTATAACCTACAGAGTTGCTATTAGGCCATACAGTATTTTTGTTAATGTGATTTTGGAGATGATTTTAACTTCACTGCACATCTCACGTAAATTTTTTTCATTGCTTGAGTTCCGCAACTGATATGTCTAACCAAAATGGAATCAATAATTTAATATTAAATCTATGCCAGTTTGTTTATTGCTAGTGTAAACTTAAATTAGTATTCCCAAAAGGAGATAGGCCTGTAAATTCTCTTATTTATTATTTTCTTCTAAACAGTAACAGCTTAATAAAGTCACAGTGTAAAGTAACACTGTTAATACTTTTAGTTTCAATTTGTTCCTTCTAAAAAATTATTATACAGGTATATGTTGTAACGTCACAAAACGTTCCATACTCTTCAAACCACCAGAAGAGTGAACGATACCAAAATAATTATGAGTACGAACCAAGTATAGGTAACAAGGAAGAATATAGTAGAGTTAAAATCGTAAACCATTAAAGAATGAAAGGAGTTAAGACCTTTAAGTGAACAGTAGTACATCTACTATCTGCATAATATGACACTACAACATAAACAGACAATTTGACAGAGACGAATTGACAAAATTAGTTCCCAAATAGACTGTTAAGTGAGCCTAACAAACCTTTAATAAACCAAGTCAAATAGCATAAGTAAAATAAAAGATGACAGAAACAATATTTCTAACATGTATTATTATTAGAAACAGCACATTAGCTGAATAAGGGCAAAAATTATAATTAGAATGACAAACATAAAGAAAGATATTATTGTTAATCATGAACTATGAAAGATAATAAGACAACAAATTGTATATGTTATAATATAGAGATGATCTAAATGTAACCATCAAAGTAACAACTAAATGTATTTAGATAATGTTATAAGAATGTAAAATATGTAAAAAGATGTGCTATTAGTCAAGAACAAAACCTTATAATGAAATATGTAGACCAAAGGAATGGATTAAGATGAGTTGAAATTAATCAATGAGTAATAACTAATAATATAAAAACTCAAAGTAAAGACACACAACTTATGTGAAGTCTATAATGCAGAGAAAATTGAAATAATAACAAACCAATGATGACCCAAACAAATCATGAAAATCATAATCATGTAAAGACCCTACAAAGCATAGGGAGATATAGTAATGAGAATTATAAAAAGGGTGTAAATCACAATACCATGAGTAATACGAGGCGTGTCCGGAAAGTAAAGATACAAAGGTCGTAATTGGTCTAAAAATATTTATTTACAAATTATAACTGACAATTACGTAAATACATATATCTTTATTTCTCTACATAATTACCGCCATTATCCAAGCACCTATTAAGTCTGGGAACCAGCTTTTGTATCCCCGTGTCATAGAAGTCTGCCGCCAACCCTTTGAACCATGTCATGACCTCTTCTTTTATCTCGTCATCGTCATCGAACTTTTTTCCGGCCAGATATTGTTTCAGGTGAAGGAACAAGTGAAAATCACTGGGCGCGAGGTCCGGGCTATGCGGCGGGTGATCCAAAACATCGCATTTCCAACTGCCGAGCAGCGCAGAGGTCACGCGTGCAGTTGGAAATGCGATGTTTTGGATCACCCGCCGCATAGCCTGGACCTCACGCCCAGTGATTTTCACTTGTTCCTTCACCTGAAACAATATCTGGCCGGAAAAAAGTTCGATGACGATGACGAGGTAAAAGAAGAGGTCATGACATGGTTCAAAGGGTTGGCGGCAGACTTCTATGACACGGGGATACAAAAGCTGGTTCCCAGACTTAATAGGTGCTTGGATAATGGCGGTAATTATGTAGAGATATAAAGATATATGTATTTACGTAACTGTCAGTTAATGATTTGTAAATAAATATTTTTAGACCAATTACGACCTTTGTATCTTTACTTTCCGGACACACCTCGTATTATAAGTATAGTAAATAAGAAAAATGTTGAAATAAGAATAGTGAAGTAAGGAAGTCTATAAATAGTAATCCACAAATGTGTAATAATAATTAATATTGTTCAGCTGGATACAGCAATTATAAATAATAATTTGTTCATTTCAATCAAATAATTATGTTCAGAATAGAAATGAAGGATAGTTAAATAAATATTAAGAAAAATGTTAAAATTGGATCTGCAACATTTAGCAGACGACACTGTAAACAATCCATTATTTAGAATAGGCTATTATTAAAATAGAATTTATTAATGAAAGACATAACCAAACTGGCATCAACCCATATCAAAATAACAAGAAAGAAACGAGCTATACGATGCTAATTATAGAACCTAATTTGTACTTAAAATAACTGAGATAGAAACATAAATATATTAAATTTTGTGAATTTTGAATGAATACAAGTAATAATAAGAACAGTGAAAACGACGCTTTCAATACAATATGTAATGGCTAAAAATAGAATGACCTCATCATGACATCATTTCCAACCAATCAGGAATTGCCTTAGAAATGAACAGGCGCAGCCTAGCGACGATCTAAGAAGACTATATGTACAGGACCAAGAGTAAACAAAACACATTTTGTCAATTTCCATTCAACCAGCAACTACGACTCCAGACCAAATTATCATCAGAATTTATTAATCAACAAGATTAGTGAAGAAGTATAAATATATTAAAGTGCATCGAAACCAGTAGTGTTATCTTTACTAGAAGTGCGAATTAAAAGAACGAGGTTAGGTGCAATACCTAACCAAGTAAATAAATATTGAAGAAGATATATTTGTTCATACGCGTAAACAGTGCAGTGAAACACGATCAGTGTACCCGATCGTGAAGTGTATTAAGAAATAATCCATGAGATTATAATACAGGGAGTACGGTGCCATATATTTACATTGTGTATGAATAAGATGTTAGTAGTATAACAAATAATACACCTGTATACTAACGCAAAAACAATAATACCATAAGTACTAAGCACTGTCTTTATTTTATTTAGAGGAATTATACTATTCCAAATATAGGAATTCATGTATTAGAATTACCGTAGTTAACCTAAAACTTGTCAAGGTTAAACGAACTTTTCGTCAATCGATTTAAATGATTAAAGGTGTCTAACCTATTAACTTCAATTCTTGTAATAGCATTGTAACGCAAGGCATGGGTGTTTTATCCTGTAATTTAAAAGAAATCACCCTTGAGGTATGAAATATTTATAAACAAACAACTAATTATTATCAGAGTTATCATTGCCAACCCACTGGGTTAGAGTAGTTAAAAGCCAGATAGTTTGTAATCCGTTAGCATTATTATTTTGAATGTACAGTATTAAATTGAAACAAGCAAATAATGAGCAATAAACAGAATTGTGAACTAAAAAACATTGTCAGTAATTATTGAAACAGTGATTAATTATTTTTTCAATTAATGAGTTGCGAATTCAAAGCAATCAACCAGTTAAGTTGGCTATTTGGACGAGTGAAACGCCAACAGTTAAATTTAAATAAATGGACAAGAAGGAAATTAATTAATGATATTATTTCAATTACTTAATCAACAAATAATTTAACTTCAATCAAAATTAGTTATTTTATTATTCAAATAAATTCTTTTTATGGAATATTAACAAGAAATTCCATATGGCGCCCAGGTAAAATCAAATGTGCTCACTTAATAACAAACAGTGCAGTCATACTGTTTTTTTTTGAAAACTTAACAGTTTACAAACAAACTGAGACCTTCTGAACTTCCAGTACGACACAAAAGGTACGTGAAGGTTTGAATTATTTAATAACGTTGTCAAAACTACACATTACCATACACAGACAATATAATTCAACGGAAGTGCTGATGAACTTCGAGAGGTCTCCAAAGCTGTTCACATTCAACTAACGGGGATTACAACAAATTAATTAATCAATTAAAGGGTCATTCCATATCAAATCAACCAATGAAGAATTTAATTTGAAACTTCATGTCTCAGATATTGGTAATTTTTTGTATATTTGTTGTACTTATAAAGTACTTCACAAATACAAAGTTTCAAATTTTTTTGTTGGGTAGTTTTTTTTAAAGATTTTTTAAAAACGGCACAAAACGCCATTTTTCACATTTAATGAAGAAAGTTGTGTTAGTGGTTGAATTACAAGCAGAATAATCACTGTTCCACACCACTATATAAAAATTATCCCGATTAGCGCTTTCAAGCTTCACAGCTCATCGTTCCGATCTGACGATGAGCTGTGAAGCTTGAAAGCGCTAATCGGGATAATTTTTATATAGTGGTGTGCAACAGTGATCATTCTGCTTGTAATTCAACCACTAACACAACTTTCTTCATTAAATGTGAAAAATTGCTATTCCGATCTGACGATGAGCTGTGAAGCTTGAAAGCGCTAATTGGGATAATTTTTATATAGTGGTGTGCAACAGTGATCATTCTGCTTATTTTTCACATTGTTTTGAAACAGAAAACTGTGTATAATTAAGGAACCGTTAGACCTAGAAAGCTCTTTTATAGCTCATTTAAAAAGGTCTTTGTAAGGGCTTTAATTTGATATGTAACACAACCTACTTTGAACAAAAACCTTTTTTTGTCATGTTTTCAAAAAACGTTTTTTTGAAAATTTCAAAAACACCATCATCGAATTTTTTCAAAAAAATATATGTTATTTGTAAAGACATTGACTAGAAATATGCAAAGTTTTAAAGTGGAGAAATGATGGGTTTTTTTTAACAAAAATTTAAAGGCATCAGTGTGGAGGTCGTATTCACATAAATTTGCATTACAATACCAACAGTTACATTGTATGTCATTTTTAGTTTGACTTAGTGTACCATAATGATAAATTACAAACAATTACTAAGACTCACCTACAAATTCTCTTGAATAAAGTGTCCCATATTGATCTTGCAGTGAAATGATTTTAAGCAACAAAACTCATTTATTAGTTGTATATTTTACGAATTAAAACATATCTATAGAAGATTCTAGTCTATATATACACTACACAGTGCAGTCTTATAAGAACAAATCATGTTTGTTCTGTCTTTGTACTGTCTTTCAGTACTTGAAGAAAACAATTTTGTTGCCATTTGTGTGTCAGAAATAGGGATAACTGTATGTAAATTATGGGTCCCTTTTATAGTTTTTGTTACTGAAAGAAAGCTACAAGCACCAGTTATAACAGATAGTGTAACAGCTGAATTAGAAGAAATTGAATCAAGTTTTGTAACTGTCATATATGATAACTTCTGGTGGCTTGCATGCATCCTAGGGAAAAACAATGAGACAAATAAAGTTAAAGTGAGCTTTTTACATCCCAGAGGACCTGCAGCATCATTTTTCTATCCTCAACCACGGTTGGATATTTTGGATGTGTCAACAGACACCCTTCTGAAAAAGGTTGAACCTAGAACCGCTACAGGAAGAACGTATACTTTGACCACAGAAGAAATGGCAGACTCATCTCACTTACTTGAACAACAGTTGAAAAAAATGTGAACAACTTATTATTAACTTATGTGTGAACTCTAAATGGTTAATATTCAAAAGCACTATTTTAATTTACAAACATGATTTGTTCTTATAAGACTGCACTGTGTAGTGTATATATAGACTAGAATCTTCTATAGATATGTTTTAATTCGTAAAATATACAACTAATAAATGAGTTTTGTTGCTTAAAATCATTTCACTGCAAGATCAATATGGGACACTTTATTCAAGAGAATTTGTAGGTGAGTCTTAGTAATTGTTTGTAATTTATCATTATGGTACTAAGTCAAACTAAAAATGACATACAATGTAACTGTTGGTATTGTAATGCAAATTTATGTGAATACGACCTCCACACTGATGCCTTTAAATTTTTGTTAAAAAAAAACCCATCATTTCTCCACTTTCAAACTTTGCATATTTCTAGTCAATGTCTTTACAAATAACATATATTTTTTTGAAAAAATTCGATGATGGTGTTTTTGAAATTTTCAAAAAAAAACGTTTTTTGAAAACATGACAAAAAAAGGTTTTTGTTCAAAGTAGGTTGTGTTACATATCAAATTAAAGCCCTTACAAAGACCTTTAAAATGAGCTATAAAAGAGCTTTCTAGGTCTAACGGTTCCTTAATTATACACAGTTTTCTGTTTCAAAACAATGCGAAAAATGGCGTTTTGTGCCGTTTTTAAAAAATCTTAAAAAAACTACCCAACAAAAAAATTTGAAACTTTGTATTTTTGAAGTACTTTATAAGTACAACAAATATACAAAAAATTACCAATATCTGAGACACTGAGGTTCAGACCCCTGGTTGGCTTGATATGGAATGACCCTAAAACTAAAATTTAATTAAACATGAAATCCTAATTGAATCGTACCAATTAAATAAAAACGTTAAACATTATTTAATGACACAGCGTTAATACAAAGTCAAGCAACGTGAGAGATTAATAATTTAAAAACAACTACGTGATAAAGTTGTAGTTTATAAAGTGATGCCAGCAACGTGTGGCTTTGAAAGAGAAGAACACAGTATACAATTGCGTATTAATGTATAATAAGTATATAATAACAGGTACTTTTATGTTATTTTTTGGAATAGTGTTGTTCGTACCTGTTATTTTCAAATACTAGTTTAGCACACCTTGTAATGGGATAATTCGGAAGGGTCTATTTTTTTTATTTCATTTAATAATTATTTGAGGCCAATCTATTGGGGCACCCCTTATGGTCATTAAAACCTGAGTTGTGTAACACCCTATATTCACTTCATACCAGGCAGAGGCTGTTACGCAAAAACGATAACATTGGAATGTGGCTGTGAGTGTGCGCTCGTGTGCCGTTGTCGATAATCTTGATCCCAAAGTTGTTGGCGGAAGTTACCACCACGTGGCTAATTAACCTGCCACATGACGAAATCGACGAATCAGAGAGTGAGCTGACGGAAGTGAACTTTACCGACGCTTAGGTGGCGTCAAGCGGTCGACTTACAGCCGCGGCGGTGGCCAGACGCACGCTAAGACTCGTGGGCCCCAAATAAATTATTTCAAATGTAAAAGTGTTAAACATTCATAAAATATAGTGAACAATATATCAGAATGAAGCAAGGGATGTGAATAAAGCAAAATTAACAATATGGTGAATTAAAAGGAAAACTATCGGACTTGCACTCGGTGCTGCACGTGTTAAAAGGACACTACGAGAGCTAAGTAGATAACAACCAAATTCAACATTCAAATACCTCAACTAAAGTTAAATTAAAGAGCCTTTTGGGGAAAACTTAAATACAGTATGAATGAGTGAGTGTAGCAAACTGGGTCGTCTTATGTAGCTTTAATAAATTAGAATAAATAGCTCAGAGTGAAGTAAAGCTTTGGCAATAAATGTTTTGATGAGTTTTTTTTATAAATGTTTTATTAATAATTGAAAAATGATATAGTAAAGAAATTTGAAGGAATAAATGTGAGTTATATTATATAAAAGAGAGTAGTGTACGTTATTGATGTAACCTTAAAATCACGTTGATATTCACAATTCGTGTGACGGACCGGGACTCAATTAAGGTAGGTGGGACATTAAATATTATTTTATAATTGTGTATTTATTTATAATAGCACAAATGGCGCCTCGAACAGATGGACGAGTTTTTATAAATTAAAATTTATATATAAAAACCACACCTACAGGTGAATAACGTGATTTCAAGGTTAAGAAAAAATACGTACAAATTACATAACAGACGTAAAATAGTATGTCATTGTTAGGGTAAGTGTCAGATGTTTTGTATGTAAGTAAATTTGTATAAATTTATAATTTGAAAATGGCAGGTAGTAATAATGAGAATGATATAAATAAAATAACCAATTTAACGAATCAGCTGTCATGAGCGGCCTTGAAACTTATTCGACTCCTAGTGTGGGTCAAGATAATAAGATAAATGAATTGAATGTTACAAATGAAGTAAATATCACGAATGATTCAGGAATGGAGACCACTCCAAGCCTGACAGATGAATCTATAATAATTAGCAAAGCAGAAGCAAAATCGACTCCAGCGATAACTAAAACAAAAGAAAAAGAGTATTCAATGAATGATATATTCAATTTTATGAGAGCAATGTCCGATGATATTAAGCAGAGTGTGAATATTAAGTTAGATAGTCGTTTTGATATTCAAAATAGTAATTTCAATGCCAAATTTGATGAACAAAAGAGTAGTTTGACGGTAGATTTGATGAACAGAGTGATAAAATTAAAAATAATTTTACTGAAAAACTGAATGAGATCAGAGATGAAATTAAACAACAGAATTTTAATTTTAGCAAGCAAGTAGATGAAATTAATACACGTTTGGATAATATGAAAGATGAGATAATAGAATCAATAGATCATGTGTTTGATAAACAAATAAAGAGAATAGGTGACACAATTAATAACTTTACAAAGAATAAAGTAGACGAAAATTACGAGATTAAAAGGGGGGTAGAGACTAGTGAAAAGTCCGATAAATTCGATGAAAATAAAGACGGGCAGATGACATATAGTGAGGTAAGTAGGGATGAGAATTACGATGATATAATTAAGAATGTGGTGTTAGAAAGTAAGGTTGTGAGCATAGAAAGTGTTGATGAGGTTGTGAGAGTGTGATGAAAGGTTAGATGGGCAAAGGGCAAGTTTATGGTGAAACAGAGGTTTCACAGGTATTTTATGAGGACAGAGTTTCCTCCAGTAGTTGTGTGGAAGACGAGGTGTCTTCGAAGTAGTCCCGTAATTTGTTGTAATATTCTTGGAAGTGCCAAGAAATGTAGTAAGTTTGTTGTGCCCTTTGCGTGGTATGAAAGAGGTCAGGGGGGTTGTGACAGGTGTTATGATGATGAGAGATATTTAGAGAGAGAGTTGTGTGTAGATAGGGAGATAGAATTATATTGGTTAAAGAGAAATTATAAAAAGTTGAAAGAGAGGTTAGAATTGAAGGAGATAGACGACATAGAATACTTACCTTGTAAAATAGAGATGGATGATTATTTTGATGTTGTGATGAATGTAGTGGAGGAATATGATGATAGAATAACTTACCTTATGTTGAACAAAAATACTGATGGAGACGGAACTAAAATCACCAAGGTAGACGGGCTTTGTGAATTAATGGTAGACAAAAATGTAGTTAATTATTGTGTTAATGTAATTAACGAAAGTAGTCGTTATAATGATCATTACAATGTGATGTATGTTGACAAGAATGACTTGTGTTATAAATATATAAGACTAATATACAATGATGGAGGTTAATTAAAAAATCAGTGCATGGACATTTTAAATATTTTAGTTTATGGTAATGACCTGGCTAAATTAGGAAATGAGGTGTGGTAAACAGAAAAATAATGACAAGAATTTGTAAATAAATTCATAGTGAAATTAATTGTGTCTATGTTGTAAAATGTATTTGATCTGTAAGCAATGTGTGTATGTAGTAGAAATTGATGTAATAATAATAATAATATTTTGGCAGACTAAATAAATAACAAGAATAATTATGAAGGTAATAAATGAATTGTAATTGTTTTGGAGTAAAGTAATTAAAATGTGTTGTGTTTTAAATAATTGATGGAATTAAAATAATTTGAGATGAAGTAACTGATTAATTTAAAATGTTATATAAAGAGATTTTGCTAATGAATTTAAATGATTTTAGGAGATTGGAACTTGATAATAAATAGTAAATGAATAAATGTAAAATGTGTTCAGTTGTGGAGTAACATGGTTGTTAAAATGTTTCAGAAGATAAATGGAGTTGTGTACATGATTTGGTGGTAACAATTGTTTATATTTTGTGTCTATGACAGTATATGAGTGATGTACTGTAAGTATGAAATTTACAATACAATTTAAATAAGATAAAATGTTTAATGTTTAAAAGTTAAAATTGTAGATGAGTCTAAGAGATGTAAACATGAAAATTTAATTAATAAAATAACCAAACATATAAGAATTTACCCTCTGTGAACTGTAGTAGCAGTATCAGTGTGAACCTTATATGTCTTTTGGTAGTTTCCCCAATTTTCGGGCGGTCACGGCTTCACCGAACCCTGACCGTGGATTTATGTAAGTAGATTCTAAATTGGTGAACATAGAAATTGACCAGAGGGTAACTCAGGGGAAACTACACAACTATGGAACAGCGGGTATCATCGAAGGGGGTGATAGTGCCGTTTTAAGGGTGTGTCAATCATATTTAGTAGGATTACTGGTGTCCTCGGACATCAGTAATGCCGAATTTTTATATAACGCTGAACCAAGAACGGTATAGGCAGCGTCTATACCATATATATGTAAACTTCAGTTCTTGGGGATGCAAATGGGCGCCACAGTCCAACACCAGGAAACAATAGTGTGTGTGGAAAAGGAGCTGGCCGTTACAAGCCAGGGGCACAGATAACGCATCTGTGCATAAGGCAAACGCTCGATCCGGTTTATCCGGCGGGTGGTTACCTAATTGTAACTGGGTAAAGGGGGGAATTTAAGTAATTGATGAAGCAGGAGGGTAGCTGAAAATTCAGTGAGAGGGTGACGACCTCTGTAAACAGCGGGCGGTCAATTTAACTGGCTCTGTAGAGAGAGTTGGGGGTTGACAACCCAGAGGGCTGTTCAGTAACTGTTGCTATAACTATGACTCAATGATTAGCGATGTATGTCCCTTATGAGAGCAAAACGATTTTAAGTACTAGATTCAATTTAATGATTTCAGATAATACTATATGATTTTAATTAGACAATTGTGTGTATTTAGGTTAGTTATAGGTAGTGTGCCTATAGAAAGGTCATTCACATGTTATTGAGCCATCAGCTGACTGCTGGGGTTATGTATGTAGTATGTCACTTATAAGTAATTTGCAGAATTTTATCAAGGCAATTAAATGTTTGAATATAATTAAAGGTTTGAATAATAAGTTTTCAATGTGTTTAAGAGATTTTAAATTAAACGGTGAAATGGATTTGAGATAGTTTTGAATTTTCAATGGTTAATGTAATGTAAAATGTGGTAAATGTTAGAATTTGGGTGATAAGCATAAAGAAGGCATTTGAATTAATCAGTCCAAGTTAAGTTTAGATGGGTGTTAAACAGAATTAGATTCTTGGGAGTAAAAGTAATGTAGAAAAGTGAGTATTAATAGTGACACAGTAGCGATAGGGATTATATATAGAGTAATGAGAGGGATGTAATGGGAGAATAATTAGTTGATGGGGAAATTTTGTAGAAGGGGGTGGTGTGATAAGGAGTCCTCAACGAAAAGCGTTGTGGCGGGAGGTGAATAGTTTTTAATGGGGTTTGGCGGGGTTACCTAGGGAGAGTCCAGGAACCAATAAGGGAATGAGTATGGGAAGGGAACACACGTCGTAAGTACAAAGAGGGTAGAGAGTATTTTGTTATAAGGGTAGAATGATGTGAATGGAGTTGGAGAATTAGTGGAGATAGATATTTTGAGGGAGTGGTGTCAGACTATATAAATCTGTTAGTAAGTGTTAAAGTTAGAAGGGGGGTGAGGTTATATTTAAACACCCAAGTTGTAAATCGAAATGTTATGAGTAACTAAGAGTCACCCAAACTAATTGAGAATGAAAATGTCAGAGAGAAAGTCAGAGTTAAAATGTAATAATAAACGAAACCAGTAAAAGATTGAGTAGAATTTGGAAATAAATTGAAGCTATAAAGTGTGTAAATTTTGGTCCACTTAAATGCGAATTTTATTGTGAATTATTTATGGTAAGGTAATGACAACAATGTTATTTTTGAGGGTTCTATGTTTATTATGTTGTATTATGTTTGAATGTAAAAATTATAAACATGTTTCATGTATTTTCATGGTATCGTTTTGTGTAATGTATCTAGGGCAAGGTCATTCACTTGACCCAGAGAGATCAGCTAATGACTGGTGTTTGATATATAGTGTTTTTTACAGTTGATTCGTAGATTTTGTTTGTGTATTTATACGAAAATGATTAAAAAATAAATTTTGTTGACAAAATGATTCTTTTTGGGAATCAAAAATTTTTTTGAAAAAAACAAATTTAATTTTTCATTGTGCCTGCCGTATAGATGGTGTTTTGATGTTTAGGGTATATTGTTGATTGTATGTTAATGTGTTAACTGATTTATATTATTCATATTGTATGTGTTGTAAACAAATGTAATTATAAGTGAATTTATGATTTAATAAGATGTTCCGTTTATGTGTTTTTTATGATTGTTAGTAGTAGTGAAGAAGAATGGTAGATTCATATAAAAGATTTTTGGTATTTTAATGAAATTAATGGTAATATAACATTTTATTATTGGACTTAGATTAATTTTGAACAAAAGTTAAATGATGTAAATTCAAGTTGTTTGCTTTATTTTGATTTGAAAAACGTCAAGTAGATGAAGTTTGAGAAAAGAAATTGAAAATAAAACAGAAATTATTTTGAAATTTGAAAGTAAGAAATGGAAGGTAGATGTTATAGTCAGTAATAGTGAGTATGTGTACGCACCCAGTACTTGCTAAAGGCATCCCAGTATGCATGTAAGGGGGAACATATCGGTTGAGGATCTGGTATGGTATAAGGCCAGGGTTTTGATTTTGGGGTGGAATGTTATAAGGTTAGGTGTACTATGGTGAGTATCTGTCCGATTTTATGGTGTTGGGATCTCGAACAGAGAAGTCCAGTAATCTCGTTCAGGTGCAGCAATAGTCGCCGAGCTAGGGGGTAGTTTACCTATGATGTGTTTAAAAGTAAACGGGGGGTTGTTGGCACCATATCCTCACCGATCCTCTTAGGGTTAGCAATGAGAGTTCTTCTGTTGCGACAGAAGACCTCTCATTGGGGGGGTCTTGTAATGGGACAATTCGGAAGGGTCTATTTTTTTATTTCATTTAATAATTATTTGAGGCCAATCTATTGGGGCACCCTTTATGGTCATTAAAACCTGAGTTGTGTAACACCCTATATTCACTTCGTACCAGGCAGAGGCTGTTACGCAAAAACGATAACATTGGAATGTGGCTGTGAGTGTGCGCTTGTGTGCCGTTGTCGATAATCTTGATCCCAAAGTTGTTGGCAGAAGTTACCACCACGTGGCTAATTAACCTGCCACGTGACGAAATCGACGAATCAGAGAGTGAGCTGACGGAAGTGAACTTTACCGACGCTTAGGTGGCGCCAAGCGGTCGACTTACAGCCGCGGCAGCAGCCAGACGCACGCTAAAACTCGTGGGCCCCAAATAAATTATTTCAAATGTAAAAGTGTTAAACATTCATAAAATATAGTGAACAATATATCAGAATGAAGCAAGGGATGTGAATAAAGCAAAATTAACAATATAGTGAATTAAAAGGAAAACTATCGGACTTACACTCGGTGCTGCACGTGGTAATGGGACACTACGAGAGCTAAGTAGATAACAACCAAATTCAACATTCAAATAACTCAACTAAAGTTAAATTAAAGAGCCTTTTGGGGAAAACTTAATTACAGTATGAATGAGTGAGTGTAGCAAACTTGGTCGTCTTATGTAGCTTTAATAAATTAGAATAAATAGCTCAGAGTGAAGTAAAGCTTTGGCAATAAATGTTTTGATGAGTTTTTTTTTTTTATAAATGTTTTATTAATAATTGAAAAATGATATAGTAAAGAAATTTGAAGGAATAAATGTGAGTTATATTATATAAAAGAGAGTAGTTGTGACGATTTCATTAATAAAAAGATGTTAATTAATTAAGTTGATAATATATAATCGGAGAAATTTTAAATTCTTAATAAAATCTCACATTGTAAACTAAATCTTATGGCAATCATTTAATAATAATAATATTTAATATAAGTCTAATAATAAAATTAAAAGGGAATGGAATTGTACAGAAAGGGTAAAGCTTATTAATTTATCCTGTATAAACAAGAACTGACCAGAAGTAACTTGTTTTCTGACCCCTAAATAAACTAAGTATTATTGTAAATTTGTTATTATTTAAATAATTAATTAAGACCATTGTTACGTACTTTGATAACTTCTGCAACTAAGAATATCACGATTTAATTATTTAATCAACCGTAGTCCTTTAATTAAAATTAGAAAAACGGAACTACTTTTATGTTGCCTAGTAATTGTCTTGAGATTACTACGCTCCCCTTAACTATTTTCTTCCACTTGTAATGGAGCGCTCACGCCGTAAGCAGCGTAAAGCGTTGTTTCGCTACGTGTATATATAAAAATGTGAAAGCGTTGATACCATGACTATTTAAATAAGTAATTTGTGTGGTGATGACATCTCTCTATATTATAAAATAACGGACTATGTAATTTATACAGTATTACAACCTAGAAGGTGATAGTCAACTAATCTATCATCATGTGAAGTGTATAACAGTGAAACAAACTTTCTATCTATGTATTCTAACTACAAGAATTACGAAGAATAACTACAGTCGCCGGAGATGAATGTACCACACCAGGAATGATTTCACATACTTCTAGAACTTCACCATCACAGTATGATAAGGTAACGACTGAACTTCAAGAAACATCAGGAGGACCGAAGAACTAATTCTGCAGCAACTTCAGGAAACACACAGGTGACATGGAGGCTTGTCTACCATGGTTAAGAGTTACAAAATTATGAACCCAAAAAGACAATTTAAACTATCATATTGAAGACTTTTAAAACTCATGTTTAAATGTAATAACATTAAAGACTTTAGAAACCTGACATTTTAGGTAACATGTAGTTTAAAATCTAATAACGCTAGTTATAGCAAAAAGGTAAAGTTTAAACTAAAAGTTTTGTTGTTTTAGAAGATTAGTAAAAAACCATTCTTCAAATGGTTAGAGTTTCAATATTGTACATGGCAAGGTGACCATAATTCATTTAATATATTTAATCCCGGATCCGTGGAATTAATCAATAAGATGTACATCATATTTTGAAGCCCCTTTGTAAGGTAGTAATTTATATATTTAATCATATAGTAAACTATATTGTTTGAGAACTTTCAATAGAGAACTTAATCACCAAATGTAATAAAGAGATGTCATCTAAGTACCAAGTAAAATGAGTGCATAAATCAACAGTCTCCCCTTCCAAATATCCTGCTATATAAATTGTTTATTTGTTGTGATTATTTTCAGTGCTTCACAACGAAGGCAGCCGGTATAATTGGCACATCCAATTATTACTGGTTCCCTAAGTTATAACTCAAGAGAAGAGGTTATACTTTGCGCCACTCTGCTGCTGCTATTTTTGCTAATCTGCTAATTTTGCGTAAGAGAAAAGAAAGAAGTAATTGCGTCCCGATATCCCACGCACAAAAGCTGTTGATCTATACACTCATGTATTTCAATAGGTGTCAGAGTTTGAAATAAGATAAAAATAATAATTAATATTATAGTAATATAGTATAAATGACTTTATTAGTAAATATAATATGTGTAACGTAATATTAGCATATAATCCCATGTAAACAAACCATGTCGGTACTTGTTAAAAGTCCCATTCATAAACGTGCCACATTCTCGACAATCTCGGACGGGTAGTTTCCTGCTGCCGTTTGTTTAAAATTGTCATTGTTTAGTTGAGTTGAAAATAAGTCACCCTCCTTGTGTGGTCTATTGTTATAAGAAGCGTGTCTGTTCATGTGTTAGTAACCGAAGGGGGAATCTTTTGTCGTACGCATATTCATGCATGTGTGAAATTTCTCTCTCTCTCTCAAAGTAAAACGATAAAGGTTGTCATAACATTTTATGTGTTTATTTGTAAAAAAAAAAAGAAAAAGGAGTAAGAACACGATTGGTTTATAGTTTTATATTTTTGTGTAAAAGAAAAAGGAAGCGTTGTATAACAATTAAGGCAAATAGTAGAATAATTAGTTATAGCCGCTCACGTTACTAAAATGGCCGAATTTAATCCTGATCTGTTATTAAAAGATGAGCTATGCTACGACGCACTTTTACGAGGTCTAAAACACGTAAATGTAACCGTGTCGGAGTTACGAAAATCATTACGCCAAACCAGATCAGATACACCATCGCAGTTAGATAGATTGGGTGAACTCGATTATGACGGCGAACGAGAAACCTGTTATGCGAAATATAGGGAATTGATAGTATTATCTCAAAACCTTGAGGACAAGAAATCACCTACGGAATTTTTGCGCGTTACGCAACGTATAGAACATTTAACCCGCCGGTTAAATAATTTATTAAGCTGGCCGGACGTCACCGTAATCCCCCCCGATGTGCAGAAATTTGCGGAGGAGGCATTAAGCCAATTACCCATAATTATCAATGACTTACGACGAAAATCAGACGCATTGAGAATGGAGGAAATTGAGCACGATTTACAAAAAATTATATATCTCCCCAGTTCTATCCCCTACTTTAGAAAACCCTCCCTCTACCTCGAACCCCGAATCACCCACCGTATCGAAGATACAACCGAGTCATGAACAATTACCTAGTAGAGAATTAAATACCCACACTATGTCAGAACCCCCACCGCCAAATGTTCAGCATACTCGCACTAGTAAATATGCGATTACAAATCCCAATGCAAACACCAATCTTTCGAAAAGTACACCTAACGTATGTTTTAATGTAGACCTCTACGGAAAGATTTCCCACCCAGTAGAGAAAATAATTAATGATATTCCTTACACCGATGGCTTAAGCATCACGACTCTATTGACTTTTATCAGATATCTACTGCAAATAAAAGATCTACAACAATTGAGCGATTGGCAAATACTGCAGGTCATCTTACCCAAATGTAAACCACCTTTACGAGATCGTGTGCTCGAAACATTAAACTCGAATCTTCCGGTAGAAGAACTTCATACAAATATAATCAAATATTTTATTCCCACTGGAATATATGAGGAGATAAAAAGAAATACCGTACTTCGAGTACAAAGAGCTCAAGAAAGACTGGCCCACTATATCGCAGACATCAGAGAATCATCACGTCTACTGCAAGTCGACTGGACTGAAAAACAATTAGTCGATACTATATTGGTAGGCTTATCTCCTGAAGAACGCTCCCGTTTAGCTCTAATAAGTAGACCCCTTACTTTCGCTGACCTTGAACAATGTAGTGTGCACTCTTCAAATGTGTGGTATGCAGATCAGCATCGACATGCACCGGTATCCACAACACCACATAGAAAGGAAACGCAAGCCCTATCCTCAGATACAAGAAGTCTACGAGAACGACGCCCATTTCGGCGACCAACCTATGTTCATGGTCACGGTAAGTCCAAAGAGCCACCACCTAGACACGAAACCAGTGAGACCCCGCGTAAAGAATATATATGCTATAACTGCGGAAAACCTGGACACCTCAGTAGAAACTGTAAACGGAAACAGTATCATCAGAAAACTCATTATCCAAAAAACATGTAAGGCAGGGAGATTCGAAACCCTGTGTCTTCCGCAGCATCGTGAAAACAGGTAAACCCCTGAGAGACCACAAGTTAAAACAAAATACTAATAATAATAACAAAAGAAAATTAGACCCCTATGTTAGGAAATTTATCGATAAATGTAACTCTATTAGTAAATGTGATTACAATAGGTGTGAATTACCGTATATACAAGTTGACCTTGGTGTTACATCCAGCCTCGGATTAATTGATTCCGGATCCACGCGAAGTTTAATTAGTCAAGAGCTAGCCGATCAATTATTTAAACACAATTTAGTTAAACGCAGTCAATCAGTAAATATTAGATGCGCTACAGCTAATAAGCAAAACTTAATGATAAAACTTATCATCACGTTTAAAGTAAAAATTAAAAATCTAACGTGGTATTTTCCAATGTTGGTATGCGACGAATTAGGACCCGAATTAATATTGGGAGCTGATTTTATCAGTAAAACAGGAATAATTTTAGACATTCACGAGAAGATATTTTACTTTGGATTCGATCGTTCACGGAAATATAACTTGCATGATAATGCAAATAACAGAGAAAGTACTAGCACCACTTCTACACATATAAAGCATCACGAACCTGAATTAAGTCATCTAAGAAGTAAAGATAGACGGAACATACAGACTTTAATAAAACAATTCTCCAACGTCCTCACCCCAAAATTAGGACTGACGGATCTGATAGAGTACAAAATAAATTTGAGCGACAACAAAGTAATTCGTTTAGCCCCATACAAATTATCACCACCGAAAATGGAAGTGATGAGGAACCAAATTAATAAATTGTTAGAACAAGGAGTCATCGAACCCTCTACGTCATCTTATTCATCACCTGCGTTTTTAGTACCCAAAAGTAACGACAAACATAGATTAGTGGTGGACTACAGACAACTAAATAAACGGATAGAATTTGAATCTATACCACTTCCCGACATCCACAGTGCATTTCATTATTTTACTAAAGCAAAAATCTTTACCATTATGGATTTAAATCAGGCATTTCATCAGATACCTCTTTCGGAAGAATCAAAACGTCTTACCGCCTTTGCCGTCCCTTTCAACCTGTACTAATTTACAAGGGTACCTTTGGTATATCCCAAGGTAGTTCTGTATGTAGCAGATTATTAGAAAAATTATTTCATGACATAAAGTTTAAATATGTGTACCACTACCTAGATGACATTGTTATTTACAGCGAGTCAATTGAGCAACATCTTGAACATCTACGTGAAGTACTAACCCGATTGGAGAAAGCTGGATTAACCGTAAATCCCAGTAAAGTAAATTTTGCTGTGACACAATTCTCATTTTTAGGTCACATCGTAAAAGCAAACGGAAAGGTAAGCATAGACCCAGAGCGAACCCGTGCCATCAGAGAATTTTTACCGCCGCGGGATGCGAAAGGAATAGCCCGATTTTTAGGAATGATAAATTATTTCCATAAGTACATCCCACATCTAGCTGAAATTGCAGCACCGCTAAATACCTTAAGAAAGAAGGGAATTAAATTTGAATGGAATGAGTTACACCAAACCGCATTCGAGAAATTAAAAGAAAGCATAATATCACCCCCCGTACTACAATTAGCCGACTTTACAAAACCATTTGTAGTGCAGACAGACAGTTCTAGTGTCGCACTAGGTGCAGTAATATATCAGGAAGTAGATAACTCAAGGTTACCTATTAGTTACGCTTCTCGCACCCTAACTGAGCAAGAAAAGAAATACTCCGCATACGAATTAGAATGTTTAGCTATAGTTTTCGCTTTTGAGAAGTTCAAACCATTTTTAGAACATAAGGAGTTTTTGTTAGAAACAGATAATCAAGCGTTATCTTGGCTACTAAATCACCCAAAACAGTTAGGTCGTATCGGAAGATGGGTATTAAGATTAAATTGTTTTAAATTCAAAGTACAACATATTAGAGGCACCCAAAACGTAGTTGCCGATACACTGTCACGTATGTTCCAGCCTAGTAGTAATACTTACGAAAACAAGAGTAGAGAAACGCCGATTATTAATACCTTAATTACCGAATTTCCTCTTGCATTTACGGATTTAGCCCAGTATCAACAACAAGACCCACGTTTGAGTCCAATTATTGAACGACTTGAAAAAGGAAATAAGTCAGAGAAATACATATTAAGTAGGAGAGTATTATGTTGTAAAATAGCGAACGGAAAATATCTACGAATAATTGCCCCTGATATTATTAAACCTATGCTGATGGAATATTATCACTCTTCCACCATTGGAGCACATATGGGAATAAATAAAACTATACACCGAATTCGTAAAGAATATCACTGGGAAAATATGAACAGTGAGATCGCCAATTTTGTAAAAAAGTGTAAGTTGTGTGCACTCAGCAAACCCGCTAGAAACAGCCAAATAAGTCAGTTAATCTCTGAGATTCCTGCTACCCCGTTCTCCAAAATTTATTTAGACTTTTCAGGACCCTATCCGCGTTCCAAATCAGGAAATACAATGTTACTAATTGGTGTAGACTCTTTTAGCAAATTCGTCTGGATGTACCCCATGCGGCGAGCCTTAGCTACAACCACAGTAAATATTTTACAGCATAGATTATTTAAAGAATTTGGTATTCCTGTCCATCTAGTGTCGGATAACGGACCACAGTTTAAGTCCAAGGAATTCAGGAACATGTGTTTCAAACTAGGTATAAACCATATTACCACTACAGAGTATCGTCCGCAAGGTAATATAGCTGAGAGGTATTTGCGAAACCTAAAATCTGCTTTAATTGCCTACCATGCTAACGACCATACTTCTTGGGACCAGAACTTATCCTGGATACAGTTCGCTTTTAATTCTGCATATCATGAAGGACATAAGTCGACCCCATTTGAATTATTGTTCAAATATAAACCCAACCACCCATTATCCACTAAGTGGAAAATACATGAATTGTTACCCCATGAAATTAGGGATAAAAATATTAGGAAAATATGGAATGAAGTGCGCGCTAATTTGCGAACAAACTTAGCGAAATCAAGGAAATATCACGAGCGAAATAAAAATAATGAAGTAAAGTACCAAATCGGTAACTTAGTTATGTGTAAAACACATCCTACGAGTAGTGCAATCGATAAGACCACTTCCAAGCTATCATACCGATGGTGCGGTCCTTATCAAATTCACAAATATTTAACTCCAGTAACCGTAGCACTGTATGAACCCTCTACTCAAAAATATGTACGAAGGACACATATTTCTCAGATAAAACATTATCACAAAGAAGGTAATGGTAGAGTGCAAGTTAAATAAATGAAAAGAAAGGTATATGTTTTGTACTCAACTGCAAAGGAGTACTAGAGTAACGTTTAGCTAGCTAATGGTATAGATAGGTACGAGGCCTGATCACCCTTGAATCCTATTCTTCGAAAGTAGAGCAAAGTAAGAAGTCAGCTGACAGCAAATATGAGAAATAATTAAGTAACAAATTACTTAATGAGTAATTCTATCACTAGAATAACTCCCAACTAAAGAAAAACCCGGTAGTAGTCAAAAGTAGTAGTGTTAAGAAAATTAGAATGTTAACTATATGTTTTATAATGTGTGAATTTTATGTACTATTAGAATTAGTCTGTAAAGTATGATATGTAGATAGTAAGAATGAACAATTCGAGACTGACGTGTGTAACTCATAATTACATACAGAGAGAAACGGGTGAGAGAAATTACACACGGAAATCCCTAAACATACTCTCGGTATATTCAAAAAAAAATTATACCGGCGTCTGTGGCTTAAGCGGCGGAGTATGTGACGATTTCATTAATAAAAAGATGTTAATTAATTAAGTTGATAATATATAATCGGAGAAATTTTAAATTCTTAATAAAATCTCACATTGTAAACTAAATCTTATGGCAATCATTTAATAATAATAATATTTAATATAAGTCTAATAATAAAATTAAAAGGGAATGGAATTGTACAGAAAGGGTAAAGCTTATTAATTTATTCTGTATAAACAAGAACTGACCAGAAGTAACTTGTTTTCTGACCCCTAAATAAACTAAGTATTATTGTAAATTTGTTATTATTTAAATAATTAATTAAGACCATTGTTACGTACTTTGATAACTTCTGCAACTAAGAATATCACGATTTAATTATTTAATCAACCGTAGTCCTTTAATTAAAATTAGAAAAACGGAACTACTTTTATGTTGCCTAGTAATTGTCTTGAGATTACTACGCTCCCCTTAACTATTTTCTTCCACTTGTAATGGAGCGCTCACGCCGTAAGCAGCGTAAAGCGTTGTTTCGCTACGTGTATATATAAAAATGTGAAAGGGTTGATACCATGACTATTTAAATAAGTAATTTGTGTGGTGATGACATCTCTCTATATTATAAAATAACGGACTATGTAATTTATACAGTATTACAACCTAGAAGGTGATAGTCAACTAATCTATCATCATGTGAAGTGTATAACAGTGAAACAAACTTTCTATCTATGTATTCTAACTACAAGAATTACGAAGAATAACTACAGTCGCCGGAGATGAATGTACCACACCAGGAATGATTTCACATACTTCTAGAACTTCACCATCACAGTATGATAAGGTAACGACTGAACTTCAAGAAACATCAGGAGGACCGAAGAACTAATTCTGCAGCAACTTCAGGAAACACACAGGTGACATGGAGGCTTGTCTTCCATGGTTAAGAGTTACAAAATTATGAACCCAAAAAGACAATTTAAACTATCATATTGAAGACGTTTAAAACTCATGTTTAAATGTAATAACATTAAAGACTTTAGAAACCTGACATTTTAGGTAACATGTAGTTTAAAATCTAATAACGCTAGTTATAGCAAAAAGGTAAAGTTTAAACTAAAAGTTTTGTTGTTTTAGAAGATTAGTAAAAAACCATTCTTCAAATGGTTAGAGTTTCAATATTGTACATGGCAAGGTGACCATAATTCATTTAATATATTTAATCCCGGATCCGTGGAATTAATCAATAAGATGTACATCATATTTTGAAGCCCCTTTGTAAGGTAGTAATTTATATATTTAATCATATAGTAAACTATATTGTTTGAGAACTTTCAATAGAGAACTTAATCACCAAATGTAATAAAGAGATGTCATCTAAGTACCAAGTAAAATGAGTGCATAAATCAACAGTCTCCCCTTCCAAATATCCTGCTATATAAATTGTTTATTTGTTGTGATTATTTTCAGTGCTTCACAACGAAGGCAGCCAGTATAATTGGCACATCCAATTATTACTGGTTCCCTAAGTTATAACTCAAGAGAAGAGGTTATATAGTGTACGTTATTGATGTAACCTTAAAATCACATTGATATTCACAGTTCGTGTGACGGCTCGGGACTCAATTAAGGTAGGTGGGACATTAAATATTATTTTATAATTGTGTATTTATTTATAATAGCACAACCTCTACTACACAGTCAAGATGCAGAAGCAGGAATGACATGTGGCACACAAGGAAAGAAACACCATGTTCGTAAACCTATAACTGGGTTTGAAAATTTTTATAAAGATGTAATTAGAACAGTTTAGAATTTTTACACTGAAGAAAAGTATTGTTTTTGCAATCAACTAACTCCAAGTTAACATTTTTAAATGGAATACAGGTTTTTATTTTTAAATAAATATCAATAATTCAGAATTTTTTCTAATATCGAAATAAATTTAACTTATGTATATTAAATGCAAATAACAAAAATATTAAAAACTATACAAGTTTACAAAGTAATGAGTATATTTAGAACTCATATGATGCATGTACTTATGTTACCCTTGTCACTCCATAGGTACACATATGTACCTCCGTTTAATGAAATTCACATCATAGCTTCTTCTCTCTCCCATGTCCCTATGGCATGCAGAGGACACCCTCTGTTCAACACTATTCTTTACTTGTGGGATTGGCCATTATTGTTTTAATATCAGTGACCACAGACACATTGTGGTACTTGAATACTGTAATTAATGCTGTAACGTGTCCAAAATTGGGTGTTTATTTCTTACAGTATAGGGTATTTGTATTTTTATTTATTTTATTTTTGGGGGTTTTGTAAAAAATATTGTGCAACGTTATTTCCATTGGAACAGAACACGTGGCAAGTAGAACAGTTTGAAACAAAGGCAAGACGCAGTTTCTGTTATGTAACCAGGCAAGGAATTCGTACCACCCTCGAATTCTCAGAACTTGGTGTATGTGTGACGATGCACGCACTCAACATCTCAAGCATGTGCGCTGTAGGGACGCCGAGAAACTCCAACGGCGCTGTAAAAAATGGCGCTGGAATGAACAAGTTGTAAAACCAACCAGCCAACTACAGGAAATGTAGTTAAGCCCCGCCTACTGCTAGTGACATCAGTCTAGCAGCGTTAAATATCGTCTACACACTGGGCTGATATAACTACTATGTTTCATGCATATAGCTCATACGCCACAACAAATCCACCTTGAACGACGGCGAAATCAAACGGGCCGTGGATACGAACTTCCTACCGCCCAAAAGACAGTCTACATTAGGCAGAGACGCTAAGCAGTCCACTAGAAGCCGACTCCAGATACAGACGTTTACAGTTTTGTTTAGGGCCCGGTCGGTGGTGTTATAAAATGTAATTAATTCAATAAGACTGACCGGGACCCCAGAATTTAATAAACATATCGCAGTCATAAGTTGGTACAGTGATGTGGGGAAATCATAAAGTGATAAAGTACAGACACTGAAGTTGCGGGACTAAGCACGTGTTCGGCCGGCAACGCGTTCGTGGACGGGTATCTTAAATGTATAAAATTTAATAAATAAAGGGTAATGTATAAAAAGGTATGGAAGCGTGCGTGAGCAGATTGGGCTGCCTTAGATGTAAGTATGGTTAAATGTAATTAAAATTTGGTTTTGTAGTACTCTAATTCAATTAATTATAACTAATTCTCTTGTAATAATAATAATGAAAATTGACTTAATTCATTAAAGCGATTTAGTTTACGTCATAACCATGTGTTAGACTAAGTTATTTCGTCATTACCACTTTCTCATTTCTGTGTTGCGAAATTCGTCTAAACGTTCCGGAATCCTTCTGAATTATTAATTCGGTGTGGTCAGATTGCAAAATTGTCCTTTTTATTTAAGGTGGAGTGTAAAGGTTTTCGATATTTTACCTATAAAAAATAATCGTGGCGACCTTGGTCTTCTGGTGAAATTTAAATAGGTAAGTAGTTGTGATTGTGCACAGGTAAGTCCTGGTAGGGTATTTTATGTATTAAATAATTTCGGCATTCTATTTTATTGTTACAAATGGCTTTCGCCTGCCAGGATTTTCGTTTTAATTTTATTTATACGAGATAGACCTATTTTAATGCACAGAAAATAGGATGTGGTAATGACGAATTTGTAAACAATATTTAGAATACGTATTTACGTGGGAGTAGGTTATGTTTGTGTTGTGATTCACAGTAGTGTTAGGCGTTTGATTATAGGAAAAAAGTGGTTTTATATATAAAAAGTGTTGTATAAATAAACTTTAAACATGTCTCTGATACAAAGTAATGAAATGGGTTTTGCGTGGGATGAGTGGGAGAGTGAATTTCGAGGTGTTGTGGGTGAAATGACGGATGAGGAGTGGGGTAATTTAGACGATAGGTTAACACGAATGGAAGAACAAGAGGAAGGAATATTTGCAGAAATCAATAAACATAGTGAGATGACCCATGATAAAGGTAAGATAGTTGAAATAACAGTGGTAGAGAATAAGACAGAAAATAGGCCTAATGAGAACGATAGTGTAGGTGTGGAAGAAAAGGAGTATACAGTAAATGACCTATTTAACCTACTTAATGAGTTAAAAACAGTAATGGATAAGGGTTCTGATATGATAAATAAACATTTTAACGAGTGGGACAAAATAAGGGATGAGGGTTTCAATAAAGTAAAAAATGCTCTTGATAAACCAGACGAGAAGTGGGAGGAAGATAGATGTCAATTAAAAGTCGAATCAAAACAGGTAAGTGAGCATAAGGTTGTTTATGATAGTGAAGAAATAATTAACCAGGTGAGTGGTAATTCAAATAACGAATTAATAAATAACAGTGACCAAATAGTGGAAGAAGTAGGGTTAACTAGTGAAAATAATGATGGTGAGTACAATTCAGAGGTAAGTGGTGATGTTGATATAATTAGTTCTAATGATGAAACAATGGTACATAATAAGAATAATGATTGTATAGCTGAAAATGGGGTATCAAAAAGTGATACAATAGACAATAGTGAAAATGAGAGTAGAATGAGAGTTGAGGTTGATCATGGATTGTTAGTTAGTGTTTATGATTTAGAAAGGGAGTATAGGGGTAGTTTAAATGTAGAAGGTGAACAGGGGGCAAATTTTTATGGGGTTAAATGTGAAGCAGAGAATTCACAAGTGTTGATGGAGGACAAGAGTTCCTCAATAATTTTTGTAGAAGACGAGAGTTCTTCAGAAGTTCATATATGGTATTTAAATAATTTTGTGGTATTGCCCTCTGCATGGAATGGGAGAGTTCAGTATGGTTATGAGAGGTGTTGTAATGAAAGAGAGAGAGAAATAAAAATTTTTGAGATTAATAGAGGTTATGAGGTGTTGGTGCAGGTGTTAGATATTGAGAGAGATGATGAAACAGAGAGAGAGGAATATTTGAATAAAACTGTTGTAAATGATGATAAAATAATTGACTGGGTATTGAGACAATTTACTGACGGAGACTGGACAAAATTAATTGATCATGACCGGTTGTATGAAATAATAGATGGTATGAAGAATTTAGAAATAATGGTTTGTGAAAACAATAATAATAAACTAAAGGTGAACAAAAATCATTTAGTCTATAAATATGTGAGATATCTTTTTGACGATGGAGGCTAAACTATAAAACAGTAAAAGACAATTATAAACATTTTGTTTTATGGGTTTTGACTTAGCTGATTTGAAAATTGAAATATGATAACTGAATAAATAATGAATCAGATTTGTAAATAAATATGTAGTGAATTCAATTGTATGTGTTGTAAAGGGTTAAGGGAACAGTATATAGGTAGGTAATTGTTGTAATAATAATATTAAAATATTTGCAATTTAAATAAATAAACCAAATTAATTTTGAAAACAAGTAATTAGAGAATTATAATTGTTTGGATGGTAAGAAATTTTGTATTGTTAATAATTAAATTAATTAAAATAATTGGAGATGTTTTAAATATTTCGATTGACTATTTAAATGCTGTGTAATTAAAATTTTTAAGGAATTCAAATCATTTTACGAGAGATGTATTTGGTAATCAAATGATAAATTGTTTGATTTAAACTAACATTTGTGTTAAATGTTTCAGAGGTGAGGTGAAAGTAATGTGGTATGGTGAATATGTTTTGTGTATATCATGTTAAATGGACTGTAAGTATAGAACTTTTACAATATGAATTATGTATAATAAAAATGTTTACAGATAACTAAGATTTTCATTCAATAGTGAGATTATTTGAAATAATTGTGTTCAATAAAAATGATAATTAAAAAATTTAATAATAACTGAAAAATGATATATACTAATTACTAATGATAAATTTTGAAAATTTTAAGAAAGTCCAATGGTAGAAAGTTACAAATGAGTTAAATGATGATTGATGAAAATATTATATTAGAATGTATATACAATTTTAATTAGTTAGTTACTAAGTTGCTATTGCGGGGGTGGCCTGTGCTCCCGTAGATAGTGAAATGCGTTGGGGGTAAGAGAGAGTGTTACCTCCATCGGAGGCCAAATGGCGAAAATGTGCGACACACCCTTTTCGTGCAAATTAAATTTGCACACTGATAGACTCTCGTGTCGCACATACTAATGATGAAGTAGAGCAGGCAATGAAATGAAGTTAGATTTCCCCGACTTTTCGGGCGATTACTGCCTTACCAGCACTAATCGTGGATTTGGCTAGCGGTTAGCTATGGTCATATCAAGTCCCTTGACCATAGCTGACTTGAAATTGGTACATAGTAGAAATTAAATGGGGGTGAACATTAGGGGAAATCCAGGTACTATGGAACAGCGGCTACCACTCTGTTCGAGTAGGAACAGCAAGGCCAGGTGGTAGACCCATGTAAGGGCGTTTAATTATAGACACGAATATGTTGATATTCAGATTTTAAAATGTAACAGCCGAAGCAAAGACACGGAGAGGTCAACCTACTCCAAAATATGCCGTCTTTGTGAAAGCGAGGGGGCGCCACAGCCTTACATAATTTGCAATAGAGTGTGTGGATGGGAGGTGACTCAGAGGAGCCACGAATTTAAATTTTACAACATAAAAAATTTTGCTAATTCAAATTTTGATCCAATAAAAATGCTTGTGTTCTATTTAAATAACTATACGCTCAGACATTCAATATAAGGTGTTCATTCCATAATTTTAAATGTATTATTTTATTGTTGTACGTTAGATACAGGTATTGATAAAAATATGAGTTTTCATTATGTGTGTATTTTTTAAACTAAGCAGATAATTAAGTCGTCTGGCAGGCGGTTAACATGAATTATCAGAATCAGAGAAATGGGAAACAAGGAGGTGAGAAGTAATGATAAATAAATATATATATATTTCATGTAATTTGTTCAATTTTGAGATGTGTTTTCATTGTGTTAGGAAGATCAGCTGATCAGCAATAAAACGTCACTGGTAAAATGTTCCAAGTAATTAATGTTTAATGTAATGTTTTAATGTATTACAGATGCTATTTTAAAGTAATGAGAAAAGTAATTTAATAAAATTGAGAAGTAAAGTAATAATTTGTGAAAGCTAATAAAAGATAGTTTTTGGGTGATGAATATTTGGTGGGACATGTAGATCTGTCCAAGTTGAAGTCAAAGTTAAAGAAATAGTAGAGATGAAGATAATGTAATGTTGTTTTGAAGTAATGTATATTATAGAGTTTTGAGAAGTATTGATGCTGACACAGTAGTTATGTGGAATATGTAGAGTTTTGAGCGATATATTGATGTTTATAATTAATGATGTTATTTTGTTGTATTTGAAGTGAGGTAATAAGATTGAGATTTTTGGGGATGGCAATTTTGTAGTAGGGGGTAGTGTAATGTAGGAGTCCGCAACATAATGATAAGTTGGGATGGGATGGGATCGATTTTAGTGAGAAGGGGCCGCCTTAGGTAGAATCCAGGGGCCAGATAAGGGAAATGAGTTTGGGGGGGAACACGTATCCCAAGTACAAAGGGTTAGAGAGTATTTTTTTTATATATCGAGAGAAGGTGGCGATTTGAGTTTAATGATAAGTTGGGGTTAGAGAGTGTTTGATAGAGATTTTGATAGAGATGGGTGTCACGTGAGTTACAGTTGATGAGTATTAGAGTCAGAGGGAGAAAGATTATATATGTAAACCGATCAAGTAGTAAATTAAAGGACATAAGTATTTAGATCACCCAAAGTAATGGAGAATAAGATTGTTAAATAAAGAGAGAGATTTGTAATAAAGATATAAAATTTTTATTTTAAAACCAGTGACAAAATTTTGATAGAATTTGAAAGTAATGTAAAATTAAGAATTGTTTATTTTGAATAATTTAAACGTCAATTTGCTTATTATTTACAATAATATTTTGTTATTTTAAATGTTTTATTTTATTATGTTTTGTGTTTCCAGTTAGATGGTTACAGATGTCAAATGTATTTTCAGATAAACATTGTATATAACGTATGTGGGTCAAGGTTGTGGACTTGACCTAGTTTTGATCAGCTGAGAGTGAGGTCATGTAAGTTAATAGTATGGAAGTTAATTCAGCTTTTGTTTTTTTTATCAATTTAAACAAATTTTAAATAATTCCTATATGTAAAGGAAACATTTCAATAAAATTAAATTTTTTTTGAATTTAAAAATTTTTGGAAAATATTTTTTTTGAAAAAAAAAATCTTGATTTTTCGCCTGCCAGCTAATGAATATTTTTAAGCTTTGATTATTTGTGTACTAACCATGTTTACTTTATTGATTTATTGTATTGATTTGTATTGTTAGATTCTAAGTGATCACATGTTAGGTTAAGGAAGTTCTTAATTATAAGAAATGTTTAAATTAACTTATTTTAAATAAAAACAGGGAACAAGGAAGAGAATAATTTAGAATTTATACACAATTTATGAATCAATTTTACCTGAAAACAACCAATGGGTTGCCAGTTAAATAACTTTTGAAAATTTTTCAATTTTATGATATGTGATGTCAATATGTAATGTGAGTGTGTGTGAGCCCAGTATCTGCTAAAGGCAGCCCAGCTTGTATAAAAGGGGAAACATATCGGTGGAGGATCTGGCATAATCTAAGCCAGGGATTGAGGATTTTGGGGGGTAGCATGTTAGAAGGTGAGGTGTGCTGTGGTACTTGTCTGTTCGATTTTTCGGTGTTGGGATCTCTTACAGAGAAGTCCAGTGATCTCGTTCAGATGCGTCCATAGTCGCCAAGCCAGGGGGGTTGTGTACCCATGCAGATTAAGAACAAGGGGGTTGTTGGCACCAGTTCCTCACCGGTCCTCTTCGGGGTTTATCAAAGAGATTTCTTCTGTTTTGGACAGCAGAATTCTCATTGAGGGGGTATTGTAACGTGTCCAAAATTGGGTCAGTTTATTTCTTACAGTATAGGGTATTTGTATTTTTATTTATTTTATTTTTGGGGGTTTTGTAAAAAATATTGTGCAACGTTATTTCCATTGGAACAGAACACGTGGCAAGTAGAACAGTTTGAAACAAAGGCAAGACGCAGTTTCTGTTATGTAACCAGGCAAGGAATTCGTACCACCCTCGAATTCTCAGAACTTGGTATATGTGTGACGATGCACGCACTCAACATCTCAAGCATGTGCGCTGTAGGGACGCCGAGAAACTCCAACGGCGCTGTAAAAAATGGCGCTGGAATGAACAAGTTGTAAAACCAACCAGCCAACTACAGGAAATGTAGTTAAGCCCCGCCTACTGCTAGTGACATCAGTCTAGCAGCGTTAAATATCGTCTACACACTGGGCTGATATAACTACTATGTTTCATGCATATAGCTCATACGCCACAACAAATCCACCTTGAACGACGGCGAAATCAAACGGGCCGTGAATACGAACTTCCTACCGCCCAAAAGACAGTCTACATTAGGCAGAGACGCTAAGCAGTCCACTAGAAGCCGACTCCAGATACAGACGTTTACAGTTTTGTTTAGGGCCCGGTCGGTGGTGTTATAAAATGTAATTAATTCAATAAGACCGACTGGGACCAAACATATCGCAGTCATAAGTTGGTACAGTGATGTGGGGAAATCATAAAGTGATAAAGTACAGACATTGAAGTTGCGGGACTAAGCACGTGTTCGGCCGGCAACGCGTTCGTGGACGGGTATCTTAAATGTATAAAATTTAATAAATAAAGGGTAATGTATAAAAAGGTATGGAAGCGTGCGTGAGCAGATTGGGCTGCCTTAGATGTAAGTATGGTTAAATGTAATTAAAATTTGGTTTTGTAGTACTCTAATTCAATTAATTATAATAATTAATTATAACTAATTCTCTTGTAATAATAATAATGAAAATTGACTTAATTCATTAAAGCGATTTAGTTTAGTCATAACCATGTGTTAGACTAAGTTATTTCGTCATTACCACTTTCTCATTTCTGTGTTGCGAAATTCGTCTAAACGTTCCGGAATCCTTCTGAATTATTAATTGGGTGTGGTCAGATTACATAATTGTCCTTTTTATTTAAGGTGGAGTGTAAAGGTTTTCGATATTTTACCTATAAAAAATAATCGTGGCGACCTTGGTCTTCTGGTGAAATTTAAATAGGTAAGTAGTTGTGATTGTGCACAGGTAAGTCCTGGTAGGGTATTTTATGTATTAAATATATTTCGGCATTCTATTTTATTGTTACAATGCACACACGTGCGAATAGAGCAATGAACACTAAAATGGGCACACATAATAATATAACAACGAACACAGTTAACAACAGAACAACAAACACTAAAATGTGTACACGTATTAATAGAAAAAACACTCAACACACATGAATATTCACTTAGTTGATTTAACCTTAACGTGAACAACTTTTCACATCTGTGACACAATACGGTACTTCAATGCAGTGGTGAAAGTGTGCTTGGGAGCTTGACCTTTTCTTGACCTTAAGCTCATTATAAAACACACATGTTGATTCACACATGGCAAGCCTGTGCAGCTGGCGAATCTATAGTAAGATGTGGCAATAGATAGTAATTTGTGCCAACCAGCTTGGCTTTGAACAATGAAAAAGCTGCTCCAGGCTATAAGAGATCTAAGGAAAGAGTCTCAATTTTGGCATGTAGCAATGAAACGGGTGAACACAAGTTGAAAATTGCTCTCACAGGAAAGACAAAAACTTTCAAAAATATAAAATTTATTGATACAGACCTACCTGCTTGGTACTGAAATCAGCCTAATACATGGACGGACGAGGCAATATTCAAAGAGTGGTTTCACTGATAGTTTGTCCTCATTGTTGAGAAATTTTTGAAGCTCACAAATCTCCCAAGGAAAGCAGTTCTTATTCTTGATAATGCTTCAACTCATCCTGATGTTGAGCATCTACAAGATGGAGAAATTAAAGCTATGTTTCTCCCTCCGAATGTCACTTCGTTTGCCGCCTATGGACCAGTGAGCTTTGGCTTTGTTGAGGAGATGATATAGACACAAGTTTGTCATCTTTAGCCTTAGCCATGGATGAAGGGAATTACTTGATGGGGAAACTAACAAAAATTGATTTGCTAGATGTTATTGGATGGGTCACCAATTTATTTAATGAGCTTGAGCCCATGAATCTTGTGCAATCTTGGAGAAAACTTTTAACCATTCAGGAAATAAATTTTCTGGAAATAAGGAGGCAGCAACTCCATAATTCAACAGAAATTCTGAGGTGGCCGATTTGACAAAAAAATCCCAGAATGTGAGTAAGCTTCGGAAGATGGTGAAGAATGGATGGATTAGGATGATGCCGGTGAAGCACTTGAAGATGATAAAATCGTTACTGCCAAGAAATCATAGGAGAAGATAGAAAAAGATGACTCAGAAGATGACAATGATATATGTCTACAACACGAGAAGCTAAGCCACAGTCAAAGTGTGAAAGCTTTTGAGGGAGCAACAGGGAGTGTCTGCAATGGACATTATCTTCCTCCGTTGACTTCATGATGAAGCAGCAAATCATAGAACTGAGAGTGAAAAACACTCTAAAATTACAAGTTATTATCGAACTCCATTAATTTTGTAAGTTGTCATGTACAATACGTTTATTTTTTCTTGTAAAGTTTTGGGTAAATTGAACTTTCATAAAGTTTTCTTTTTTAAAATAATCATGACATTTTTTAGCGATGTAACTGATCTTGTATAATATTCAAACTAGTACTTTTGCAATTTACTTTTCCTCCTCCTCCTCCTCCTATGGCGCTACAGCCCAAGTCGGGCCCTGGCCTCCACCAATCTCCGCCTCCAATCTACTCTATCCATTGCAGCCCTCCTCCAGTTTCTTATCCCCATGTCCCATCCTCAGCAACGGCATCTTCCCACCTCTTCCTCGGTCAGCCTCTAGGTCTCATGCCCTCCCACGTACCCACCAAAGCCCTTTTGGGGTTCCTGCCATCCTCCATTCTCATAACAAGTCCGGACCAACGCAATCTTTGCATTCTTATAAATTTTTGAGACTGGTATCTCTTTATATATTTGGTACAGTTCATTGTTGTATCTCAGTCTCCATGAGCCATTTTCTTGTATTGGGCCTATAATGCATCTGAAGGTTTTCCTTTCAAAGGTGTCTACTATGTCGGCTGTTTTCTGTGTGATTGTCCATGCCTCACATCCGTAGCATAACACTGGTCTGATGACATTCCTATATATTTTCATTTTTGTTTCCCTGTGCACATCCCCAGACCTAAATGATGGCAGCAATGCGAAGTATGCCTTGTTAGCCATGGTGGTCCGTCTTTGGATCTCCTGCTCCTGTGATCCAGTCTTTGCTAGGTTCACTCCGAGATACGTGAAATTGTCCACCACTTCAATTGTGAACTCCTCTATCTCAATATTGTTATGAACCTGGTCCCTTCTTGTTTGGATAAGCATTTTTGTTTTACCTATATTTATGGCTAGCCCAACTTCCTTGGCTTTGTTTTTAAGCTCCAGAAATATTTCTTTAGCTGCCGTGATCCGTCTTGACATGATGTTAATGTTATCTGCATATGCGGCTATCTGTACAGTTTTATTTGTTAACAGATTGGAGCTATTTATTGATAAGCCTCTAATTACATATTCCAAATAGTGTTGGGGCTAACCCATCTCCTTGCTTTAGTCCTCATGTGATATTTATGGGTTCAGTTAGCTGGCTATCCGCTTTTACTTGGGCTTCAGTCTGCTGCATGGTCACTTGGGTTAATCTTACCAGCTTGCCTGGTATTCCAAACTCATGCATTATAGTATAGAGTTTGTCTCTATTAATAGAATCATACGCTTGCCTGAAGTCCACAAAAATTTGGTACACATCAATATCATGTTCCCAACCGCATCTTAGTATCTGTTTTACCGAGAAGAGTTGGTCGATTGTAGACCTTTCAGGTTGGAACCCAGCTTGGTATTCCCGTATTATATTTTCTGTGAGGGGTCTCAGCCTTTGGTTCAAGATATAAATATGTAAAAACCTTGTAGGAGGTGCACAGCAACGAAATGCCTCTGTAATTTTTACATTGAAGTTTGTCACCTTTTTTATAAATTCTTGTACTTACTAGTTGAAATATCTGTGCTGACAATACCAAATCGTTAGTTGTGAACATCCGTAATGGCTGTTGTGTCTATTTCTTGTTGGTATCCACTCAGCATTTGTTCCATTCCATGGGCATTTGTTCCTTTTGCCATATGTCCACAATTAAGGAGTGCAGTGCGACTGCCACATCAGTACCTCCAGCTTTAAGCAATTCTGCAGGAATTAAGTCTGTACCTGGTGCCTTGTTGTTCTTGAGGGCACTAATAGCTTCTTCTATTTCCTGAATTGATGGTGGGTTAAATTCCATCTCCCCAATGTTTGCATTCCACGGGGTGTGAGCAACAATTTCTCCTCCCTGTATCATACCACTAAGGAGGCCATCGAAGTATTCTTGCCAGATAGAATTTACTTTTAGTTGGTAACATTTTGCTAAGTCGACACCACCTCAGTACATATTAACACGAATTTGTGAGGTGTTACTGTAACAACACACAAAAATGCTTAAAACCATTTATGAAAACATCACTTGATTCATCTTTACTTGGCTAGTAACTTGGGTAGAAAGAAGTATTCACATAAAAAGTTAACTACATGTAATCGAGATAATTTGGTTTGATATACCAGTGATTACCTGACTTTACACAAAGGACAATTACTGGTTTGGTAGTGTAGGTGCATGTATATTCGTTGTAACTCTAAAACTGTTGTACAGTACATGATAAAGGTCATTCAATTCATTTTGACATTTCATGGGAATCTTGGCACAAATCTCAGAAAATACACAAGTAGCGAGTGTTAGACAATATACTGCTAAATTCCTAAATAAAATATACCAAGTTCTTTTAGAATCCCCCCATTGTGACGTACTTATTGATCACATTTATTATTATAATTAAATCTCAAATTAAATTGTTACTTACCGTTACGAAAACTTACAGGGTCCCAGGATTCGTTCACATGTACCTAGATACAAACATGGTCTATGGGTTATGCTAAGTACTGACACAACTCATTTTAGAAGAGAATTTATATTTATTATTATTCAATCTTGATTGCTTTTAAACTCATTAAAATTCATTGAGATACATTGCTGCAAAGTGGTGCAATACCAACATAACACTTAGAAACTACAGCTTGCCTTATTTCACAAGACACAAATACAAATATCACATACCAACACAAATATACACAAAAGCTGCCCAGCTTTGCACACACTCACATTTACACAGGATTTATAATTTAAAATGCCCTTAACATTTTATTATTAATAAAACTTCCCTAACGGCAGCCACGCGGTCTTCACGCACAGTCATGTTAATGTCCGAAATAACACTCGGTTAGTTTCTACCGCACGGGTGTATTATCGTCACAAACTTTTCTCCGCTGATGTTTGAATTTAAAGTGAAAATAATAGAGAAACTTTTGCGAGTAGCCTAATTCGTTCCTAGTCGGCAGGCTTCAGTAGTGGAACTGGTCCATGTGCTTGGTTGAACTGGCGGAAGCGGCAATTCAATGCCACCAAGTTTTAGTCGCCGTATACTGTTGATTGTGTGGGATAACCACTTTATACATGGAATGGGGCTTATATATGTGTGTGACCCAAGGCCGATATTGGACTTGGCTCCGCTGACGTCATTGGAAAAGCCGGATTTAGCCATGACTTCCTGCCGCTCAAAAAGCACATTTCTGAATTTTATTCGTCCCAGGACATCCGGTTTTGTGGCTGGCTGCATCACTCAGATTTGTGGTGATACAGTTGTGTCTATGTGCTGTTTACACAAGTACAGATTTCTGAGAATTTAGAAGGGGGTAAATGCTTCGCTTGCCGGCTTACCCAATAACACCTGCGTATCGCTTTTGTCTCACTGTTCTGTTACACTGGTCTATTACTCTGACAAATACGTTGCACAATACAATTACAGTTTTACAAATTTATTATACCAGTCCGCCCGAAAACGAAATAAGTAAAAATATATATATATACCCCAAACGATTTAAAAAAAATACCCAAAATTTGACCCGCTACACCATGTTTATTCCAGTTAGTCTCCAAATGTGAGAAAAGATATTAAATTGTTGATCCTCATAATTCCATCCTGTAACATGCTTCACATTTCACATTTTAGCGTATAAGCTTCACATTTTAAATAACACAGCCTTTTTTATAGTCTTTATTTTGTCCTCAACATATTAATCATTCTAAATGTACTCTAACATGCACTTACAAGGAGACAGATGAGGTAATGAAGGATGAGGACATTAAAAGATTTGTACAGGCTTAATAAATACAATGACCAGGCTTAGGTCTCCTGACCAGCGCATGGATGATCACCATATGCCAAAGAAAATCTTCAGGGTGCAAGTCCATAAAAGTAGAAAGAGGGGCCGACCTAGGATAAGATGGTTGAATGATGTCCTGGAACATCTAAGAAGAATGGATGTGAGGGGTTACACTGAGATGGCAATGGATAGGAGACATTGGGGAAGACTGGTCTTGGAAGCCAGGGCTCACGTTCACTGAAGTGCTAAAGAAGAAGAATATGCACTTACAACACATGAACAACATAATATTATGTTACTACTCTCAATAATAAACTTAAATGTTATTCTGCACCATCAGGTTGTGTTTCTCTCTCTTTCTGTCTTAACTTGTACACATTATACTGATCAAGTATAACTACAAACACACAAATGTTAAAGTCTAATGTAATATATACAGAATCATATTCATATAACAATACCTTCTGTGCACAGGGATTCTCTTCATTTCCATCATGAATGATTTCTTCAGTATAATTGTTGTCTCCTTCTTCAGCAACCAGCATTTGTGTAATATAACCAGAATTTTCATTTGACGTCTCACACTACAAAGAAATAAGAGAACTAAAAGTAAACACAAAACCACTTCATAATTGAAAAACTTATTTAAAAGCTCTTGCTTTCTGTTTTAATAGTCATTTCTACAGTATAAACAATCACCATTAATACTACTACTAATAATAATAATAATAATTCCATGTTTACAAATATTAATTGTTTGTCTATGTAATCATATTGGTTCCTTATACCACCTGCATATATATGGGGGGGGGAGGCGAACAGGACTGGGCCCACCAGAGGGTCGAAAATGTTGATGAACTTTTTTAATCTCTTAATTTTTAGGCGGTTTGATTTTTTCAGCTGTATATGCTACTATAGTAGTTGCGCTTTTTTAAAATAGCAAACAGGTTTATGTTTGCTACAGAGCATTAGGGTACATGTTTGAAGTATGAAACATAGTAAAATCAATTCAGTCAATAGATATCTTCTAACAAAATTTCGATAACACATATTTTTATTGTGTTATTACCGTTTACTTTAATGGAGCTGATTTCTGGATGTTATCATGCATTTTCCAACCACTTTAAAGATAGTACTGTTGATTAGTCTTAACTAGTTTTTTCTTTTGTATGAAGCTGGGCCAGCTTCCGTCACCGAACCTCCCCCTCCTAAAGCCAAATTCTAGATACGCCATTGCCTTATACACTCTATACACAATTATTTATACTGGCAGTTTTGGAAGACAATACTTTGTTACCTTATCTACAATAGTATTTACTTATTTAGAATGTCCACATTGTAATATGAAATTAGCCATTACTAGTCATAAAACCATACTTCCTCTGTAGAAAAACCGAGAAAATCATCAGCTCCATCCAAAGTCATTTCATTCTTAACTGTAGAAAACCCAATAAAGTCATTGTCCTCTACATCCGAAGACACTTCATTCTTAACTAATGATTCAAATAAGATGTTGAAGGTGCCTAAAAAACATTTAAACAAAAATCTTAAGACAAAATAAATCTTCATAGTTTCAAAATGTCTGAAATTAATGGAAATACCATAATTATCATAAGTCAGAGAAACGCTTATCACAAAATATAACTTTAAAAATGAAATTACAAACACCACATTATATTATATTACAAGCACTACATTACAAAAACACACACGAACAATTGGAATTTTAATCAACACTCAAAATACTGATTATAAATTTTAATGTAAGTGAAAATACAAATCAAGACTGTTGATTATTTTGCTTACCTCATCAATAGAAAAGCTGTGCATATCATCTACATCAACCTCTTCTTTAATAATACTATTAAGGTATGATAGCGGAGATGACTACAACAGAGAACAAATAGTAACATAAATCATCAGTTTTCAATTGGAATTTCTACATTCAAATAGTGAAACAGTTTGAAATACTAGTACGCAATCTCTGACATAAAGCAAAATGATGTATGTGTATACAATGAGAGTTGACTAATTTTACTGATATTACTTCAGGGTATCACAGTGCAAGTGGTTTACAGAACACTGGCGACGTTTTATTTTCTAAGACTAAAATGATGTATGGTAAACCTTAAACAGTAATTCACATTTTTCCTTTCTTTGACTGAAAACTTGATTTTCTGAAAGTTTCAGATTTCTCCATCTCCTTTGTCACCTGACACTTTTGTCAGTCAAAAAAAATTACAGACCATAAACTTTCTTTACACTTGTAAACTTGTTAAGATCAACCGTTTTATATCATATATTGACACTATAATTTAAATACAAAATATCACATTTTTCATAACTTTCAGACTTTTATTTTAGTTTTCTTCAATAAGACACCTTAAACTTTACATAAAACAAAGGCTAGACTATTTCAATTCTAGTAAATTGTTTTTTTTTTTTAATTGTGTATCTTTATCTGTACTAATTCAGATCATACTTCATATTCGAGTTACTGTACACATATATTTTGTTAAAAAAAAAACAAATTAATACAAAACTGTAAGATTTCCTGTATAAGTAATGACTCAAGAACAATTTGGATGGATACCATGTAAACACATAGTCACTGTTCTGTGTGCAGATCAAACCATTATTTATGACTTTAAAAATTGCGTAACTCAACTACTGAAATACGAAGGCATTTCTAATTGAAAGAAATATCATAACTGCCTTCTTGGTAGTCACTCCATTCCATGTGTATTCAAAGTTGCAAAATTTCATGGCCATTTTGTTACAGCAAAACTTGAAACAACTAATCAATATAACTTCCAATCCATTAATATTTCTTACAGATAAACTATACAAAACCTGTTACATTGAAAACTTTAACCTTATTCAAATGGATGAAACTGAAATTACAAACATCAATAACTAACTGCATACAGTCAACTACAATTTACATGTAAATTTTCACAACAAACATTTTACAATACACAGCAATCTGGGCAGGACCAGACTGTCACCAGAGCAAAACTCATTAGACGTTTGTACCATCTCAACAGCAATATAGAAGATACAAATTTATTTTTAAATGTTACCATATTAATGGAAACTCACTAACCTCAACTTTTATTTTCCTGTTTACAGTAGTAGCTTTCTTCTTTTGTCTGCTACTTCTTCTCACCATTGTCCTGAAATAAAGGCACATGAGATAAATGTATTTTATATGGAGAGATGTTTGGACAGGAAATTAACATTATATTCAACTAACTTATAGAGAAACAACAGAATTTATAAATACAAATTTTTAAAGAATTGGTACAATAACAGGGTGGCCACTAAACCAAGGCCAGAAAATGCATGCAAATTCCAGCTTTTCCAGGATATTTTCAAAAAAATTCCAGGTTACTGATTACACATTCGATGTAAATCAAATTATGACACGAAACATTAAAAAAAAAAAAATAACACCATATTCATATTTACGACATGTCTTACTTACTCTTTCATTTACTCTTAATTCTAAATAATAAGCACATATAGGTTATCAAATTAAATATTTATGTTATTAATACAGGTTAGAAAATTACTCCACACAAAAGAACTGTCACTCTACAAAGTGTACTGAGCAGCGCTTGGACCATGTATGCTCATAACACACTTACCGAAATAATTAAGTTCTAATTAATATAACCAGTACTGAAAATTTTCATTTTAAATTAAATGCTAACTACAAAAAAAAAAGAATTATTAGTTCTTCCCACATTTGTTAAATAATCTTAGTAGGACTATTATATTTCACATTCCAGGCTTTGAAGCAGGTTTTGAAGTCCATGTTTAAATTGCATGTTTAAACATGACTAATTAAAAAAAAAGTTACTTTCAATAATTAAAAAAGGGAATATCACAGAGTACCAAATGTTAGAAAGAAGTGAATTTGGGAGTGCAGTGAAGAATCTGGAATTGTTTCAAGATGCAGGAAGACCTAATAGAAGTGGACGAACTTGGACAGAAGATCAAAGGAAACAAGCCAGTGAGCGTATGAAGGAGTATTGGAGACAGAGGAAACTCCAGGCAAAGAAAAAGAAATAAAGTTGTAGCGTGATCCTAAGTGGTCAATTCGCTTTAAAAAAAAAATAAAATAAAATAAAAATGCTAAAGAAAGTGACTAAAACTTACAAACAAATATATGCAGAAATTTGTCTTATACTCTTGTTTCCTTAAAAAAAATTATTTTTTACTAATTTGCATGGGAAGTCATTCAAATTATAAATCGGTAATTGTTCACTATTTCACTGTCACCTCTAATGTTTAGATTGACTTTATAATCATATTATATTGAGTCTGTCCAGATTCAGAAACATGCATTTATTGCAATGAATCAGTGAGGTGAGTCCCTCTCATTGAGTACTCTTTTGACGCGAGTTGTGGCGAACCAATAAGAGTTTGTCTTTTTTCTGATTGGCTGGTGGTGTATGGGTGTCCTACTCACAGCCACTAGCATTAACCACAGTTCAATGGTCACTGACTACGAAACCTCTGTCAGTGTTTTGCAGCCTTCTGCACTGAAGATGGCTGTTGAAGGCATGGCTGAAACATTTGCACGAAATAACCATGGACCGCTGCCTTACAGCCTGGCAAGCCGAAGTTCTCATAACATTGAAGCTGGCCATGAAAGCCTCAGACAGAAGTAGAGAAGAATATTTGGAAGACACTGAAGGGAATTCAGGAGAAATACCATATTATTATATCCACTTGGATATATATATTGTAAAAGAAGTTCTAAAATCTCTAAAGAATGGAAGAGCAGCTGGAATTGGAGATGTTCCCGCAGAGTTATTGAAAAATGGTACAAATAAATTATATAAGTTATTAAGAAATCTTTTTGAAAAATTCTGAATGGAGAAGAGCTACAATCAGATTGGAAGATGGGATACATTTCTACAATACACAAGAAGGGAAGCAAAGATGACTGCAAAATTTATAAAGGCATAACAATTACAAGCACACTAAGTACGCTTTATGGAAGAGTACTTAAACATTTTTTACAAGCTACTCAGCTTCTCATAAGGAAATGGAGGCTGAAGAACAAGCAGGTTTCAGAGTTGCTAGATCAAGAATAGATAACAATTTCTCCTTACAGCAAATAACTGAAAAGAAAACAGTTCAATCACAACCTCTTCATTTAGTTTTTATTGACATGATTGAAAAAGCCTATGATAATGTACCGTTAGCCAATCTGTGGACAGCTTTAAGATCAAATACTGTCAACCCCATTATCATAAAAGCTATACAAAAATTCTATAACAATTCAATATCATAAATAAAAATAGGAAAGAATTTGTCACCAGGGTTTCAAATGACCAAAGGTCATGCCAGGGATGTTGTCTATCACCCACGCTTTTCAAAATTTATACGGAGAAAGCAATAGAGACTTGGAAAAAAATGTACAGGAACAACGGAATTCCACTTGATGGTGAAACAGTTTATTCATTACAGTTTGCTGATGACCAATTACTTTTGGCTCAAGATTTTGAAGACATAGACTACATGACAAGAAAAATTGATACAGGAATATCAGAAATGGGGACTAAAGGTAAATATGAATAAAACAAAATACATGGCAATAGATGACCTTCATCAGGATTTGATATTGGGGGAAGACATGAGGAAGATTTCATATATAGAGGAATACATGTATTTAGGAGTGAAAATTACGGCCAGTGGGAAGCAAGACAAAGAAATACAATCCAGAATTAATTTGGGAAAGATGGCTACATCTACATAAAATGGAATCCTGTGGGATAAGCAAATTACAGCAGAAACTAAAACCAAAATATTTACAACCATTGTTAGAAGTATCATGACTTACGGCTCAGAAGTTTGAACTACTAATAAACACACAAGAACAAGGAGACATGGACTTTTGGAGACGCTCAGCAAGAGTATCCAGAGATGAGAAAATTAGAAATGAAGTCATTAAGGATAGAATGAATGTGAAAAATTCAATTGTTGATTTTATCCAAACAAAAAAATTACAATGGTATGGACACATGAAAAGAATGGCACAGGAAAGATTGCCAAGGAGAGTTGTGAATGGACCCCACCAGGAAGAAGGAAAAGAGGAAGACCACCTATCACCTGGACAGGAATTCAGACTATATTGAGGGAAAGAAAAATTGAAGTTCTTTGGATGGACAAGCAGCAGTGGAAGATGAGAATTCTATTACTTCTGTAATATTTGGTTCCGGAAAGTGTAAACATTTTACAGCCAGAATAAAAAAAATAAGAAAAACTTGGTAAAACATGTTCGAGTTTTACTTACGGAGGTCAATCGATGGCAGGAAGATACCAACACTTTCAAACTCACATTGAGTCCAAAGATCTTCATACTGTTTGGAACTTACTGTATAATGCTTTGGCAGTAGAAAAATTCAGAATAATATTTTTAAATCAGTAATCGAGGCACAGTAAGTGTCATTAAAACAAGACCAAAAAACCACTTTTTCTTGCTACAATGAGTAACAATATGGGTGCTGAACACCGTCTTTTGTTTTACAGTAGTGTCTCATGGTTCTCCATTAGCAATCCATTGCTATGAGTTAATGAACTCTGAAACAATCTACGTATATTCTTTACCTGCTTGACAAAAGTCGTTTAGGGCCTACTTGCTGATAAATTTACTGATCAAGATTTTTTAACTTAGTTGGTAATTCTGTAATTTTTGAAAAGCTAAATATCCTTAACAAGTCGTTACAAAGTAATAAAGTAATTGTGTAAACATTTTCCAACTTTCAAGAAAGGTAGAAGGTAACTTTATGCAAGTGGTTCCCAAGCTTTTGACAGGCAGGCTTCCTTGGCCTTCTTATAACTATTTTATAAGTCTGATTCTTGTATTTACTTTTGATTAGGTTACTCCTCTGTCTAGAAATAGTATAGCTTTTAGATAGAAAAATAAAGTTAAATAACAATAAAGATGTAAACTTTGTTTAGTAAAGTAAAAAACACCCACACAACTATAGGATAGTTTTGTTTTAAAAGGCTGTGTACATTGAATTTCATTCACCTAATTCTTCACAAATGCAGCTACCATTCTGTTGATACAAAAATATACAATTCATCTCATTTTTCAAGTTTTGTTAACAAAGCATGTTTTTCTACTAATTCAAATGTACATATATTTATATTCAACTTAACTGTCGTAGTTATAATGATGAGCCTTTTTATCATTAATTAGTTCACAAACCTTTATGTTACTTTAGTCACTGCAGCAGGCACTTGTTTTCAATGCTGAGTGTAGCTTCAACTTAAACTTTATTACTAACCGTTACTCTGCTATTGAAGGAAAAACATAGTCACAAAGGCACGTGAATTAAATTTAATAATCTATATAAATTAAATTATTTTAAAGTTCTTTTGTCTCTTGCGATTACAAATATTTTAATTTATTATTTATTCTACTGTCTTTGTTTAATGCATTTTTATTAGAGTTTCTATAAAAAAATTAAAAAATCATTTCCCTTTTGTGAAGAATGTAGGTCGCTGAGATGTTGGATGATCCAGTCTGGCCCACTGATATGTACAAAAGCTTGGGAACCACTTGCATAAAGTTACATATATGTTTAAGTACAAATGCTTCAAAACATTCTAAAAGACACAACATTTATAAAATTGAAAGAAGTTGCACTGCACTCATCTCTACTCTAAAATAACGTCAATAGACTGCTCGTGTATGAATGGGAGGAAGCTAAACACGACTAAGGTAGATGAAGTGCCCCTTCCTATAACACTCAGAAGACATTGTCTCAAATCACACCATCTATATAAAGAGACAGTAGTTTATGATATCAGCACTCTTAACATGAGCAATTCGAATAATGCGCTAGCTCATGTATGGCTACCTCCTTACACACTTGTAAGTCCAAAAGAGACAAGATGATTTCTATTGTATTTCATTCTGTGCCATGCCAACTGGCAAATCTGTTTCTCTCTCTCTCTCTCTCTCTCTCTCTCTCTCTCTCTCTCTCTCTCTCTCTCTCTCTCTCTCTCTCTCTCTCTCTCTCTCTCTCACACACACACACACACACACACACACACACACACACACACACAATGTTTTTTGAAAAAATATTTAAAAAATATATATAGGCCTTAATATAAAAAAACACAAATACACACTCACACATATGTGAGCATATGCTTAGACTAAGGGCTGAAATTGTTCAATACATGTACACAAATGAAAGTGCTATGAAGTGCATTTTCATAAGGGCAGTCCGGATATATTCATGGCATTTTTGCAATGTTAGATTTTTTTACAAGACAGGGTTGTCAGCCCTGTGCTCAACTCCCAATCTGGAAGCCTAGAAACTTTGATTTTGAGCTGTTCTTCCCCTAGGGAGTTGCCTTCAAAAATTACATAAACATGAATGTAAAAAATTCTACACAGATCCAGAACAGAACACAAGAATTCAGGCCAACATTATATGTGCGTAAAGATAAAAATGATAAAATACTTGAATACATGTTGTCAGGCAATACAGCAGGTATGAACAGGAATACATACTACATGGCAGAACCTAAATCTATTTCTCCTACCCTTGAAGAGGTGTCATATGTTAATTAGGAACTTGAAATATCACAAAGCTCTAGGAACGGATAAAATAATGACTGAACTGTTAAAGTATGGGTGGGAAGATATGTGGAAAAGAATGAATTGTCTAATTACATTAGTGTGGAGGCATCTTAAAATACCAAATGACTGGCTAATGGGAATTATACAACCTATATGCAAGAAGGGAGACAAGTAGAATGCTCCAACTACATGGCTATAATGTTACTTAACGTTACATGTAAACTTATATCAGGTGTAATATACAATAGGCTCGGTAGAATGTGCAGAAGAAATATTAGGAGAATACCGATGTGGATTCCGATTGAGCTCCTTCACAACTGATCAAACATTCACCATAAGACAGATACAAGGAAAGGCGTAAGAACACAACATACATCTATATAACCCATGTATAGACGTTAGACAAGCCTTTAACAGTATTCACAGAAGGAGGATGTTAGAAGATTTACTGTCACTTGGTATTTGCAAGAAACTGATACAACTCATGGAAGTGACTGTGGTTGGTTCCAGAGCAACAATACAAGTTGGCAGTCGGTTCACTTCCACATTCCCCATTACCAAAGGCCTAGACAAGGAGATGCACTGCCCTCTTTACTGTTCAATTTAGTTTTAGAAGCAGTATTCAACAAGATAGAAATCAGGAGACATACAGAAATACAAATCACACAAATTCTTGCTTATACTGATAATGTTGCCATTATAAGTAGAAACAAAAACTCTGTGAATGAAACTGTAACTAACATAGAGAGTGAGGCAATGGAGGCAGGACTGAAAACAAATGACAATAAAACCAACTACACGATGAAATAACAAGAACATTATGTAATAGACAATATCTACAATTTGAAAATCATGAATTTGAGCACGCAAGAGAACTTTCCTACCTAGGGTCACAAATGAATTACACTAACAATACGAACAATGATATCCAATCGAGAATTCTTAGTGGTAAGCGATGTTACTATGCCTACTTAAAAGGTCATTCCAAATCAAATCATCCAGCCAGAACAAAATTTTTCACCCCACTCTCAAATTTTCATGAAATTTTGTTTACAGCATCTATGGACAAATATAACAACCTGTATTTTTCATTTTTGCCAAATTCGCTTTAGTTTTTTTTAATGATTTTTTTAAAAAGTTCATTTTTAGCCGATTTGTTAGTCGCAGGGCGAGATCTAAAGAGCACTATTCAATAAAAACTCTACTTGTATGGTTATTATTTAATATTAAGTTATGAAACTCACCAAATATAAAGTCAAAGATAACAATTAGACTCATATAAACTTGATTTTCCACTTCAAAGTTGGCAATTGTGAATTTTTTTTCCGTTCAGGCTTTTATGTAAATGTTTATAACTTTTTTCTGTCTGGCCTTATGAGGCTGAAAAAGGTCTCATTTGAAGGAGGATGAAATGTAATATAATACCATAAAATAAAAGCCATGGGTATTTAATGATATCATTTTATAATTTAAGTACAAAGTTTATATTTGATATTTCATTGAAATATTTTGCATAGTACCCTATCTTGTGTGGCCAATGAGGATTTTTTTTACTTAAGGTATGCTTATATTTTTCTGTACTATAACTTTCAGTTAAAATTAGGCTTATCAGTGTAACAAGGCCTAACTACCTGTCAAAACTAAAAAAATATAGATTTTAAAGATTTGTCTGTATTTTAAAAATAATAACTTGCTTACGTATTTACCTGTTGAGTTAGCTTACCTTTTCAGTCTTAAATGGTATTACAGGATATTTAAAATATATACCACTGACGTAGCCAGGGGGGGTCTGAAGGGGCTGGAGCCCCCCCCCCCCGAAATTGTAGAAATTTTGCACGCTAAAATTTCATACTGGCAGGTCGATCGTTTCACGTTTGGAGTTACACATTGTGTAGCCTAAGGTAAGGTGGGGCTTACTGAATCAAGGGGCTATTTGAATCTAAATAAGAAAACCGTCTGCTGCCTGCTGCGCACTCTGTGTGCATATCTCAGCTGCCATTCTGTGTCAGATTGTGTCTTGAGAAGCCATATGCACAGAACCAGAAGAATTTTCTTTGTTATCTACTTTCAGCTATCATACATCCATCTAGAAGTAGTCGAGGTAAGTGTGTCTTGTTCAAAAATAGTCAGTATGTAATATTCAATCGTTAGATTATAAGGGCTTAACTTACTCACTATAATCATTCAGAATTAACCTAAAATCTGTTTGTCTTGAAAGATGTAGAAGCTCCCACGACAGTCAACATGACAACTAGCGACATCTGTTGGATATTACCTGTACTATTTGCTTTCAATGAATTTAGAACATGTGGGGTTATGTGAATCATTTTTCGCGGGGCTATTTGAATCGGCATAATTTAACTATATTAATGGGATGTTCAAGCTTATTTAAGTAAATTTAAGCGGCAGCGTGAACAACAAACATTGAATGCATGCAGATATTACACATGACTCGTTTTTTTTTCTTTATAGAATGAAAAAAAGGATGATCCTCTCTTACTTCACGTCTTCGCCTAAACGGAAGAAAGAAGGGAATGGAGATAGGCCTACTACCAATGTGGCAAACGAGCAAACAAGTGATGAAGGTGTTAGTTACTCAAGTAAGTACAATACAAAAACTAATTCTTCTTTAACCCTAGGATGCATGACTGGGGCCTCTGATGCCTTGGAAACCCTTTTATTTCGTATATTTTTGAATTGAAAAAATAGTAACTACGTCCTCCTAGGTAGTAATCATTAATTTAATCCTACCATAAATGTTAATGAGAGTGGAACTACAATTTTTTGTCCCATCAGCTATTTTGGTGTACTCTACAAACTTGGAAGTTATTTCGATGGAAGTATTTAGTAACTTGCATACTTTTGGAGCAGATTCCACGTTTCAGGCAGGAATTCTATCCTCATTATTGAAATCATTTCACTTTTTATCATAGCTGAATAGCTGATTTCAGGAATAAGATTAGGGAGTGGTTGCTTATGAGCTATACTTAGCTCGAAGCTAAGAGTCATATGTTTTTGTAAACTGCTTGAATCTTTCCACGTCTTTCAATTTGCTAATAAAATTATTTTTAATTTTAGCTGAACCTGGAAGGACTGAATTCAGCAATGAAGCTGAGGGTGTCGAAGCAATTGGAGGCCCAGTACACTCAGACTCCAACACCGATATCGCGGACTTGGAACGAAGCTGAATAATTTTGAAAAAGTTGAAAAACTAAACTTTTTATGGACTCCTGATGAGGATTTCATTTTCCCCTCACAGGCTGCAAAAACATTTACACGTCACTTTCAGCGAAAATGGTTCGATGAATTTAAGTGGTTAGCATACTCAAAAAAAGAAAGTGGACTTTACTGCGCTACTTGTGTACTTTTTTTAAACACCGAAGAAGTTGGGAAGGGATCCCACGAGAAGCCCCAAGCATTCGTGACAAGAAGTTTCTATAATGTAAAGAAATCTGTTGCATCCTTTAAAAATCACGAGTCACACATGTATCATAAAAATGTCGCTTTAGCTCAGTCATGTAAAAGCTTTAGTAGGAAAACGCCAGGAAAGTGTCATAGCTCTGATTGACACAGTGAGAAAGAAAGAGGTCCAGGAAAACAGGTTGAGACTGAATGGCATCACAGAGACAGTCTAGTTGTGTGGGATGCAAAACATTCCGTTAAGAGGTCGAAGAGACAGTGGCAGAATTTCTCTCTCTTCACCAGTGGAGAATGATGGTAATTTCAGAAGCCTTATTCGATTTCGAGCGAACGCTGGAGATACCGTCCTGAAAGATCATATTTTACATAGCCCTCTAAATGCTATGTATGTCAGCCCAGAGATACAAAATTAATTGATAGAGACTACTGGGTCTTTGATTCGAAAGGACATAATCAAAAGAATAAGTCAGAGTAAATATTTCACGATTCTGGCAGATGAGACAACTGACATCTCACAGATAGAACAGTTTTCGCTGTGTGCTAGATACGTATCAGAGAGTGAAAATGGACCTGTTTTAATGGAAGACTTTTTAACATTTGTGCCTGTGTCTGATGTGACTGGGGAAGGGTTAGCTAGAGTGATCGAAGAAAAACTCACTACACTTGGGTTGGATCTAGAGAACGTAAGAGGACAGGGCTACGACGGAGCTTCAGCGATGAGTGGACAGTTTCGTGGAGTTTAAGCTGTGCTAAAAAGAAAGTATCCCAAAGCTTTATACACCCACTGTATGTCCCATTGTTTAAATCTGTGTTTATCTGACTCGTTCAAAGTTCAAAACGTAAGAAACACGATGGGATTGATTACAGAAACATGCTCATTCTTCAGAGCCAGTGCCAAACGCACAGCAATCTTGGAGGAGAAGATTAAAGAGCTGTCACCCAGCAGTGATCACCACAGAATCAAAACTCTCTGTGAGACGAGGTGGTGCGAGCGACATGAAGCGGTTCTTCTCTTTAAGGAGATGCTGGTGCCCATTGTATCGACCTTGGAGAAAATGGCCTATCTACCCAATGAGCACAATAAGAGGTCGTCATTAGTTCTTAATAGTATTAGTTCTAGTTCCTTTTTAGTGTCTCTAGTTGTTTCTTCTAAGCTCCTGGGCATCACATATAGTCTGTCTCAATACCTCCAGAAAAAAGACATTGATTTATGTAGTGCTCTGGACCATGTCAGAAAAGTGAAAGCCGTTGTGGAAGATCTAAGACATAATGCTGACTCAGAATTCAAGAAACTTTTTGAAGAAGCAAAGGAGCTCGCCAACTTACTTCAGTTGGAACTTACGATGCCACGTATAGCAACTGCGCAAAAAAATAGGCAAAATCCACCGGCTGCCAATCCCGAAGATTACTTTCGCATCTCAATCTTCATCCCGTGCATCGACGACCTCATAAGTGGACATAGTGAAAGATTTTTAGCACACGAAGCAATCATCGCTTCTCTACAGTATCTGATCCCATCGCATTGTGACGTAGATTTCGACAAAGTAAAGCCGTCCTTCGAATTCTACAAGGATGATGTACACAGTGGCTTTACCGAAGCTCATTCAGGGGAATGGAGTCTGTGGAGGGAGAGGTGGAAAAACGATACAGGAAAACCTAAAACAGCTATCGACGCCTTGGCACAGTGTGATAAAGAACTTTTCCCGAACATGTACACTCTCTTTACCATCTTTGCGGTCATACCTGTGTCAACAGCCTCTGTCGAAAGGAGTTTTTCTAAGCTGAAACTCCTAAAAAACTATCTGAGAAACACAATGGGCGAAACCAGGCTTACTGGACTAGCCTTGATGTCGGTGCACCGGGACATTGTCATAGGGATGTCCAATGAAGACAGCGTCAACATGTTTGTCTCGTCAGGAAGGGCAAGACGGTTTAAACTGTTGTAAGTGAGTATTTGTAAACAACTATCTTCAATTTTTAATATGTCACCAATAAATTAAAAAAATTCAAAGCAAACTGGAACTTTAATATTTCGTCCCCCCCCCCCCACTTTTCCACTGCATGCACAGCTTTGGATTAGTGGTGTGCCCTCACCGATTTTCAGCCCCCCCCCGAAATAAAATCCTGGCTACGTCGCTGATATATACAGGTGTTTCTTGATTGATATGAAACTTGCCCAGGCAGCATTAATATTTTGAATACTTTTTTTGGATAGTCTGAAAAGCATTCGGCCCACCTAAGCACTTAATTCAGGTACATTTATGCAGCAAATTATGTTTGCAAAAGGGACCCAGCACTTATCCTCTCTCCCAACATTTCTGTGTTCTAGCCAAAATAATGTTTTCGATGGCCAGTGAGGATGCATAAAATTGATGTAAGCATCTTGGTTGTCATCATCTAGCTCCAAAATTAGTTTAATATAACACTTTTCTTTATAGGCATAGGATGAAATGTACTATAATAGCATAAAATAAGTCATGGGTATTTAATATAATATTAAAGAAGAAGATTACAGAAACTACAGAGAGAAGAACAAGGAAGTGAAGGAAATGGTCAGCAAAGAGAAAAATGAAGCATGGGAAAACAGGTGTAGAAATGTAGACCAATACATTGGAGGAGCTAGGAGTTCAGAAGCATGGAATGTAATTAAATCATTACGAACGAATAGGAAGGATAAAACCTATATTCAATACATACAAGACAATGAGTGGGAGACACACTATAAAAACCTACTTACGGAGCGTAGACAAGAATTCCTGAATAACGATGAAGAAGAAATAGAGACAGAAACAGAAAATAGAATTACTATAACGGCAGCAGAATTAAGGAAAGCAGTAAACTCAATAAAAAACAACAAAACATCATGCCCTGGAGGGTTAGTAGCAGAACTAATAAAGTATGGAACCGAAATACTTATGAGAATGATAGGAAGAATGTTCGAGAAGGTTATAAATGGAGAAGTTTTACTGGCGGAATGGAAAGAGGCACGAATTACATCGATATTTAAAAAGGGAAATAGAAAAGACTGCGAAAACTATACAGGCATAAGTGTCATAGCAACAATGGGAAGGCTGTATGGTAGGGTGCTTAAGAAATAAAATCGATGAAAATATAGAGGGAAAGATTGGAGAAGAACAACAGGTTTTACAGCCAGGAGATTATGCGTAGACCAGATATATACAATCCAACAGATCATGGAAAAGAAAAAAGCGAAGAACAGGGAAGTACATCTAGTGTTTATTGACCTTAGAAAAGCATATGATACAGTACCCAGACAAGAAATGTTTAAAGCTCTATCGCAATTGGAAATACCGAAAGTCCTGACGCAAGCAGTAAAAAACCTATATAAAAACAACAACGTACAAATTAAAGTAGGTAACAAAATTGTCTGTAGGTTTAAAACATCCAACGGGTTATTGCAAGGCTGTCCAACATCGCCCACGCTGTTTAAGATATTTTTAGAATATGCATTAACCATGTGGAAACAGAAATGCCATGGAATGGGAATTCCGATACGAAATGAACACCTGTACACACTATGCTTTGCCGATGACCAAGTAGTTATAGCCCATGATGAAGAAGATCTAAGCTACACGGTCAGAAAGTTGAATGAAGAATACACAAAGATGGGACTGGAAATAAACATAAAAAAGACTGAATACTTGGCAATTAGAGATGAAGAAACACCAGATTTAGAAGTAGACGAAAATGTTAAAATTAGAGGAACAGACAAATTCAAGTACCTAGGATTCACACTGAGTAAACTAGGCACACAATGGAAGAGGAAATAAAAAATAGATTAGGGCAGACTAGAACAGGGATTGGACAATTACACAGTGTTATATGGGACAAAAAGATTAGGAAAAGCACCAAGAAAATGATATATCAGAATATAGTCCAAAGCATTATGATGTATGCAGCAGAAGTATGGGTTATTAACAAAAAGAATGAAAGAAAGATTCTTGCAATGGAGATGGAATATTGGAAGAGGTGCTGTGGAATAACGAGAGCAGACCGAATAACAAACGAGGAGATCAGAAGAAGAATGGAAACGGAAAGAAGTGTAACTGACTACATCGAAGAAAAAAGATTGGTGTGGTATGGTCATGTCCGAAGAGCCCAAAATAGGTGGATCAACAAAGTGACAGAATGGAGTCCATTAGGAAGGAGAAAAAGGGGAAGACTGAGAAGATCTTGGAGGGACGAAGTGGATGAATCTATGCAACGTATAGGACTTGAGGAAGGACAATGGGAACATCGGGAGAATTGGAAAGCCAGGTTGAAGGAAGGGAGACGGCACTAGCTGTAGCAACCCTATTATATTTATTGTTATGTTATATTGTATATGTTATATACCATAGAATATAAAGTAAAAAGATTACAGCTAAAGGTAGATAAAAGAAGAAGTAAAACAATTTTAAATAAATAGCACTAGAATGACTTTAACATATACGAGACAAATGACTATGACCCAACCCAAGTGATTGGCCAAATGACAAATTATATGAAATAAACCCATAAACTAAGAAAAGTAAATATAATTAAATATATCATTGAAAATAGAAAGTACAAACCAAAAGAAAATGTTGTAATACTAACTAAGTAATGGTGAAAGAAACAAATAATAAAACACACAAACAATGATACATAACGTTATAATAACAAAACTAAAATATCATAAAGAAAGACTATTATTCCAAAATAGTCATAGACCAAAGTGAACCAAGAATGCATGATAGTGAATAGGGAGTGAATTACAAATAAACACTAAATAATAAACATTCTGTGATAAGGGCGATGACACCAATGTGATTAATACAAAGAAACAAAATAAAAGTGTATAATGCTATTGACACTAAGTACAGTGAAACAGTAAAAGTGCAGCATGGTGTCTACAAAAAAAATTTTCTCGCGATTCCAGAATTTTTCCATAATTTCCATAATCCACTTTAAGAAATTTCCAGAATATTTTTTACGGGTTTTTGAATTTTATTTATAATGAAATATTGTACCGAGTAATCCTAAAAAAATCGAATTCAACACACTTAAAACCGTTAATGGTAAATTTAAACCCAAGAACCTGGGATAAATCAAGTTAAATGTTTTTAAAACTGTAGACAGTTAAACCCAAACCTGAAACTTGAAGTAGGTAAGTTCATCTTGTCTCAAACCGAAGACGGTAATCTTATACGAGTGACCAGACCGTGTGATTTATCGCAAAATGTGCGATTTTTAGCCCATATGTACAATTTGATTACCGACTTTTGTGGTATGTGATTTTTGAACGATAACGGGCATTAAATCAGAGACAGGCGAGTTAAATCCAAAATGACCGGGGGAAAGTGAGTTCAACGCGGATAAACCAGAGAAAGACAAGTTAAACCCCAGATGCCCATGGTAAAACGAGTTCAACGCAGCTAAACCAGAGACAGGCGAGTTACATCACAGATGCCCAGAGGAACGCAAGTTCAACGCGGCTAAACCAGAGAAAGGCGAGTTAAATTCCAGATTCCCGGGGGAAAGCGAGTTCAACGCAGCTAAACCAGAGACAGGCGAGTGAAACCTCAGGTGCTTGGGAATGGTACTTGAACTACACTCAGGTGCTTGAACTCGCGTGTCTGTGGTTTAAAATTTATCTGCCTTCTTTACCTATTGAAATATTTTCAATGAAAAAATAATTATTTTTAGAATTCAAGTGTAACATGTTTTAGCTACATGAAAAAATTCTTTAACTGACAGTGGTTTTGTAGTCATTGATAAAAAAGTATTTTTTTTTAATTTATTTTTATTGAATTGTATGAAATAAAAAAAGCTGCAATTTTTTGGTTAAATATTCAATAATAATGTTTGCATTTAAACATTAAATATTCAAAATTCAGATATAAAAAATGTTAAATTTTATTAATTAAATTATAAATATATTTTACATGTAAAAAATAAAAGGAATATTTATTATGTAATTACATTTTCTAAGCCAATACTGTATAAAATTATAATCTAAAATAATTAAAAATGCAGAAACTAAATTCTCTGTTATATTACTATTACCAGCTTACTTATTTTTCTTTTTTTTTCTGTTTGTTTATTATCATTTAGTTTGGTTGAAGAAGGAGTCACTTTTCTAGTTTTTTTAACTCTCTGTCATAAATTTCAATTTCTCTTTCTATATATGTCAGAGTGTCTAATGCTTACTTCTTCTTTGCATGTAATGTATTTATTTCATTCTGTAACTCTTTTTCTTTTTCTAGCGGAATCTTCTGCTGCTTTTTTTCTTTCAATGCTTCTACTCTATTATACGAAGCATTTTTGAAAGCCGTTATCATAGCTTTAGAAATACAAATATCGGTAACTTTGCTAAAATTTTTTACAAAGTCATGTACACTTCTTTGAGCGATGAGACTGTGCTCTTGCAAATTTTCAACTAGAAATTCTTTATTAAAAGAAAAACTACGTTCTACCACAGCATTACCGTGAAAAACAACTAAAATTCTTTTAACAAAATCAACAAAGTGCTTAGAGCATTCTTGCTCTGTACATAGCTTCATAAGAAATGCATCTAATTTATCTTTTTTACGGCTAAATTTATTCAGTTCTTTTATAACATTTTCATTTGAAATAAAATGAATATATTCTTTTTCAATCTTTTCAGTGGCAATGCTGCCAAAATGATTTAAATCAGATAACTCTTCTAATACTAATCTTACTCTAGTCTTTGCTAGATCAGGTACCAACATAACTAAAGGAGACAAACAGCTCGCACCCCTCACGAATTTCATACCTAATGGACACTTTTCTTTTAATTTTTTGCACATTTCTAAAATACATTTTTGACAATGCATTTGAAAATGCAAAATATCAGTTTCCTTTGGTTTGACCAACTTTTTTATGACACTTTTTGGAGAAATACCAACATCTACTTTACTAGGTGCACAAAGAATCTCCTTCTTATCTAAATCAAGTGACAGTAGGTCCCGAACATTTTTTACTTCTTTCATGTAATCACTTTTTATTATTCTTGAATGCAAATTTTTTATCATTACAAATAAATCATTGTGCATAAAAGGCAATAAACAATCATTGGACTGATAAATAGTCAAAAAACTTTCTAGTTCTAGAGACACACTTATCATAAAAGCTAATTTTGCCTCCAACATGTCATCTTTTATAAATTCTTTAAATACATCAAAATTTTTTGATTTTGGAGATTTTTTATATACTGCTTGGACATAAGGTTTTATCTTCGATAAAATACTTTTGGCTCTTTCCATCACTCTAGAATTTTCTATCCATCTAATGGAGCAATATTCAAAGGAAAATCATAAGATTGTGTAATGAGCATAAAAGCACCTCTACGAGTGGGAAAATCTTTGAAGAGATAATATGAAGCCCTTAAATACTTATCAATTTCCCAACCAGTTTTCGCATGTCCAGTTTTAAAACTTCCATTCACTACATGCAATGAACACTTGCCAATTTCAATTATTTTAGGGCTATCAGGATTTTCTGCTGTTAAAAATTCTTTCAAATCACTTAAGATTTTTAAGTTGACGTTTGGACCGTCCATTCCAACTTGGATAATTTTATTTGCATCAAGGTTGAGTTCTAACAAACCAGATTTGAAACCTTCTAGAAGTCCTACAGCTGTCACATCATTTAAAAAACAAGATGTCAAATATTTAGTCTCCACAAATTCATTGTTTTCCCAATAACGAACAATCAAATCCATTTGAGCTTTTTGTGCAATCTTATTGAGGCTCTCATCAAAAGATATCGCAAAATAATCACAATTTCTTACTTCGTTTGTTGTTACTTTTTGAAAATACGGTCCTAAACCGTAGGTTATTGAATAACTAAGCTTGTCTTTATGCATCCTGAATTTTTTTGCAATTTCACTATCTTTAAACATTATAGGAAAGCAATCGGAAATCTCTGAAAAACATCTTTAAGAACCTTGCTTACTCACATGACAAAAAGAAAATATAATTTTTGCACGAGTTACATCTTCATTTGTCACATAACTAGTAATACAACTTTTGTTGTTGACACTTATATTACTTATATCACAACATTTTTCAGTGATCACAGTATTTATGCTTACAGTAGACTGGTTTAATTGATTCTCACTTCCCTCAACTCCTTTATTGTTATTTACATCAGAACTTTTTTTATTAGTAAAAAATGAATTGAAAACTGGTTGATGACTAGATGCATGCTTAACACTACTTTGATCAGGGTGTCCACATTCTGGAAAGTCAGGGAGAGTCAGGGAAAAAAAAAGTTGGTCAGGGAAAGTCAGGGAAATAAACAAAAAATCTGGAAAGTCAGGGAAATCTTCCCCGATGACAGACTTGAGGGTAATTTTTTACTCTAGTCTGCCGCAACCCGTGAAAAATCTGAAAAGTCAGGGAAATCTTCCCCGATGATGGATTTGAGGGGAATTTTGAATGCTCTAGTCTGCCGTAACCCAGACTATTGTAGCATTTTTTCCAGGTATTTTTCACAAGAAGTGCACAACAATTATATATTTGTTGTTGTGCCCTTGTGTCCTTTTTTCAACCAATTTAGCTAATTCTTTTTCTATTTTCAGTTTTTTTAGGCTGCTGACTTAAACTCATTACAATGGCTAACAAGAAATGTTTGTTTAATAAACTTTGGCTGGACAGTAAAGTGTTTCCGGAATTTAGTGGTTGGTTGGACTTGGTGGTTAGTGATGCAAATTCGGCTTATTGTCAAGTGTGTCTCAAATCTTTTAAACTAAGCAATATGGGGAAACAAGCAATTGTTTCTCATGCTAAGGGACCAACTCATGTAAAAAACATGAGAGCAAAGGCTTCCCAGCCGGCAATTTCTTTTTTTACTACTCCATCTCCATTAAAAGATGTGCAGCCAAACAAAAGAATTATTAGTAGTGCCAGGAACAAGTCAAACAAGTTTAAAGAGTTTCAGTGTGAATGAAGATGATGTTACGTCAGCCAAAGCAATATGGGCTCTCCACGTCATCACTGCGAAAATGTCTCTAAATTCTTGTGATGAAACCTCTGCAGCCTTCAAAAATGTTTCCAGACAGTAAAATCGCTCGGAGCTTTTCTATGGGCAAGACTAAGGCTTCCTATGTAATAAATCATGGGTTAGCCCCATATTTTCAAGAAATGTTGCAAAATAACATGAAACAGTGCTCTGACTATGTTGTTTGTTTTGATGAATCTCTGAACAAATTTGTTCAAAGAGAACAAATGAACTTATGTGTAAGGTTTTGGGAAGTAAACCTTCAGAAAGTTTCAACACGATATTGGAATAGTGTATTTTTAGGCAGGGCAACTGCAGATCACTTGTTAGATGGGTTTATTCAAGGGCTCTCCTTACCTTTAGGAAATATTTTGCAAATCTCAATGGACGGGCCAAATGTTAACCTCAGTTTTATGAAAAAACTCAAGAGCCATTTGCAAGTCTTAAATCCAGAGGGAAAGTCCCTTCTTGATATTGGCATGTGCAGTTTGCATACAGTTAATGGAGCCCTGAAGACTGGGATCTCCAAAACTGGTTGGGAACTTTTTCACTTTTTTAGATCTCTCTACAGTCTTTTCAAAGATAGCCTAGCTTGGCGAGCAAAATACTCGCACTGATATTACAACCAGCACCTCTTTCCCTTTTAAGTTCACAGCAGTAAGATGGCTGGAAAATGGTCGCTGTGTAGATCAAGCTCTCAAAATATTTGATCATGTTGATAAATTTGTAAAAGAATACAATTAAAAAGACAACAAAAACCTGCAATACCTTGGAGAAGCTATGAAAAATCCATTTTTTAAGGCAAAACTAAGTGCTTTCAGAAGCATATTGTCAGACGCTGAGCCGTTCTTGAGAAGGTTCCAAAGTCAGAAGCCTATGGTCCCTTATCTCTTTACTTCACTTGAACAACTTATGAAAAACCTAATTATGAGATTTGTAAAATATGAAAAAATAGCTGAAGCAAGTACTACTCAAAAATTAATGAACTTGGACTTGCAAGACAGTGCCAATCTGGTTTCAGTAGAAAAGGTGGACATTGGTTATGCTGCAGAAAGCTTAATGAAACAACTTAAATGCTCAGAAAAAGAGAAACTTGTTTTTAAAAATGAGTTCAAAAATCTCCTTACCACCATGATAGAAAAACTCAGAGAGTTAGTCCTTTGAAATCACATTTAGCACGAGGCCTCACTGCCTTAGACCCTAAAATGATAATGCTCAAACCCAGTTTGGCAATAAAAAGGATTGATGTTGTTCTAGAAAACCTGCACAGCCATAGAAGAATATGTGAAAAAAGTGCTGAAAAGGCCAAACGACAGTTTTCTTTGTTAACTGAAGAAGCTAACGATTTCATTTCCAAAACATCTGATGACATGGGATTGGACGAATTTTACTACGGCCTTTTAGGAGAAGATAAGAAATATGAAGATCTCTGGTCTGTAATGAAGCTGTGTTTCATTTTATCCCATGGTAATGCATCAGTTGAATCTGGCTTTTCTGTCAATAAGCATTTACTAGTTGAAAATCTTCTAGAAGAATCCCTTGTGTCCCAAAGAGTTATTTGTGATAGCATAAAGCATCTAGGTGGTTTGAGGAATGTGACTATCAACAGAAGTATGCTTACCTCGGTCAGATCTTCAAGAAGAAGATATCAATCATATTTGGAAAAGAAAAAAGAAATGCAGTCAGAAGAGGAAAAAAGAAAATAGAGAAAAGGAAAATTGAATTACAGTTGAAAGAGTTGGAAGAAAAAAGAAAAAAGTTGAAACTTGAAAGAGAAATGGAGGATGTAGAAATTGGGGAAAAGAAAAAACTGCTGGAGAACATGAAGAGATCACACTAGTAAATTTTGAAGGAGTGCATATTTTTCTTTTTCATTCTCATCCTGTCGGACTGGTTCATTTTCAATTTTGAACGCTATAGCTGATTATTATAATTATTTGTTACCATGTAAGTTGTTCTATTAATTAGTCCATTTTATCTTGTTCATATATTATTTTGTTAAGTTCTAGTGAAAATACTCTCACTCTTACGTTACCTAAGTGTTACCTTTAGGTAATAATGGAAATATTTATTTTTAAAATGCCATCAATGTATTTGTATTTTTCAATAAATAAATAATAAAAAATAAATAAAATAAAAGAGGAAGAAAAAAGAAAGTGGAGAGAGAATTAGGCCAGCTATGGGGAAGGTGGAGGCTGGGTTTTCTTTTTTCTTCCTTGTAAAATATAATGCTCAAAGAATTAACGTACTATGCATTTTAGTGAGTCAGGGAAATTTCTTAAGTGGGTCAGGGAAAGTCAGGGAAAATTAAAACAGAATTTCTGTGGACACCCTGTTTGATGCGTTTTAGATTTTATATGTGAATACAAAGCATGTTTTCCCATGTTGATTAGATCAATTGGTAATCTACTATTACATTTTAAACACTTGGCTTTTGTATCGCTTATTTTTGCAAGCCATCCGCTGAACTCAGGAAATTGTTCGGGATCAAGCCACTCTTGACGAAAATGACACTCTCCCTTAACCATTTTAAAAAACTTTTCTAGCACAAAAAATAAAAATGTTCATGTTTAAAACTCATACAAATTCTCGATCGGAAACCAAAGTAAAATCTAGGAACATAAATTTGATTCATTCTTACTGTTAAGTAGGTTAGCACACAATAGGTGAAGTACATAGATAGGTACGTATGTAGGTTTCCACACAATAATTCAATCTTTAACAGGATCCGTTATTGTTTTTGCTGCACATAAAAAAAATATTGTAAATATTATATATTTTAAACGTAAACTTTCAATTGAATATTATTCGTTATTCGCTGATAAACAAAAAAAATATTTTTTTGATAATGATTTAATTTACAGATATTACATGCGAAGTTTCGAGTTATATTTAACCTCAAAACAATTAAATACATACATGTACTACAATTAAAATTAATTTCTTTAAACCATCGGATTTGAAATAATGAAAAACATCACAGGCAAAGTTTCGAGTTATACTTAACCTCAAAGCATATAGGTACATATATGTATCACAACTAAAATTACTTATTTTAAAGATTCTCATTTGAAATAATTAGACAAATATTACTTACTTTGAAAATATATATTTCACATTAATACTGTGTGGAAAAAACTAACAACAACAATTGTCACTTTACAAAAATAATCTTGTAAATAAAGAAAAATAATCTTTGAACTGTCAAGCCGGCTGGATGTTTTTGTGGTTTGTTGCATCTATATAACCAAATTTATCAAATGACTGAGTAGATTTCTATGTAAAGCATTAGAGGGCGCAAAAGGAAAAGAAATAGTATTTGGACTCTCATCTATTTCGACTGTGCTTTCCGGGTGAATTTTTTATTTTCAAATTTTTCAAAAAATGACATTTTTTATTATATCAATTTTCAAAAAATTAAAAATTCCAGTATTCAAAGATTTTGAAATCCTATTCCAGAATATTTCAATAATTTCGAGAGTCAATTTTCAATTCCAGAATATTTCCAGAATTTCAATAATTTCAAGACCTTGTAGACACCATGTGCAGGTGTAACCCAAAATATAAAATAAAAAACAATAAATATAAGCAAGAACTCATATAGTGAGCAATACTAGAGTTTAGTGGTGGAAAAGGACCAACAACAGTAGTAGATAAGATATCATTAAATTATATTATTAGTCAGTATAAAAACACATTAATGCTATTCAAAGTATTATTGTTAGCAGTTAGAATTAATAGTTAAAGGGCTAGACCAAACTTTAAACCAATAATATGGTATAAAAGAAAGGTATACCTAAAAAAGAAATGAATGTTTAAATACTAAAATTATATGTTAAAGGTTTGAAGGTATTGTTATGATGTTATAAAGAAACGCAGAGAAGATAATAGTAATATTATAGAGATGTGCAAATGTTATAATTGTTGAAATAGTATTAAGAGTAAATTGTATTATGTTGAATGGTGATGAAAGCCTCAGAAACAGTTCATGTTAAAGTTATAAATTTAGATATAAAAAGCATTAAAATGTCAGAGAAGCTGTAATATTCATATACTAAGGAATGTAAATCAGTAATTAATGTCAACTAGCTAAAACCAAACAATAAGAAACTAGTAATAAGAGTAAAATTAAAGTTTACACAATGTCAAAATGATAGGCAAAGTTAGGCCTAAACTATGTGAACAAAAATTGTAAAATATAAACAAATAACAGCACACAGTGAGGGAAAAAGATAAGCAAACATAAAATACCAAACCAAGGAACAATACAAACCCAAAATAATTGCAAAAAACAACATAATAAACAAAATAAGTAAAAAGAACAAAAATAGCCAAATGTCAGAACAGCCCAGAGATAACAGAAACTAGTCATGTTTGATGTCTAATTAATCTACATCAGAAAAACTATTCAATGATAATATAAAAATCATATTGATAATAATACAAGGAAATTATCCTAATTAGAAAATATTTATTGATTATGGGCAAAAAACCCAAGACATATAGCAATGAGTACAAAATTCTTTCAGCCAATAGAAATAGGAGTCTGGCTACCATGACAACACCACATTATTAGAAAAAACTGTTACAAACGAATTAAGAGTCCATTTTTAGCTTCAGAAGAGAGCGGATGACAAAATAGTAGCTCCATAAAAATTAGAAAATAACCAATCAGATGAATTAAAACCAATAATACTAAATGGAAATGAGAAAACAAAATTAACAGAACCTAGAACCTATTAGCAAGATTCATCCAATTTAATTGAGAATTACAGAAAATAAAACCAATATCAACTAATGAAATAAGAGAAGGAAGACCTGAACACCAGAATTTATGAAAATAATCTACCAAAATCGACGAAATTGTAACGTATAATAATTAATTAATTTACTACATCCACGAGAATGATCACAACACTTCCAAATTAACGCACAATATCCAAAACTTGGTTCAAACATTAAAAAACACTGAATGACTATTAAAATAGGTAATAATCATTATTAAAAGATTATTGAAATAAATTATTAACACTTTAGGAAATAAGGAAATATGCTGTTTTCTAATGGCAGGACATTGAATCATTCCATTTGTCTTCTGGCATCCCAATAGAGTTTTGGTAGATTCTAATTGTTTATTTTATTTTTCCTTCACACATGATCACTTTTGGTAATTAACTGTGGCCTTGATTTGCCTTAGGGTATGTTTACTAATTTTGATTATATTCATCACTATTTATTAGGGTGTGTGTATTATTAATTCCCTAACTTATATTTATAAACACATTCCTTCATCAATAAAATATACATAACATTATTATCTTTCATTAACATTATTAACCTAGGTAAATCTCATCTACACTCTAATTACATTAGTTCATTTGTTAACCTACAGAATAATGGTCATTATTTGGGATTTACAATGTTCATTCTTGATGTCTTGGTTACATTTAGTTCTTAGCTTCTTCTTCATTGTTCCGTGGTTCCTTTTGTATTTATCCGATCTATTGTGTCAGGTCATTGTCCGTTTATCAGTCATTTGTCATTTGGGTTATTGATCTCTGAGTTTATAAGTTTTTGCCTCTTATTCTTGTCTTCAGCTTTTTATTTTTTATAGTTAAATATTGTGGATCTTCACTACCTTATGTCATGTTACAACATGAACAATATCATTGCTACATTTAACCAAACAATTCACATTTAAATAATTTTTATAAAAAATTATCAACATTACAACTTGAACTTTCTATTAATTCTTTTTATTTATACTCTAAACTATTTAACATTTATTAGACCATTAGATTCTCCCAAAAATTCAAATTTATTATTAACATTCATTTTGCATCATTTCACTAATATTTTATTGTAATATTTTACCTAAGTTAGCTTCTTTCAAACTCATTTAGTGCCATTATACGACTTTTATTTTACTTCAAGGTCATTATCGAATTCATACTTACATACGTCCATCACTCATTCACTATCATAGACAAACAAATATAAACATCCAACACCAATAACTCCATGTACCTTCTGAAACATTTTAATAATCATGTTATTCCTCAAACTAAACACAATTTAACATTTATTTATTTATTAATTATTATCAAATTTAAATCTCATAAACTAATTTAAATTCATTAGAAAAATTTCTTTATACAACATTTCAAATCAATCAAAAATATTTAAACATCTCAAATTATTTGAATTCCATCAAGTATTGAAAACACAACATTTTAATTACATTACTTTCAAAACAATTACAAAATTCTTGTTATTCATTTAGTCTACCACAATAATATTATTATTATTAGTACACCAATTTCTACTACATACACATTATTTACATTAAGTACATCTTACAACATAGATACAATGAATTTCACTATTTATTTACAAATTGTTCGTCATTAATTTTTCAGTTTACCACACTTCATTTTCTAAGCTAGCAAGGTCATAACCATAAATTAAAATATTTAAAAATGTCCATACACTTATTTTAATTTCAACCTCCATCATCATATAGATATCTAACATTTTTATAACATAAATCATTGTTATACACATACAAATTATTATTATTACTATTATTATAGACACCATCAACATCATCTATTAATTCATATAACCTGTCTACATTTGTGATCTCAGATCCGTCTCCATCAGTATTTTTATTCAATATAAAGTCAGTTATTTTATCATCATCATCAAAATAATTATCCATCTCTATTTTACAAGGTAAGTATTTTATATCATCTATTTCCTTCAATTCTAACCTCTTTCAACTCATTATAATTTCTCTTTAACTGATATAATTCTATCTCTCTATCAATACACAACTCTCTATCTAAATCTCTCTCACCATAACACCACATCACACTTTCTCGACCATCCCACACAGAGGGCACTAACTCATAAAAATTCGGGGAACAACTCAAAGACCTCATGTCTTTCAATAATAAGGGACTCTTACCCTTCAACAGCAACATTTGTAAACACCTTGGTTCACAATAAACCTGGGGAAAATTTACCCTCTGCCACCCTTCTACCTCATACTATTTTTCCACTTTCTCTCTGATTCATAAACACATATTAACATTCCATTATTACATTCTAAAACTTCATCAGTACTCTCAATATTTACCCCATTATTCTTTAACATCACACTTTCACTTATATTGTCATAATTCTCACTCCTACTTACCTCAGAATTGTAACTAACATCATTATCATCACTATTCAATACTTTACTATCTAACACTACCTCTTCTACTATTTTGTCATTATGAATATTTGTCATACCTATAACATTGTCACCTAACTTCTTGTTTATTATCTGCTTTACTTTACTTTTACTCTGTTCTCCTACTGACTCTACCACTTTCTCAATACTCTGTTCTAATCTGTTAAAGTTAGTTTCTATTATTTCATTAGTTTGGTTTAAATGCTTATTAATTTCATTAATCTGGTTTTTTAACTCATCAAATTTATTATTCTGTACATCAAATTTAGCATCAAATTTACAGTTCATTTTATCGAATTGATTTAGTAAAACACTCATCATGTCATTGTCTAATTTGTTACATTTTGTTGAGGTTGGAGTTGACTGGATTCTCGAGTCATCTACGGCTGACTCAGTCAAACTGTACTCTTTTGACCGATTTACTGGGGTTGAATGAACCCCGGGTTCCCCCACACCAACCGACTCGCTCATTTCAACTACAATCTCGTTATTATCCATTTGTTTAAATTATTTTATATTTACTTATTTATAACACATTCATCAATAACATTGTAACGTAACCTTATTATTTATGTTTACACACGTTTACCTCAAACAACCATTTCTGCTCTCCCAAGTAGACCTATTTTTATATAAAAATATTTTATATAAAATGTCCCTGCCTTCGGAAGCCAATTGTGATCTAACTTTTCTTCTGATTATTATGAATTTTATTAATTGTATTGTAACTGCATTATTTACTGTCTAATTTCTTCAGGAGTTATCTTGCCTTAGTTCTAACTGCAAGAAAAATTTATGTACTTACCAGAGTCGGATTCTTTTTGGCGAACTCAGGAGATCAGATTATGGTTGTTTGAAATAACTACTAATTCACATTTAAGTATTCAAATCAATATTACTTTATTAGATTCTAAAAGAAAAACATCATTAAGTTATATTTTTTCGGTCAAAATACAAAATTTCCCTTGTCTCTCTTACATTTTAATTTTAGTAATATTCAAGAATAAGTATTCATAAAATAGATCATTTGTTTAAGTAGTATTCAAAGTAAGATATAATATAAATACAAAATAATTCGCTACAACTACAATATAACGAAAACCAGCACTTTCACACACACACACATATCTACCCCCAGATTTTAAGAGCTCTATTAAGTGTGAAAATATTAAACTTTTAAATATTTACACCAAAAAATTGAAAGTTTTGTTTTTATGTATATTCTTGTAGGTTACTCAGCTGTTAAATTTTTTAGTCCAGAAGACGTTACTTGGCTCTACACGCACATTTTATTTTCACTGATAATTTATTCGATTAATAATTGCCGAAACTGTTATTAAATAAAGAAAACTGTCATTCACCTCATTCATGTGTAATTTCGTATTTTGTTATCACATTTTTTAAACTGTTATTTACATTTTTGTTGTTTAGCGGGCCCGCAATTTACGTTCCGGAACTTTGTATGTGTCACTCGTGTGAGTGCTTAATTAAGACTGGGATGAGACAAACGGTACTACATGTGAAGCGGCCGCGGTCGTTTTACAAACTTTTCATTGTTTTTAGTCCTTGTATCACTACGCTAGAAGTAGTTTCATCTGACGCTCCCGCATTCCAACGCTGGGATCGTCGCTGACGTAAGATGTTATATAATCTGTTACACAATCGGTTAAGCAACTTGTAAGTCACTGGAGCTGACCTTGACTCAATTTCGCTTGTTGTCTATTGCGTCTTTATAATTCATGAAGAATATTTAAAATCACTCCTGCCAATTTCGCTACCAATAAAATTTACCTTTTCAAAATACAAATTTATTTATTTCCCTGGGTAGACCAAAATGCCCCGTTACAATAATAATGTTTAAATATGCCCCAGTTCCTCTCTATTTAATACATTTGTGTTGTTGTGATTAAATTTATGTATTGAGTGTGTAATTCTAATTTTCTCATTCAAGCCTAGCCCGCGTTTGAAGAGAAGAGAAGGAATTCTTATCGGTTTCTCATTCTCTTTAATACAACCGTAGTCCGCGAGTAGCGCTGTGGTTCACAGACAGCTGAAAATTGTAGGTTAGTTAACCACGTACAATAATTCCTAAGTTACACTCTCTACTTATATTATAACTTGTTCACACTACACTAAATATTATATAAATGAGAAGGTATCGTTAAATTCTGAAAGGATTCTTTATTATGATTTTAATATTTCTTGCCAACAAAGTTTTTTCTTTACGGAGATACAAAAGTCTATAGTATTAGAAGTAATCGATTATCGATCGGATTCAGGGTTATATATTATTTTAGTTATGATTTTGTATTTCTTTAAACACAGGGAGTGAAGGTTCTTTCAACTGTTAGTAAGGTCAGAAAATGCATAAATAGGATTACAAGGTATTACAATATAGTATTAAGTTCTTATTAAATATTATTTAAAATAAGTGAAGTTCTACCGTCCGCTGGGCATCGTGACTCGGTAAGGCAGTGTACAGCTAACCTTGTCGTAGTGTTTGGTCAATAACGGAATGCAGATGAATTAATCCTCGCCAGTCTTCGCTCCAAGTTCGAAATAAAAGTTGAATTCTTGGTCCTGGGATGATGTAGAAATGCCACTCCTTTTGTTCACCAATGTCAAATGGAGCTTGTGGAGTTTGTGGTTCCGTGTTTCAACGTATTTCGTGTCCAACTACGCTTTTTCTGTTGAATTGTGGAAACTGATGTTCAAATATAATTTTGTGTTTTATTTTCGTTCTTTGTTATTGGATTATATAACTCTATTCAGGTAGTTATTTCTCTGCTTTGGTTGATTAATTAAGTTAATATTTGCTCATTATATCGAGTTTTACTATTAGAGTTCTTCACTTAGATTTTCTGTCAATTTTCATGTACAGGTTTATGATTGTTCGGTTATATAAGACGGTTGAATGTCAGTGAACCATACTATGGTGATTTATTACTTAATTTGTTTCCCAATTATATTGTTTTTATTTAATTTAATCAAATCTTTTCTGAGTGCATCCAAACTAAACCGTCTTCGTTCATGGATAATTATTCAATAATCGAATCAACAAATTTTATATCTCTCATTGTCCTTGACAACCATCCTGTCTACTCTTATTGGATATTATATTATACTATAACCATTATCATACAATGTTCTTACACTCATCAAAATAATCCTTTACTAAATTTCCATTATATCCTATTATAATTTTACATATCGTTTGTTACTAAATTTTATATATTTTGCTATCGTTTCCTCTTAATCTACTTACTCTAACAAGTATTATTTTTCTGTTACAAAACATTACCTATCGATATCATTGCACTATTGCATTTTGAGAATTTATTTAAATTGAATTTATTTATCTGTTATTAGCAATTATTTTTAACTTCTCCTAACTCATTAGATTCTATTTAGTATTTTTTACAAATTTCTTTACCTAACCTTTCTGACCTGACTTACTATACAATGTTACTGGTTTTTAGGCCTTTCATTACAATTTTATCTACTTCTGATTTTAATTTGTTACTACCTGCATTATTATAGAATCCTTCATTTGTTTATGATATGCTTACACTAAACCCTTTTGTATCTCGTTAACAATTATAGCCTTTCTGGCCCAGTTTACAATTATAATCAGCCTGCTAACTAATTACATGTATACAAACATTTAACTATATAAAGTCTAACAACAGCTCTATAATGATATATTGATAACACCTAAAAATGAAATTAATTGGTAATTAATTAATGATTTTAACAACAGCTCTATAATGATATATTGACAACACATAATAATTAGTTAATTGGTATTCTATTAAAAGAATTACTCCACTTGCTACATACAAAAAGTAACATAACTATCATGATAATAATACAACATGATACAACGTAATAACAGGTACATTTTTATGAAATAAGTCATGTAATAATTACTCATTCTCCTCTCATTTAAAACATCAATGATTATAAAACAGTCTAAGTTAGTTTTTACATCATTTGTCAATGTCTATTGTTTACACCTTTCACTGAACTTTGAAGTTTGTATTTATTAACATTATTAATTTTTTTTCTTTCTACCTTGTATTCTTATTGGGGATAATTCATTTACTCAATAATGGGTTGGGTTTCTGACCTTTTACAAGTATGGATAATTATTATTTTTATTTTATTTTAAAACTTATAAATTGATTTATGTAACGTAGGGGACCATATTTTCGTTACGTTACAATATATATATATAATATATATATATATATATATATATATATATTGTAGCATAACAGAATTATCACCTTAAAATTTAACTTAATACAACATGAATAAAGAAGAGAAAAAAGTAAATGGTTAAAAAATAATCTAAAGAAACTGTTCATTAAGTCGATAAAATGTTAATAAAATTAAACTGAATAACAAAGAAAACTCTTGGTCCATATATAAATAACCAACTAATAAAACCCCAATAAAACAGCAGTATACCCAGTAGGTTGGGGAGCAGTAAAAGAAAAGACAAAGGTAAAAAGGTAAACAAAATATTAATAAGGGGAAATTTATTAATTTAAGAAGCAGAAAACCCCCAAGACACAGAACCAATAACAAATTAGTAAGGAGATGTAAAGGAGAAAAGGAATGAAACCGAATAATTAAATCAGAGTCCATGAATTAATAATACAAGGACATGAAACCACCAGATAAGAAAATACTAATATAATGAGAAGGAAGAGACAAAATATGTCAAGGTTCATAAAAGGAATATATCAACAAGAAAGGATATCCACTAAAACATTATGAGGAATGAAGATACCCAATTTTTACACAATTGAAACCAATGATAAATGTCAGACCAAATAACAAGTTACAGGATACAATACAGTTAAAATAAAATTGTAAACTAAATTGTAAGCCTAGTTTAAGAATAGAGTGAAAACAATTAAAAAGACTACCAATAGTGTAGAAACCAACCAAAACTTACCCTAGTGTGAGAAGTCATTTAAAAAGACTACCAATAGTGTAGAAACCAACCAAAACTTACCATGGTGTAAAAAATTATTTAAAGGACTACCATTAGTGTAGGCAATAATAAGTGACACACTATAATAAAGAATAGTGTAAGAAATAGAAATCAATTAAAAAGACTACCATCAGTGTAGAGAATTACCCTATAAAAAAAAAACCTAAAACTAAAACACAGTCTCATGACTAAGATTAGTTTTAATAATAAAAGTGTTTAAAAAAATTAAGTAAAATAAGAATATAATAGGTATAAGATGTTTTGATTTTATTGTATTAGCAAATTAGGTATAGTGGATACAAGAGACAGTTAATAACTGAAAGTGTCATTAGTTATAAGATGTTTTTATTTTAATGTGTTACCAAAATAGTTATAGTAATTAAAAGAGACAGTTAATAACTAAAGGTGTTATTAGGAATAAGATGTTTTAATAGGATTAGGTTCGTTATAAAAGGAAACATAAAAACAAAGTACAGCCAATGACTGATAATATTACTGATAATAAAATGTTTCCATTATAATTCTATATATATAAAAATTAATAGGCATAAGATGTTTTTGTTATGTTTAAATGATATAAAAAATTTAGTAGATATAAGATATTCAGTTGTATTTGAAATAATGTTCAATAATTTCCAAGTTTGTTAAGGCAGAGAAGGCAAGTAGGTAATAGGAATATTGTATTTTTTATTAAACTGTCAACCATATAAAGAGTAATAAGGCAAATTAACTAACACACCACAATAGAAAAACAAAACAGCATTGTAAACCAAAAGTCAAACCCAAATAAATAAATTCAATCAAACTGTATATAATGAATAGAAACTAGTCCATACAAAACAAAGATATGAAAATGTAATCAATACAGAAAGAAATATTAGCAAATGTAATGACAAAAGAATAAAATTAACTTTATTTGGAAATAAATAATACTAGCCTAAGGAGTACTCAACTCAGATTAAAAGTAAATTAATCAATATTGGAGTATTATAACAACAAATTATTAACAACAAGCAATAATCATGGAGTGAGTAAGATTATTGAAGGGAAATATTAACATAAAATCACTTGTAAACCATTTAAATACTAAAATTGTAAAAAATACAAGGCCTACAATAAATAGCAAAAATTGTAAATTTTAGGTTTATCTGAACATAAAACAGACCCAGTTATATATCAAATTATGTAAAATTAGCTTAAGACTATTGCTGAATAGTTAGATTTTCGTAAAATTAATAAATAATTAAGTTACAGCAATAAATAGAAAACTTGTCATGTATGTTTATGAGTTGAAATCAAATCCAAGACATGTAAATTTGTAAAAAACAATGGGAAGAGGAAAAAGACATTTTATAAATTACCACAAAACGACGACTTTAAGTCATCAGACTATTGTTAATCGTGAATGTGAACAGATCAGAATTTACTGACGGAAGATCTAAAAAACAGAAATAGTGTAAAAAACAATGACGTACAACCTCAAAAAGTGTTACCGAGGTTAACAAATGGAAAACAACACCACTACTTAATAACTAATACCAAAACTGAACCAGAACAACTACAATAGTAATATCCATCACTAGAACGAGAAATCAACCGCCATTTTGAGCAAAATTCAACCAACATTATCTGGACACGAACTCAACATATTTGAACACAGAACACTGCACCAATAAATTATCACAGAACGACATCGCTGAGGAGGGAAGAACACTTCACACAATTTTCCTGGGATACTACAACCTCGCCGAGGAAGGAATTCGCATTTATTTCTGAGGGAGAAGAACATAGAGTCAGCGTTGTGTAGCAGAAATCCATGAGGTGAGCGGCGGCCATTTTCATTGTAGAGTGACCGGCATATCAACACTGCCTCCATGAGTCGGTGACGTCATTCTACGAAATGGTTCGATCTTCATTTAATAATTGACAATTTTCATAATCCTGTTACTTTTCAGCAAATAATAATTTATTTTAAGATAATTGTAAGTATTGTATCTTGTTCCTTGCCCTCTCTGACCATTTCGACAGTTAAAAGAATTAATTAATTTTGTAACATTATATTTTGTCATTTTTGTTCACAATCAACCTGAGCGAATCTCAATCAATGACTGGTCCATGCGCGTAAGTTTGGCGCACAATTTCAAATTTTAAGAAATAAACATCACAATTACTCAATTATATGTGTTCATAATTATTTGTACAACAAATATTAGTTTCTTCTTTCTTCTAAAAATAATTTAGAGTTATTAGAGAAATATACCAAGAAGAAGAAGAAGAGGAGCGAAGTTAGAAGAGAGAATACTAGATCCGCCTACATAACTAGATTATCTATAGAGAACAAATATTAAAAAAAAACACAATATCTCATTTATTCAATTGAATTTAATTAAAAAATTTACAATTAATTAATTAAACAAAAAACAATAATATACATTTTTTTTATTAAATGTACAACTAACAACAAAATTTTTTCTTATCAACATAATACACATCAACAACAATTATTATTTCTCTCTATTTATTTGTTTTATAACAAACTGGCGTCCAACTAAAGGGCTGAAAATAGGAATCAATAGATCTATAAAATAAGGACAATTCGTCCAGTTTCCTATTTTAGCTCGGCAGCTGTCAACAGGTCGGAAAAGGAAACAAGATGCACAGGAGGGCGACATCAAAGAAAAGGGCGGTGGAGGCCGAACAGGAAATAGATATGGAGGATAAGGAAGCAACACCCGTGGAAGATGTGGAGATGAGATTACCTCCAGCAGAACCAACCGAACCAGAATCCCAAGGGGAACAACCCGACAAACAGACACGAACAGAGAATGTGGAAATGAAGGAAATGCTCAGGCTAATGATGGAGAAGATGGAAGAGTTAAGGGAAAATAATAAGAAGGCGGAAGAAAATAGTAAGAAGTCCAGGGAAGAATTAGCCCAGCAATTGAAGGAAAAGTTAAGAGAAAATAGTAAGGAAATGAAGGAAGAATTGGGTAATAAAATTGGAGATACCAGTAAGAAGATGGAAGAAAATAGTAAGAAGGTGGAGGAGAAGATGGACGAAATAAAAAAGGAAAATAAATTATTGATGGAGGAAAATATTAAGAAGATGGAGGAAAATATTCAGAAAATAGAGGAGAAAATGGAGGAAATAAAGACTGACAATAAACAGTCAAAGGAGGAATTAACCCAGATAAGCCAAAAACTGGAAGAGACCAACAAGAGGATGGAAGAAACAAGTCAGAAAATGGAAAGCAATAACCAACAATTAAGAGAAGAATTGAGGGAGACGAACCAAGAGAACATGAGCCGGTTAGATGGAAGGATGGAAATATTAAAGGGAGAATTGAGCCAGAAGAGAGCTGAAAACAATGAAACAATCAGCAAGAAAGTAGAAGAGGAAATAAGAGTGATCGAACAAAAGATTACAAGGGCTGACGAAAGATGGAGTCAGACGGAACGAGAAGTACAGAGTATCAAGACTGAAATAAACACCAAAGTTACCAACATCGAAGAAACAAATAGGAAGAATTTAGAGGAAAAACTAAAGGAAACACGTGAAGACTGGGAGCAAGTGCAGGGCCGATTCACAGAAAAATTTGACGGCATTGAAGCTGCTGTGACCAGTATCAACAGTCAGGTGCGACAGAATCAAACAGACATAGATCTGTTCCATAGTCGACCAGCCAGCGTCACCAGTTGTCCTAATAACGAAAATCGTGAAGGTATTAACTTCAGGTTTTATAAAAATAAACCTATGGAGTTCCTAGCCAGAATCGAAGAGTACTTCACTAAACACAGAGGCAACCGCTGGAGAGAGAATAAAGAAGTACTGGACGAATCCTTCAAGGAGATAGCCGATAATTGGTGGATGGCGATCAGAGATGAAGTGACAGACTACCAACAATTCAAAAGGCTATTCAAGGCCAAATATTGGTCATCAATTTCGCCGGGTGAGGTACGATCTTTAATAATCATTTTATTTATCTCACGTGCGTCAAGGCAAAGTCTTACCTTCCCATTCTTCTTTTGTATAGCCACAATCGGACTAGTGTATGGCGACTGACTGCTTTCTATAATATCCTTACTAATCATATTCTGGATCTCTGTGCGTACGGCTTCCTTCAAAGATTGTGCTATGGGATATGATTTTCGATTGAATTCTACCGGTTCTCTGAACCGTATTGAACATTGGTAGTTCCTGATCTTTCCAGGTTCGTCTGAAAATACAGCTCGATATTTTTCGTATATGCTGACTAATTGATTCAGCTGGTTTTCATCTAATCGCTCGGTGGTATTGTGGCACTGGAAGTCACGTATCTCCTGAATCTTTTGTGGCCATAGGTCATCCTCCGTATTCTGATTTACTGGCTTGTTGTTTGACGAGTAGTTTGACAAGTAATTCACTTTATTTTTGTGGTCGAGAAGTTGTGTGGAGTCTAACATCTTGTTGTTAGTTAAATTGGCTACCCAGGTCGAACCTTCCGAAAAGAGTGATACCTTTCCTCTGCACAAGTCGATAACTTCATTGTTTTCAGCTCTCTTCTGGCTCAATTCTTCCTTTAATATTTCCATCCTTCCATCTAACCGGCTCATGTTCTCTTGGTTCGTCTCCCTCAATTCTTCTCTTAATTGTTGGTTATTGCTTTCCATTTTCTGACTTGTTTCTTCCATCCTCTTGTTGGTCTCTTCCAGTTTTTGGCTTATCTGGGTTAATTCCTCCTTTGACTGTTTATTGTCAGTCTTTATTTCCTCCATTTTCTCCTCTATTTTCTGAATATTTTCCTCCATCTTCTTAATATTTTCCTCCATCAATAATTTATTTTCCTTTTTTATTTCGTCCATCTTCTCCTCCACCTTCTTACTATTTTCTTCCATCTTCTTACTGGTATCTCCAATTTTATTACCCAATTCTTCCTTCATTTCCTTACTATTTTCTCTTAACTTTTCCTTCAATTGCTGGGCTAATTCTTCCCTGGACTTCTTACTATTTTCTTCCGCCTTCTTATTATTTTCCCTTAACTCTTCCATCTTCTCCATCATTAGCCTGAGCATTTCCTTCATTTCCACATTCTCTGTTTGTGTCTGTTTGTCGGGTTGTTCCCCTTGGGATTCTGGTTCGGTTGGTTCTGCTGGAGGTAATCTCATCTCCACATCTTCCACGGGTGTTGCTTCCTTATCCTCCATATCTATTTCCTGTTCGGCCTCCACCGCCCTTTTCTTTGATGTCGCCCTCCTGTGCATCTTGTTTCCTTTTCCGACCTGTTGACAGCTGCCGAGCTAAAATAGGAAACTGGACGAATTGTCCTTATTTTATAGATCTATTGATTCCTATTTTCAGCCCTTTAGTTGGACGCCAGTTTGTTATAAAACAAATAAATAGAGAGAAATAATAATTGTTGTTGATGTGTATTATGTTGATAAGAAAAAATTTTGTTGTTAGTTGTACATTTAATAAAAAAAATTTATATTATTGTTTTTTGTTTAATTAATTAATTGTAAATTTTTTAATTCAATTCAATTGAATAAATGAGATATTGTGTTTTTTTTAAATATTTGTTCTCTATAGATAATCTAGTTATGTAGGCGGATCTAGTATTCTCTCTTCTAACTTCGCTCCTCTTCTTCTTCTTCTTGGTATATTTCTCTAATAACTCTAAATTATTTTTAGAAGAAAGAAGAATCTAATATTTATTGTACAAATAATTATGAACACATGTAATTGAGTAATTGTGATGTTTATTTCTTAAAATTTGAAATTGTGCGCCAAACTTACGCGCATGGACCAGGCATTGATGATTATAATACAATAAAATCAAAACATCTTATACCTATTATATTCTTATTTTACTTAATTTTTTAAAACACTTTTATTATTAAAACTAATCTTAAACATGAGACTGTGTTTTAGTTTTAGGTTTTTCTTTATAGGGTAATTCTCTACACTGATGGTAGTCTTTTTAATTGATTTCTATTTCTTACACTATTCTTTATTATAGTGTGTCACTTATTATTGCCTACACTAATGGTAGGCCTTTAAATAATTTTTTACACTATGGTAAGTTTTGGTTGGTTTCTACACTATTGGTAGTCTTTTTAAATGACTTCTCACACTAGGGTAAGTTTTGGTTGGTTTCTACACTATTGGTAGTCTTTTTAATTGTTTTCACTCTATTCTTAAACTAGGCTTACAATTTTATTTTAACTGTATTGTATCCTGTAACTTGTTATTTGGTCTGACATTTATCATTGGTTTCAATTGTGTAAAAATTGGGTATCTTCATTCCTCATAATGTTTTAGTGGATATCCTTTCTTGTTGATATATTCCTTTTATGAACCTTGACATATTTTGTCTCTTCCTTCCCATTATATTAGTATTTTCTTATCTGGTGGTTTCATGTCCTTGTATTATTAATTCATGGACTCTGATTTAATTATTCGGTTTCATCCTTTTCTCCTTTACATCTCCTTACTAATTTGTTATTGGTTCTGTGTCTTGGGGTTTTTCTGCTTCTTAAATTAATAAATTTCCCCTTATTAATATTTTGTTTACCTTTTTACCTTTGTCTTTTCTTTTACTGCTCCCCAACCTACTGGGTATACTGCTGTTTTATTGGGGTTTTATTAGTTGGTTATTTATATATGGACCAAGAGTTTTCTTTGTTATTCAGTTTAATTTTATTAACATTTTATCGACTTAATGAACAGTTTCTTTAGATTATTTTTTAACCATTTACTTTTTCTCACTCACTATTGACCTTTTCTTCTTTATTCATGTTGTATTAAGTTAAATTTTAAGGTGATAATTCTGTTATGCTACAATATATATATATATATATATATATATATATATATATATATATATATATATATATTGTAACGTAACGAAAATATGGTCCCCTACGTTACATAAATCAATTATAAGTTTTAAAATAAAATAAAAATAATAATTATCCATACTTGTAAAAGGTCAGAAACCCAACCCATTATTGAGTAAATGAATTATCCCCAATAAGAATACAAGGTAGAAAGAAAAAAAATTAATAATGTTAATAAATACAAACTTCAAAGTTCAGTGAAAGGTGTAAACAATAGACATTGACAAATGATGTAAAAACTAACTTAGACTGTTTTATAATCATTGATGTTTTAAATGAGAGGAGAATGAGTAATTATTACATGACTTATTTCATAAAAATGTACCTGTTATTACGTTGTATCATGTTGTATTATTATCATGATAGTTATGTTACTTTTTGTATGTAGCAAGTGGAGTAATTCTTTTAATAGAATACCAATTAACTAATTATTATGTGTTGTCAATATATCATTATAGAGCTGTTGTTAAAATCATTAATTAATTACCAATTAATTTCATTTTTAGGTGTTATCAATATATCATTATAGAGCTGTTGTTAGACTTTATATAGTTAAATGTTTGTATACATGTAATTAGTTAGCAGGCTGATTATAATTGTAAACTGGGCCAGAAAGGCTATAATTGTTAACGAGATACAAAAGGGTTTAGTGTAATCATATCATAAACAAATGAAGGATTCTATAATAATGCAGGTAGTAACAAATTAAAATCAGAAGTAGATAAAAGTGTAATGAAAGGCCTAAAAACCAGTAACATTGTATAGTAAGTCAGGTCAGAAAGGTTAGGTAAAGAAATTTGTAAAAAATACTAAATAGAATCTAATGAGTTAGGAGAAGTTAAAAATAATTGCTAATAACAGATAAATAAATTCAATTTAAATAAATTCTCAAAATGCAATAGTGCAATGATATCGATAGGTAATGTTTTGTAACAGAAAAATAATACTTGTTAGAGTAAGTAGATTAAGAGGAAACGATAGCAAAATATATAAAATTTAGTAACAAACGATATATAAAATTATAATAGGATATAATGGAAATTTAGTAAAGGATTATTTTGATGAGTGTAAGAACATTGTATGATAATGGTTATAGTATAATATAATATCCAATAAGAGTAGACAGGATGGTTGTCAAGGACAATGAGAGATATAAAATTTGTTGATTCGATTATTGAATAATTATCCATGAACGAAGACGGTTTAGTTTGGATGCACTCAGAAAAGATTTGATTAAATTAAATAAAAACAATATAATTGGGAAACAAATTAAGTAATAAATCACCATAGTATGGTTCACTGACATTCAACCGTCTTATATAACCGAACAATCATAAACCTGTACATGAAAATTGACAGAAAATCTAAGTGAAGAACTCTAATAGTAAAACTCGATATAATGAGCAAATATTAACTTAATTAATCAACCAAAGCAGAGAAATAACTACCTGAATAGAGTTATATAATCCAATAACAAAGAACGAAAATAAAACACAAAATTATATTTGAACATCAGTTTCCACAATTCAACAGAAAAAGCGTAGTTGGACACGAAATACGTTGAAACTCGGAACCACAAACTCGGACATTGGTGAACAAAAGGAGCGGCATTTCTACATCATCCCAGGACCAAGAATTCAACTTTTATTTCGAACTTGGAGCGAAGACTGGCGAGGATTAATTCATCTGCATTCCGTTATTGACCAAACACTACGACGAGGTTAGCTGTACACTGCCTTACCGAGTCACGATGCCCAGCGGACGGTAAAACTTCACTTATTTTAAATAATATTTAATAAGAACTTAATACTATATTGTAAAACCTTGTAATCCTATTTATGCATTTTCTGACCTTACTAACAGTTGAAAGAACCTTCACTCCCTGTGTTTAAAGAAATACAAAATCATAACTAAAATAATATATAACCCTGAATCCGATCGATAATCGATTACTTCTAATACTATAGACTTTTGTATTTCCGTAAAGAAAAAACTTTGTTGGCAAGAAATATTAAAATCATAATAAAGAATCCTTTCAGAATTTAACGATACCTTCTCATTTATATAATATTTAGTGTAGTGTGAACAAGTTATAATATAAGTAGAGAGTGTAACTTAGGAATTATTGTACGTGGTTAACTAACCTACAATTTTCAGCTGTCTGTGAAGCACAGCGCTACTCGCGGACTACGGTTGTATTAAAGAGAATGAGAAACCGATAAGAATTCCTTCTCTTCTCTTCAAACGCGGGCTAGGCTTGAACGAGAAAATTAGAATTACACACTCAATACATAAATTTAATCACAACAACACAAATGTATTAAATAGAGAGGAACTGGGGCATATTTAAACATTATTATTGTAACGGGACATTTTGGCCTACCCGGGGAAATAAATAAATTTGTAACGCCGAGAATGGATTGAGTAGCTCTCACCCCAAAATTTCATTCCAAATAAGTGAATTTTAACCAAAATCCGAGGAAAGGAAGATTATGATAGCAACCCAGGGAATCCTGGATAATATATTAGTTATTAAATTTGTTCACAACCCATAATTACCCAAAGAAATCAAGAAGACGTCTGGAAGAATAGATGACGACTAATCCCGAAGGAAGATCATAAGGACCTACTTCAATTCAAGAAGACGGACGATCGCAGAAGGAATACGAGGCCGAAGTCTACGAGAAAAACCGTCTGGACGAGATTAATGAGATTCCGAAGAATAGAAGACGACTGGATCCATCCGGAAGAAGAAGACGGCATCGCAGAAGCTCCATCGGAAATTGATGAGTATAAACAATAATCCCATTAAACGAATTCCAAATTTTTTGATCAAAAATAATAAACAACAATTTTCACTTCACTGATCACTATTCTGATTTAGAACTGAAGGTATTGGTAATATCACTATTTGAACTTCAATCAGTTGATAATTATTAAAATAAAAATATAATAAATAATTAACAAACATTCCTAATAGACAAATCCTAACCAAAAATTTTACTAAATCTCATTGATAATTACTTACTCGAATGTGTTAAGATATTAATTTTTTGTGTACCTAGTATTAAGGATTGTTATAAATTTGTGTGTTTTAGCCGTAGTCAAATATTTCTGTAGCCAAAAGGACTTATTAACACCCCTGAGTAAAACCATTTTAATTGTAAACTAACGTTAACCGTCAAGACGGTTTGTGTACAAAACATTGGAACTGAGCATACCAACTGAACAAGTGTAACAGCCGGTGCTAAAAATAAAATTAATGTACTACAAAATAGTTGAAACCTACCAAAGTGTTAATAAATATTCTCATTCTGCAACACTGTATGTTTGATTCGAGTAAATTAAGATAATAGATAAGAATTTATTGAAGTGAAACCTCAAAACAAGACGTTAGCCGAGTCGACACTGCAGAAAGGCGTGCGCCAATCAGGTGGTGAGGCGGCAATATTCAAACCAAACGGTGAGATATACGGTTTAACTGTATATGGTAAGAGAAGGTACAACTCGACTTGCTACACGCAAATAATAGTGACAGAATTTATTGAAATTATTAATAACTTCAACCATACACACATACTATACCACGAACCCAACGAGCGAGTTAACAGACGCTCGACACTCACACATATACTATACGAAGATAGAACGACTTACAGAATAACACCAACTATTAATTATTACAACCCACGTAAAGGTTCTCTTACAATGTTCATTATGTTATATTATACAAGATATATGGGTAATTTTGGGGGGTTGTTTGGTGTTAATAGAAGTGAAATAATTATGGAAAGTAGAGACTGCAGCAGTAGAAGGGTTAAGTTAGTTATTAGTATGCTATTGCAGTGGTGGCATGTGCCACTGCAGATAGCGATGAGTGTTGGTGGTAACATCGGGGTATGTTACCATCATCGGAGGCCAAACTGGCGTAATATACACTGCACAATTTGTTATATAATTTTATATTATATGTTGATTTATTGCCATGCAGTGTATTATAGAGATGAAGTATAACATGCCTGAAATGAAAGACGATTTCCCCGCCTTTTCGGGCGATTACTGCCTTACCAGCACTAATCGTGGTTTTGGACGACAGCCAGCTATGGGCAGCAATTGTAAACCTGACCACAGTTGGCTTGAAATTGGTATATATTTGAAATTAGTGGGGGGTGACTTAGGGGAAATCCCCGGAACTATGGAACAGCGGCTATCACTCTGTTCGCGTAGGAATAGTTAACCAGGTGTAGACCCGCATTAAGGGCATATAAATCTGTAACTTTAGATATGATGGTATCTAGCTTTTAAAAAAATGTAACGCAGAAGCAAGGACAAGGAGATGACAAAATTCCTCCAAAACTTCAGTCCTTGTGGACGCAACTGGACGCCACAGTCCAGGGGGGTCATAGTGTGTGTGGTAAAGGAGGTTACTCGGGGGAGTAACGAAATAAAATTTTGTTGTAACTTAATAATGATGACTCGCTACTGAGCTGACTAAATAATTTTGTTTTGATTTGAGAAATGAGTGCACTAGATGTTTCTTATATTGTGTTTATTATGTCTTATTGTATTAATTGCATGTAGTATGTTAGGGATAAGGATTATAAAATGTAATAATATTTTATAGAATAAGTTTTCAATGTGTTTAAAGATTTTAAATAAATAATGAAATAAATTTGAGATAGTTAAAATTTTCAATGGGTTGTAAAAGATAGAAGTTGGGTGATAGTAATTGTTTAAGTAAGACATTTGAATCAGTCCAAGTTGAGTATAGATGGGTGTTAGAGAAAATAAGAGGTGAAATATAAGTAATGTAGAATTTGAATATTGATAGTGACACAGTAGCTATGGGAAATCTGTAATGATTGATATATTGAGGTAATAAATAAATGAAGATATTTGTAGAATATGAAAGTGATGTAAGGGGAGAGTAATTAGTTGATGGGGAATTTTGTAAGGGGGGTGGTGTGATAAGGAGTCCTCAACGAAAAGCGTTGTGGCGGGAGGGGAACCGATTAGCGCCAGAAAGGGTTACCTAGGGAAGGTCCAGGACCCAGATAAGGGAATGAGCACTGAGAGGGGAACACACACCCTGAGTACAAAGGGGGTAGAGAGTATTTTGTTATAAGGGTAGAATGATGCGAAATGAGTTAGAGCAGTAAGTTAGAGGTAGAGAAGGGTTGGTAGATGTTTTGGTAGATGGGTGTCCTACTAGATAAAGAATTTGTAAGTGAGCGTTAGAGTCATGAAGGGGGTAAGATTATAGGTAAATGCCAAGTTGATAAAGTGAATTTTGTATGAATAACTGAGAATCACCAAAATAAATAAAATGGAATAATAAATGAAATGTTATGTAAAATGAAGGTTGAAAAAAAAAATTTTTTTTTGGGAAATGAATTAATAAAAGTTCAATTGAGATTAAAATGTAATTTTTATAATTTTATATGCAAATTGTTTATTTTAGGGTAATAATAACAATGTGAGTTATGAATATACTATGTTTTATTATGTTGTATTATGTTTGTTAGTGTTTAAGAGACTTTTATGAATTTAAATATTTTAGATGCAAATTGGGAATGAGAGATGTGTAATATGGTAATGGGAAATGTTTATTTAAATTCTGATGGGAATCAGGGCAATAATTTTGAATTTAGGGATAACAGTTAAAAGAACAGACAGAATGAGAATATGTATCATGTTAGGTTATGTATTCATATATATGTTAGAGGTTAAGAGAAAAACCAGTGCTTCTTAACGCAAACCAGCACCACTAAGGGGAAACAGATCAGTTAGGGATATAGTATGGTACAAGGCCACTAGTTGATATTTTGATTTGTTGTTTCAAAGTTTGGTGATGCTGTGGCGGCGGTCCTGAGCTGGCCAGCGCGTCAGAGCAGGAGCGTTAAGTACCTGGCTGACTTTATGGTGTTGGGATCTCGAGAGAGAAGTCCAGTAATGTCATTCAGGTGTGGTCACAGTCACTGGACCAAGGGTGAGTTAATTATATTTTTTTGTTTGTAAACCGTAAAGGGGGTTGTGGCGACATATCCTGGCTGGATCCCTTTAGCAAGTATGAGTGTGTCAATGAGAGTTTTTATCTTCGGCATAAAACCTCTCATTGAGGGGGTATTGTAACGGGACATTTTGGCCTACCCGGGGAAATAAATAAATTTGTATTTTGATAAGGTAAATTTTATTGGTAGCGAAATTGGCAGGAGTGATTTTAAATATTCTTCATGAATTATAAAGACGCAATAGACAACAAGCTAAATTGAGTCAAGGTCAGCTCCAGTGACTTACAAGTTGCTTAACCGATTGTGTAACAGATTATATAACATCTTATGTCAGCGACGATCCCAGCGTTGGAATGCGGGTGCGTCAGACGAAACTACTTCTAGCGTAGTGATACAAGGACTAAAAACAATGAAAAGTTTGTAAAACGACCGCGGCCGCTTCACATGTAGTGCCGTTTGTCTCATCCCAGTCTTAATTAAGCACTCGCACGAGTGACACATACAAAGTTCCGGAACGTAAATTGTGGGCCCGCAAAACAACAAAAATGTAAATAACAGTTTAAAAAATGTGATAAAAAAATACGAAATTACACACAAATGAGGTGAATGACAGTTTTCTTTATTTAATAACAGTTTCGGCAATTATTAATCGAATAAATTATCAGTGAAAATAAAATGTGCGTGTAGAGCAAAGCGACATATTCAAGACTCAAATTCAGCTAAGTAGCAAAGAAATAAAACAAATTTGAATAAGAGCGGAAATCACAAATTTAACATTATTATTATATTTTAAAAAGAAATGAGATCTCTAAGGGTATAAAATAACTCTGTGTGTGTGTGTGTGTGTGTGTGTGTGTGTGTGTGTGTGTGTGTGTGTGTGTGTGTGCGCGCGTGAGTGGAACTATGTAAATAAAGAAGGCTGGTTTGTGTTCTTAAAAATTAGTTATATTTAATATCTTGATTTATTTTATTATTTGACAAATTTTTATACCATGTGTCAATTTTATTTTATGTGAGTTTTAGAATGGGAATTTTAGAATAGATGAGGGAGTGGAAGAGGTAGTTTGTCAATGATATAAAAAAAAAAAAAAGATAATGATGAAAGAAAATAATTAAATGTCAATAAAACTCAATTAATGGGAACAAATAAGAGTTTCTTTATTTCAAACAGCCATAATTCTGTTCTCCTGTGTTCGCTGAAAAGAACCCGATTGAGGTAAGTACCTATGTTTTCAGTTGGCTAACTTTAAAGATGGCGTCTGAGTACAGACGTCAACAAGTGGTTATGTACCGATAGACAGATATTAAATAATTAAAGTAAATAAAACTTAACATTATACCTTCCCATATTGAGATAAGATATAATATAAATTGGCACTCACAACAGTGGGGCTTAATTAGGAAAGCTCATCTAAGAGTATAATAAGAAGTAACACACACACACACACGTAAGAAAAGTCGCTATACGCATTATAATATAAATTGACGCATCCAACGAGTGGCAAATCAACACGGAAGACACACGGTATAAAATAATATATATTCTATAATAACTCCTTCCCCTTCCTCTCAATCGTATTATTGTAAATGTGTAAGAAAGTAAGAGTGTAATGTGTACTCTCGTGTCTTACCAATCCGTCATCGCTCTGGAACGTAACTCCCGCAGATTGCGTCCGTCGCGAACGTACGAATAACCAGTTTTGAAGTCTTTACCTGTTCTATGTTGTATTTTTTAACTCCCGAAAGGCGCCAAATTGTTTTTATAAAACAATTAAAATTTTCGCAGTTAGCTTGTCTCCTGGATACTGTAAAGAATAATTCGAATTGACTCGCTGATTGGCGGGAATTTGACTTTCGCTCGTTGTTGGGACGTGTTGCCAACATAAAATTTGCGTAAAGAAATCTATTTTCCGCTAAAGCACATAACATACATAATACTATTCAAATAAATACAAGACAGTTAGTAAAGGTTCGTACTGATTTAATTTGTTCAATAACTCATTAATTTTTGAATACTAATCATACAATAAATGTTATTATAACAAAGTTTATGCCTCGGCCGCAAATTGGTTCACTCAGCGGATAGCAAAGGTGGCAGCGCTTCAGACTTAGGAAGCTATGTTTATCGTTTCTTATTTATACAATTTATTCTGTCAGTGAATTCTTTTGAGTACGAAAAAGGTTTATAACAAGATGTTCAAATAAAGTACACCACTTTACAATTGTGGTACTTAAATACTAATAAGATCTATATGAAAACTCAACGGTATTGTGTTAAAAGGTGTGTGTCGGTTTTATCAGTTTGACATAGGTTATATTTCTATTACATACAGTGTTATTAAATATGAATCATAAATCCTTGAAAGAAATTAGTGTTTAAATTTTAGAGTGAGAGTTATTTATTCAGAAAATGGCTAGTCAATTTGGTTCGTAATTAGTTATAATTTATTTTATACTTAACAACACCACGTTGTTCGTCAAGTGTCTTCATCCATGAATTATTTCCTTCGATTAGTTCCAAAGATATAGATGCCGTCTATTTCTGGCGTCTGTTTCTTAATTCATCCAGTTTTTATTTAAATGTAGTTTTAATATTCGGTTATTGTCCCTTCATGTGTTACAGGAACTATGGTGGACATCAGTTAATCAATTGGGTTTCATTTTAGTTTGATTTTATTAGTTATTCTTCCTTCAAATGGTCATCACCAATATAGCGTCTGTTCCTCTGGGTAGTTAATAATGGAACTCCCGTTTCATAACGATCAAAATTGTAACAACGTTCTGTATCCATGGTAACTGACTTAACTCTGCTTGGCTAAGTACAAGTATTGTACCAAAAGTATTAATACATGGCTTAGACCAGTCTTGTAAGATATCAAACCAATCTTTGAAAGAAAATAGGAACATCTATGTTAATATTTCAAGCATTGAAATTATCCCCAAGTAAATATAGTCATTATAAAATATTTATTCATTTTGAACAAAAAACCAGGATTGATAATAGTTTCAAATTTACTTCATAGCTTTTATCACCTTCATGGCCCCCATATGGCCGTACCTAATATGGTAGTCCAGTATCAGTTGTTCTTCCACTGTAGATGGGATTACTAGTTTCCACTCTCCATGGTTAGGGTTGTTTTTAATAAATAATAATTATTGTGTATATTATAATATTGTATAATGGTCTCTTCCTCCTTTAATACTCTCTCCCGCTCCCGGATACTCATTATTTTTGGGTCTACATTTTGACATCTTCTTATTTCCTGTGTTATATTTTCTAGATCCATTCTATTTTTTAGAATGTTATACACTTTGACTAATTGTTCCTTCTCTCCCTCGAAAGTTTGTTGTTGGATGTTGATACGTGATAATACGTCAGCGGCTGTGTTTTTCTTCCCTGGTATGTATTCCCAGTTAATATGATACTCTTGCAGCAACAATATCCATCGAGTTAATCTTCCGTGACTGAGTTTACATTGCTTGAGGAACGAAATGGATCTATGGTCACTTCTCACAGTTATTGTGTATCCTAGAATATAAGTCCTGAATTTGTTGCAGGCGAATACAACACTAAGCAATTCTTTCTCTGTTACGTGATAGTTCCTTTCACATCCATTTAAAATCCTACTAGCGAAACTTATAACCATATGTTGTCCCTTCTCATCTTCCTGGTATAATACAGCACCTACACTAATGTCACTCGCATCACAGTTCATGAAGAATGGTTTTTTGAAGTCTGGATGGTGTAATATAACGGTATTTAAAAACTTTTCTTTTATTTGATTAAATATCTCATTTTGTTTGGACCCCCATGTCCATTTATCCTTAGTCGATAATTGTCTTTTGAATTTTGCTGTTAAATTGGAATAATTGTCTTGGAATTTCCTATAATAATTGCAGATTCCAAGGAAAGACTGCAGCTGTTTTTTTGTTTTTTGGTGTGGGAAAGCGTTGTATAGCTTCAACTTTTTCTTACGATGGAGAGATGCCTTACTCTGTTAAATTAAATCCTAAAAATTGTACCTAGTGGGTTATAAACTTTGACTTGTCCAGCTTAAGGGTTATGTTGTTATCAGACAATTTCTTTCATACTATCTCCACTCTAGCACAGTGTTCATTCCAATTTGATGATGTTATCAGCAGGTCATCTGCGTATACGGTGGTAAAATTCAGTACCTCTTGTCCCAATATCTGGTCCATACATTTAACAAATACTGCGACCGAATTTATCAGTCCAAATGGTAGCCTCTTGAACTGATAGTTCCTTCCATCGAACAGAAAAGCTAAGTATTTTCTGCTGTTCGGGTGTAGCTCCACCTGCCAGTATCCACATACCGTATCCCACGCACTGATGTATTTCGTACCGTGGAACTTCTTTAAAATTTCCTCGATTTCCCCTGGGGATGTTCTGTTGTTCACTATCATTTTATTGATCTCTCTTGCATCAAGGCATATTCGCACTTTTCAATCCTTTTTTGGTATCGCCACTATTGGACTGGTATAGGGTGACTGACTCGATTCGATAATATCGTCTTCCATCATTTGGTTGATCTCCGCTCTCACTGCGTTTCTTTGCAAGTATGTGATAGGATAAGACTTTTTCTTGAAATCTACGTGTTCTTTAAATCTGATCATACATTGGTAGTCCTTTACCTTACCCCGATGCATCAGAAAAAATATGTCTATATCGATTGTAGATCTTTATGAGCTCCTCTGCTTGGTGTACACTGATCTGTTGGTCTTGTCCTTCCCGTTGGAATTTTCTTATCTCCTCCAACTTACTTGACCATAGTTCTTCATCCTTCTCTTCGTTTACTACCCTTCCGTGTGAGTTGTGGCAATAATAGTTTTGAACCATTGGGCAGCTGGTTGTTATTGAAGGTAAGTTGCTGCTGTTCACTAGATCGGCTGTCCATATTCCTTGTTCCGTTGCTAGTGATACTTCTCCTTGCCGTAGATTAATTATGGCAGAGTATTGTCTGAGCATATCACACCCAACAAGTATTGAGAATGGCAGGCCGCTGGCAACAAGAAATGGCATAAGTAATGCTACTCCTTTACTGGTAATCTCCAAGGATACTCGTTTCCTTATTGTCTTATTTAGCCTGCCTGTAGCACCGATGATTGTCACATTGTTTATTGGCAGAGTTGGTATTGGTAAGCTACTTCCTTGCTGTAGTCTATTTAATTCTACTTGGTCAATCAAAGAGATGTTGGATCCGGTATCGATCATTATGGTTGAGGTGGTTCCATTTATTTGGGCACTTATGTACACTATTTCACTGCTCCTGCTAGGCATCGGGTTATTATTCTCTTCAATTAATTCGTCCCTTATATTTTTTAAGTAGTTTGTCCGTATTATAGTAATCTTCTTGTCAGTCATAGTCGTTAATTCCCCAAGAGATTGATCCAGTGATGGGCTGTTTTCAGTTCTCACCGACCTTATTCGTTTAAATGAGGAATGACCTCATTGTTCCTGGCTTCAGTTGGGTTTATGCTGTGGCTCGTTGGTGGCTCCTGTCGGTTGTTCGAGTTATCTCCTTCATTTCCAGTGTTTTCTTCGAATGAGTGGGTTCGGGTGTTTGGTACCTGGTTATAGTACGTTCGTTGGTTATTTGTACGAGAATAGTTTCTTCCTGGACTTCGCTGGGTTTGAAATTGCACGTAATTTACTTGTGGTCAATATCCTCGGTTGGTGTTATTACCGTTTCCTGGTCGATAATAATTGTTTGGACCGTTCCGCTGGTAGTTACCCCTGTAGTCGTTTCTAACATTCCCGTTGTTATTACCATTTTGGTTATAATTCCTTGGTGCATTATTCCCGCATTGATTCCCTTGGTAATTATTGGTGTTGTTCGTCGGTGGCTAGTTATCACTCTGCTGGTTTGGTGAGGATGACCCTTCGTTAATTTTATTATTCTGGAAACTCATGAATCGGTTCTTTTGGTATTGCCACTCGTGTTCATGGCTCTCTAATAGACTGGCCATGTCCTGAATTGTTTTAACTTGACTATACATACGGGCCTTCTGTATCGCATCATCATAGTGGTATGATAGTTGTATGACCAGGCACTCTTCAGGAATGCGGGGTTCTAAATTTCTGGCCATGCAGATTTTTCCCAGAAAGTATGACGTGAGAGACTGTCCATTCTGGTTCTCATACCTCCCATTACACAAGTTGTTGCGGACCATATTCTGGGTTGATTCTGACCAGTATTTTGCCTTGAATTGTGTCTTGAACTCCTGTATGCTCTAGATATCTGGTCTTGTGGCGGTCCACCAGTTGTCATAGGTTTCCTTAAACATCTCGTCCAGCATTCCCCTCACAGTTGTCCATCGGGTTTCGCGATTTTTTACAATTAACTCTTCCACTCTTTTCAGGAATTCTATTGGATTACGTTTATAATTGCGGAAGTTGATTGTATCCTGATTATCATTGTTAACTATATGATTACTGTTACATGGCCGGTCACGCCAGGCGTCCACTTCTTCCTGTATTTTTTCTTCTCGTCTATTCTTTGTTTATTTTTGTCGACCTTGCTGTCGATTTTATTTAGATTGCTGTATACTCCTTCCATTCTTTCTCCCAGGTCCGTTCGTATTACTGTTATCTCCTTCTGGTTTTCTTCTCGGACTTGAAGTATGTCCTGTTTCACCTGTTCGCATTGTTTGGTTGTTTCTTCGTGACATTCATCAATTATCCTTTTGTTTTCGTCTTCGAGGTCGTTTATTTTATTTATTACCTCCTTACGGACTTCTGAAACAGTTTCGTTAGTTTTCTCCAATCTCTCCTCTAATTTCTCTGTGACCTGCTGTTTTGCTTCTTCCCGGTACTCCATTAATTGGTGTACCATTTGCTGCTTCATTTCTTCTTTGTTTTTCTCGTGGTCCTCCTTCAATTGTTCCTTCAACTCTTCGTTTCTTCTTTGAATGTCCTCCGTCAATCGTTGTTGCAATGTCTCCTGGTTCTTCCTCACATTATTTCCATGTTCCTCCATTTTTTTGTCCATTTGTTGTTTTAACGTCTCATTGTTGCTTTCGATTCTAGCGTTCAGTGTGTCTATATTTTCACTTATTTGTTTCTTTAAGTTTTCCCTTAAAACCTCGCTTTGTTCTTTAGTTTCTTCCTTCTGTTTCTTAAAATTTTCATTGGTTTCTTCCTTCATCTGTTTCAGACTCTCCTCATTCTTGTCGAATTTATCGTTCATCTGTTTCAGACTCTCCTCATTCTTGTCGAATTTATCGTTCATCTGTTTCAAATCTTCCTTCATTTCTTCCTTCTGCTTCTTAAAATTGTCATTGGTTTCTTCCTTCATACTGCCTATTTTTTCACTTGTCCGTTTATTTTGTTCGGTTATGAAATCCATTAATTTCTGTAATTCTGGTGAACTCAGACCTCCTCTAGCTTCTTCTCCATCACCCGCCTGTTGTTCCATCTCAATGTTTGTGACTGCTTCTGTCTCTTCTTCCTGTCTGCCTTCTTCCGTTTCTTGGTCCTTTGCCAACTTTTTCGATAACCCTCTTGTATGCATCTTGTTATCCTTTCGTAATCGCCGCTAGAACATCGTACTTTCTTTTCTTCTAGCCTCACCAGTTGGTCGCCAATTCTATAATAACTCCTTCCCCTTCCTCTCAATCGTATTATTGTAAATGTGTAAAAGAGTAAGAGTGTAATGTGTACTCTCATGTCTTACCAATCTGTCGTCGCTCTGGAACGTAACTCCCGCAGATTGCGTCCGTTGCGAACGTACAAATAACCAGTTTTGAAGTCTTTACCTGTTCTATGTTGTATTTTTTAACTCCCAAAAGGCGCCAAATTGTTTTTTATAAAACAATTAAAATTTTCGCAGTTAGTTTGTCTCCTGGATACTGTAAAGAATAATTCGAATTGCCTCGCTGATTGGCGGGAATTTGACCTTCGCTCGTTGTTGGGACGTGTTGCCAACATAAAATTTGCGTAAAGAAATCTACTTTCCGCTAAAGCACATAACATACACAATACTATTCAAATAAATACAAGACAGTTAGTAAAGGTTCGTACTGATTTAATTTGTTCAATAACTCATTAATTTTTGAATACTAATCATACAATAAATGTTATTATAACAAAGTTTATGCCTCGGCCGCAAATTGGTTCACTCAGCGGATAGCAAAGGTGGCAGCGCTTCAGACTTAGGAAGCTATAATGTTTATCGTTTCTTATTTATACAATTTATTCTGCCAGTGAATTCTTTTGAGTATGAAAAAGGTTTATAACAAGATGTTCAAATAAAGTACACCACTTTACAATTGTGGTACTTAAATACTAATAAGATCTATATGAAAACTCAACGGTATTGTGTTAAAAGGTGTGTGTCGGTTTTATCAGTTTGACATAGGTTATATTTCTATTACATACAGTGTTATTAAATATGAATCATAAATCCTTGAAAGAAATTAGTGTTTAAATTTTAGAGTGAGTTATTTATTCAGAAAATGGTTAGTCAATTTGGTTCGTAATTAGTTATAATTCATTTTATACTTAACATCACGATCGAGTTATGGATCGTCAAGTGTCTTCATCCATGAATTATTTCCTTCGATTAGTTCCAAAGATATAGATGCCGTCTATTTCTGGCGTCTGTTTCTTAATTCATCCAGTTTTTATTTAAATGTAGTTTTAATATTCGGTTATTGTCCCTTCATGTGTTACAGGAACTATGGTGGACATCAGTTAATCAATTGGGTTTCATTTTAGTTTGATTTTATTAGTTATTCTTCCTTCAAATGGTCATCATCAATATAGCGTCTGTTCCTCTGGGTAGTTAATAATGGAACTCCCGTTTCATAACGGTCAAAATTGTAACAACGTTCTGTATCCATGGTAACTGACTTAACTCTGATTGGCTAAGTAAATTTGAAACTATTATCAATCCTGGTTTTTTGTTCAAAATGAATAAATATTTTATAATGACTATATTTACTTGGGGATAATTTCAATGCTTGAAATATTAACATAGATGTTCCTATTTTCTTTCAAAGATTGGTTTGATATCTTACAAGACTGGTCTAAGCCATGTATTAATACTTTTGGTACAAAATTTATACTATGTTAATACATAAATTACTTATTTCTATGGTTTAATATAATTATGACATGTTATTTTTTGTTAGTTGATGGTAATTACATAATTTACCTTGTTTTGTTATTTAAATATAGTTTACAGTTATTTACAATTGGTTTTCTGTATTTATACAGCTATGTCATTTATAGGCCTAAATTGTTACATCTTATAATTTCTTATTTTGTTCAATTTAAACATTATTTATTGAGCATATCTTGTCTGCTTAACTTCTTTTTGTGTTTCTTGTCTTTTGAATTATTTTAGAACCGTTTTACAATCTATTGATGTTATTATACTCTTACAACATTATTTCTTATCTGATATTTTGCTTTCAATTTACATTAGAGTTATTATTTTGCTGCTTTGTTAAATTTATGTCATTACTATTTTTTATACCTATTCCCATTTCTCGCACACCTCTTTAGCACTTAAATCTATTAATAAAACATAACATATAACTAACTTCATGGTCTGTATATATGGTTCAGCCATGTTTCTTTTCATTGAAAATTATAATTATTATATTGCCTGTTATTACTTATAAAGGTACTGCTCCTACTCTCTTTTATAACTTCCTTACTTATATAAAACATACTAACATATTATAGTAAAATTATTTCTTCTTGGATATACTCCCTTAAACACTAAGCCAATAACTTAACTTTCTTTAAATTAAAAATTAACAATTTTGGTGAGTGTTATGCCTACACCATCTCTTCTATAAAAATAATCACCCTGGTGATTCTTATACTGATATATTTTTTCTCTATTCTTTACACTCACAATTATTCTATGTCTACAGTCTAATACACTTAACTTAATTGCTCATACATCATGTGATTATGTTTTGGGTTTGTCACACTTGTTTACTATTCCTTTTTCTTAATATTATAAGTTGTTTATTTTGATACACTTATCACTTCACTGTTTATCTTTATCACTCCCTACCTCCCTACTCTCTCACTCTTGGTTTCAAGGTTATTTTTAGATGTACACTACAACTATTCTTTAACATTAGGTGCCTTATTTTCTTATTATTATAAGGTCCTTAACAATATACTTTATTTAACAATAATCGTCTTATTTATTTTTTGTGGTTAGTGTACTTTATTTACTACCGTTTTATTCATTATTAGTTACATATTTTCTTTACTTATTTGTATCTCTTTTCATGGATTCATCTTCTTAATCTCTGTGAATCTGTTCTCATCTTTTTCGGTCTTTATCTGGCCAATCTCTGGGGTTGGGTCAAAGTCGTTTGTTTGTCAGTCTAGTCTATTTTTTTTAATGATTACTTTTGTTTACTATTCTTGTTTCTTCTTTCTCAACTACTTTTTATATTTTTTTCTTCATTACTTAGTTATTAAATTATCTTACTTTTTAGCATTTCTATAATACTTATTGATACTTTATATGATCAGATTTCTGCAACGTTATAATATATATATATATATTACATTTAATATTTAGGCTATAATTAAATTTACCTCAAGATGTTATTTTTCTATTTGGTACATGTTTCGAGAGTTCCTGTTCTCTCATCTTCAGCCTTCGCGATCTTGTTTCTGGTGAAGTATATTCATCCAGCAGCCAACACACAAATACTTCACCAGAAACAAGATCGCGAAGGCTGAAGAAACAGGAACTCTCGAAACATGTACCAAATAGAAAAATAACATCTTGAGGTAAATTTAATTATAAATATTAAATGTATTATATACATCAAGAAACGGACTGTAGCAGAAAGTGATTGAATATATATATATTGTAACGAGTAGACACTGTCGTCTCTGTAAAAGTATGTTTTGTGTGTTAGCCCCACACATTGTAGTCGTTACTTTCTGTTTATTTAGGCCTACTTACTTTTTCTTTTTGTTACGCTGACGATGTCCGTCGCGACCTCACGAATTACCAGTACAATGTCTTGCGAGTGTGAACCTTACCTGTCCTTTAATTAGTAATTTTAATTCCCGGGTGGCGCCAAATTGTTTATGAAAACAATTAAAAAATATGAAAATCGAGCGGTCGTTCTAGACAGTATTGGCTGATTCGAATTACCCTCACAATAGCAGGCGTATGAATCCCGCTAGTAGTTCGCCGTGTTGCCGACGTCTAACGCTTGCCGTCAATTTCGCTCGTCGCTAAAGTACACAAACCTTATAATGCAATTTACAATGAAATAAAGAACGGTGGTTACAACTCAGTACTAGTTTATTAACGTGAAATTATCTGTTATTCAATTAAATACAAAATTATATATGGTTATTAAACAAAGTTGCTCTGGCAATAAATAGACAATTATTCTCAGGTTGGCTAAAGTTGATTAAACGTTACTAGATCGACATGCTGTCATTTTGTTTATTTTCTTAGTATTCGTTTAATCTGAGTTCTTTTGGTTACGAAAAAATATTAACAAGATGATAATAAAGTACACTAACTTACATTGATGGAACTTATATACTATTAGATTTAATTACAATTCGTTCCTGAAGTGTTAAAAAGTGTGTGTTAAGAGTTCGTAATTTGTACCCAGGTTATTTTCTGGTTTCATACAAGTTTAGTTTTTTATTTTCAATTAATCCTTGAAAGAAATTTGATTACCAGTTCGTAGTGAGTTATTTGTGTTGTGAGAAAAAGTTAATAAGAATTTATTTCATAAATTCGGGTATTTCAGATATACTTATCAAATCTGTTGAATTAGGGTGAAGAGTTCCTCAGTTCTAGTTAGGTTGGGTCCTTTTGATCATCAATCTTCCATCATTTATGAAGTGGAGTATGCCTGGCTTCTTTTTCGAATAATGTGGATTAAATAATTAATTTAGAATTTGAAAATCTGGTCTGTGGTCTCTGTTGAATGGACTAAGTTCTTCATCAGACTTCTTGCGTCTTCATTTTATCAAATTTTGACTATTATAAATTAAAATTGAGTCGACTATGGTTTGGCTTCTATTTGTCTTGAGCGTCAATAATGAACTAACAATTTTTAACGGAATAATAATAAATAACGTACCGTTGTTATGGCAACTGTCTGTCTCTCATTGGCTGAACCTATCTTATGTCCATTGTTATAATATTTGAATTTTAATTCAAAATGACTAAATATCTTTTGATTACTATTATTCTTCTGTCTTCTTATCTATGTATGAGATATTATCACAACTGTTTATATTTTCTTTCAAAGATCATTTTGACATCCCACAAAGCTGGGTTTGTTTATGTATTAAAGTTTTGACAATAATGTTAATATTATGTAATTACATTTCTTTCTTATTTTATGTTATTAATTTAACTTTGACATCTTAATATGATTCACTAATTGTACTTAACTAGTTACTTGCCCTGGATATTATAATACAATAGTTAATTTCTTACAATTTGTTTATTTTGGATTTATACAGTTAGGCATTTTATAGGCCTAAGTAGTAATTGGCTATATCTTCTTATTTTACACAAATTAAAGATTATTTTACATTTACATATGTTTTGTTTGGTGTCACTTATGACTTGTTTACCTTTTGAATTAATTTGGGCTGTTTTATAATAATTGTATGTTCTTATTACTTTACAAGGTTTTAGGTGTCTATACCTATATGTTGGGTTTTCTATTTATTTTGGGTTTACACTGGCACTTTGCACTTTTTTATTGTACTTGAGTGTTACTAGTGATTATTCCCTAATATTGATTTCTCTTTACTCACTTAATCACCTTCACTCCCTATCTATCTCTCACTTCTGGGTTTTTTATTGTTTTATTCACAATTATTAGTTATACTGTTAACAAGTTTCATGTTCTGATTCACTTATCATTATAGAGTTATTCAATACATTTAATATCTATTTCTCTGGTTAGTGTACTTTAATTGATATTACTTTATTTGATTTTAATATTTATCATTTACATTTATTATTTGTTTGGGCCTTTTTCATCATCATTTGAGTTTAACATTTCTCATTTTCTTTTCTTTATTATTTGTTTGTGTCTTTTTCATATACCTTCTCATTTTATTTTCTTTTATTGGGTCAATTACTTGGGTTGGGTCATGGTCATTTGTCTCGTCATAGTCATTTTATTTTCATTAGTTTAATATAGTTGTTTCATAGTTTTTTCCCTGGTATTGGGGTGGTTTTTCATGTTGTAACAATATATATATATATATATATATATATATATATATATATTTGTCATCATTTAAATTTAAGTACAAAGTTTACATTTGATATTTCATTGAAATATTTTGCATGACTGACTTACAACAGGGCAGGACTACAAGTTACAACATGAATACCACATGACTGTACAGGCAGCCAGTCAGAGGTACATTAAGCCTCAGTTTGCTCTGTGACACACTTGCGTCTGCCAACAAGACTTAAGATCGTGTTGAGCCTGTAATCTGGCGGCATGGTGGGGCGATGACCGAGCTTAGCTGATTATGGTACGAATTTTAACGAAGGCGTCCGAACATCTTACCGCGCTTATTATTCTCGTCATGCTTAGTGCTTATGCTTAGTATAGCCTAAACTACTATGCGAAAAACACTGTATCTTCATTCTCCCTTTCCTCAGGGATCCTATTGTTAAGTGTTGGTGAATATGTTTGCACATATTGTTTTGTATGGCAACTGTCCATACACGAACACACACACTCATGAAAGCAAGAGTTACAGTGTATGCACTGTAAATGACATGATGTGCAGTGTTTAATATGTTTAACAAATATAATATGGCACAGATTATTTTATCCAGTCGTTTAATCCGTTTTCCTTTTAGATAACAATATTTTAATATTTTATTAAAATTTTCTATTGACATGTTAGTGTTTATGCCTAAATGAATCCAATAACAGTAGCCCCATGATCTGTATTGTTTCTTATTAATATACTGTTTCATAGGATATTCATAAAATGAATGTTTTCATCATTAAACAGTCTTCTTAAAACTTCATGGAGCATTTATAAAAAAATTAGTGTTCCTAGTCAGTAGTGATATATTTATAATCAGTGGACAACAAAATCCAGGAATCAAATTACATTAAGGTACTACATGAAAATTGAAATTTTTATTATTAAATAGAATAATATAATAAATGTTAAAATATGATTACGTTAAGGTAATATTTATTATTAAGAAAAATCGTTACAAGAAAAATCGCTGCATGTGCCAAAAAGTGCCAAATTTAGTTATTTCTTACAAAAACGCCAATATCTCGAAAACGAAAAAGCCGATTTTATTGAAACAAAACCAAAATAAAATTTGGAATTTTCTATAATTTTCACTTGCTGACACCATATAGCTATCTCTCATAAAACGAAAGTTTGACGCATGCCGAAAATTTCACTACATGAAAATTAAAAAAGAAACTTCATGACGTGGAACCGTCTGAAGACTCTGTTTTTGAAAATTGTTAAAACGATCGGTTAAAATTTATGCCTAAAACCATCCTCAAACTTCAATAAACACGGTGGTGAAACAATTTTAAAAATCAGATCAGCTGTTACTGAACTTATGTCAGGCAATGAAACAACTTGGGCTCTCCGCCCCACCGTGCAGCTCGGTTCTCGCCCCACCATGCCACCAGATTACAGGCTCAACAGGATCTTAAGTCTTGTTGGCAGACGCAAGTCTGTGACACTGGTTGTGACAGTTGCAGTAGCATACAAACAGTGCATAATTAGTTCATTGTAAAAAAGTGTATACCTACATTGTTTGAAGTGGTTTTGTATAAAATAATTTTTTTATAATCTATAAATTTATACAGTGTAATAGGGGACAGTAGGGTTTGGAACAAACATACAAGCTACAGTGAGTAGTCTGATTCATGTGATTCTGGTTCAACAATCATTTTGTCTGATTTAGTACTATTAAGTTTCACTGATACCCATTAATGTGCAGTTTAAAACAAAGATTTATTTCTTTATTACTGTACTATCTATGTTTAATCATGAGTTCAGATGAAGAGTTGTTAGTAAAAGAACAGTGTAATGTGGTGCTGATCACTCATTCTGTTTGTCACAACACAAATTTTACAGATGAGAAAGAAATACTGTTGGTTTCAAATTTACCAGATGAAGTTAAAGCAATTCTTATGGAGGTTAGGAAAAACAATGACACCTAGTTACAATTTTATTTATGTTTGCATCATTATCTCTACTATACTGAATACTATGAAAATAACCAAAAAAGTGTTTGCAACCCAAGAATGTTCACAAAAATGTCATCAAAGCACGTTTAAGACCAATATCTCTTAAATATGCTAAAGAAGTAAAAAGAAAAAAAGGAATAACAATAATTCCCTGGAAAAAAGATTTGTGACAACTGTAGAAAAAAATTTGCCGTATAAAGATCAGATTTGTACACCAGAAGAAATGTTCAAGATTTGTGACCAACATTTTTCAAAAATAACATTTCAATTCATCAATACAGACAATGTAAAAAATGTAGAACCTTTGTTAACTTTGCGTTTTAGTGATCATAAAACTGTTATTGGGACAAGGTCCTTCCATTATTTCCAACCACTACCCAAAACCGAAATAGCAGCAAAACGTATCAGCAGTGACAAAGATTTTTCCTTAAGATATAGATTTTCGCAAGAACTGCAACTTCCAAATCTCCAACCAAATACCTATGTAGGCTGTGTCTATGAAGAAAATGTTATATCGGACTAATTTTGGAGCTAGATGATAACAACCAAGATGCTTACTGTACATCAATTTTATGCATCCTCACTGGCCACCAAAAACATTTTTTTTGGCCAGAACACAGAAATGTTGGGAGAGAGGATAAGTGCTGGGTCCCTTTTACAAACATAATTTGCTGCATAAATGTACCTGAATTAACTGCTTAGGTGGGCCGAATGCTTTTCAGACTATCCAAAAAAAGTATTCAAAATATTAATGCTGCCTGGGCAAGTTTCATATCAATCAAGAAGCACCTGTATATATAATAAATATCCTGGAATACCATTTAAGACTGAAAAGGTAAGCTAACTCAACAAGTAAATACCTAAGCAAGTTATTATTTTTAAAATACAGACAAATCTTCTTTAAAATCTATATTTTTTTAGTTTTGACAGGTAGTTAGGCCTTGTTACACTGATAAGCCTAATTTTAACTGAAGGTTTTAGTACAGAAAAATACAAGCATACCTTAAGTAAAAAAAATCCTCATTGGCCACACAAGATAGGGTACTATGCAAAATATTTCAATGAAATATCAAATATAAACTTTTTTCTTAAATTATAAAATGATGTAATTAAATACCCATGACTTTTACTTTATGGTAGGTATTATATTACATTTCATCCTCTTTCAAATGAGACTTTTTTCAGCCTCATAGAACCAGACAGAAAAAATTTATAAACATTTACATAAAAGCCTGCACGGAGAAAAAAATTCACAATTGCCAACTTTGAAGTAGAAAAACAAGTTTATATGAGTCTAAATGCTATCTTTGACTTTATATTTGGAATCCTTGTGAAAGGATTGTGAGTTTCATAACTTAATATTAAATAATAACGATACAAGTAGAGATTTATTGAATAGTGCTCTTTAGATCTTCCGTCGCGACAAACAAATCGGCTAAAAATGGACTTTTTTCAGAAAATCATTTTAAAAAACTAAAGCGAATTTGGCAAAAATGAAAAATACGGGTTGTTATATTTGTCCATAGATGCTGTAAAAAAAAATGTCATGAAAATCTGAGAGGGTGGGGTGAACACCCCTGGATGATTTGACTTGGAATGACCCTAAAATTAATGAAGTCAAAAGTACTGAACAAATCATTAAAATTAAAAACATACACAAGCATAATGAGACCAGTGAACTATACTTGTAGACAGTGAACTATGGGTAGGAAGACAAACAGAATCTCAGAATATCTGAACAAAAGGTACTGAGAAAATTTTTTGGACCAGCGCAAAATAACGGCTCATGGAGAATACAAAGGAATCAAGAAATAAATAATCTGATATTCAAAGCTGACACAGTAAAGTTTATAAAGACTAGAAGGGTAGCCTGGCTGGGGCAACATAATGAGGATCGAACAATACAGAATTCCCAGAAAAATTCTAGAATGGAGACCAGTAGGTAGGAGATCAAAAGGAAAGCCAAGGAAGAAACGGGGAAAATTGTGTAATGAAAGGGCTGAATGAAGAAAAATCGTTGAAGAGGCAAAAACCAATACTTGGTTGTAAAACCAGTAGAGGATGAAGAAGATAGAGTTACAAAGTTCTGAAACTTACAATGCAAGACGTAGAAATAGTAATAGAAATATAAAACAAGCAGTATTACATATAAGTGTGCAAATATACCAAAAACAAAACGAAAACAGTTAACCAAGTGTTTTAGATGCATAGACTGAACAACAATAAATAAAATGCCAAGATCAGTGAGACTAAAAGCTTAAAGTCATTTCATTATTAAATGTAAAGTGTTTTAGCAGTATTACTGGATAATCTGTTATCGCTGTTGATAAATATTATATCGTTAAGTTAACACACAAATAGGATTACACGCTTGCAAAAATACACACTCTGTGTATTGCACAAATACTATTATTTGTGCATTGTAGAATAAAAGTATGTTTTATTTTTTGAGTATTTACCTGAAGTCATATTTAGTTGTCTTACTTTGAGTTGGGTAGGCTATTGTGTGTGGCTTGAAAAATAAAAGTGATGCATTACTTAAGTAAATAAGTTTTTTGTCATTATACTGTTATACTACATAAAACGTCAACGTTTGACTAAAATTACGGGCAAGTCTTACAATTCCTATCACTATTTCAAATCTCTGTTTGAGTTTATGTCAAAATCCATACACATTTCTTTAGGCGTTTTTAATGCTACTGTGTTAACAATAATTAAATTGAATCATAAAACTTTTTCATTCTTCATGAAATGAGCACTGTTTTTAACAAATGCAATAAAAATCAAAACGATCTTTCTTGACCTTACACAACATTACGACTTTCAATGCATTGCAATCTTTTACCGCTCGTGTACATCTTCCCACCATCATAACGTATCTACATTACCGCATAGTCGAAATACAAAAAATATAGTGTAGCCACAGATAATGGGAAAGTATTAAATTTTCGTTTGTTATGCTTGGAAAACATCACTTTATAAACTATGCTACATTTTTAACTGAAAACTGAGTTTTAGGTTAAGATGACAAGAGATGATTCGTTGCATGCTAATACTTCCATTTCTATGACATAACGTCCCAAAAATAATGTATAATTTCTCAAACCGCATAAATCAATTAATCAGAATTTAAAAAGATAAAAATCTACTAATATAAGATGACATAATAGTACATGCGTGTTCAAAATTATACTTACGAAGAAATTATTAGCAAGATAAAACTAAGTGAACCACAAACTTGTAACAGATTACAATAAAAATTCGGAACCCAACGAACACGTGCACAAAACAAAACAACTCTACTTTGTAGAGGTGGGCCGATATACCTGTAACAGGTATTTTGGAACGATATTTTTGTGGAACGGATGTAACAGTGACTGAAAAATTGAAATACCTATTATTCACGGCGACGCTGTTCCGAGTCGAGTCACACCCCCTATGCACCTACACAGACACACACACACAAAAAGTACTCAAGATCACGTAAACGAATACGCCAAGGCCAAATACTAGGCGTACAAAAATATCACTGGAACGCAAGGAACAGCCAGTAACACGTATTTAAAATACTAGGTATTTCAAATACTAGGGGTATCACCGTTACACAAAATACTAAGCGTATCAGAGGAACGGTAGTATTTTAGGAACAGGTAGTATCAAGCATATTTCAGATCGCCGAACCCCGATGCTACTGGTCAGCGCGTCGCCTAATGGCTCAACAGCCAAAGGTGGGCGTTGGCTAGTAAGTAAGTAAGTATATTTCGAGTAGGAACTATAGTACGAGCCACTTTTTCGTCCTGTATACTTCATTCTGCGCAAAGAGACGAAGCTGTTTTTAATAAAGCAAATAATTCATCCTGCTGTTACATTTATTCTCGTGTGATATGCAGATAAATAATACAGATTATATGCTAATAAATTATATATTATACTAGTCACCAACTTGTAACTAAAATCGGTTGGTAAAACTCCCAAACTTTATGTTTTTACTCGAAAATACTTTGTGTTCCGAGTCGTTAGTGAAATCGTTGTATTTAATTATATTGAGTTATAACCTATAGAGTGGCTGATGTTGATAAGCTATATTATACTTTTTATTAATGTGATTTTAACTTCACTACACATCTCACGTAAATGATGAGATTGTTGTAATGGACATGTTTAAACTTTGTACTTGTTTATAAGCTGTACGCGGTGTACCGCCGCAATACGGCACGAGCGGATGACGTCACGCGCTTATCAAACGCTGCCACCGGTCATCTCGGCCGTCGGCAGACAAGTTTAGTTTAGTTTCTAACAAGGCTCCGAGCCCATCTCTCGTAAAACACTTCTCTTCCAGCCGCGGCTTCTGGACATTTTTTAATATGTATTCATAAGATTCAATTTAATTCAGATTACCTGCGTCCATCTACAATGGACCACGATTTCGTTCAAAATTAATTTTCGGGCGTTATTGCCTCAAATGCATCCGCACGTGCCGATCACAACCAATAATTTAAATTTTCAATAAACGCATGTCAAATATTCGTAATACAGTCCACTTCTTTCTAATATACAATCCAGCCTTTCCTGCTTAGCGTCTTTGGAATAACTCGCGATTCATCAAGAGCTTCCAAACCGCAACATTTTTGGTCCTCCGGGCCGGATTTCATATTTTTGGGCCCAAAAACGCAACATTTTTGGTCCCACCGGGCAGGATTTCTTATTTTTGGCCCAAAAACGAAAACATTTTTGGTCACCACGGGACGGATTTCTCATGTTTGGGTCCACAAGCGACAGCATTTCTTTATACGCATCATTTCTGGACCAACCGATCTGAATTTAGTCACGCCCTACGGGCATCATTCTCGTCCTGAGCGACACCATTGTTGGGAATCACATCGCAGTCATCTCGACAAGATTCGGCCAAGCAGTAGACCAGAGACGACGGGACACGGCAGGACAGCATTTGCGAGGTCATCAAAAAAGATTCCACAGCTTTAATTCATGAGGGTACAACATGAGGCGTCATCTGACCAGCAGAGACAGGAGGTGCAACAGCTCCTAACAGGATCGAACAACGGGATCGAAGCCAGCTTCTTCACGAATGGATCAACGGCCACGTGACTATAAACTTTTTACTTATATTTGATGTTTAATAATATTTCACTTTAGTTGTTATTTCTTAACACATTTGTATAAATAAACACCGTCATTACACAATACAGCTTAATAAATGGTTGGCAGCTCATTATCAGTTAAAACTTTAAAGATAAAGATATATTTTGTTATCATTTAAATTCATAATTTTAATAATCTAATTGCCAACAAAGCTTGATTAGTTAGAGAGAGTATGTTTATGTTCTAAACAACGATCGCTAGCTACCGAAACGTATTTAAATTCATTCAAACTTAAGTTTATGGTTCACATGCTCTATGCTCAATTTCTTTCAAGATATTTTTCTCTTTTTTCTCTTAAATTGTAATAATGGCCGATGTAAGGGCTCTAATAAAAAAACGAGGCACAATTAAAGCCTCAATATCACGTGTAAATACTTTCGCGGATAACTTCGATTTGTTAACCAGCGATCCGCATGCGCTGAAAATAAAACTGCGTCATTTGGTGGAATTATCCACCAAATATGATGAGATTCAGTCTCAAATCGAAGCTGAGGAAGCGGACGTTGCTTTAACGAGTGATAGAGTACAAACGGAGGACGATCTTTGTAATATAGAATGTAAATTACAACACCTGCTGGAGCAAGCTGAGCATATGAACCAAAAACCAGTAATTAATGCTGAAAGTAAACAGCTTTAAAACACCCCCCATTCAATTGGAACCAATAAAATTACCACGGTTTGCGGGTAGTATTGTTGAGTGGCAACATTATTACTATATTTTTCTTGAATTAATTCACGTCAGAGCAGATCTGACGGATATACAGAAACTTCACTATTTGCACTCGTCATTGTATGGCGAGGCGCTTAACGTAATAAAATCGTTACCAATCACACATGAGAATTACGCGGTGGCTATCGATCTGTTGAGGAATAGATATGACAGTAAGCTAATTGTTTCCGCCCATCATGTAGGGAATGTCCTGGACGTACCATTAGTTCAACAAGAATCCCAAGTCAGCATATCGAAATTTATTGATGAAATCTCTGCCAATATAAACGCTTTAAATAATCTCAAACTGCCAGTCAACACGTTCGAAATTATTGTCGTAAATTATTTAGCCAAAAAACTTGATAATTACACTTTCCGTTTGTGGAAAGAGAGTTTGTCGGAGCATAAATTCCCTGATAATAATTTTATGAATTTTCTAAATTCACGAAGAAAATTACTGCAAAATCTCGATAACGCGACTACCCCAACGAGCAGGTTGAACAAAAGCGATAGGTCTCCTTATCGCAAGGCAGTTAAACAGATAAGCGCTCCAAAGGGCGCATTCCATTCTCATATCAGAAACAATTTATGTAGGCTGTGTAACGGTGAACATAGAATTATCGACTGCCTACAATTTACATCGCTGTCTATCCCTGACAGAAAAAACGTGTTAATAAAAAACAAACTTTGCCTAAACTTGTGCCGAACTGGCTTCGGCAACGTATTAGATTATTAGTATTTTAAAAACGAGCGCCGCTGACGTCACGCACTGCCACTCTGTTACGATTGTTTGTTGTCGGTCGGTTATACACACAAAAGGTTGTGTCGCTACGCAATCCAGCTAGCGCTGCCGGCCAGCTGTGTGTCTGTACATTCCTGCTTTCGGAGGTTACTTGGCTGGAGCGAAACGTTGTTTCGCTCTCATTTCTGCTTCATCCTCCAAGCTGTTCATCTGGTCTCGGCTGGCGGCGGACTTCTAACCAGGACTTCCGTACCTATCACTATGATAGGCTAGATAAAGCGTGCTCCAGGTACGTGCAAGTCTGTGGGTTCTGAAAATATTCTAACCCCAAATATATTTTGCGTTTCAGCTTTCATTATGAGTTATGCCTGTGTGTGTGTGTGCGTATAGAGCAGTTTTTAATCTGGGCATTAACGCTGTTACAAAATCAAATTAAATTATATTTAATTAAATTATGAATGTGAGAGTCGTGGGTCAAGTTAATTTCAATAGAGAATATGTTAATGTATCTTGCACTCAGCTGTTTTGATGTAATTAATAACAACGATAGACACAGCAAATCAATTTGAATATCTCAATGAAACATTAAGAAAATAATTGCTAGACGAGCTTAGTACTGTTTAATCGGAATTAGTGGCGATGTGTGTATGCGCTGTAGCTGCTTAAAGTTAGTGTTGGTATTTAATGTGGACGGCCTAAGTGGCGTGAATTTCTTTATGACACCCTCTACAAGTATTGTATGTCCAGGTGCTCGACCAAGGACGAGATGGGTGTCAGGGGCGAACGAACATCTGTTCCCCCTAATAGCAGAGACGATCTTTAGCCACAATGCCGTCAGTCGAGGACTTTTCAATGCTAAGCTGAACCAAGAACTTTTCCAACGCTAAGCTGCACCAGGGACGGGTGATATGACTGTGACATCACTGATCCTCGCCTATACGAACTAAGTACACCGGACTATCCAGGTGGGAAAATTCTGTTTATCTATTTCTCTCTCTCTACAACATGTGAATGCACTGAAGCCGCCAGAAGCTCACTCGTGAAGTTCTGAAAATTAGACTCTAGCACAAACTCTCATGTTCAATTATGTGTGATCATCATGTTATTGCATGTGTGAACATTACCACAGTGCACCTAATGAAGTATCTTATAACTGTATAATGTGTAAGAAGTTACACACATACACACACATCCGCAGTTTACTGTAAGATCTAACTTTCATCTAATTAAGACCATTAGGGAGTTAATTATCTCGTGCTATCAAGTCATCTGGTCATGGCAGAGTTTAATAACGTAGCTGGGGGTTGTCTGATGCTGTTGATGAGAAACGATATTCTTTCACACACATACTTAATGCTTAATGATTAAGCTAAGGGTTCGTTTGGCTGTTTGAGTTTCGGGGCGGTAACTTACATTCTCTGGTGTGAACTATGGTTGTGAATATGCTGGCAAATCTATGCTTAGGAGCTGAGATATTCCATTTTACGTTGTTATTTATATTTGTACCTAGCTATACATATTAGGCTTCATTTATTTACTGTAGTGGGAATCGGTTTATGTGGAGGTTAGTGTTGAAATGAGGGATGTTTTGTTATTCATGTCGTATATGTGTTTGTGTGTGTAATTTTACTATATATATATATATATATTTTTGGGGAATATGTAACTGATTTAAAAAAGAGAATAACCATAAATGTGTTTTTGAGACAACAGGCTAGCCTAATTGATATTATACAACACTGATAGATTAGTATTGCTTTATGAATGAGATTATTACCAACTTTGACTCATGCATAATCAGGCAGAAATTTTTGCAATTAGTAATATCAATTCACTTACTTTGTGACATTATGGATTAATGGAAATACATAGATATATATAATTCTGCCTTAAATGGTGTGCTCACACAATTACGAACTTGTTATTTATGTAAAATCTTACAGGTTGAATAAAGCACACGCTTGTTGGTTAAAAGAGTTTTTCATTTGCAAGTCCTGTCATTCACCTGGGGGGACATGTCTGTAATTGTATTTGGGCCTTGCATACTTTTGCTTCCTCTAGGTTTCTCTTTACCTAGTTCTAAATATGATGGCTCTCCCCTTTTACAAAAAAAAAAACTTAATAAAAATAAAATTAAATAAAATTCAAAAAAAAAATTACAAAACTTAGAAAAATAAAAGGGGGGTTTCAAACTGCCTCCGTTCGGGACACGAAAGCTCAAAATATCCCTCAAAATTCTCATGCAAAAAATGTTCTAGGCGTCACCACACCACGATTAGCGATATTACTGGATTCCGGTTCTCAAGCGAACTTTTGCACAATGGATTTCGCCCGCAGAATGGGCCTCCAATTGGTTAAATCGCAACTACCCATCACGGGTATAAACACCTCGCTTTCCCAGGCTGACTTCAGTACTAATGTAAGGCTACATTCTCGCTATAAACCCTTCACGTTAAACGTGCATTGTGCCGTATTACCCAGTATAACTAATGATTTACCGGCGGAGTCGTTCAATCTTGCCTCTTTGAATTTACCCAAGCGCATATTCTTGGCTGATCCTCACCTACATTGCTCGGCGCAAGTCGATATATTACTCGGCGCTCAATATTTTCTCCAACTAATTGAACCTATGAAATTTACGCGCGGACCACACTTTCCTATAATTCAGGAAACCAAGTTAGGATTCATTTTGGCCGGTGACTTACCCTTCAACGTCGATATAACTAAAACAGTTTCGTCCTTTATGGTCTGCAAGGATGACAATCAGATTTCCTCGCAACTAAAAGAATTTTGGAAGTTGGAGGAGATCTCTAGTCGCGAAGCCCGCTCTGAGGACTCGCCGTGTGAAAGACATTTCGTGGAAAACACTAGCCGTAACCGCGATGGGAGATTCGTGGTATCCCTGCCCCGCAGATCCGATAAATTTCATTTGGGAGATTCTCTCCGCGGAGCCATCCGCAGATTCCAATCGTTAGAGTTCAAGTTTAAGCAGAACCCTATCCTTCATAAGGATTATAGCGAGTTCATGAGTGACTACTTGAAACTTGGCCACATGTCGCCACTTAATGACTACGATTTGTCGCTTGACAGGTCAGAGATTTTTTATCTGCCCCATCACGCAGTCTTCAAGGACTCTAGCTTAACCACTAAATTGCGCGTGGTATTTGACGCCTCCGCTAAAACCAAAAATAATCTGTCCCTCAACGATATTCTAATGCTTCGTATTGTTTAAATTAGCAGCCATCCTTACTATTTCTTTTATGAATTTGCTAACTGCTATAATTTTTTATTGTTCGACTAAGCTTTTCGTCATTACTGACATCTTCAGGTCTTAAACAACGAAGATTCAGGTTGTTTAAGACCTGAAGATGTCAGTAATGACGAAAAGCTTAGTCGAACAATAAAAAATTATAGCAGTTAGCAAATTCATAAAAGAAATAGATATTCTAATGGTCGGTCCTACGATCCAGCAGGATCTGTTTTCGATAATGATTCGGTTCCGTACCCACCGATACGTACTTATTGCGGACATAGAAAAGATGTATCGCCAGATCATGGTTAACCCTAAGGATTCAAACCTGCAACGCATCGTTTGGTGTGATGCGCCGCATAAGGAATTGCGACATTACGCTTTAAGGACGGTTACATATGGCACTGCTAGTGCCTCCTTCCTTGCTACACGTTGTCTGGCTCAGATAGCCTACGAAAATAAATCCGACTACCCTACGGCTTCTAGGGCCATAGCAAATGATTTTTACGTAGACGATCTCATAACGGGTTCGGATGATCCGAACGGCTTAGCTGAAATGAAATGCGAGATTGTGAAGTTGTTGAGTAGGTATGGTTTTACGTTACATAAGTGGTTCTCTAACCACCATAAGATTATGACCCTTCGCGCCCAAGTAACCCGTGACTTCAGCAAAGGTCAAAACGTGCGTACATTGGGAATCCAATGGAACGTTGAAAGGGATAACTTTTTATACACCGTTAGGGGTGATGATAAGTTGACCGTGTTCAACAAAAGAAGCGTGTTGTCGGTCATCGCCGGGATCTATGATCCATTAGGTTTGATCGCTCCCATCACATTTTACTGCAAGCATTTCGTGCAACAGTTGTGGTTGGCGGGCACAGATTGGGACGAACCCCTATCTGGGTCATTAGCCAATCAGTGGTTGGAATTATACGCTCAATTAGTCTCCGACACTCATTTTGAGATTACGAGGTCGGTTAAGAGTTCGAACAATTACCCAATTAGTTCATTACAGCTGCACGGATTCGCCGACGCTTCGGCTAAAGGTTACGCGTGTTCATTTATGTGCGGGCGGTCTATTCGAACGGCGCCATATCGACAAACTTGTTGTGTGCAAAATCTAGGGTCGCGCCGCTGAAACAGATAACGCTACCACGTCTTGAGCTTTGTGCTTGTTTATTGCTGGCGCAATTATCGTCCAAGGTTTTAAACGCCATCAATTACAATTTTGACGGACTATATCTCTATTCGGACTCGATGATAGCTTAGCATTGAATACATCAACAATCTTCCCGCTGGAAGGTATTTGTGGCCAACCGTGTCGCGGAAATACAGCGTCTTGTTAGCAGCAGGGGAACTTGGCGTCATGTAGTATCAAATGACAACCCTGCCGACATTTTATCGCGCGGTTGCCTACCTCGTAGTTTGCACTGTCATACTCAATGGTGGCATGGTCCGTCCTGGTTAGCGCATGAGTCAGCATCATGGCCAGTCAGCGCGTTCGACATTAATACTCCGTGTACTTTTCCCGACCTTGAGGAGGAACGTCGCAAGCAGGTTCAAACCTCACTAATTGTCGCGTCCTCAACACATAGTTATGTTGAAAATTATTCATCACTTACGAGGCTTATTCGCGTCTTCGCATATTGCCGCAGATTTTTTCGCAATTCTAGGCTCGCGGTTGTTGATAGAGACACGTCCTTTTTGTCGGCTCAGGAATTGTCTGACACGCTCTTGATTTTTGTCCGGCAGTCTCAGCAGTTGCATTTCGGCGTAGAAGTTTTGGAACTTGAGGCACACCGGTGCCTTCCTCGCAGTAGTAAAATTCTTGCTCTCAACCCATTCCTGGATGAATCGGGCATTTTAAGAGTGGGTGGACGCTTGCAATTCTCCCCACTTAGCTACGAGAGTTAACACCAAATAATTTTGCACCCGCACTCTTATCTCACGAGATTAATAATTGAATACGAACACATCCGTTTGTTACACGCTGGGGTGCAATCAACTCCTTCGCTTAGGCGAAAATATTGGATCATACACGAGAAATCCTATATCCGCTCAGTGATACATAAGTGTGTCACTTGTTTTCGTTTCCGGGCTAAAGGCGCGAATCAACTACTAGGGTCACGCCTTCAAGGCCATTTTCACAGTCGGCCGTGGACTACGCCGGTCCTGTACTTTTGCGCCATGGCGGGCAGCGCTCTAAATCCACGACCAAGGCATACTTCGCTTTATTCATATGCATGGGTGTGTGTGTATGTGTATGTGTGTGTCTGTGTGTGTGTGTGTCCGTGTGGGTCTGTGTGTGTGTGTGTCTAGGAAGCTACACCAGCTACAGCAGCGCAATAAATGGCGCACCCCGTTAAGGAATTTGAATGTCGGACAGCTTGTCCTCATTTTGGATGACAATTCCCCCCCTCTAGAATGGAAGCGTGGGGTAATTACCAATGTTTTTCCGGGTCAATATTCCTTAGTACGCGTCGCAGAAGTTCGCACCTCGCTAGGTATCTTACGCCGACCCATCCACAAATTATGCCCCCTCCCGGTGGCAACAAACTAATCGTATGCGTGCCATACGAGACTTACGAGGTGTGTGTGTGTGAGTGTGTGCGTGTCACATTGCCTGGACTACGCCCGGGACATTCCCCGGGCGAGCATACAAGTCAATTGTATCATAAACATTGTAAGTATCATAAGCATTGTAATATTGTTTACGTGCCGCTAGCTATTACTGCAACAGTGACTGTGTTTCATATGTACTATCAATTATTTATGGATGTTGTGTATTGTCATATGTTTATATAATTCAAGTTCTGAGAACTACAAGTGTTACTTATAGTGTCAATTATTCTAATGTCATGTACCATTGAACTTTGATATGATTATGATAACATTAAGTTCTTATTATTTGTATTATTATATGTGAAGCAGTGTTCAAGATGGTTTCTCTTATATAATTTAAGGTTGTTATTTACGTTTGTCAAGGTTTAAATATATGTATTTCTTATCCACATGTTATGCTTCAAGAGAGATCATGTTTAGTTGTAAAGACTCGTTTTTATCATGATTTTTATTTTTTGTACCTTTTCTAGCACAGAAATTGTTTTGTTTTGACTTAAGCTTTTGTGCTAGCTTAATGAATTTTGTTTTCTACAAATTTTATGTTAGAAGTGAGTTAATTTAATCCGAGAGTCAATTTAATGTATAAGCCTTTAAGTGTATTATGTATTGTTTATACATTGATAATCTTTGTAATATACTGTTCCCAGTTAACGTTTAATGTACAAAATCGTCCCGATTTTGGCGGGCAGTATGTTTAAACTTTGTACTTGTTTATAAGCTGTACGCGGTGTACCGCCGCAATACGGCACGAGCGGATGACGTCACGCGCTTATCAAACGCTGCCACCGGTCATCTCGGCCGTCGGCAGACAAGTTTAGTTTAGTTTCTAACAAGGCTCCGAGCCCATCTCTCGTAAAACACTTCTCTTCCAGCCGCGGCTTCTGAACATTTTTTAATATGTATTCATAAGATTCAATTTAATTCAGATTACCTGCGTCCATCTACAATGGACCACGATTTCGTTCAAAATTAATTTTCGGGAGTTATTGCCTCAAATGCGTCCGCACGTGCCGATCACAACCAATAATTTAAATTTTCAATAAACGCATGTCAAATATTCGTAATACAGTCCACTTCTTTCTAATATACAATCCAGCCTTTCCCGCTTAGCGTCTTTGGAATAACTCGCGATTCATCAAGAGCTTCCAAACCGCAACAGGACATTTATGCACTTTATCTTGTCCTGTTCCTTAAATATCTGTAATGCATTTAATTTACTTTTGTTGTTGCTTATTATTTATAAGTTTTATTTATGTATTTATATTTATTTTATTACATTTTGTTTTTTTATTTTTATTTGTAAAATTTTGTTTATTCTCATTCGCTCTTGTGGCTTACTGTTATGTTTTTATTATACGTTTCTGATTAGAGGTGGGGTAAACTGTTATTTTAAAATACTACGTATGAAAATACCGTTCCAAAAAAATAACAGGTACAAATACCTGTTATTATATACTATATATACATAACCTATATTATCATTTGTAAGTAACTCGTTTTGAGTTTCCTGCAGGTCTCCTATGTAATATCTTCAAATAAATACACTGCAAGTAGGTTTATTTTCACCTAGATAAACCTATTAATATATTAATAAACCTACTTGCAGTGTATTTATTTGAAGATATTATATAACCTATACTATATAATTTGTTATAAGAAATAAATTGAAACTAAAAGTATTAACAGTGTTACTTTACACTGTGACTTCATTAAACAATTACTGTTTAAAAGAAAATAAGAAACAAGAGAATTTATATGCCTATCTCCCTTTGGGAATACCAATTTAAGTTTTTACTAGGAGTGAACAAACTGCCATTGGTTAGACAAATCAGTTGCGAAACTCAAGGCAATGAAATAATTTAGAGTACAGTAATACCACAACAAATAATGTGAAAAAAAATCAGAAACATATAATAAAAACATAACAGTAAGCCACAAGAGTGAATAAACAAAATTTTACAAATAAAAATAATAAAAACAACTGTAATAAAATAAATATAAATAAATAAATAAAAACTTATAAATAATAAGCAACAACAAAAGTAAATTAAATACATTACATACCTCGAAATCTTCAGATCCATTCACCAGTGTACACAGAATATACAAGTCATGAACTAATCTTTGTCACACCTATTCACATTACAATTTGCTTCACTCAAATAACACATTATAGGTAAAATTAAACTACTGAATGGTTTTTAAAATACTAAGATTTCAGTTATTCAGTCACTATTTTAAATTTGTATTTAAAAATATCAGCTGTTGCACTTTCCTCGAAGTTAATCGTGTTCTTCGTTCAGATAAAATTATTCCTGCCCTGGAAAATATCCTTTCACAGGGAACGGATGTTGCAACCATGTTACATCTAGTTCTGACCAAATGTGCAAGATTAAGGTATACACGTTGGTGATCTTTCCACCACAGTAAGGGATTTTCGCTTCTCTCTGTTGGTGTGTCTTGAAGATATTTATCTACTTCTTGTATAGCCATTGATAAAGATGTCCCTATTTGTTTAACTTTGCTTATCTGGTTTTTATAATGGTCCCAAATTGAAACTGTTTCCTCCTAGGTTATGTTAGGTTGTAGATTTACTTTGGTTTCAATGCTTGTATTGGTTCTTGAATTTTTTGTAATTTGTGAAGATACTAGTTCAGCTGCATATTTTTTTGTATTTTCTAGAGAAGTATTGTCTTCAAAAAAGTAGTGTTTGTACCTGGGGTCAAGCATCATGCAAAGTGAAATTGTTTTGCTTTTTTCCAAATTAGCAAACCTTACAGAAATTCCTTCTAGAAGTTTAAGTGCACTTTCTCTGACAAGTGGTTTAGTTAATTTCACACTTACCTTTTGTATTGACAATTTTAATCCTTGGGTTATAGGTATTATCTGGCTGGTGGTGATGTATTTCTCTCCACTCATTTCTTTTGTTACCTCCTCACAAGGTCGCAGAATAGCACACAGTTCTTTACAAATTCCCCATTCTTCAGCTGTTAATGTTTCTATGTCTGTTGTTAGTAATGCCAGAGAGTGTTTTACAGCATCTTCCAGTTCAACAAATCGTTTAAGCATATAGTAAACAGAATTCCAGCATGTTACAACATCTTGCAGAAGTTTTTTAGGTTGCTGAACACCTATCTGTTCTTGATATTTTGTGATTTTTAAATGTGCAATATTACTTCTCTTAAAAAATGTTACAATTGTTTTTACTTTTTTGATTATGTCATTTACAATTAACAGGCTGTCTTGAACAATTAAATTTAATGTGTGAGCATAACATCCAAAATGCTTCCACTTAAGTATGCTTTGTATAGCACTAGTAATATTTATGGCATTATCAGTAATAACAATTGAAATTTTTCCAGACAAGTCCCATTCATTTATAATACGCAAAATTTCATCTGCTAAATTTTGAGATGTTTTATTTTGATAACTGAACAGTCTAATAGTATATGTTTCATTTCAAAATCCTGATTAATGTAATGTGCAGTAATTGCATTAAAAGTTTCATTTGTTGAAGAAGACCATGTGTCAGTTGTTAAGCAAACACTTGGTGCATCTTTTTTAATAGATTCTTTCATTTCATTTACCTTTGTTTCATAATAAGCTGGTAACAGTGTGTTAGCAAAATACTTTCTAGAAGGAATTTGATAACTAGGGGCACAAGTATTCATCAAATTTCGGAAACCTCTGTCTTCAACAACTGTAAATGGTTGAAGATCCCAAATAAAAAGTTTCATTATGGCCTCATCAATTTTGTTTTTATCAGATACTGCTAATTTTTTGGGTATGTAAGTTGACATTGACATTTGTTTTTTACTTGTTGGAACAGGCGACTGAAAAGAAGATGGTTGATTTTGGAAGGTGTCAGTAGCTCTTGAAGTGGTTGGTCTCTCTGGACTAAAAAAATGGGAAGAAGATTCTACTACTAAGTTTTCTTGCACATCTGGTCCTATTTGCAATATATCACCTGAAGAAGTTTCTGTTCTTGGCAAAGATTGCACAGCAGTTTGGGTGGATATAGTAAGAAGAGCAACTGTTGGATAGCTTCTTTGTAAATGTTTTTTTAAATTACTAACTGTACTTTTATATGATAGTTTTGTTTTGCAAATGTTGCACAATGCAACACAGTTACTGACTGATTCAAAAAAGCTCCACACATCACTTGTTTTTCTTCTTCGATCCATGTCACCAAGCAAAACCAACAACAGTCACAGTCAACACTTTCCACTGGACAGCAATACTTAAAAAGGCCTTCCCCCATAGTACAGGGGTTCCCGACCCTTGGTAGGCATACCACCAGTGGTAAGCAAGAAGACCTAGCTAGGAAAAAATTTTTACTTAAAAAAATAATAAATACAAATTTATGTTCAAAACAATAATAAATTTTCATCGGACATAATTTAAACCAATTACCCTTAAGGAATTAGATTTTAGGTACAGGACTTGATAAAGTGCATAAACGTCCATTACAACAATCTCATCATTTACTGAGATCAGATGTGTACTGCAGTTAAAATCACATTAATAAAAAGTATAACCTATCAACATCAGCGACTCTATAAGTTATAACACAATATAATTCGTTATTTCAAACTTACCAAGTTGGTGATTAGTATAATATATAATTTATTAGCATATAATCTGTATTATATATCTGCATATCACACGAGAATAAATGTAACATCAGGATGAATTTTCTCCTTCATTAAAAACAGCTCCGCTCTTTGCTCAGAATGAAGCATACAGGACGAAAAGTGTACTAGTCCTACTCGAAATATGCTTGATTTGATCTACCTGTTCCTGAAATACTAGGTGTTCCTAAAATATTAGGTGTTACTAAAATACTACTGTTACTCTGGAACGGGTTGTTCCTTGTGTATCGGTGATACCACTAGTATTTGAAATACCTAATATTTTAAATACGCGTTACTGGCTGTTCCTTGCGTTCCAGCGATATTTTTGTATGCCTAGTATTTGGCCTTGGTTTACGTGATCTTGCGTACATTTTGTGTGTGTGTGTCTGTGTGGGTGCGTAGGGGGTTTGCCTCGACTTGGAACCATGGATGTTTATATACTAACTGGATGCCCGACTGCCAATCCTGTATGCTTGCGAGACTGAAGCAAGTGTGACGTCACGCCGCCATCTTTAAAACGGGCAAGAGATCTCGAGCCCACAGTTCTACCTATACAACTGGTACATAATTGTGCCATTAATTACGCGGCAATTAGTTATTTTTTGATGATAAATACATGCTACTGTACGTCCTGAATAATACGATTTTTTGTCAAATCCATCAGCCCGAATGGTAATTCTCACTTACCTGTTAAATCTTTTGCTATTTCCACTCGTAATCAAAGAATTTATTAGCCGATACCGTGGGATCATAGTGTTATGGGAACGTAAAATGAAATTTAAAAACAAAAGTTTCTCAACGAAGAATTAGAAATAAAAAGCTGTATTTCCAACTTTTTTTATTATTAGGGCTATTTATCTGTATGAAAAGTTACCGGTACTCACCAGGAACTCGCGAGTTCAATTCCGGGGGAGGTAGATCGATGTAAAAGTTTGGAAAATTCTATAGAGATAAATGAAATTATAAATCTTGAGAAACTTGGGCTCAAGGAGTAGTTGTTTATAATGTATACACACATTTTTTGTCTAATCACCTGCCAGCGGCGCCCGGGAAAAATTGTTATTAACAAATTTAAAAAAAAATTCAGTTTTTCGCTCAGATCTCCGTTAATTTTACCAGTAGCTTAATTTTACAAGAATTAAATTTTAAAGCTAAGGAAATTCTACACGAATTTCGTTTTAAAAATATTTTTGTACGAGCAAAAATAAGCGCACTAAAAAAATTGTAAGTAAGAGGGGACCGCGCACCTGCCGTTCTCCACCATTCTATTATATATAATAATAGAACGTTTCCCCACCATTCTATTATATATACTTGCATAATCTTAAAATATTCATATTAAAAAGAGAAATGTATATAGAAGTTATAGATAACCATCGTCGAATTGAAATTACTAAAAGTTGCTGAACAACGCTTGAGCGTGAGACGCGTTGCATCTTCCGTCTCTCTCTTACCTATAGCGCAAACGGACGAAATTAAACTATTATTTACGGCTGAAATATTAATTTTACGAAAAAATTACTAGAGTACTTTTTTGTAGATCTCCATTAGAATAACATTTTTTTATTACAAATTTGTTTGATTGGATCAGTAATTGGATAGCAATTTAATGGTATAAAATTTAATGATTATGCCTGTCTTATTTATTAATTTTAATTAATAATTATTAAAAATTATTATTGCAAACACCTAAAAATGGTGGTTATTTGAACGTCAAAACATGCTCGACAACACCTGTAAGTTGCACAAAAATAAAATATTTTTTTATAACTTTTCCAGGCATCGATTTTTTGGCAAATTTTGGAGTCGCGCGGCTATCGGCTGAAGTAGCAACTAATTATTATTAATTATCCCAATTTAACCGTAAATTTTCATACCTATTATAATTAAATCTTAAAGGGCAAGGTTTAAGCTTTCGAAATAGCCCAAAAAGAAGTGTCCTGATTATTGCACTTATCGCATAATTATATTTTGAAATTAAGTTATTTTTTTAGTTACGATTTTTCCAAAAAAGTGAATTTTAAAAATGGCGAATCTTAAAAACTAAATTTTTGTAATTTTTTTAATTCCTTGTAGTAATCAACCAAAGGGTCTAGAAAATGAATTTATACGGGAAAGTTCATTATAAAATTAATTGTTTATTTAATTGCATATTCTTTAAGAAAACAGCATTTTGTAATTTCATCTCTTGTACAATATACACATAATAAAATCCTAAACCTTTTTTCATAATAGTCGCATGTAAAAAACTATAATTTTTAGATAGGCACTTTGTTTTGTTAAAATAGTTCAATTTAAACAAGAGTTATAACGTTTATTGAAGCGCGCGCGTGCCTCCGCTCGCTAGCCTCGTCTCCCACCACGACAGAATTATACGTTATAAACATTTAGACCTCCCGCGCTTGTTTTTGCTCGCACAAAAATATTTTTAAGATCAAATTTGTGTAGAATTTCTTCAGCTTTAAAATTTAACTCTTGTAAAATTAAACTACGGGCGAAATTAACGGAGATATGAGCGAAAAACTGAATTTTTGTTTAATTTGTTTATAACAAATTTTCCCGGGCGCCGCTGGCAGGTGATTAGACAAAAAATGTTTGTATACATTATAAACAACTACTCCTCAAAAATCGAGACTACTTAGATTTTTTTTGTTCAATTCAGGCTTACGCCGACAGTTTTCCTGCACTATATAAGGAGGTGGATGACAAAAAATCGCTGCAAAATAAAACATGCCACTTACGCAAAAAACTGCAAGTTCTCTCCTTTTTTCCGTCGATTTGTGCAACCTACAGCATAACAAGAGTCAGGCATTTTATCTTCTTTTCGAAGTGATAAGTCAAGGAAGCATTAAATCAATTTACACTCCAAAAGGTCCGCACAAATCAACCTAACACCACGTCTGTTTACATTTTTTTTGCCCGTTTTAAAGATGGCGGCGTAACGTCACACTTGCTTCACTAGAGAGCGCCCTGTCGGGCATCCAGTTATATTAACATCCATGCTTGGAACAGCGAGGGCGGCGTTTCTCGACTCGGAACAGTGTCGCCGCGAATAACAGGTATTTCAACTTTTCAGTCACTGTTACATCCGTTCCACAAAAATATCGTTCCAAAATACCTATTACAGGTATATCGGCCACCTCTATTTCTGATGTTTTTTCACATTATTTTTTGTGGTATTACGTGTAGGCCTACTCTAAATTATTTAATTGACCCGAGTTTCGCAACTGATTTGTCTAACCAATGTTAGTTAGTTTACTACTACTGAAAACTTAAATTGGTATTCCCAAAGGGAGATAGGCCTATAAATTCTCTTGTTTCTTATTTTCATTTAAACAGTAATAGTTTAATAAAGTCACAGTGTAAAGTAACACTGTTCATACTTTTAGTTTCAATTTATTTCTTATAACAAATTATGGTAGGTATAGTATAGGTTATATAATATCTTCAAATAAATACACAGCAAGTAGGTTTATTAATATATTAATAGGTTTACCTAGGTGAAAATAAACCTACTTGCAGTGTATTTATTTGAAGATATTACATAGGAGACCTGCAGGAACCTCAAAACGAGTTACTTACAAAGGATAATATAGGTTATGTATATATAGTATATAATAACAGGTATTTGTACCTGTTATTTTTTTGGAATGGTATTTTCATACGTAGTATTTTAAAATAACAGTTTAGCACACCTTTGGTCTTATCCTAACGAGAAGCAGTGATACCAACACTAATCTTTCGAATTTTATATACAATCCGCAGTAAACCAGACGGATCACAATAACAGTTTGATGAAACAAATAAATTATATAGATTCAGATGATATAATTCAGATCTAAGAAATTAAAAATCACAGTACTTGTACACGAGGCCGACGAAAAAGACAGGCCGTGGTGCGTAAGACGACTCTTGCGGCACGTGACTCGACTAGTCCTACGGTTATCGCCGTATTTATTCACGTAATTTACCCACTTCTTATTACCAAATTTTATCACAGACTTTAAGACGTGTAAATTATGCGGGAATTTTTACGAACATTAAGTAATAATAACACTACGATTTCAGTTTTAAATACGATATTAAGGATAGGCCTAAACATACAGTAATTCTAATTTTCGTGACAAATTACACAAATTTATAGAGATTTTGCCACTGGGCTTCTTCATTATGCTAATATTATCTTATAACATTAGCTTATAGAATGCATTGTATTATGATTGCTGATTGAATAAAAAAAATTACACAATGTCTTGGTACATTCCATAAGGAAGTCATATTGATCAGGAAAAATAAAACACTTGTTTATAAAAAAAGTATATATCATTTATTTCGTAAGTTTTTTAATCTTTCTTTCTTCTTCTAGTTTTTCTTTCGAAGAAGACTGACTATCATTTTGTTTTTTAACAAAATTGTTTAACATAATTTTACATGCTGTCAAATTTATATCCTTTAATTTTTTGTATAAATTATTATTACAGCAACAGACTTCATCAAAATCTTGTGAGAATACATCTTGTAAATATTTATTAAGGACAATACAACTCGGTTTATGCAGTACTGAAAGCTGATTCTTAACACTTAAAAATAAATTATAAAATTTGTCACATACGTTTTGCAGTATATGCCATGAAATTGAAACTGATACTAAATACAACTATTACTAAATATCACTATAATATTGACGACTCGGAACACTAAGTTTTTTATAAGTAAAAACGTAAAGTTTTGCCTTACAGCCTAAACCGGTTTTCACTTTTAAAAAGCTTCTGCAGAGGTTGCCGCTGGTAGGACGTCGTTTTTATTTAACGAACAGACACAATTCAAATCGCAGGCATTATTCGAACATATCTTACCCCACACACACAACATCGATCTTTCGAAATTCGATTCCGTCGCCCACAACAGGACGGACAGCGCTACCAGCGGCAACCTCTGAAGAAGCTTTTTAAAAGTGAAAACCGGTTCAGGTTGTAAGGTAAAACTTAATGTTTTTACTCATTAAAGCTTTGTGTTCCGAGTCATTAATGTAATCGTTGTATTCAGTTAAGTAACGGACACGTCATGGACAACGAAATCCAAGAATGAAACTGATACTAATGCATATTCAGAGAGTAACATTAATTTACCTGTATCCATTTCTAATGTTAAAGTCTGTGGGAATATCTACTTCTATTTTTTTATTTGATTGTAACCAATCACTACACAGTCGACACAGATATTATTTCTCACTTATTTTCTAACAACATAGCCAGCCAGCTATACAAACTAAAATGGTAAGCTTATCTTTAGGGACACAGTCCAAAGAAAAGTCATAATATGTAATTTCATAAAATGAATCTATGTTTACTACAGTTTCACAAGAATCATTTTTACATGGAAGCAATGTCTTTAAAGATATCTTTTTATTTTCACATAACAAGAGAATAGTGTCTTTAAACCTGATTTTTCTCTCACTCTCTAGGACTTGCATGAAACTAACATAGTAATTGGCTCCACTTAATTGTCTATAATATCCAAATCTACCTTCTAATACATCATTTTGAAATTTACTTAACAACAAATAATCAGTTTTATATTTTTCAAATATGTAGGGCATGAGGTGTAAAAAAGTGTCAGTTGTATGAATAAGAGACTGAAAGGTTTGTGCTGATAGTGACTGAGAAGTAGGTACAGTCTGCTGCCAGTTTTTGAGCCACAGAGACATTTTTCTTAGAAAATCTATTTGTAATGTGCTGTTAGAGCAAATAGGGTCTCTATATTCATCATTAAACCTTTTGCCTTCCCAAGCACTTTTAACATTAACAATTTTCCACCATCTAATAATAATGCTTAAAAACAAGCATGTTCCTTGAACATCTGGAAGTAGATCCACTTTGTCTTTTAAAATACATTGAAGAGCAGCTACATTTGCTTCACTAAAAATTTTTAACGCTAATTTTACATTTTGTTTTTGAATAGTAGAAGGCTATAGTATTTTATATGATAATAAGTGAGCAAATTTTACAAGAGAATTTTTTTCCAACTCATAAAATTTCAAGATGCTTAAACTGTGCTACATGTAAATTATCATTATTGCTAAATTCAAAATCAGGAAATACAAGTTTACAGTTATCTGTTCTTCTACTGATCCAGTTGTTACGAACACATTTAAGTATATGGACCACATCAAAGATTAAGAAAAGTAATCTCTTTGGATCTAGAGGATGATGAGGAAGGTGTGGTTGCAAAATACCATTTTCAGAAAAAAGTTCAAAAGCTTTTCTGTTCACAACATTGTTGTCAGATACAAAAGCTATAACTATAAAACCAATATTTTCTATTTGCTGTAATACATTTAACATTAGAATCTGTAGTTGTTGGGCAGTTAAATTGTTAATAGGTATTAAGCTCACTACACCTTTGTATTTAGAAAACATACTGGAAATCATAAAAACTTGCACTGTCTTTGCTATCTTTGTCGAATCTGTTTTACTACAACCTACAATACTAGCTCCTTTAAAATGTAACTCAGGATTTACATAAATTTCATCTAAGTGTATGTTGACAATGTGTTCATGACCTTTTAATAAAGGTAGTTTAGTTTTTAAATACTCAATACTTCCCTCAAGATCAGATCCAAGTAATGAAAATTTACCTATTAATTTTTTCATATGTGGAAAACATACAAATTTACTATTATAAAGAGCAACGTATGAAGCTGAAGATTGCACATATAATGTAGAAGCTAACATTAATGTATGCCCAGTGTATCGTCTATTATTAGTTGGATGTTTATATAACTCTAACTGTTCAATAATGAATGACAGCTGAAAATTTTCATAACTGTTTTCATTCACCTCTGATAAGAGTTATATTGCTTTATCCAACTTGTTCTCATCTACACTCTGAGCACTATCAGCAACTCCACGAATAAAAACATAAAAACAAGAACATCGTCTAACACATTAACAGATTTTAAAACTGCAAGTCTTTTTGGGATTTTTTTAACTGAAAACTTTACATTATTTATATTAATTTCATAACTCACATGTTTATGAATCACTAGGGAACACAGGATAAAAGGTACACTCTGCTTTATACTTGCAGAAGATAAACGTTTTCATTTTCATGAATTAAAATCCATTCTGAGATTTTAGTCGAATTATAATAATAGGATAAAATATCTTCCAGACTACTAAGTTTTCTTTCTTCTACATATGTTTTTTGTGTCTGTAGGCTATCTTCAATTGCCTTTTCAATGTTTTCTTGCTCAACTTGGTGAAGCCTTTTCACTGGTTTCGAGGAACTTGGAGTCTCACTTAAATATTGGGGTACTTTGTTAAAAATTTTAGGAATTGCACCGGCTTTTAGTTTAGGTCTTTCTCTTTGAAATTCTTTTAACTCTCCAGCAACTACACAGTTGTCTGTTTTAATAACGTCACTGTCACGAAAATTGTTTATACACACAACAGGATTTTTCAGTATACTTAAGTCTGTAGGTATTTTATTTAACCATTTTTGTCGCAAACTTTTTTCTGAAGGAAGAGAAAAAGTGCTAACCTTTTCTTCCTGGCTATCATAGTTGGTCTTGCAACCATAAACACTACAATGTCTTGGCATTTTTGTGTAATACGGTATACTTAATAACACTGTAAATTACATAAACAGTGTACTTTTAATCATTATTATGATACAGCAACATTTACGTAGAAACTTTTAACATAAAACACGTGCTTGTTTAACTTAACCCGTACAAAGTTTTGGTACTTTTTAATATTCGTAATAACACTGTAAATAGTATATAAATATATAACACTTGAATAGTATATAAATAAACTGTCAACAGAAAACTTTTAAATCACTATAACATCCTGATACACTAATATTTTCGAAGAAACGTTTAACTTAACCACACACACTTAATGATTATAATGCTGATCTGAGACGTAGTAGACTAAAGTCACGTGACTTTTTCATGCCAGGGCCTGTCTTTCTCGTCAGCCTCGCTTGTGCAGTAATTATTCTTCACCATCTGTCGGTATCAATTAACAAGGCATTCAACTCTACACATCGATTCGATAACCTTTATTTTTGCTTATACATGTAGACTCTATATTAGACATCTAATTGAGGAGCGTAGTGGAAGGGATAGGAACAGGCTGGAGTATATCGATGAAATCAAAGGAAGAAGAAAATACATAGGGAATAAGAGACTTGGAAAGAAGAAACAGCAAGCCTACCAACCAATCAGTTCAGTGGCGTATCTAGAAATTTTTGGAATAAATGGTGGTAAAAGTAGCTACCTTTATCATTAATGGAGAAACTGTTCAACTACCTAGATCAACATAGAAATTGATGCCTGCAGCAGTGCCACATACATTCCTATCAGTAAAAATGAGAGCTTCTGAAGAAGCTTTTTAAAAGCGAAAACTGGTTCAGGTTATAAGGTAAAACTTTTAGTTCACCCATAAAAACTTTGTGTTCTGAGTCGGTAGTGAAATAATTATATTTAAATAATGAGACTCAGAAACCTCCCAGAGATAACCAACCTTCTAATTTGTCACTGAAATTTGACAAAACCCCAAGAGATTTAGTTTGTAACGATCAAGAGGTTTATCAAAACGAGAGAATATTAGTGACAAAACAACAAAATAATCTCTCCAAAAAAGATTTTAAAAATGTTTCAGATACACGAGAAATTAAGTGTCAGTACATTACAAAATCTAAAATCAAAACAGGAATTATGAGGACTCAGAATAAATTGAAAGTGGCCACGGCTATAATTAATATGGTAGAAAAGATATCAAAGTGTTGAGACATGATGTAATGAAATCCAGATGGCTAGAATGCCTAAGTAAGAAACAAAAACTCATAGTAGAGACCATGCTGAAAACACCTGAAAAGAAAAAAAATGTGAAACATGTATAAGATATGATGATGAATTACTTTTAGATAATAATTTGTTTTTAAAAATTAAATCGCCAAAGGGATATAGACACTGTTTACTGCAAACTTTACTGCCTCACCCATAGAATTTCATTTAAGAAAATTAGTAAAAGGGATGAAATGTTGCTACACAATAAACAAAAATGCAGTTGATGCCATTTAAAATTATTTCTTTGATAAGAATGAGACTAGCAGTAATGGAATACCATAATGGCATAATGGTGATGAGGTGAAACTACAGAAGAAATACAGTTCAATTCTAATTCTCTAAAAGTAGATAGTTTTATTGACTAAGAGACTCAACTCCTGATACTAACAATTTGAATTGGCTAACCATGTTTTAGTGTCTCTGTATGTTCGGCATTTGTTTCATTGAGTTCAACCTGTAGCTGTTTATGCAACCCACAATGCTGCTCCAGGACATATATTCAGATGCAGCTCTAGCCTATCTGGTACCCAGGTGCGAGGACTGCCGTGGTGCCCCCAGCCCCTACAATCAAAACCTATCAGCCTATCACTAACATCTTCCCCCATCACATCAACCTCATAGATATGATCTTATAATTACTTGTCTGTGGTAATCAAACTCGGTATCATCGGAACAGCAGTCTAGTAGGTAACACAGTGTACTGAACCGGTTTATTCCCATTGTTCGCTGCCAAAGTCACCACGCCACTGGTGGTGGATGGCAAACTGAGTGTAAACCGTTATTGAGGATTTCTGGGGTTACATAGAAACTAACATTTCTTATTTATGTTAAACAGTTTATTGGCATCATTTATATAGTATATATTTGGTAACACAAAAATGAAATTTTAATTAGTACGTAATGTTTGTTTATTATAAATAACTAAAATAACTCACACAGTTGCAAAAAATTAACCTTTCGTGCCTTTGCATTCGTAAAATTGCTAACAGTGTCACTGATTTCAATATGAGTTTTGTGTTCAATACTAATTACAGATGTATTGGTTAGTCTGCTTTTCAACATTGCTAAGATAATTTTTCATTCTTTTTAATTAGGAAAAAGATCTTTCACCGAGAGCCACTGTCACTGGTAATGTTAAATAAATTCTTAGCATGGTTGACAAATTCGGAAATAGTGAAATTAAACTGTTTGAAAACAAATATTTAAAAATATCTAATGGGGTTGTGCAATCAGCAATGAACATTGGTGAAAATTCGATTTCATTGAATAAATCATCTCCACCAATGTCCGATTCTGGACCATTACTCTATCTTTGCTGTAAATGTAAACAGAACATTCTTTTTACCTCAGAATTTTAATTTTGTAAATTGTTTTGTAAAAAGGAAAAGAGATATTGTTTTAATTTAAAAGTTCGAATCGTTCATCTAATTTTGTTATGGTTGTGTGTAGCAAATAATAGTCAAAATTTATTTTAAAATTGCTTTCTGGATCAGTGATGGGTTCGGCCACAGCCTCATAAATAAAAAACTTTTTTCTGGGACGAGGACGGGAAGATAAAATTGAGTTTTGGCACCAACTTCTTCGGCAACTGTTTTTGCGTTACTAATCATTTCCTTGAACATGGACTGAGTATGAGTTTTGATTAAATGGTGTTTTACTTGGTAATTGTTTTGACTGCCTCTGAAAGAGCAACGTCAGATTTTTGTAAAGCTTTGCTGACAATGTTAATTTTTGACAATATATTGTACAAATAATGATAAAACAAATGAATTTATATGACTTCAATTTTGATATTAACAAACTGACCAAGTTTTCTGAGTCAGTATCTCTTTTGTCATCACAATAAATTTTGTATAAAGCATCATACATTTTTTCCAGACTGAAATGAAATGCCTTCAATGCTTTGACTCTGCTCTACCGTCCGGTGGTAGACAATGCTTTTAAATTTGAAGGAGGTACCTCACTCATAACTGTTTGCCAACGCAAAGTTGATATCGAAAAAAAACACATTTCTTGAACAACAGGAATTTGTTGTTTTCAGTGAACATTCGGCTGCATTGTTAAACACAAAATTGAGACTGTCTGCCACACGAGGAACATAAAAAGCACGGGAGTTTATTTCTTGGATTTTTTTCTGAAGATGAATACTTTTGCCTTTCATATTTGCGATGTTATCATACCCCTGCCCGCGCATATCCTCTGGGTCATGAAGAAACTGGTTTCTGCATCTGTGCCTATAGCTTTCAATTTTGCTATACCTAGACTTAAGGATACATTTCACATGCACGTAAATGTTACCATCTAATAACAGTTTACTGGTAATACGCGTGCATCACATATCGTTGTAATAAGATTGATTTTGCAATAAAACGTCACACCTGATCTGCTGTACCTACCTACAGCCAAATAATGATTAGTAGTGATATTACGTTAAATAAAAATTATGTTGTACCTATAAAAAATTAAACTAAATTAATTAGAGTGCATTGCCTATTTAGGGATTTGGCATCCCTCTAGATCTGGCACCCAGGTGCTATGAATCCCCTGGTAAAGCCGGCTCTGCATGTATTATATGTCACATACTACCCCAATTAATAATACAGCTTGAAGAACATGGTGTGAAAGTTGTTGGATTCATTTGACATGATGGTATTCAATCAAACAAGAAACTGTAGGCAAATTTGAGTATCTCCGGACACGCCTGGAAAGCTACTCTTTACATATCTAATCCAGTAACCTAGTAATACTATAAAAACATGGGTATTATGATGCTGTGCACATAATAAAATGCATACAAAATTATTTCCACAAGGGCCAGGAATATTTCTTGATAAAGGGCCAGGTAATAAATTGATAGATTTAAAATTTTACAGATGGCTTTTTAAAACTGACACCTCTCCAGAATATGCAGGAATCAGAGTATGTAACAAGCTCACTTTAGCCCATATACAGCGTTCCACTTTCCACGTTGCATGAATGTCAAATTAGCATTCAACTATTTAGTTGATCCGTAACAGATGGCATAAAAGTTTACCGAGAGATACATTCAGACAACTTTGTAGACAGTGAATCCACAGAAGCTTTTACAAGGGTATTAAGTGCACTTACCAATATTTTGATTTCCTCGACCCCCGCAACTGCTTTGCAATTAGCGTGTGCATACATACATCCTCGGCGCTACAGACCAGTCCGGGCCCTGGCCTCCAAAAGAAATCTTCCCCACTGGTCTCTACTCCCGGCCAATGACCATCAGTTTGCTGCACCCAGCCTCACTGCCTCCTTACCAACCTGGTCCAGCCATCTTGTACGCGGTCTTCCTTTCCTTCTCCTTCCCATCGGCAAATAATTCATAACTCTTTTTGGGATTCTATCCTCCGCCATTCTCTGCACATGACCAGCCCAACGCAATCTGTTAATTTATATGAGTTGCACGATCGGAAGATCTTTAAACCTTTCGTACAACTCTCGATTATGCAGTCGCCTCCAAATGTCGTTTTCCTTCACAGGGCCATAGATTCTCCTCAGTACCCTCCTCTCAAAAACGGATAGTTTCTGCTCATCTAGTTTTTTTAGCACCCAGCATTCCGAGCCATACATCAGGACTGGTCTGATCAAGGTCTTGTATAGGGTGGCTTTTGTATCTTTACTTATTAATTTTGACTTAAAATGTTTCACCAGTCCGTAGTAACACCTATTAGCAGATAATATCCGTTTTTCAATGTCTCTAGAGGAGTCATTTCCAGAGTCCACATATGACCCGAGATATGGAAAACCCTGAACCTTTTCAAATTCATAATCATTAATGCACAGGGACAGGGCAATTAGCGTGTGCAGGAATTCATAACTTGAAAAAGTGGTCAGTTATACTAAATGAACAACAGAACAGATTTCCTTAATTAGAGTTACTTAATGTAACAATTCAGAGCACAATACAATTATCTGCTTATTTCTGTAACAGAGGTCTCAAATGTGTTCTTTTTATAAATCCAATCAGGATCCCTTGTAATGTCATTTTGGCAATCTCAGATAATTAAGGTGTGATGATCACCCTTCAACAATAGATTTTTACACTTATATTTACTTCAGCCAGTTTATGTCCCCACAAAATTAGCTTTGCCATCAGCCATGAGCCAAGAATATAGATCAGAAGCAACACTTAATATCATTTGTTAATCAGATGATGTCACTTGCAAAAATCACTGATAAACAAATAATCAGTTAAGGAATGAGATAGAAAATAAGATTAGGGATACACTGGTTTTATCTGAAGGGGCAATTGCCATAACAAATTGGGAGAATATTGTAGCGAGTTTAACCTGAATATTGCAAATGAATGTTTAGTTTATCACCTGTAGGACTCGGAATGCCTCGAAGGTGACAAAATGTGAAAAATGGCTCGCCCTTCTTCAAGGAAATGCAAGCATCATGAACCCAGCAGCGAAAATTATATTTATAAGTGATTTTAAAACTTCCATGCAAACTGTACGTTTAACCCACCTATCAGAAGGAGATTTATTATGTATTATTGCAAGTTGAAAAATAAATTAGTGATAAACTTTGTGCCACTAATTTACAAGAGACATATCTTTAAGTAGAACTTACTGAAGTGGTGTATTGTGAATGCCAGGTGATGGACATCATTCCTACACTTATTTTTCGTTATATAAAGTGCCAGTTTTTCTTCATCATGAGACAAATCAGATGAGAAATGAAATTATTTAAGAGTACAAAATCATCATGAAAGCTGTCTAAAGTGTTAGAGAAATAACTCCTAAAGATACATAATACAGTACACAGTATTATTGAAAACGTTCACAATAACTTGTGTCACATTTACATCAGTGTTAATATAATTATCTTTATTCCTGGTCTGACTTAGTAAACAATGTGAAAATCTTGCATCCTCTTCAAACATAATTCAAATTTCATAATGGAATTCCCCCCCCCAAATCATGAAATTAAAATAGTAAGTAATACATAGCATTTGTTGTATCCCTGTAAAGCCAGTGGTTTGTAATTCGCGCAGTGACATCTAGTGGATGTGCCAGAAAACTGTGTAAGTGTACACACCATGTAGTTCAACTGTTATGCCAGTAATTTCTCCTCCACCAATGAAATTCCCTTCCAAGTTGCACAAGACATATAAAGGCTCGCTTATTATATTCAATCGTTTTTTTGACAATATGATGAATTATGAATGTTACAATCGATTTGAGTGAAATTCTTGTTGCTCTTTGCTTTCAGTTATGTAAGTGTGCAGTTTCTGCAATATTATTTTCATGACTAACACTGGTCAACAATAATTTTGTTAAACACTCAATTTTTGATAATTCTTATGTATTCTTGGGTGCTGATATATATAAATATGTAGTCAGAATTTCTCTATCAGCCTCAGTTTTTTGTTCCTGCTTTTTTATTTTTCAGTAATTACCATGCATGAACTCACATGCATACAATTATGTGAACTTGAATAATATCAACTAAATAGCTTTAAATTTTAAGCTAAATAATATCAACTAAGCTTTAAGTGCACAAAGTACCATCGGAAACATAGAACTTAGACGAACATGAAGTTGTTACTAATATTGAACCTTGTGCGCATTTATCAGGTGATGAAGAAAGAAGAGGCCCAGATTTTTTACAAAATGCATGTACAGAACCTCGTTTAATTATTCAGTCAGAATTAAATGACATCGTTTGTGATCTAAATTTACCAAAGAGTCAAGCAGAAATACTGGCATCAAGATTGAAAGGATGGAATCTTTTACAGTAGAATACTAAACTAAGTATTTTCAGTGACAGGCGGTCTGAATTTAAACATTTCTTCTCCTACTATGAGGACTTAGTGTACTGCAGTGACGTGGATTCTTTACTGGAAATTTTGGATATATATGCACCATCCTAAAGAATGGCGTCTATTTATAGACTTTTCAAAGCTTAGTTTGAAAGCAGTTCTACTAGCACTGGAAACAAATACCTATCAACTCCTTTAGATTATGCTGCTCAAATAAAGGAGTAATACAAAAACATGAAACTCATATTGAGCAGGATTCAGTATGAGAAATAATCATGGCATATTTGTAGAGATCTGAACGTGATAGCACTTTTGCTTGGATTCCAACTTAAGCACACTAAGTTCTATTGCTTCTTGTGTGAATGGGACAGCAAAGGTTAGAAAGAATCATTAAAAAAAAAGCAGTAGCCAAAGAGAGAGGCACTGACTGTAGAAGAGAAGAATGTTGTAAGCGAAGCACTAGTAAAACCTGATAAAGTTTATCTTCTACTACTACACTTTAAGCTCAGTTTAACGAAAAATTTAATTAAAGCAATGGATCGTAATGGTGCAAGATTTCAGTTTTTAAAAAACAAGTTCCCTAATATAAGTGATGCTAAGATTAAGGAAGGTATTTTTTTTTTTTGGACCACAAATATATAAACTAACAAATGATCCTGCATTTGAAGAAAGATTGAATGACTTTGAGGTTGCTGCATGGAATCATTTCAAAATGTGGTTATAACTTCCCGGGAAACTGTAAGGCGGATAACTACAGAGAACTTGTAACTGAGCTTCTTCAAAACTACAGAGAACTTGGATGTAATATGTCACTCAAAATTCATTTCTTCGATTCACATTTGGATTTTTTCCCTAACAATCTTGGCGCCGTGTGTGACGAACATGGTGAACGCTTTTACCAGGAATTATCTACCATAGAAACACGCTACCAGGGAATATAGAACCCACCCAAAAATGCTAGCTGACTACTGCTGAAATCCAAAGAGGGATGTATTATAGCAAATTAGATCAGAAAAAAATAAAAGTAAATTTTAGGTAAAACAAAGTGCATGTAACGTGTTGTTATATTACTGTCACAATTTTCTTTTTGCAAAAAATGTGTTATTTACTAAACAACTGTGCCTGATAGGAAAAAACTGTCAACATATTGTTACCATGGTCTACTCGATCATCGTAGGTACAGTGGAAACAAAATAAGTACAAGACACCAATTAAGTCACTAATCACACCTTTAATTTTTTACAGTTAAACAGTTCGTAATTAACAACACAGTCTCTACAACAAATCAAATGTTCACACGAAATAAAATGTCCACTAAATTAAACAATTGTATTACAATTATACCGTCCGATTATAAAACACCACTCTTAACTAATAACCACTTCATGCGCACAGTAATATCGCTACTATAACTCTCGAACCGCACTGTCAATATCTCGCACTAGTATCTTGACACAGTCCGTGCGGCTGTCGCCATCAAGAAACCTCTCGAAAATCCATCAACAAGCACGTACGCCACACGCGTTAAATCGAGATTCTTCTGGCACATTCAACAAACACGTAGATTGTTTTGTGATGTCGTAACAATATTTAAAATCAGCGCTAAAAATACTATAAGAATCAGTTACTTAATTTTATTTAACAAACAAAAAGTTAAATTTTGTCGACCAGTATAATTTTTTGTGTCGTTAAAACAGTAAAAGAATCATTCAATGTTTTATTAAATACTGATTATTAAAATTTGAAACTAAAAATTAAAAATATTCTTTTTTATAAGGTTACATTCTGTAAATATAACATCTGCTATTCAGCACACATCAATAACATAGTCTTAAACATCTAAACAAATTATATATGATGAACAAATTATAAAATTCTATTATATTGTTTGGGTGCCTGACTTTGAATCATTATTAAAATTACGAATCATAGCAACTCATTTATAAAAATAATATTTACTATACCAAATAAAATTTGAAAGGTTGCTATATTTTTAATAAAAATATTTACTTTTAAAAATAATTATTTTCTTTATAATACACCCAACTTTTAAAGTAAACAGAATAAAATTATTTTAAACACCAACTTACAATTACGTGTTTCACTTTGAATATTTTCAGTATTTACATTTAATTACCACATGTTGCAACAACCTCTTCTTGTGAGTGAAAGCTTTGTTACAGATTAAACACTGATATTCTTTATTCAGCTGTGAATTACTGGATGCGGTGACAATTTACTCTTTAGAGAGAAGGCATTGTTACAGATATTACATTGATGTCTTAACTTTTAATTTGGCAGAAAAAAATTGCCTAGAAAAATTTGTTTTCCTGTTTATATTATTTGTGGATAATCTAAATAACATTAGAAAAATAGAATAAAAAAATGTTGGTTCTCTGTAAATTCTGTTTTTCTGGAGTATCACTTATGACACTCCACCAATATCATGGTACTCACAACAGGAACGTATATGTATCATTTTTGACACATTGCCAAAAACAGTTACTATTCTACTGTTGTTTTCTGTAAAAACTGTAGGAAAATATAAAAGTTCAATAAAGATACACTGAAAAATCGTTTATTACAAATGCACAAATTAATTATGTTATTGTTGAAGTAAAAAATGTAGACAGAATTTACTGTATATTGCTAATAAATGTCCTGACAAACATCCACAGTTCTCGGTAAGGATGGATTTTAAATTAATTTCACAAGCAAGTTATTATTCATTGGTCTGCCCCTTAATTTATTCTTCATAAGAAGACTTTCATAAATTTTAAACCTGAAATCTTTCAAAGAAATATTTCCATTTTCACCAATTTTAATTTTAAATTCCCTTCTATGGAGTAACCACGCATTGTTTATGCAATTGTCTGCATGTACCATCTCTGGAAATTGGTAAGGCTCTGTGCCATCCAACAACCTTTCCAATTCTTCAGAAAGTGAAGGAGAAATAGACCTTATGTCAGATTCCTGGCCTCATTCTTCTTTGCCATCACTACATGGAATTCCTTCAAACTCAGATATGTCAGCTTTTTCTGAGTCAGATCCATGAAGATGCGGGGTCAGGAATGAAAGTTATCTTTGTGAGATTTGATATGTAGACATTTTCTTTCTGTAATAAACACACAATATAAGTATTGCAACAGTAATTCATAGAATTAAAAGCTGTAAAAAATACCATATTTTAAAATAAAAAGGTAATTTTCTGTATACACAGTATTGTGAAATATAGTGTAATATACTTTAACTATATTAAATTTTATTCTATCAAATTAATTAACGATACTCTACTTGCACTTTCTGAAAGTATATTTCAATTTTATAACTAATTTGTTTTGTGTTTTATAAAAATATATTAGGCTATAGGTTATATATGGCAGCAGTGATAATGAGACATTTATATGAAGATTTTTCTTTATACAGTTGTTGGCAATGTGTTATAACAGATACATGTAGTAAAATATCAGTTATTGTGGCTATTTGCCAGTGTTGTTGTTTCTGATACACCTTTAATGAAAAGTATGTGAACTGAGGATTTGGCAGAGTGTTGTTTATGATACATGCCTTTTCAAACATATAAAACTATCTTAATGTGCACACAAAGTACAAACCAATTAGTTTAAAATAAACAATGAAGCTTTCTATTAACTGTACAACAGACAAATGCTACGTTTAGTTACACAAAAAGAAAAAAATCAGTTTTCAACATACCATGTGTTATGCATGTGAGCCCTCCTTGTGTGCCATCTTGATAATACCTGAGTGTTGTTCACATTCCTTTCACCAGAGTGCAGCAAAAATCACTTGGAATGCCAGATGAATGTGTCAAGTACAGCACAATGCCAAAGAGACAGTAGTTCATGCTGAGAAATTTTGTTTCAGAGTGTATCAAATATGATACACTGCCAAATTAAGGGTTAATTCTACTGTGAGTCAACTTATGCTTTGACAAAGAACACTTCTGAGTGAAGAATTTGTTACACATTTCACATTCATAATTCTTTATTCCACTGTGAATTAAGATATGTCTAGACAAATCAGTCTTTCGAGCAAATGCTTTGCTACAGGTTTCGTACTGATATTCCTTCCTTCCCATGTGAACTATCTTATGAACTATCAAATGATTCTTTAGTGAGAAGGCTTTGTTACAGAATTCGCACTGATAATCCTTTTTTCCACTGTGAATGACAGTGTGTTGTAACAGACTATCCTTTCGATGGAAGAATTTGTTACAGATTTCACATTGATATTCCTTTCTTCCAGTGTGAATTAACTTTTGTCTAGTCAAATTACTCCTTCGTGTGAAGACTTTGTCACAGATTTTGCACTGATATTTCTTTTTTCCAATGTGAATTGACATATGAGATGACAAACACTTCTTGTTGGTGAACGTTTTCTTACAAGTATCACAATGATATTTGTTTATACAATTACAGTTTAATTTATGACTTGACCACATTTCTGGGTGTTTATACTTTTTGTTGCAATTACGACAACAGTATGTTTCTGAAGATTTACAGCTCACTCTCAGTAAACTTGGCTCTTGTTCTTTTTCTATACATGGTGGTGTGTAACAAACATCTTCTTCAGTAGCGTCTTCAACTTTAGTGCTGCTTATAACTGAAAACTGAAAAAAAATTGAAAAAGATTATATTAAGAAAATTCATACCCAAAGGAAAAGTTTATACAATACATAATTTAAAACATCACTTAGCACATATTATTAACTTATTAAATTTTTAATAAAATTCAAAAGTTGAGAAACAGACTAGTTAACACTTTGTTGGCGAAAGGCTTCCATGTACGGCTTACGTAACTTCCGAGGATTGACAAGAAACGTAAGTATGTCTTCTCGTATACCACTGTTTTACACGATGAAAGCTGCTGATTTACGTTTTTCAATTATGTGTAATCATGTAACTATAAAGATTGATATTAGTAGCTCACAATTCTGCACCTAGATCACAGAAGTATATATATATATTTCTATTCACTTATGCTTTGTGTTCTACCACATGGTTTTGTAGGCGAATGCATAAGTGGTTCAAACATACCATACCAAAAATTTTTTTAGTGAATGTCAACAAAGTTGTGTATTATATAGTATATACTAACAATATTAGTGAATATTCAGAAGACAAGTTTCAGTAGTTTTGTGACAATATGTTGTGTTATAGCCTAATTGTAATAATATTTCAACTTTTTAATTTGCAAAAACATGGCAACTTTATAACGACATAGAAAAAATGTTATTTAAAATACAAGTTTCACTTTTATACAGTGTTTTAGAGAATAGCTGAATTTACAAAAAAAAAAAATAAAGCTTGAATTACTTATACGTATATTGTTAATTATACACTGTTAAAAAGTGTAAAAAATGGCCAGATGTGATGGCTGGACAGACCCAGAATCGCTCGGCCACGTAAATGTTAAACAGAATGTTAGAAATATACTTATAGGTGTGTGTCCCCTATTGGGTTGTTCATAAGGACGAGAAATAGTTTTGAGATTAATAATACTTTATAGTCTATAAATTTATAGACACTGAGTCCTATATAATGCTAAGGACATACTAAGTACATCCGCAAATATGTCATGGTTTATATTACACAAGGTGGCTCCTGTACGTCCATAGGCTTGGTTTTTATGTAAAGTCATATTTTAGTTCTCTGTTTCTCTGTGTAACCTATACAGGTCCCACTCACTTAGTAAGAAGAACAGGAAAAAATATTTCTCTTTATACTACATACACGTGTTTGTTTAGTGAAGCTATTTTTGTTGTTTACCTCCAGCTTGTGCATGAGATAGTTGTGTTGTTATATTTTTCTATTTATTGAAAATGGATTCCAGAAATTATGCTACTGAAGAAGAAATTACTGAAATCATGAACAATTTGGGTTGTGATATTGATTTATCAGATTCAGTATGGAAGTTGGTGAGAATAATTGTGACGCCCATTGTGACATTGTGATAAGTGAAACAAGTGACATAACTAACACGACTCAATTTTTAGTTGATAGCATTAAAATCTCAACAGATTTAGGCCTACATAGAAATGTAAATGAATTTTGTATATCTAATTCGAATTCATGGTGTGAGTTAGATAAACCATAGTTCACGGAGTTTGAGAAAAAGAGTCACATCCTAGCCTCAACTGATAACACATCATGTGCTTTCAATTGTTTCAGTGAATATTCTGATAAAATAATGTATAATGGAAACATTGATAGAAACCAACCATAGAAAGATTAATATAAATAACATAATATTAATATTAATAACATAGAAAGGTTAATAGACACTGAATCAAATCGTTGTGCCTAATCAACAATACAAACTCTAAATGTACAAAATAAAATAAAAACCGTCAGTTTACAGACCGTCCAGTAGCTGTTCGCAAGCTGCAAGAGCACCAGATTGGCTTGAAATCTTTCACCACGTCGGGGCGCACAATAAAACTGTTGCGCCTGTGTCAACTGTAATCGATGTTGGCCTTTCTTGAACAAATCTGGTAACTACCAAGCACCCGCTGTTTTTCTGAAGTGTAGAAATTGCGTATTGTCTAGGGGCTTCGTTCCTCCAGTTAGCACACGCCCCGTTGTACTGAGTATTGTTCGTTTCCCTGCTGCTGAATTCTAACCCGACAATCTCGTTGTAGATCTCCAGGTTTCCCACATCTATAACACGTCAGTCGTCCATCCTTTCTTATTTTATTCTGTGGCACCAACCGTCGAGTCTCTGTTCCTTGTTCTTCTTCCTCATCGTCTGTGCCGTCGCGATCTTTTAGCGCGCACTTTATGACTTGTCCAACCAGACGCTGATTTAGCGGCCTCAAATTGCACAGCATGTACCAGGGCGTCCGCACTGTTCTGGTGTCTTGCCATTCGTAACACTTGCTGTAGTTCGTTATCTTGGACACCGGCAGTAAATGTCTGCATCGTAAACCTTATTCGGAAATCTTCTGGTGCTTCAGGGTAGGCCAGTCTAATTAGTCTGTCGATACTTGCTTCAAGCTCTTGAAGACTCTCACCGGAATGCTGTCGCCTTGCTCTCAACTGGGTGCAGTACACATCTCGCAAATATCTATCACCATACCGTAATTCTAGAGCTTTTATCAACTCGGCATAGATGTTCTGGCTGTCATGTGGCACTTTTTGTAGTAGTTCTGCCACGGGTCCTTTTAATGCGAGAACGAGTGAAACTGCCTTGTCTTTCTCTGTCCAATTATTTGCGCATGCAGCAGCTTCAAATTGTCAGAGGTACGCTGCCCAGTGACTGCTTCCGTCAAAGGTTGGAGTTTTGACATGAACTGTCCCTACTGCAGGCAAAGTGACATTCTCTATTAACTTATTTTCTGTGTCTTTTTCTGTCTTTGTCATTGGTACAGTCTGTTCACAAAGTTGTTTTGGTTGTAACTTCAGGCACTACTCGACTTCATTTTTAAACTGCTCTTTCATATTTGTAATCGAGTCTTCTATTTTTGTTGACATAGCTTTTTCCACACTCGTGACTGATTTTTCTACTTCAGCTATTTTATTAGACATCGATTCTTCAACACTCGAGACAGATTTTTCTACTTCAGCTATTTTTAATGTCATTGATTCTTGTACCTCCGATATTTTAGTAACTTGTTTATTAAGCTCACCTCGTAGGAGACCCATTCTGCGGTACTATGTTCTTGCATCTGTTTCTGCTCCTGTATTAATGTTTTGATGTCTTCTGTTTCACACTTCCGTTCCTCTGTCTCCTGCTTACGTTCTTCATCCTGTCGTTTTTCTGCTTCCTCCGCCTCGTGTCTGCGTTTCTCATCCTATCGTTGTTCTGCTTCTTCCGCCTCCTGTCTCCGTTTCTCATCCTGTCGTTTTTCTGCTTCTTCCTGTGTCTGCCGCAGTAGTGTTTGTAAAACTTCCAACATCTGACTGGCATCCATGTTTACCGATTAATTACGAATTACACTCGTCTTGTACAAAGTGTCCACTGTTAACCGTTCTATCCCACTTCTGATACCACTGTTACGACGGTCTACTTGATCGTTGTAGGTACAGTGGAAAACAGAATATGTACAAACACCAATTACGTCACTAATCACCAGCTTTAACTTTCACAAATAAGTTTTGTGCGCAGCAAGTTTCGTTATTACCTGGTTGGGCAACATTTCGAAATCCTTTTGGACAACCAGGCCTTATCGTTCATGCTGCGCTGCAAGTTGGCTAATGCTCGCATATCCCGTTGGATCATGGTCATCCAGGAATATGACTTCACAATTAAGTACTGCAAGGCCAGCGAGAACAAAACGGCTGACACGTTAAGCCGATACCCTCCGGTGATGGAAGAGCGTCATGCTTCAAGTAACAAAGAAGTACAAATAAAATTGTGGCTGTTAAATACAAGATAGAGGACAGTCTTAAGAATAAGTTAAAAAATATTGGTGTGGAACATCAACGGGACACCAAATTAAACCAGATCAGTGACGCGATCCGGATCCAAGAAAACCCCAGATACAGAATATATAAAAACATGCTGTATAAAATTGTTAATGGTGGTTGGAAGATCATGGTGCCTGACGCGATGGTGGAAGACCTTACCTGGATGTGTCATGAGAGCCTGGCCCATGCGGGGCCTTATAAATGTTACCTGGCAATGCGGGAGGATTTTGTGTGGCTCAATATGGCCAGGAAAATAAAGGCCATACTTCGCACATGCCACGCCTGCCAAACAGCGAAGTATCCAAACCAACATACCCAGGTAGAGATGGGTAACATTGTGGCAAGAAATAAAAATGACCTTGTCTGCATTGACTTTCTAGGTCCACTTCCGCGGGCGGCACGTGGAATGAAGAACCTTGTGGTTTGTACCGATGCATTCACCAAGTATGTCAGCCTGTACGCCATCGGTAGACCGACAACATCGGCTGTAGTACACATTGTATTAAATAAATACATGCCGAAAAATGGACCCATAAGAAAAATACTATCGGATCAGGGTAAGCAGTTTACTAACACCAAGTGGCACTCTGAGCTTGAGAAACACGGTGTTCAGACTGTCCTGACAGCGATCCGGAGACCGCAAGGTAACCTGGCTGAACGAGTCAATAAGGAGTTGGGACGATTATTCCGGACATATTGTAATGTTAACCAGAGTAAATGGCCGGAATTCCTGGAATTTTTTGAATCGGCTAAAAATGGGAATTATAATTCGACTACCGGATATACCCCAAATGAACTCCAAACCGGAGTGATGCCAGGACGGGTCTGGGAAAGGCACATTGAAAGGATATCGACTCAGAATGTGCCAATACCAGTCGAAATAAAGAAACTCGAGGCGAGGCGACGCATTAAAAAAGTGCGCAGATGAGCGCACGGAAAAGTTTAATGCTGAACATAAGCTGGTGGGTTTCAAGACTGGGGAGAGAGTGCTTTTGCGAGCGTTGAATGTTGGAAGAAGGGAGGACAACACAGCCGCGAAGTTTTTCAGGCTTTATAATGGTCCTTATACCCTATCGGAGCAGGTTGGAAAAAATACATTTATATTAACCAACCCCAATACTAACCGTGCGATTGGTAAATTTCATGCTTCCTCGTTGAGAAAGTATTATACGAAGGATCCATAAATTAACATAAATAAATGTCAGGATATAGGGTGTAAGAATGTGTAGTTTATTTAAAATATGTCAGTTCAGGTATAAATGTTGTATGTAGGGTAATTCTGTGAATGAGCGATAATATAGTAGAGATAAGGAATGCAGTCTGTTGTACCTTGTGACCTTGCGTAATTGCTATCTGCTTGTCAAGAACATGTGTATTTGTTATTGTTTAAAGGTTACCACGTGTCTTTGGTTTGTTGATTCTGTCAAGTTGACAGTTATGAAATGTTTGTATTGCAATGAAGGTGTTTATTTGATTTTATGTTTGAGGGTATTATTATTATTATTATTCTTAGGATTAGGAAATTGTTTTGGTTGTATCAAAGAAAAAAAAAATTTTTTTTTTATGCGAGAAGGGGTTAATCCTGCAATGAAACACAGGATCCTGATAAGCAGTGCAGGCTTGCGTAATACACAGACGATGAACAGTCATGTTTAAATTGGTAGTTTTGTTAGATTTGGTTTTTGTGATATAAGTTTTGTATTTTAGAAAGGATAAGGAATTAGGTTTAGTAAAACTGTGTATTATTTTATTTGTTATTTATTCATGTACTATGTCTGTGGAAATGTGCGCGCGTGTTCGAGTGATAAACGTTTCCCCGGCTGTGCGTGAATTAGTTATCGTTGTGTTATGACACTTGAACTGAACATAAACTACTGTATTAGCTACAGTTCCTATATATTTCTATCTATTAAATGATGTTCAAATATTTTTATAATTTTATTGAAGTATGAAGTTGTTGTAAAAGGTAGTTATGCATGAGATAAAGGTATTCTGAGATTACCATCTATGCATGCTCTTGCAAAGTCGATGCACTTTACGGCATGAAAAGTTGCAAGTCATGTTCAAAGTAACCATGTGACTTCCTTCCACCAATTAAATGCTGGAAGGCAGTTAGAAATTTTCTTAAGCCTGTTGTTACACAGTCAGTTCTTCTCATGTAGCTATCACGATCGGGACGTGCAATTCTTGTTCAAGATTTTCTGCTTGCAAGAATTTGTTAAGTCTTTTCGGCGGTAGTAACGCGTGTGAAGACTCGGAACTGTTCGGGTATTACATCTCTACACCCAGTGTTGTTATTAAAACATAGTGTTCATAAATACGACAGTTAGTTCTTCTCAGGCAGCTATCACGATCGGGACGTGCAATTCTTGTTCAAGTTTTTCCGCTTGCAAGAATTCGTTAAGTGTTTTCGGCGGTAGTAACGAGTGTGAAGACTCAGAACTGTTTGTGTATTTCATCTCTACACACAATATTGTTATTATAATATTGCGTGTGTAAATAAGTGAACTTGAACTGTGTTACTGTGTGAGGTATTCTGCAGTACCAGTAAATTTAATAATTACTTAGTAATAAATTTGCCATCATTAGTTTCCGCGTGAGTGGAAGATTTCCGCATAGGGAGGTCTGCTGATCGCGGTAGACCCAGTGGTACGCGTGAACACTTGAAGAGTCCGGATTGGTATAAGCCTAATATACCGTTTCTAAGTAAAATCACTGTGACCTGAGATTCTTGTAAATTATAAATTCTATATGAAGTTTAACCAGTAATATCCATAGAACCGTTGTGGTGTGCGAAGCGTCAGTGTCAACGTTGGTACTACAGGACACCAGCCCAGCTGGAAGCGTTACCAGGGTGAACCGTCTGTCATCAATACGCCACGCCGGACGACTCAACGACACAGCAAAGCCCCCCTTTTTTCATCAACATCGTCGTGGGAATCATCACATATGTAACGTATCACATCACGTGTATGAACAGTAATTAACACTTTAAAAGACTATATATCAAACACTACCAATTTTATGCTTGTCAAATATATCATATAAACAATTACATATGTCTTGTGTGCAATAAATAATCTTAAACCCTCCAATATAGACTTTTGCATTAAGATACACATACTACCATATCCTATGCGCCAATAGTTAAGTAATTTGTGTTGTCGCAGTATATATCGCATTAATGATTTTTAATGAATATATTTCTAACAATGAGCCTCAGAAATATTGTTAGGCTCGTCAAAAGTCACTGCCTTAATATTTTAAAATTTATAAAAGCAGCTGAGAGGAAAAGTGCGCATACTGCTCATGTCCGAATCGGATGCTTTACTGGCATCTCTGGTTCAAATGGGGTGTTACAACGCTGGCGGCATTCACATCTCCTACTGAAATACAAATTTATAAAGGATTTCAGCATGGTTTTCATTTCTCGAAAGTAAAAAGTAGTCAGCAGTTGGTAAAAAACATATTAATAATGTTGTACTCTTAACTTTATTTCTTTTTTTTTTTTAAATTCCTGGATTCCCTGAAAATTCACGCATAATTCACGTAGTTTTTCCCTTCCCGGACAATGAAATTCATGCATTATTCCCAGTTTTCCCAGTTGATGGCCACCCTGAATAACCTACATCTGGCAGAGAGCTCTGTTTTATATCCAAGTTAAATGTCCAATTTTTGTCTGTCCAGTATATACTGAATTGTTTTAATTAATGTTTTTTGCATTACATTTATAATATACTTCATATTTTATTTAAAGTGTTTTACACACTTCCATTTGAAAACTATCTAAAACTAACACAGAAAAATATTGTTGAAAATAAAATACAAGACACCAATGAAATCACTAATAACCAGCTTTAATTATCACAATTAATAATTTGTAATCAACAAGATAGTCTATATACAACATATGTCAACTATAAAGAATTCCGCACAACAACACTTCGGTACAAACACTCGATCCGTGCAAAAGAAATCGCTCAACATCACTGAACAAGCCTATGGCTTTATATAGGTCCAGTACAACTTTCCCTCCTTCATGCACCAGCTTAATGCATATCTCAAGTGTTCTTGAATACACTAGAACCTACTTGAGAGCGGCCTTGACTGGGGCAACACCTGCCACACTGGACAGGGGGAGTGGAGAATGTTCTGGGTTGTTTGATAGGCTTCTCGTTGTGAAATTTATATATGTAGAATTTAAAATACATTCTCCAATAACGCTGTTCAGTGTTGTTCAGTCAAATTCATTATATATTTATTGTTAAACATTCATCTACCCAGCTTCTGCATGCCCAATCAACACCTTGCCTTCTACTGGAACATTCTGGGATTTTTGTGTACATTCTGCACTAGTTTATATTAATGGGCAGGTTGTGTCAAATCCCTGTGTTGCTTGTTGAGGAAAATTATGTGTGTTACTGACAGTCTTTTCTGTGCAACTATTCTGGATAATTAGCATTGGTATGATGGAAAGAATTTTAACCTTCATTCTGATTACACAAGGATATGATGCATCAGGTTCTTCTGGGAACAAACAACCAATGGGGACATATAAGTCTATTAAGTACAGAAAATATGATAACAAGTTTTAGACTTTACCTGTGTCAAAATTAATAATGAAGGGCACCCTCAATGTGTAATCTGTTTGAAAGTGTCATGTCTTGAATCTATGCTACCTAGTTAACTAAAATGGCACACGGAAGCTCTTCATACAAATGTAATTTCAAAACCGGAGACTATCTTTCAAGAAAACTAACAGAAGATAGTCGACAAAAGTATATTTCATATGCACTGTATAACAATCGTGCCCTTCAGCCTTCTTATAATGTGACCTATCGAATTACACAAAGAAAGGAGCCTCACTCAATAGCAGAACAGTTAATTTTGTCTGTTATCGTACAGATAGCCAAAATCACGCTTGCAGAGGACGCTAGTAGCTTCTCAAAATACTTCTTTCTAATAATACAATCAGAAAAATAATAAACAATATACATCTACAGATGTTAGTGACTGGCTTTTAAACTGTTTGAAGGACAACAAGTTAAACGAGTCAACAGACAATCACAAAGCTACAGACTATATTTACTGTATCAGGTTTATTGATGAAAAACAGTTGACTACAGATTTGTTGTTTTGTAAAGAAACTAAGAATGGAACAAGGGGGGAAGATTTGTTTGAGGTTGTAGATTTTCTGTAGCAGTTAATAAGGAAAACTGTCTCCATTGTCATTTATAACTTCTCCAAATGGTCCTATGATTTGACTGTCCATTTGTTTTCCAGTTCTACAATTAAAATCTCCAGCTATGATAACTTCTCTTGTGCTTCCACTTTCCTCTATTATATCACTTAGTTTACTGAATAAGACATCTTTTTATGCAATATTTCATCTTCACTAATTGCATATACACCTATTATTGTACTTTTGTATCCATGCAGGATAATTTTCATCAATGGGTTCCCAGTTAGCTACATGTCTCTTCACTTTGTTTTTTATAAGCACAGATACTCCTCTCTTCAAAGAGTATGCAATAGTCGGCATTGGTGAGTGCTTGCTCTGCTATAGCAGACTTTTCCGGCTGCCTCAAACGACAGTACCAGCTTTGTTCATCAATATACATACTATTTGCATACACTTTGAAGAGACAAAGCTGTGCACAAAATTGCACAAAATCATTGGTGAAGCGTATTTCCCTCGCCTGCATATTGAGTCTGTTGGAAGATGGGATACATTTCTACAATACACAAGAAGGGAAGCAAAGATGACTGCAAAATTTATAGAGGCATAACAGTTACAAGCACACTAAGTATGCTTTATGGAAGAGTACTTAAAACATTTTGTAGAAGCTACTCAGCTTCTCATAAGGAAATGGAGGCTGAAGAATAAGCAGGTTTCAGAGTTGGTATATTAACTATAGATCACATTTTCTCCTTACAGCAAATAACTGAAAAAAAAACAGTTCGACACAACATCTTCATTTAGTTTTTATTGACATTGAAAAAGCCTATGATAATGTACTGTTAGCCAAACTGTGGACAGCTTTAAGATCAACTAGTGTCAACCCCATTATTACGAAAGCTATACAAAATTTCTATAACAATTCAATATCATGAATAAAAATAGGAAAGAATTTGTCACCAGGGTTTCAAATGATCAAAGGTTTATGCCAGGGATGTTGTCTATCACCCATGCTTTTCAAAAGTTATACAGAGAAAGCAATAGAGACTTGGAAAAAAATGTACAGGAACAAGTGAAAATAATATTGCAGAAACTGCACACTTACATAAATGAAAGCAAAGAGCAACAAGGATTTCACTCAAATCGATTGTAACATTCATAATTCATCATATTGTCAAAAAAACGATTGAATATAACAAGTGAGCCTTTATATGTCTCATGCAACTTGGAAGGGAATTTCATTGGTGGAGGAGAAATTACTGGCATAACAGTTGAACTACATGGTGTGTACACTTACACAGTTTTCTGGCACATCCACTAGATGTCACTGCGCACCTTACAAACCACTGGCTTTACAGGAATACAACAAATGCTATGTATTACTTACTATTTTAATTTCATGTTTTTTTTGGGGGGGGGAATCCATTATGAAATTTGAATTATGTTTGAAGAGGATGGAAGGTTCTCACATTGTTTACTAAGTCAGACCAGGAATAAAGATAATTATATTAACACTGATGTAAATGTGACACAAGTTATTGTGAACGTTTTCTTTAATACTATGCACTGTATTATGTACCTTTAGGAGTTATTTCTCTTAACACTTTAGACAGCTTTCATGATGATTTTGTACTCTTAAATGATTTAATTTCTCATCTGATTTGTCTCATGATGAAGAAGAACTGGCACTTTATATAATGAAAAATAAGTTTAGGAATGATGTCCATCACCTGACATTCACAATACACCACTTCAATAAGTTCTACTTAAAGATATGTCTCTTGTAAATTAGTGGCACAAAGTTTTTCACTAATTTCTTTTTCAAATTATGAATGTTACATCAAGTTACAATCGATTTGAGTGAAATCCTTGTTGCTCTTTGCTTTCATTTATGTAAGTGTGCAGTTTCTGCAATATTATTTTCGTGACTAACAGGTCAACAATGATTTTGTTAAACATTAAATTTTGATAATTCTTATGTATTCTTGGGTGCTGATTCTAAATATGTAGTCAGAATTTCTCTATCAGCCTCAGTTTTTTGTTCCTGCTTTTTTATTTTTCAGTAATTACCATGCATGAACTCACATGCATACAATTATGTGAACTTAAATAATATCAACTAAATAGCTTTAAATTTTAAGCTAAATAATATCAACTAAGCTTTAAGTGCACAAAGTACCATCGGAAACATGGAACTTAGACGAACATGAAGTTGTTACTAATATTGAACCTTGTGCACATTTATCAGGTGATGAAGAAAGAAGAGGCTCACTTTTTTTTCCAAACGCATGTACAGAACCTCATTTAATAATTCAGTCAGAATTAAATGACATCGTTTGTGATCTAAATTTATCAAGGGTCAAGCAGAAATTGAAAGGATGGAATCTTTTACAGTAGAATACTAAACTAAGTATTTTCAGTGACAGGCAGTCTGAATTTAAACATTTCTTCTCCTACTATGAGGACTTAGTATACTGCAGTGACATGGATTCTTTACTGGAAATTTTGGATATATATGCGCCATCCTAAAGAATGCTGTCTATTTATAGACTTTTCAAAGCTTAGTTTGAAAGCAGTTCTACTAGCATTGGAAACAAATACCCATCAACCCCTTTAGCTTAAGCTGCTCAAATAAAGGAGTCATACAAAAACATGAATTTATTAATATATATAAACTTTCACGTATGAACTTACTATTCATTGTCAATTCCCCAAACGTTTCGAGGTGATGTTCCTCTTCCTCAGTGGGAGTAATACTCAAAGAGATGACTCAGAGTATTACTCCCACTGAGGAAGAGGAACATCACCTCGAAACGTTTGGGGAAGTGACAATGAATAGTAAGTTCATACGTGAAAGTTTATATATATTAATAAATTTAATAAAGTGAACGAAGAGGATGAATCAACAAGATAATTATAAAAACATGAAACTCGTATTGAGCAGGATTCAGTATGAGAAATAATCATGGCATATTTGTAGAGATCTGAAAGTGATAACACTTTTGCTTGGATTCCAACTTGGGCACACTAAGTTCTATTGCTTCTTGTGTGAATGGGACAGCAAAGGTTAGAAAGAATCAAAAGAATCATTACAAAAAAAAAAGCAGTAGCCAATGAAAGAGGCACTGACTGTAGAAGAGAAGAAGGTTGTAAGCGAAGCACTAGTAAAACCTGATAAAGTTTTATCTTCTACTACTACACTTTAAGCTCAGTTTAATGAAAAATTTAATTAAAGCAACAGACTGTAATGGTGCAAGATTTCAGTTTCTATAAAACAAGTTCCCTAATATAAGTGATGTTAAGATTAAGGAAGGTACTTTTTTTTGGACCACAAATATATAAACTAACGAATGATCTTGCATTTGAAGAAAGATTGAATGACTTTGAGGTTGCTGCATGGAATCATTTCAAAATGTGGTTACAACTTCCCAGGAAACTACAGAGAACTTGGATGTAATATTTCACTCAAAATTCATTTCTTCGATTCACATTTGGATTTTTTCCCTAACAACCTTGTTGGCGCCGTGAGTGACGAACATGGTGAACGCTTTCACCAGGAAATATCTACCATAGAAACATGCTACCAGGGAATATAGAACCCACCCAAAAATGCTAGCTGACTACTGCTGAAATCCAAAGAGGGATGTATCTATAGCAAATTAGATCAGACAATAATAAAATGTAGATTTTAGGTAAAACAAAGTGCATGTAACGTGTTGTTATATTACTGTCACAATTTTCTTTTTGCAAAAAATATGTTATTTACTAAACAACTGTGCCTGATAGGAAAAAACTGTCAACATATTGTTAGGACGGTCTACTCGATCGTCGTAGGTACAGTGGAAACAAAATAAATACAAGACACGAATTAAGTCACTAATCACACTTTTAATTTTTTACAGTTAAACAGTTCGTAATTAACAACACAGTCTCTACAACGAATCAAATGTTCACACGAAATAAAATGTCCACTAAATTAAACACAATTGTATTACAATTATACCATCCGATTATAAAATACCACTCTTAACTTGGATGTAATATTACACTCAAAATTCATTTCTTCGATTCACATTTGGATTTTTTCCCTAACAACCTTGGCGCCGTGAGTGACGAACATGGTGAACGCTTTCACCAACGCTTGAACCACTTGAACGCGCACATTAATATCGCTACTATAACTCTCGAACTGCACTGTCAATATCTCGCACTAGTACTGGGACTTAAGGCCGCCGCAGCCGCCGCCTCCATGTATTTACACCTACGCTCACAGACCAGAATATTCCTATTTGCGTCTTAGCGCTCGTGTGAACTACGTAATTAACTGCGGCCTTGACACAGTCCGCGCGGCTGGCGCCATCGAGAAGCCTCTCGAAAATGCGTCAACAAGCACGTACGTCACACGCATTACATCGAGATTCTTCTGGCACATTCGACAAACACGTAGATTGTTCTGTGATGTCGTAACACTGTCCCCTCCTTAAGCCTGTTCGTCCCGAATTGGCAAACTGTCTCTGAAGTAGTACTTAGCCAGGCGACCTAGGTGGACGACCTTGAACTTTCTCTGCCCTTCCTGTTGAATCCGATAAACAACATCGTTGATTCTTTTTTTGTACAGTGTAGGGTCCTTCCCAGTTAGACTGAAGCTTAGGTGAGCGACCACGACATGGCTTTGGGTCGAACAACCAGACCTGATCTCCTTCTTGGAAACCCACACTATTGCTGCGAATGTTATACCGAGTTTTCATTTTATCACTGGCAATCTTCAGCCGTCCTCTTACCAAGCGATTAATTTCTCGCAGTTGGTTTTCTAATTGCGAGGAATAGTTCTGTGGCTCTTGGGACTGAGTCTCAGGTGATCTGAACATTAAGTCCCCAGGAAGACGAATCTCCCTCCCAAACACCAATTTTGCTGGAGTCATACCGGTTGTGTCGTGTACTGATGATCTATATGCCATGAGGAATAGTGGTATACGTTGGTCCCAGTCTGTTTGGTTCTCGTCAACAACCTTCGAAAAATGCTGCTCAAGTGTCCTATTGAATCTCTCAACCATCCCGTCCGACTGAGGCTGCAGAGGCGTTGTCCTGGTCTTTCGAATTCCGAGTAGACGGCATAATTCTTTAAACACTCCTGATTCGAAATTTCTCCCTTGATCCATATGGATTTCCATAGGGGCTCCATAATGGCAACAGAAGTTGTGAACTAACTGCTTTGCCACAGTGGTAACCTCCTGATTTGGAATTGCGTAGGCTTCCATCCACTTAGTAAAGTAGTCACCTACAACCATGATGTACCGGTTTCCATCGTCAGTAATTGGGAATGGTCCAGCAATGTCTATGGCAATTCTCTCGAAAGGCAGTCCAACGTTATATTGTCTCATTTTTCCCCTGCTTTTGGTTTGTGGGCAGTAGTATGTTGGTGAGCGTACGAGCGCGTGCAAAAGTCCAACTCGTGACGTCACGCTCCTTATCAGCAGCAACGTCACTCCTTATCAGTAGTGACGTCACTCCTTATAAGTGTCGACACCACGTGATCTTGTGACGTCACTGATAAAAATCAGTGACGTCACCGTCTCGTGACGTCGCGAGCTAATGACTTCACAAGTTGGACTTTGAGCAAGTGCCCGTACGCTCACCAACAACTTTGTACCTGTCCTCGTACCTCGTACCCCCCCCCATTCGGTTCCGCTTACCTTGGACGTTGCGCTGTCGTCGTCCGCTCGAGCGCTGGCGACGGAGTGAAGAAAGCGTGTGTCGGACCTCACACGGCGGCAGTGTGGTGGGGATGCGCATTTTTATTATTTAAAAAAGTGAACGCAGAGGATGTATCAACAAGATAATTATAACACCGCCAACACAGCGTACTACATCCATAAATACAGAAATGTCAGAGTACAGGTAACAAAAACTTCCTTGAACATCGCATACAACAAAACATGCCGCAAACACAACACTATACCCACACATGCACAAATCACAATAAAAAATAACACACACGCCGCAATGCAAACTAAACGTAACGCTGAAATAATACACCTGGACAACATAATCAAGGATTTATACCACAAAAAAGATACATTAAACAAAACAGCATATAACCTACACGTAAAACTTACACAAATATTACACCACATAGAACTCGAAAACAATACAACATACACGGAACAACATAGAGAAACTCCAATTAAAAATACAAGAACGACATAACAGGAAAATCAATAACATCTTAACACGCATAAACGAAACAGTCCCTACACCGACACATAAATTTCACACACGTACAGTAAATATAACAAAGACCAATTTCACTAAAGCAGAAATAACCCTATTAGATAAAGGTCTAAAACACAATTTAGGAAACAATCCAACCAATATCAACAATAAAAGGTATATACGCGGGATAGTCACAAACGCTGAAACAGCCATACAACACACGCATAAGAAAGACCATGATACTATACGTCATGATATAAAACGTAAATTACAACACACACAACAATACGAACAAAAACACCATAACAACGAAATCCAAACCCTAAAAAATATAAAACGTAAATTACAAGAACACAATCTAACCATACTCAAAGCAGATAAAGGTAACATAAACGTCATAATAGAAAAACAGGATTTAAATAACAAAATCGAAACATTTTTTACTGAAAACAACATAACCAAATTAAATAAAGACCCCACCCCAAAATATCACAAACAAATAAATAAAATCTTAAATAACACAAAACACATAAACTCACTTGACAACATCAAATATCTGAAACAAATTAAACCAAACCCCCCTACACTGAATGCATTACCAAAATTACACAAACCTAATGTCCCCATCAGACCACTTGTAAACAACACACAAGTACCTGCACACAAAATAGCTAGCCACTTAGATAAATTAATCAGAAATAACATAAATTTAACAAACAACACCTCCGTCAAAAATAATTTAGACCTGGTGAATAAAACTCAACATGTCCACATTCCACACAATTCAACACTAGCTTCATACGACATAACAAACCTATACACCAATGTACCCATAAAAGAAACTATAACTACATTAGAACAGTTACTAAAACTTAATAACACACCTTAAACACACATTAAAGAGATCATCCATCTCACTAAAATTATCACTGAACAAAATTATTTCTCACACAATAACATGGTTTACACACAAACAGATGGACTTACCCATGGGCTCCCCTATATCAGGTATACTAGCCGAAATATTCTTATATACCATAGAACAAGAACACATATTAAACAATAACAAATATACCAACAAAATAATATATTGGCACAGATACGTTGATGACATTTTACTCCTATACAACGGCAACAAAAGACAAATTGAAAATTTCCACAAATACATTAACACTATACATCAAAAATTAAAATTCACACTTGAATTGGAACAAAACAATAGCATAAACTTCCTGGACATTACAATTACCAAAACAAACAACACACACACATACAAAATATACAGAAAACCCACCACAACAGACACGGTCATACATAACTCTTCCAACCACCCAACTCAACACAAACATGCAGCTTTCAACTATATGCTCCATAGGCTCACATCAATACCCCTCAATACACATGATTACCAAGAAGAACTCAACACAATTAAACATATAGCAGTCAAAAATGTTTACAATCCCGATTTAATAAACAAACTACACAAACGCATCCTAAACACAAAAAGTAAAACACATAAAACCAACAGCACACAACCCAGTAAATACATCACACTCACATACTACAATTACAACACACACAAAATTGCTAACACATTTAGTAAACACAATTATAAAGTAGCCTACAGAACTAACAACACCATCATGAAACACATAAATAATACTAACAAAGACACAGACACATACAGCAAAACAGGGGTTTATAAATTAAACTGCAATGACTGTCACCAGTTCCACATCGGCCAGACGGGAAGATCTTTTTCCTCTAGATATTCTGAACATTTAAAAGCCCTCACCACAAACTACATACATTCCACATTTGCCACACATTTACAAAACGAAAACCACAGTTACACAAACATAGAGCACAACATGGAAATACTACACTACTTACCTAAAAGTAGAAAACTAAACACAGCAGAACAATTTGAAATATACAGATATCACACACTACAACCAAACAACATATTAAACGAACAATTACATTATATGTAGATCACACATACTTTTCGATACATTGATTCCAACACAAAATTCGAATCCCAGCCCCAATTCCCTCCCACCAGCAACCCCCACCACACACACCTACATCCCATAACCGTTACTGTATAGACATTCAGTATTTAAATCCCATTGAAGAAGACGAATACCACGTCGAAACGTCTGGGTAACAAAACCAAAAAGTAAGTGTTCATAGTGGAAGTTTAATATATATTTAAAAAAGTGAACGAAGAGGATGTATCAACAAGATAATTAGAAATTAAGTGTGTAGCCATGACTAGCGAACGCTATATCTCTGTGTCTCTCGGCCCGCTTCGTTTTCTCGATTCAGCACAGTTTATGAACATGTCTTTGGAAAAGCTTGTTATGAATTTACAGAAAGACGGTTTCAAAATACTACGGCAGTGCATGAGTGATGGTGATGAGCGTCAACAAGAACGCATTGATCTGTTGTTACGGAAGGGTGTCTATCCGTACGAATACATGACTGATGGAAGAAAGTTCGAGGACGTCCGCCTACCATCATCGGAACATTTTTACAACAGACTGACGGAGACTCCTGTTTCCGATGAAGATTACGTGCATGCGCAAAACGTCTGGTCTGCTTTCGAGATGCGAACGCTGGGCGACTATCATGACCTCTACCTGAAGACCGTCGTTCTGCTGTTGGCCGACGTGTTTGAAAATTTTCGCGCTACGAGCTTGCAGTCCTATGAAATAGATCCTTGTAACGTTTATTCGGCACCTGGACTGGCATGGAACGCTATGTTGAAGATGAGTGGGATGTGATTAGAACTGCTGACAGACATTGATATGCATCTGTTCGTAGAGGCGGGCGTACGCGGTGGCATAGCAATGATTTCCAACAGGTATGCCAAGGTCAACAAACCGGACGTGCCCGACTACGATCCAGAATGAGAAAAAAATTACCTTCTTTACTTGGATATTGTACCAACCTGTACGGCACAGCGATGAGTCAGCGGCTACCTTACTCCGGATTTCGCTGGCTAGCACGTGATGAAATCAATGCTTTGGATATAAACAATCTTGGCGCGGAGGAAGAAATCGGCTACATCTTTGAGGTTGATCTCAGTTATCCCCGTCGCCTTCATGACCTACACTCGGATTACCCGCTGGCGCCAGAACGTAGAAAAGTTAGCACGCTGTAACCCCTCTTTAACTTAGGCAGTAAAAAAAAAGATTTTTTTTTTTTTTTTTTTTTTTTTTTTTTTTTTTTTTTTTGTAAAGAGGGGCCACAAGTTAATTAGAACTAGGCTAAAGCCTAGAGAAGCCAAAAATGCGCTGGATCCAGTGAGACGGGACTTGCAATGAAAACTCATAAATTAAACAATTAATAAATCCAATTTATTATTCTATCTCAGTAAACAAATTAATAATAAAATAAATAAACCCAACAGTCATAATCTATAATTCCCTTAAACTGTCAATTACATAAAGTATACTCTCTCAAAAATATTTATTAACCACAATAAAATAATTTGCTATCTCTCTTTACAAATGAATTGAAATTTAAAACCATGACTATCCTTGAAATAAGGTTTCCATTAAAATATTAATAATATATAAAATTTATTTTATATTTTCTCTTTAGAATGCTCCATTGAACTTAATGGAGCTAAATGGTATAGATTCCTTGATAATATTAATTATAATAATAATAACTCAAACAAATTAAATAAATTTTAAAGGGTGACAATTCATATACTTGTTATTAAAGTTAAATAAAATAAATTATTTTCTTAAAGAAATGATCAGCAATGATTAATTGAGATAGAATACCTGTTATAAAAAATGAAAAGGATATATATACATAATTCCATGTATCAACTTTCTTTTATAAAAAGACAAACACCCTATATCTAAAGTCCCCACCAAAAATACACTAAATGTACAATACATATAACCCCCAAAATGCATACACAAATATACAAAACATCACATGTTCCACAATACAAATACATTACACAATACCATACAATACAATATATAAGGATCTCTTGCCACGCCCTTTTTTATAATATTACCCCCATGATGTAGATAAATTATTACTGCTTTTATAAATATCCCTGTTAGGATAACAATTTACTTGGGTGATCACACATCACGTGTATTAGATAATGCTTAAGCCTTCAGTAGTCCCCAGGACATAATAACTTTCAAAATTCTGGCTAAGTGCCTAATGCTGTTATACAATTCTGCCCCACTGGGCTCTATTACTGTGAGAAATAAAAAATATTTAAAACAATGAACACCCCCCAGTTATCATAAATAATTTAAAGAATTTATATATACTGAAACATTGCCGAGTAATGAAAATAGAAATATGGCATAAATATTATAACCCTATGAAAAATACTTTTGGCCCAGAGACCGACATGTTAATTGCCAGTTGATGCATCTTTTAACTTGTCTCAACAACAAGTTCAAAACTGTATGAACATGCATTCCTTCTGGTTGAAACTTGTGGAAAATGCACCTACCTACCCCAGAAATTTCTATACAATATGAATTAAACTGATTTTAAAATTTAGAATATGTATATAAAATGAACCCTAAATTGAACTCGATAAATTACCAATAGAAAGAATGACTTAAAATCTGTAAAGAAACCCATATAATGAAATAAGAGGAAATTATATGTTGAATGTTGAACTGTTTAAGACATGCCAGTCTCTGAGCTGACAATTTTACCAGAAATTTAATAAAATTTACAATTAATTTTACACCCAGTTCCCACACTAAACTGTCCCATCAATTGGGGATCCAATTAAATGTTTAAAACTTAAAATGTTGTAGTTGATATATATAGAACTGGTCACTGTGTATTATTGAGTGCTGACTCTATGTGTACATAATATATTTGTTTTGTATCACCTGATTTTGTCCATGAGGGGTTTTAAGGTGGCAATCTCGTGGTCTACATTATAGGTGTTGGTGTGGCCTTCGGGCAATTCCTCCGGTAATGATGAGGAGAGCTTTAAGATGTTATTAGTTCAAGCCATGTTGTAGGGTCTTGTAGTTCTCGACATTCCGGTGGACCCTGATTACACACCATTATATATATTAGCCAGAGTACTAAACACACACTGCCCCGAGAAGTTTGCACCCCCCCCAAAATACATATATAAAGTTAACATAGCTTTAGAGCTACTTAAATGTAAAACTTGACAAAGTTATATGGCCACATGCCCAATTTGAAAATCTTTAGAACAGTAATTCTTCATAATAATAACTTCACCCAATGCGGGTTACCATGTTTGCAAGTTGACAATTAATTATGGCTTTGTACCATTTCATAAACTTTATACATAGTGTGAATATGTAGCTACCACGTGGTTGAGGTTAATTCAAATTACATAGTTTTTACTATAGTAATTAATATGAATTGGTGATTATTCACTTTCAAAACGTGCCTCAGTAAGTTTCTAGATATTAATAAAGTTTTACTATTATTTCTAGCAAAACTTGTATGCCATCCAAACCAACTACGATTGTGCAATAACCTAGGTACGTAACATGAATCTGGTTACATCCAGGTTAAGATATATTTTAAACTTAGATTTTTGTATTTAATTTACTTAACCTTTTAGTGCCGAAATTCGGACACGTGAATGGAATATAGTTTTATAATGTTTTAAAAATTTTACCTTCAAAAGTGTATCGCACAACCGCCATGAGGTCGCATCAAAGTGAATAGAAATCCACTACTTAGGTTTATTAAAAACTGTTTTCTCTAGTGAAATATTCTATTCTATTAATATGAAAGTATAAGCGAGACTTACCGCAGCCGTTTATAGAACTAGCCAATCATAGTATGAAGGCTTGAAGGTGTATTAAATCTTCATCTTACCGGAGAGCCAAAAGGACGCGACTGTCAGCCACGAGGTATTTTGTGAGACGAAATTAAATAGAATTTCACCCTTCATTCTCGTTTGCCTACGGCCTCTCTCACCAGACTGCAGCACCTGGAGTTTTCCTACCGCGGCTAGGCACCAGGTGCCGACACCGATCAACGCTGTCTAGACTCACTTAGTAGGGCTTATCTTCACGGAAAGAGTGCAGCACGAATTAAACAACTATAATTCCGTACTGCCTATAACTACAGGCCGTATATTTAGTGGTTTTGCGCCGTCTCTCCACTAGAGATCGGCCCAACCTCCAATTGTTAATTACTGAATGCTCGCCGAATCTTCCCGACTCGGCACACCCTCACCCCAAAAGGGCAACATAGTTGCCCCACAGTTAAACGCCGGGAGAGTACCCTGCAGTGTACCCCCTTCCCAAAACAAACCGGTGGACGTCGTGGTTAGGTTGGCTCAGCAGCACTTGCTCTCAGGAGAACAGAGGCTCAGAAGGAAAACGAAAGAGACGAAAGAAGATATGTAGTATGTAAGTGTGCGGGTGCTGCACGCTGACCTGATCAGGTTCAGCCCACAGCAAAGAGAGAGACAGCTAAAAGACTAAGGAAAGATTACGGCGCCGGAGACTTCCGTCCTCCTGAGGCTTGCCCACTAACGCCGGAACACGACTTCCACCTTAAAAGGACATCCGCCCTATCTTTACGGGGACTAACCCCCTTCGAAAGTTCTCGATAGCCCGCGACAGCGTTTTAATTTTGAAATGTGGCTTATCACCATTTTTTGTTTGTCCCCCGGTACGCCCAGCCGGGCCGTCACCGGTGACGTAAATCCCAGGATACGGTATGGCCCCGACCAACGGTAGCATAGCTTCGCAGCACGTTTGTCAGCGGCTGAGCTGAGTGGGTGGCTTTGGCAATAGACCCAGTCACCAATCCGGAAGGGGTTTGGAATTCGCCCCTGATTATAACGCCGACGGACCCGCTCGTGCAAATTCTTCCGAGCTTCTTTCCATCTCTCCGCTGTTTTATTATTGGGCTCCCTCGGCAGAAGATCTTCGATATCCCACAGGTTGGTCAACGGGAGTGCGGGCGAGAATCCAAACAGAATTTCAAAGGGCACGGCCTGATGACTATCGTGTCGGGCCGTGTTGAAAGCTAATTGTAACCACTTCAGATTCTGATCCCAGGTGGTTTGTTGCTCAGCATGATGAGCAATTAAGGCGGACCGGAGATTCCGATTGAATCTCTCCGCATGGGACGGCTGTGGGTAATAAGGGGAAGTGGTTACGTGTTTGATCCCACTGGCGAAACACATACGCCGGAATTCACTCGAAATAAACTGCGGGCCATTGTCCGAAACAATGATGGTCGGAAGACCGAAATGCTGAAATACTTGGTTTTGTAGCGCGTTAATGGTCAAACGAGCGGTTGCCTGCCGTAAGGGCAGTAGCCAGGCAAACTTAGAAAAAGCATCCACGCAAACAAGCAGGTAAGCATTACCTGACTTGCTACGGGGGAACGGCCCCACGTAGTCAATGAACAACTTTTCCATTGGTCTGCTCGCCACCTCAGATGATAACAACCCTAGTTTGGTGTTCTGGGCAGGCTTGCTCAAGCCACAAAGATGACAGCTCTTAACCCTAGTCGCGATGTCCCTATCCATGCCCTTCCAGATAAAATGTTTCCTAATACTGGAAATGGTCTTCGAAATTCCCTTGTGGCCTCCTACTGGGGAATCATGGTAATAGCTGAAGACCATGGGCACTAATTTGCTAGGCAGCACGATTTTAGGTGCTCGTCCTTTTCTCTCTCTACAACAGAGGACTCCCTTGGACAAGAAATAAGGGGCCTGTACGTTACCCTCCTTGATATTTTGGATGACTGGACCCAGCACTTCGTCGTTTAACTGATGGGGTAACACATCAGTGAAGGCTAAAGGAAAATCTAAAAGAACGGGACAGGGTTGCTCAGCTTGGGCATCACTGGGTTGGGAAAACATGCGGGACAAGGCATCTGCAACCACATTTTGAGATCCCCTAATGTGTTGCACGGTGAACTTAAATGATGAGATTTTCACCACCCATCTACCAATTTTACTCAGTTGCCGGGGATGAGCCAGAAGCCATGAGAGAGCCTGATTGTCGGTCTCGAGCAGGAACTCAGTATGTTCCAGGAAACGCCTGAACTTGTCTAGAGCGTACACTACAGCTAAACACTCTAGCTCATAAACAGATGATTTACGTTCTTGCTGGGTCAACGTCCGGGAGATAAAAGCCACAGGCTGCCTAGCGTCGTCTACAACTTGGGAGAGAACCGCCCCGAGCGCAACCGAACTCGCGTCCGTCTGCAGTATGAACGGCTTCGAAAAGTCGGGCATCAGCAACACCGGTGGGGAGATGATGGCTTCCTTCAATGTAGTGAAAGCTTTCTGTTGGTTTTCCCCCCATGTAAACTTTGCGCCCTTCTTCCTCAGTTCATTTAAGGGTGCGGCAATTTCAGCGATGTTCGGTATGAAACGTCGGTAAAAATTTACCATACCGACGAATCTCGCTATGCCCTTCGCATCCCTAGGGGGAGGAAAGTCACGGATGCCCTGTGTCCTCTCTGGGTCTACCGTAACGCCCCTGTGTGAAACTAAATGGCCCAAGAAAGAAATACTCTCTTGGGCGAAACGAACCTTTTCGCGATTGACAGTGAGACCAGCCTCTCTTAAGCGACCCAACACTTCTCTTAGATGCCCCAGATGATCTTCGAAAGTCTCGCTGTATACTGGTAGATCATCCAGATAGTTAAATACGAAACGGAATTTCACATAGTGAAAAACCGTATCGAGAAGGCGAGTAAGTGTCTGGGCCCCCACAGCCAAATCCATGGGAACCCTTGTGTACTGGTACAAATTCCAGGGTACACAAAAGGCCGTATATGGTCTACTTTCTTTGGCCAGAGGTATTTGATGATAGGCCGCGTTCAGATCGATAATAGTGAAAAATCTGGCCCCACTGAACCAATCAAAGGCCGAATGTAAATCTGGGAGGGGAACAGAATCCACCTCTATATTGGAATTCAACTTCCGATAATCAATCACCATTCTTTGTTTGCCCCCAGGCTTTGGCACTAAACTATATTTAATATTACCTTGTGTATCCAGGTACACTGGTGCTCCTCCTTGCAACTTCAATGTTTCTTTAAAAAACTACGCGTTTCGGGACTCATGGTCCCATCATCAGGTTGGTAAAAAACAACGCGTAGTTTTTTAAAGAAACATTGAAGTTGCAAGGAGGAGCACCAGTGTACCTGGATACACAAGGTAATATTAAATATAGTTAGTTATATGCAACTTGGAGACCACAACAGTATATTTGGCACTAAAAATTCTGGACTGGCATAGCTCGAATGAGAAGGTTCAATTACCCCTTGTTCCAACAATTCTTGAACCTTCTCTCGCAGAATGGTCATCTTTGGAGGAGCAAACTTGTAAGGGTGTGACCTTACTATTTTAGAATCAGTAAGTCGTATTTTATATTCCAGCAGGTGTGTGAGTCCCAAAGTAGGAGTTAACACCTCAGGAAATTCCTCACACAAATGGTCTAAGGCCTTCTGCTGGGATGGAGTGAGATGATCTCGTGCAGAATCGGGACAAGCTACTTCTTGGATACCCGGCTTGGCGCCCTGGTACCCAAGGAACGGAATTAAAACTTCCCGATTAAATTTAAAAAAACATTGGTGCGCTTGGATGTCCAGGACGAGACCACTTTTTGCGATGAAGTCGGCACCAATGATGCAATCCACTCCCAGAGCAGGAGAAACCAGAAAAGGCCACACCCAAGAAAACCCATCGATTTTGAATTTAAAGGTAGTAACCCGGGAGATAGGCAAGATTTCCCGGGATGCAGTCCAGCATATTGCAGATGACAAGTCCGACTCCTTAATCAAGCCCTGCTTTTCAAGGTCCGCATATACCCGAGATGAGATGATGGATCGGGCCGAACCGGAGTCAACTAAGGCTCTGAGCTGACCCCCTTTTACCTCTAGCGACAGAAAGGGGCATACAGAAAGTTGTTGCGAGGTAGTGGACTGGACCTTGATGTTAGAAGATTTGGATTCTAACAATTGCCTGGAGGTCTTCGGAAGTTGAACAGAATTAGAGCGGGGGGAAGACATCCTCCGAAATATCTTCCCCTGTCTATCTAGTTTTTTGGTGCTGGTGTAGACAAAGGTGGTGCTGGGCGCGCGCGCCCTCGCGTGCAATTTCTCGCCACGTGTCCCGGGCGGTTACAATTAAAGCAAATCACGGCTTTCGTTTGCTCGCGATTTCGAGCTGGCTGGGCCTGTCGGGGGAAGATAGGCTCTCTGGGTCCTTGCGATCTCTGCGGTCTTGGTTCTGGTCCTCTACCATCTCCCCTCGCGTGGTCGGTCATCTGCATGGCCTCGGTCATGACGCAGAGCCGATCCAGGTCAGCAAACCACTGCGGCCGCTGGGCAAAAACTAGACGTAGTCGGTCGTCGGCGGAGACTTCGTCGAGAATGTGTTGGACCACTTCCTCCTCCGACATGCCCAGACCCAGTATACGAGCTACTTCCCGTATTCGCTGCACGTATTGGGCCAATGTTTCGCCCCGCGCCTGCACTCTATAAAAGTGACGATGTCGCAATTGCTCCATCAATCTACTGGGGATGAACGTCCTCAGCACCACCCGGTGGAACTCGTCCACTCCTTCTTTACGTCGCATCACCTCCGCCACCCTGTCAGCCATGGTACCGCGACAATATGGGAAGATGAGCTCGAGCACCGTTCTTTCCGACATGCCCGGGTAGTCCATCAACTGGAAGACGGTTCTAAAAAAGGGTAAAAGTTTGTCCGCCTCCAGTCCGTCTACGACTGGTAGTTGTTGTATAATGTGAGCAAGTGGGTTGGGCAGCTTATTGTAAGACGCCGCCCCCAAACCAGTTTGCACAGGTTCTACGTCTCTATAACAAGAAGTATTTGCGGCTGACACCACGGACTCCTCAGCAACCGGAACCGGAGTGGATGCTCTAGCAGGTTGAGACCCCTGGAGGGTCGAGGTAATCTGCTGAATTCTTTCGGGTATATTATAGGGCGGCACAAGTTCACCGCCTTGTGCTTGTAGATTCTGCAGCCTAAGAATCACGTGCTGCAGACGTTGCCGGATTCGCCGGACACCGATAGAGCACCCCGGTCCCTCCTCCAAACTTTCTACGGAGTGAGCTAACTCCTGCAGCTCCTCCCACTTCTCAGTACAACATTCCCACTCACTCTCGGGGTCAGTAATGGTGACCCTAGAGAGCGCGTCACCCGCGGCCAGCGCTTCTCGGAGCTGCCGCCGTAAAATTTGTACATTGCCACGAGGTTCTTTGCCCCGGGCCCGGAGCTCGAACTCAAGTTCCTCCCGCAAAAACAACTCGGGATTAAGTGCACTCATCGTCACTTCGCTGTCGGCACACAAAACACACAACCTTAAAACTAAAGATAACTAATACCGGAATCAGAAAAACTCAAGTACTAAATCTTCCTTCAAGTAGACTGCGGGTCCACCTACCGGTGCGAGAACCTAGCCCACTACCTGAACTGCTCTCACTCTACGACTCTACACAAATGGAACGCGACACACACACAAACACACAACACGACAAAAACACCGACCAACGAAAATTTATTAAAAAAATTTCTCAATGTTACTTCGGCTACCGTATATCGGAGGAAACCGACTGCCGATCGGGCCATACCGCATAATTAAAAAAACAACACCTCCCCAAATATGGGCAAGGTAAAACTGCAACCATCACCAACCAGGCACCGAACTGCGATAAGTCCCGTTTCCCAAGGGATGTCCCCTTCTAAAATTTCTCACCACGTGGCACTATCAACTATTCTAGGCGGGCAAGTACATATACATATATATATCTCAAAACCTTAAACCTAACAAAAATATTTTCACCTTTAGATATAGGGCCTTTCAAATTTTTTCTAAGTTCTATTAGAACTCCCACAATGTTTCCTGAGTTTGCAAGCCCCGTCACACCCACAGGACCCACGGGTTGACCCTAATCTCAACCATGCTCTGCTACCAAATGTAACCCCTTTTTAACTTAGGCAGTAAAAAAAAAGATTATTTTTTTTTGAAATTTTTTTTGTAAAGAGGGGCCACAAGTTAATTAGAACTAGGCTAAAGCCTAGAGAAGCCAAAAATGCGCTGGATCCAGTGAGACGGGACTTGCAATGAAAACTCATAAATTAAACAATTAATAAATCCCATTTATTATTCTATCTCAGTAAACAAATTAATAATAAAATAAATAAACCCAACAGTCATAATCTATAATTCCCTTAAATTGTCAATTAAATAAAGTATACTCTCTCAACAAGGTCACCTGAAAATATTTATTAACCCCAATAAAATAATTTGCTATCTCTCTTTACAAATGAATTGAAATTTAAAACCATGACTATCCTTGAAATAAGGTTTCTATTAAAACATTAATAATATATAAAATTTATTTTATATTTTCTCTTTAGAATGCTCCATTGAACTTAATGGAGCTAAATGGTATAGATTCCTTGATAATATTAATTATAATAATAATAACTCAAACAAATTAAATAAATTTTAAAGGGTGACAATTCATATACTTGTTATTAAAGTTAAATAAAATAAATTATTTTCTTAAAGAAATGATCAGCAATGATTAATTGAGATAGAATACCAGTTATAAAAAATGAAAAGGATATATATACATAATTCCATGTATCAACTTTCTTTTATAAAAAGACAAACACCCTATATCTAAAGTCCCCACCAAAAATACACTAAATGTACAATACATATAACCCCCAAAATGCATACACAAATATACAAAACATCACATGTTCCACAATACAAATACATTACACAATACCATACAATACAATATATAAGGATCTCTTGCCACGCCCTTTTTTATAATATTACCCCCATGATGTAGATAAATTATTACTGCTTTTATAAATATCCCTGTTAGGATAACAATTTACTTGGGTGATCACACATCACGTGTATTAGATAATGCTTAAGCCTTCAGTAGTCCCCAGGACATAATAACTTTCAAAATTCTGGCTAAGTGCCTAATGCTGTTATACAATTCTGCCCCACTGGGCTCTATTACTGTGAGAAATAAAAAATATTTAAAACAATGAACACCCCCCAGTTATCATAAATAATTTAAAGAATTTATATATACTGAAACATTGCCGAGTAATGAAAATAGAAATATGGCATAAATATTATAACCCTATGAAAAATACTTTTGGCCCAGAGACCGACATGTTAATTGCCAGTTGATGCATCTTTTAACTTGTCTCAACAACAAGTTCAAAACTGTATGAACATGCATTCCTTCTGGTTGAAACTTGTGGAAAATGCACCTACCTACCCCAGAAATTTCTATACAATATGAATTAAACTGATTTTAAAATTTAGAATATGTATATAAAATGAACCCTAAATTGAACTCGATAAATTACCAATAGAAAGAATGACTTAAAATCTGTAAAGAAACCCATATAATGAAATAAGAGGAAATTATATGTTGAATGTTGAACTGTTTAAGACATGCCAGTCTCTGAGCTGACAATTTTACCAGAAATTTAATAAAATTTACAATTAATTTTACACCCAGTTCCCACACTAAACTGTCCCATCAATTGGGGATCCAATTAAATGTTTAAAACTTAAAATGTTGTAGTTGATATATATAGAACTGGTCACTGGGTATTATTGAGTGCTGACTCTATGTGTACATAATATATTTGTTTTGTATCACCTGATTTTGTCCATGAGGGGTTTTAAGGTGGCAATCTCGTGGTCTACATTATAGGTGTTGGTGTGGCCTTCGGGCAATTCCTCCGGTAATGATGAGGAGAGCTTTAAGATGTTATTAGTTCAAGCCATGTTGTAGGGTCTTGTAGTTCTCGACATTCCGGTGGACCCTGATTACACACCATTATATATATTAGCCAGAGTACTAAACACACACTGCCCCGAGAAGTTTGCACCCCCCCCCAAAATACATATATAAAGTTAACATAGCTTTAGAGCTACTTAAATGTAAAACTTGACAAAGTTATATGGCCACATGCCCAATTTGAAAATCTTTAGAACAGTAATTCTTCATAATAATAACGTCACCCAATGCGGGTTACCATGTTTGCAAGTTGACAATTAATTATGGCTTTGTACCATTTCATAAACTTTATACATAGTGTGAATATGTAGCTACCACGTGGTTGAGGTTAATTCAAATTACATAGTTTTTACTATAGTAATTAATAAGAATTGGTGATTATTCACTTTCAAAACGTGCCTCAGTAAGTTTATGGATATTAATAAAGTTTTACTATTATTTCTAGCAAAACTTGTATGCCATCCAAACCAACTACGATTGTGCAATAACCTAGGTACGTAACATGAATCTGGTTACATCCAGGTTAAGATATATTTTAAACTTAGATTTTTGTATTTAATTTACTTAACCTTTTAGTGCCGAAATTCGGACACGTGAATGGAATATAGTTTTATAATGTTTTAAAAATTTTACCTTCAAAAGTGTATTGCACAACCGCCATGAGGTCGCATCAAAGTGAACAGAAATCCACTACTTAGGTTTATTAAAAACAGTTTTCTCTAGTGAAATATTATATTCTATTAATATGAAAGTATAAGCGAGACTTACCGCAGCCGTTTATAGAACTAGCCAATCATAGTATGAAGGCTTGAAGGTGTATTAAATCTTCATCTTACCGGAGAGCCAAAAGGACGCGACTGTCAGCCACGAGGTATTTTGTGAGACGAAATTAAATAGAATTTCACCCTTCATTCTCGTTTGCCTACGGCCTCTCTCACCAGACTGCAGCACCTGGAGTTTTCCTACCGCGGCTAGGCACCAGGTGCCGACACCGATCAACGCTGTCTAGACTCACTTAGTAGGGCTTATCTTCACGGAAAGAGTGCAGCACGAATTAAACAACTATAATTCCGTACTGCCTATAACTACAGGCCGTATATTTAGTGGTTTTGCGCCGTCTCTCCACTAGAGATCGGCCCAACCTCCAATTGTTAATTACTGAATGCTCGCCGAATCTTCCCGACTCGGCACAACGCACGAGTTATCACTGTACTGTCGTCGTTTCGCCTACCTGATGAATTTCCATTTACCAGGAGGATCAGTGGAAAAACTAATCACCAGTCTCGATGATAAGAAAAACTATGTTGTCCACTATAAAACACTGCATCTGTACTTGAAACTTGGAATGAAGCTGAAAGGATTGCACCGAGCTTTGCAGTTTCGTCAGGCGGCGTGGATTAAACCATTCATAGACTTTAACACTGAGAAAAGAAAAATGGCAGTCAACGATTTCGAGAAAGATTTTTTCAAATTAATAGTTAATGCGGTGTACGGCAAGTCGTTAGAGAACGTTAGGAAACGTATTGATTATCGATTGGTCACCAATGAACGTGAAATGTTAAAACTGAGTCCTAGCCCGCGATTCGAACGCGTAAACGTATACAGTGAAAATCTGGTCGGAGTGATGATGAAGAAAAAGTCCGTCTACCTTAACCGTCCGCTTTACGTAGGTTTCACTGTGTTGGATATTAGCAAACAGATAATGTATAGTTTCCATGACAAGTTCATAATCGAAAAGTACAGTTCACGAGTTCACCTCTGCATGACGGACACGGACTCGTTACTGTACGATATACGTACCAATGATGTATACGAGGATATTAAAGAAAACCTCTCCCTTTTCGATACGTCCGAGTATCCCATCACCCATCCGTGTTACAGTTTAGTGAACAAAAAACGTTTAGGTACTTTCAAGGACGTGACGCATGCGAAGCCTATCTTGGAATTTGTTGGATTATGCGCAAAATGTTATTCCCTGCTGGTGTTGCAGGACGTTGATAAAAAAGAGAAGCGAGTGGCGAAAGGTGTACCTCGTGTACAACAAACATTTAAAGCATTATGATTTCAAAGACTGTTTGTTTACAACTAACAACCAGCAAAAGTATACGTCCGCACAGATTATACGTAGTGAAAACCATTTTCTGTACACACGGGAGATCGTCAAGCTATTTTTATCACCATACGATGATAAAAGATATGTACTGGACGACGGGCAGAGAACCTTGGCGTATGGACATTACAGAATATGTGAGATGGAGACGGCAGCAGCGCGTAACCGATGAGTTAGTGTGATTAAGTTTGCGTCTAGAGATCATGCTTAAAACAGAAAGAAAGAAGGCGCGTATAAATATAAATGTTATAACATGAATGTGGACAGTCATGAGGTGGACGGAGTCCAGCGCAAAACCTTACTGAAGGCGATAACCTTACAATTTTTACCTTCATTGCTAATCGTGAACAGTGCGGTTATGGGAAAGAAGGCGGCCACAGAAGTTAACGTTCGAAAGACTATAGCGATGGAGCTGCACAGACCGGTGAGAAGAAATTTCACAAGACGGGCGGTAGAACTGAAAGGACTTCACGACTTGTACCAAGCGGACTTGGTAGAGATGATACCGCACGCTAAGGCGAACGAAGGGTACAAGTAGCCTACCTGATGACAGTGATCGACGCGTTCAGCAAATTCGCCTACGCTGTACCGTTGAAACCGAAGAGGGGCTTCGAAGTGGCTCGCGCTCTCAAACCCATATTGCGCGTCAACAAAATGAAATATCTACAGACAGACAACGGAAAAGAGTACTACAACAGTACTCTACAGAGTTTGTTACAGAAGTACGGAATAAAACACTATTCGACGTACAGCGAGAAGAAGCCCTCCATAGTGGAACGTTTTAACAGAACGTTGATGACGCTCATGTATCGAGCGTTCAATGAACAAGGGCACTACCGTTGGTTAGACATGCTGACAGGACTGGTGAAAGCGTACAATGATAGCGTGCACAGAACGATCGGTATGAAGCCGAGTCAGGTGAACAAAGTCAACGAGCGCTTAGTGTTGGACAGAATAAAGAAGAACATTACACCGCGTGTGACAACTAAACCAAAGTTCAAAGCTGGTGATCGTGTTCGCATAAGCAAGCACAAGATGACTTTCGCTAAAGGATACACGCCCAACTGGACGAATGAGATATTCACAGTGCATTCGGTAAGACCCACCGTCCCTGTTACCTATCTGCTGAATGACCATACTGGTGAAGTGTTAAAAGGTAGTTTTACGAGTACGAAATCAGCAAATCGTAAGTTGGTGACGTATGTTTGGTAGAAAAAGTGTTACAACGTAAAGGAGACAGGTTGCGCGTTCGTTGGCTTGGATTCGACGGTAAACACGACACATGGATTCACAAGAAGGATCTTATATAATTCAACAGTAACTTGTAAGAACATACTAGAATGTCACAGCGAGTTACGTGGACAACATCATCTTACACAAAAAAGATGAAGATAGTAAAACAAACACAGAGATTGAAAATAAAAGACATGAACTTTACGGAATGTTACGCAGACGGTGGTAGTGGAGGAGGAGTACGTAGACATGGACCTCTTCTTCCCAATACAATCCGGTGTCTGATCTGCGGTCCTTCGACTTGTGAAAAGACAACCGTAATGTTTAATCTTTTGTTTCATATTCATGGTTTACGATTCGAGAATTTGTACGTGTTTTCTAAATCGTTGTTTCAACATAAATATAGAATGTTGGAAACGATAATGTCATCTCTATCCGACGAAGGGATTGGATATCAACCGTACAGCGAGAACGAAGAAATACCGCCTCCAGAACAGCTCACCAGTAGTAGTTCTGTCATAGTATTCGATGATGTATCGTGCGAAAGTCAACAAAACATTCGCAAATACTTCGCTATGGGAAGACATAGCGGTTTCGACTCTTTCTATCTATGTCAGACGTACAGTCAAGTTCCGAAAGAGCTTGTTCGCGATAACGCCAATACAGTAGTGCTATTTAGACAAGACGATCTCAACTTGAAGCATGTGTACAACGATCACGTCAACACGGACATGAAGTACGAGACTTTTAAAAACGTATGTGCCGAAGCGTGGAACGACGATCACTACGGATTTCTAGTGGTGGACAAGAACTCCTCGATGAACGCTGGTAGGTACAGAATCGGTTTCGATCGTTTTGTAATATTTCCGTCTGAAAACCCTTCGTAAGATTGAGAACAAACGGCACCACATAAACGGTATCACACCGTTTACATAAACGGAACCGTTCAATAAACGGAACCGTTCAATAAACAGCACCGTTCAATAAACGGAACCGTTCAATAAACAGCACCGTTCAATAAACGGAACTGTTCAATAAACAGCACCAGTTTTGTTTACAACTTTAAACAGATATTTCTAATAAAGGTGTAGGATGTGCTACAAAACTTTCAGTCAGTTTACTACCGTTCATGAAGATGGATGAAAAGGAGAAGCGACTAACGCTTGATATCGATGCGATCAGTAACAACATACGGAGGAAGTACCGAGCTCTGAAGCGTGGACTCCATGAAAGCGACGAAGTGTTAATGAAAAGTTACAAACCTATTCTGGAACCGTTAAAAGATATATCACAAAGCCTCGTAAAGAAAAAGCTTATAACTGAAGAAGTGAAGAAATAGGAAGGGGTGAAGAAGGAGGAAGAGGAGGAGGAGGACAAGCGAGATTACATCAAACAGGTCGGTAATGTTAGTTCGTCGCAGCAATTAACACCGCGATTTCTATCATCTCCAGTTATTGCCGAGACCCCCGATGAGAATCAAGAAACAATAGAAGATTTACTGTCTACACCAGAAGGAAGACGACTAACGCGAAGTTACATGGAGACACAGTACAAAACCGGTCCCCTAGCGAAAAAGTACATGCGGATGGTCATATCGGCTGAACGTGATCGTTTGATGGATTACACGTACGGTGTAAGATACGTGGACGGCAAATGGCTGATCGGTGATTCACCGTTGGAAATCGATGAAGATGATAACTTTATTATCAAAGGTGTACGATACAAAGGTACACCGGGTCTATACGAACTCGTCTTCATGAAACACCCAGATGAAGGAGTCTACAACGAAGCAGACCTTACATCTTACAAAGCTCTGTACATTATCATTTGTCCTGTGAAGATCGCTCTTTTGTAGTTACGCTTGGAGGCGCGTTTGGCGATCGCTGTTAGCAGATTTAGCATTACCCAGGATGCAACACGAGGAGGCCTGCTAACTTTACACCCCAAAGCTGCAGGCTGGAGTTGAACCCTTGAAAGCAAGGAGGGACAAAAACACCCTAAATTTCTGGGAAAGAGCGAAGAGAGTGGACGGAAAATTCTGGAATAACTACAAGCCTGCAACGGAGCGCCTCAAAACGCAAGTTACCCCCATGACTCACGCTCAAGCTTTAAGAGAAAAGTACCATCCCCCGCTAAATGATCCAGCGCCTATCCAGAGCTATTCAACAGGTGCAGTAGCCCTACCAGGATACCGAATGGACCTCATAAACCTGAACGCCAGAAAAAACGAATCGAGCCCTCAGGAACTGAAGGCATGTGCTCTAGAAACCATCAACACCTTATACCCACCGAACAACTGGCTGTACATTTACACCGATGGCTCTTACATTCCAGACTTAAAGGGAGCAGGAGCAGGGTGGCACTGCAGCTTGTTCGAAGGATTTACTGCAGTGGGCACAAATGCCAGCAACTATGACGGGGAAGTATGTGCAATCTATGAGGCTGCCAATGCCCTACAGACCTCTGACCATCCCCCACAAGGAGTCGTTTTCTTGATTGACTCACAAGCGGCCATACTGGCAATAAGCAACAATGCCCCAACTGACTGCTTGCGCACGGTCCAATGTCGCACCATGCTTGAGAAACTGATAAAATGTGGATGGCATGTGTGGCTGCAATGGGTTCCTAGCCACGTAGGCATCCTGGGAAACGTAAGAGCAGACGATTTGGCCAAAAAAGGAGCTGAAGCAGACCAACCAGTGGCCCCTATGACCTTGAAAGCTGCAAGAAACTTAATTAGCCGCTCCATAAGCAACCACACCAGAGAGATGATGAAGGAGCTGAGTGCAAACAAGAGATGGGAACGCCTGGCATCTCAAGGTCCAATCTCCAGAAATCTAGAAAGATCGGAAGCGGTTGCAAGATTCCGACTAACAACTGGCCATGACTACCTACAAAGCCATCTGGACCGCATCGGGGTAGCAGAAGACAACAACTGCCCCCTATGCCACTCAGGCATGATGGATAGTGAACACCTGATGACATGCATTGATCTTTCTGATACACCCCTGGATCCCGTTCATCATTACTGGGAGGCTCGACGTCGCATGGCTGAGAGGCCAAGGACAGGCGTTGGATAAAGTAAAGTAAAGTAAGTAAGTATCTTACAAAGCTATATTGATAGCTACCAACGCGCATAAACATCACTATTTAGCGGCCGCACAAATAAATTTAAACAGAGGGACAAAATACAAAAAGATTATATCCGTAATGTTTCCGACCAAACGTACAGGACATGGACATGTCAGCGATGACAAGAATCGAAAAAGAAGAAGAAGGGTGTACGACGAGTTGGTGTTTAATCCGCACGGAATAGATTACGTACACTGGGAAGATCCTAACGAACTCGTTGATCGCTTGAGAATTTTGATTGGGTCACAGCAAGCCGGGAATACAGCACATACTAACGAGATTGTCTCCATAGTGGAAGAACTTCGTGAAGCTAACATTATCTTATAAGTTTCATTATCTTATAATCGATCGTCAGAAGTGTTGTGACATTCGTAGAGACAAGATGAGCGTAGACAAATTTGGTAGAAATGCAAGCACCGTAAAGATGCGACAGGAGACTAAAAGACAACTTCACGAAACCATTGGATTCAAGATTACGGACGACGGAGATATCGATGTGGAAAACAAGAAGATACGCAAATTGGCCGAACCAACCGAATCATCGGACGCTCTTCCACTCCATTTCGTTCAAGAAAACTGTTTGTTGCTATCAACCGACGACGGTGTGGATGTTAAGGGGTATAAACTTCACAACGTTGACACTCCTGTTGAACCGAAAGATGGTGTAAACAAACTGTACATCAAAGACTCATCCTTGTGTTACGAGAAATTGATAAACAACGATCCTGTTATCGACGCACGGAATCACAAAATAATATCGCTCGGAGAGCCAAATCTTGCGAACGACGCTGCCAACAAATATTACGTGGACTCGAACACCATTAAAAAAGTATCGAACAGCTATTTTTTTGGCCAAAGCTGGTTGTCGGAAGTGAGTTCACCGATTTTTTCTGATGACGCCGTGAACTTAAAATACATGTTGCAGGACACCATTAGCTTGGACGAAGATGGTATCTTCAAAGCAGGGGAAAAGAGAATAACAGACGTAGCGGATGGTTTTGCGGAGAGAGATGGTGTTAACTTACGGCAATTAAATGATGTGAGACGATACGTGAAGAGCGAGATGTTCACGCTCTCGAAAGTCTTTCGAAGCCGTATGGATAAACTGTTATCGTACATATATAATTTGCACAAGCACGATTTCCGCAGTTCACTCGACGCTGATGAATCGGAGTTAACAGCCAATGACGATACGGCGACAAGGGCGTTGATAGAGAACCTCGACAAGCACAAGACTGAGAAAAATTGGAGAACCGTTTACGATTAACTATGTACAAATTACGAGAAAAGAAAGGTGGATGTGGACTAGTTGGTAAAGCATTTAAAAGCATGGTACCGTTCGTGATCAACGCCCGGACGTTGGTGGACGTGCTGCCCGTAGAACTGCATCTCCCCGGTTATAGGTTCTGCGGACCGGGGACGAAGCTCGAAGAGAGGTTAGCACGCGGCGAGCGCGGAATCAACCAGTTGGACGAAGCTTGTCGCGAGCACGACATCGCGTAAGCAAAGTACAAGGACAACGAACACAGGCAAGCGGCGGATCGTGTGCTGGCAGGTAAAGCATGGGAACGTGTGACAGCTTTGAACTCTGGTGTCAGCGAAAGAGCTTACGCGGCAGCAGTAGCAGCAGCGATGAAGGCGAAATCGACGATAGGCGGCGGACTGTGCTGCGAGCGTAAACCTCGCTCGGGTAAGACAATAAAGTTGAAGAAGAAGACGAATACCAGTAGAAACAAGACAGCTGTGACTGGATCGTTGGTGCAGCTCGTAAACGTACTACTAAACCCAAAACAGCATCCGGACTTTACCTGCGACCGTACCGAAAAAACTAGTGCGCATACCGGTGCGCCCGCTGTCCGATCGAGATCTGAACAAGTACGCTAAACTGTTGGGCGTACCACATTTCAGAGGTGTGTTTATGCGCGACGCTTTACCGTCGTCGCCGTGGAACGATGAGAGCGCTATAGTGAATCTGGACAACACGAGCGGATCGGGCACGCACTGGGTATGCTACAAGAAACGTGGGAACAGAGTGCAATACTTTGACGGATACGGTAATCTGCGTCCTCCTGCCGAACTGATAAGGTACTTTAATGGATGCGATATTCGATACAATTACGAGTACGAGCGTAAGCAACCTTTTAACTCGGACATTTGTGGACATTTATGTTTAGAATTTTTGTCATCCAACGATCAGTAGTCGACGAGATGTCTTCGCTGACGGTAACGGTGTCGGGTAAGGATCCTGCCGCGCTTATGTGCGACTTCTTTCCACCACTCGAACTTTCGGACGGTGAATGGTACGCGGGTCTACTTGATTTCACCACATATAACTCCATACCGAACGTGGTAGAAGGGAAGAACAACGAGTTGACGGTAGAGTACACACCAGGAAATTTTAGGACAATCAATTTACCGACGGGCGCGTACGAAATCCATGACATCGACGCTTACATAAAGAAACGATTGGGAGGCGAGAAGAATTTCAGTTTACGTCCCAACAACAATACGTTGAAATGTGAACTTTTCTCGTCTTACAAGATCGATTTTACGCGCACAGCGCATGGGATAAACACGATATTAGGTTTCACCAGGAAAAAACCGTTGGAAGCAAATATATTACACGTGTCCGACGCACCGGTGAACATTATCAAAGTGAACACCGTACGGATAAGGTGTAACGTAGTACAAGGCGCATACAAGAACGGATTAAACGAACATACTTTGCATTCTTTCTATCCGACGGTCGAGCCCGGATTCAAGATAGTCGAAACACCCAACAACGTTATTTACCTCCCGGTGAACGTACAACGTTTGGACAACATTACACTGTCTGTGGTCGATCAGGACGACGACGTAGTGGATTTTCGCAACGAAGTCATCACTATACGCATACATATGAAAAAACAAATATAAAGTCATGGGTCTCTACTTCATGGACGTCTCATTGCAACGTCCACCAACGACGGCGCAGAAGAGTGAAATAAAAGAAGTACGATTGTCGGGAAAACCCCTCAGTAGATGTATGACAGTGAAGCGTTTAACACCGGCTAACCAACGCTACCTGATTTCGTTAGGCTTTAAAATAAAATGGTCGGAGTAGGAATATTATCTGTCGAACAAGACCCAGTCTTTGAGGACAGTATCACGCACTTCCAGTATCATACACATGCACCGTACGAGTACAGGTACAAAGTTGTTGGTGAGCGTACGGGTACTTGCTCAAAGTCCAACTTGTGATGTCATTAGCTCGCAAAGTCACGAGACGGTGACGTCACTGACTTTTATCAGTGACGTCACAAGGTCACGTGATGTCGCCACTGATAAGGAGTGACGTTGCTGCTGATAATGAGCGTCACGTCACGAGTTGGACTTTGGCACGCGCTCGTACGCTCACCAACATACTTCTGTGGGCCCTTGCTTGCAGCACATATTTCACACGTCCGAACCCATTCCTCTACGTCATGGCGAAGATGAAGCCAATAGAATCACTTCCGTATTTTGTCAAGGGTTTTGTTAACGCCAAGATGGCCTCCAGATGTTCCATCATGCATCTCCTTCAAAACAGATTGCATTTTACTTCGGGGAACTATCAACTGCATGACTACGTCTCGTACATCTACACTTTCCCAAGCCCTTTTCAGCAATCCGTTTTCTAAGGTGAGAGATTCCCATTGTGCCCAGTAGCCCTTCTGCACTTCGGAACCATGGCAGACATCTTGCCAATCCGAGCGGTGACCTTCCTCTTTTGCTGTCAAGATCGGTCCAATGTCTCATCAGTCATCTGTTCTTGTCGACAGTCTTGTGTTGTCCAGCCGTCAGCCAGGAAATCTACAGTGATGGCTTGAACATGTTCGCTTGAGTTTTGTTCTTCCTTTCTGTGGCAATGTCGGCAGTCTTCCGGGAACGGTCTTCGTGATAAGCCATCTGCATTACCATGCAGGCGCCCCCGTCGATGTTGTACCTTGAAGTTGTACCCTTGCAGACGTTCAAGCCACCTTGCCAACTGTCCTTCCGGATTTTAAAATCTTAAGAGCCATGCAAGCGCGGCATGGTCGGTACGTAGTGAAAACTCTCTTCCATAGAGATATTTATGGAAGTGCTCCAACGCTCGACGATTGGCAGCAACTCTCTCCTTGTGACGCAATTATTTCTCTCCGGTTTAGAAAGTGTCTTGCTGTAATACGCTATTATTCGTTCTTCACTGTTTTGAACTTGAGACAAAACTGCTCCTAGACCAGTATTGCATGCGTTTGTGTCCACAATGTACTTTCCTTCGGAATCTGGGAAAGCGAGAATTGGCTGCTAACATAATGCAATTTTCAAAGTCCTAAATGCTTGATCACACTCCCTCGACCACTGGAAGTTTCGTTTATTTTCTGTTAGCTCATGTAGTGGTTTAGCAATGGTAGCGAAGCCTTTCACAAAACGTCTGTAATATGAGCATAATCCCAGGAAACTCCGAACTTCGTGTTTACTCTTCGGCACTGGCCAGTCTCTTACGGTGTCTAGTTTATTAGGATCCATGCTAACACCCGCTGCCGAAACCAGATGGCCCAGATACTGTACTTCCTTCTGGAATAGAGAACACTTTTCGGTCTTAGCTTCAGTTGGGCACCATGAATTCTAGTTAGAACCTCCTTAAGGTTTTTCCAAATGGTCTTTGAAAGTCTTCCCGATGACTATGACATTGTCTAAATAAACAAGGCAAGTTTTCCATGTCAGGCCTCGGAGTACCAGGCCCATCAATCTTTCAAATGTTGCCGGTGCATTACAGAGTCCAAATGGCATGACGTTAAATTGGAATAAGCCACTTGGGGTCGAGAAAGCGGTCTTTTCCTTGTCTTCTTGATGAAGACCCACTTGCCAAATATTTAGTTTAGTTTGCTTTTAGTTGTGTTTTTTATGTGCTGAGATTCACCAAGTGCCAATCAGTTTCAATGGTCAACAATGTACAATGCAGTAAACGATATATTTTATCAAACATAAGTTTTGTTTACTTTGAACACATTAAAAAAAAAACCGAAACCGAAACATCAAAGCATGATAATGTTTTTAATATTTACTATATAATACAAATATTTACTATATTACAAACATTATCATGTTAAAACGACAGAGACCGAAGGTTTCTAGACTGAGGGGAATCGAAAGTGCTAAAGCGTTACATTTTTGTGGAATGACCCCCCAGCCTAAAAACATTATCATGTTAAAACCGCAACATTCTTACCTAACCTCATGCATTAACACATGTGGTATTTACGCATTACATTTACAATTACAATAGAATAATTTTCAATTGGTATACTTCGTCCTATTTACTGCGTGGTGTATCGATACTATAGCATACTCAAAGCACCGACAATGTAGTACAGGTATATTGTAAATATACAGTTATATTCTAACAAGTTACTGTAATTAATTTGTGTAATGCAAATGTACTTACAGAAAATGTAGAACTTGACATAGTGTAACTTTACATATAGGGTACATAATTTTTTTGTAAATGTGTATAGGGTGTACGTAGCTTTATAAAATCGTTTACGTTAAAGTTAAGGATCTATAAAAGGATCTATTCTAGAGCTCTATTAAAGTGACTCTCATAACTTTAAAAATTTTGTAATTTAATAAAATGCAGGTTTTTATTTATTAGGAAATATAGGAAACATGAAAAAAATTAAAGAAATTTCGACGAAACCGAAACATCGAAGCATGATAATTTTTTTAGTCTTTTGAAACGTATAATGTGCATATAACAAATATTTACTATGTAACAAATATATTTTTACTATATAACAAACATTATCATGTTAAAACGACAGAGACCGAAGATTTCTAGACTGTTGGGAATCGAAAGTGTGGAAGCGCTATATTTTTCGATGACGTTACATTTTTGTGGAATGACCCCCAGCCTAAAAACATTATTATGTTAAAAGGAGCGATTATCTCTCACAATTATGCGTTATAAAATTATTAGTGTAAGTATTAAAGCAGTTGCATTTCTGCCAACATTTCGCATCAAAACAAGCCGAAAGAATTAATCATACCTTGGCAAAACTGATGAGCAGTTGTCACTAGAATTGAGGCAGTTTCTTTGAAAAGGCTTTAAAATGTGAATTCAGTCTTTCCGCAGTCTTTCATTATAAAACGATAGTGCTGTGTATTTTTGCGCGTTTTCTATAAGAATGAGTGACGAGTGTATGGCGACTGTGAGGGAAGTGGACAAAAATTGTCAAGTCCATAGTATAGATTTTGAAGACCCGTATGTTTGGAGAGATGTTATTAACATGTTGTATGACAACATTATACTGATGATAGACAATATGGAAATCCAAGCCCACAAACCTGTACTTGCAGAATATTCGCATTATTTCAGGTAGGCAGATATGAATGTATAGCAGTAAACTGCAATCAGATTTAGGTTATCTTAGGCACCCCATAGTTTGACAGCTGTATCTTTTAAAGCTGTATCCGTCAATATAGTTATGGATTATACAAAAAACACACTACATATAAATAGTGTACGTAGTTTACATTATTATTATATTTATTAATTGTTTAAGATGGGACCACGAAGATGTCATATCATAACTGTCTTATGTAATCCAGTAGATTTTAGGATAAATATGGGCAACCGCTACTCTGTTCCATAGTTTTCTGCCAGAATATTTAATGTTTTCAAATAGGAAAGAATAAAATCAAGTAGTAAGAATGCCACACAGTACTACCTAGATTTGAAACTACAAAAATTGTTTGTATGCTCATTTGCAATTAATTATTCTTGTGGGCTGTGCACTATCACTCTGACAAGTGTATATTTTACCGAATATTCTTCTTATATATGTTTTCCTTGTAGACATAATATTTCTTGTTAATATGAATACGATAGAATACCCAACTTTTGCTTCCATGTTATGATGGACCGCTTTCATGTATTGTCTTGAACGTCTTTTCATAAGCACTGAGTGTGTTGATTAAGAGGTCCTTGTGTTGAGGTCTATGAAATTGTGCCCATGATTGATCACGTTTAACCTTAAAATCGGAGGCAGTTTTGTGGACACTAGCAATCTGCATATCTAGTGATCTGGGTAGCACAAACTCTTTTATAATACAGATGAATTTCATGGCTATGAGTCCCAATGAAAAGTTCACCAAACAACAATACTCACCAAATACTTACCCATCTTCAAACCATAACCTAACCTATGACAGAACAATAAATACAAAGTTTCGTATTGAAATTTATTTTTTGGCATTATGTTTATAACCTAACAATAAATACCTGACAACCTTCAAACAAGTAACCTAACCCGTGACAGAACAGTAATTGAATATTAAAAATGAATACTGTGAAGAAAGTTCAGCTTGTGGTGAATACTGATAACAGTACAGTGATTTGTATGATCGCCACTGTGATATAGTTATCACTCGATAGCCAGTTTTTAAAATTGTTTTTGACTTTATGTTTTATATTGATCTTTTTCAAAGACAGTAGGAGATTGTATAAAACACTGAAAAGAATCAGAGACTCAGAATTACTACAGACTCTGAATTACAAGGTAGCAAAGCAACCTGTAGGACTGGTTGTTTGAGAGGCTGGCAGGATGTGGTGTCTTTCAAAAAATATTCAGTGACTCATGGGATTAAGCAAATATTAATACACGTTGCTTATAAATGTCAAGATGTAAGAAAGGTGATGTTTTGCAGGCCTGGGTGTTCAGCTACATTGGCCTACATTTATGTAATTAGCATGACAAACACAAGCTGACAGTAGTGTTACTATAATGTCTTAACTAGAAATATTTAGAAATGTACATAACATTGTGTATTTTTTAATTTTATAGATCAATGTTTGACAGTGGGATGAAGGAATCTTCTGCATCAAAAATAGAATTGCACGATGTTGATGCAGAAACAGTTATGAGTATTGTCAATTATTTATACACAGGAAAGATAAAGGTAATCAATTAAACTGAGTAAGTGTACATGTTGTGGATGTTGTGTTTAGTGTTAGTAGTAAGATGCAGGACTAGAAGTAAAGGTGGGCTTATTTTAGTGTTATGAGTACAAATGAGGGTACGTGACCACTAATTAAAGTTATCTAGTCATATGGCTGATTTGTTAAAAAATGATGTAAGGAGACGTTTAGTGGAAGAAAAGTAAATTAGATTTTGCTGATGCATTGAAAGCAAAGAAAAATGAGTGAAGTGGAAAGATAATATGAAAAAGAGTAGATGAATCAGTACGACAGTAAAGTACTAGAGGTTAATAAACACTAAAAAATCGAATTCAATGAAATATTTAATAGCTTTAGGTGGGGTATATGTGTTCATGTAATTGTCAGTTAAAGATTTGTAAATAAGTATTTTATGAAATGTAAATGGCCTTTGTATACTTTCCAGGGCACACCTTGTAGTATTATTAAAAGTGGTATTAATTTTAAAACACCTTATAAGAAATTTGTGTCATACACCATGCACTTCAAATTTAATTCGAATATTTATTTTTGTAATCATGTATCCGGTACTAGTGACACTATTATACATGTTTTTTTTCTGTTGCAGATGACTCAAGACAACATTTACAGTCTCATTAGCGCACTTGACTTTTTTTGTATTTCAAAGCTACGTCCATTGTGTGCTTACTTTTTGTGGCATTTTGTCAATGTTAGGAACTGCTTGCACATTATGCCAGTGGCAGAGTTCTATGGATATATAGACATCGCTCGCAGTGCTTTCAGATTTGCATGTAAAAGCTTTTATCAAGTGATGGCGCATGAAGATTTTCTAGAAATACCTCATGAAACACTTATGAAGTTCCTTACGTCGTCAGTTCTTAATGTACCTGATGAAACTGATTTGTTGATTGTAAGTAATATTTATTATGAGTCTTTACAGAATATTTAGGCAATTTATTTGTAAGAAGTTGTATTCCCGTACTAAACTTAATATTGCATGTTTCTATATTATAGCTCGACCACAGACAAAAAATAGCTGGAGTGGGGATTGCTGCCACAACAGTATCACAATGAAGGGGGAACGTTACCCCCTCCATTTCATCAGTCACACTTATTACTGCACAGTATTTTACACGCGTTATTTGTATACGACTTGTTCTTCGTGTGCGAAAACATACGCATGGTATTAATTTGTAACGGACTATTCGAAGTAACAGATCATAAAATAATCATGCTCGTTTCTATAAAATTCACAATTAACAAATTCTAAAATCCTTAAATGTATGTACATAATTTGAAAATAATATCACCAGAACCTAACCCCAACATTTGTGAAAGGCATGCTTTAAAAACAATTCTTACATAAAGCAACTGCCTGTGTAAATCAAGGTGCCTACCACTGTAGTAAAAAATAATGTTATTAAACATTTGTAACTATAAATAATGTTAATTATTATAATTAATTATTAATAATAAGAAAAATGGTAAATATTTATGGTATTAATTTTCCTTACCTATTCGTCTTCTGAATCTTCACTTGTACTTGAATCTGAATCATTTCCCACAGAAATAATTAATTTGTTCACTTTTTCTTCCATAATATGATCTGTAATCCTGTACTGTTCTTCAATTTTCTTTTGTATGTTCACAACACTTTTTCCACTTTTCAATTGTAAAATTATCAACTATTTTTTTGCAACAGTTTTTCTTTTCATCTAAAGATAATCCACTAAAATTACGTGCAAGTTCTCCTTCAATATCTCCCCAGACGAGTTCTATAGGATTCAGGTGGGGATGGTAAGGTGTCAGACGAAATGCAATATGGCCTTTTGCACGAATTATTTCGTTGACAGTAAATGTTTTCTCACAGTTAATTGATTTCACTTTTTCCAGCAGCTGAGATTTTGTCAATTAAAATCTATTATAACACCATGATTCACAAGGCAGTCAATTATTTCTTGTTTTAGTGAACCCGAGGTCGACCTTTTATCCCTTTCTACACAATGATACTTGACATTGTCCATCACTATTACAGAACTGCTTGGGAGATTAGGTAGTAATTTTTCTGATAGCCACTTACCGAAGTTATTAAAATTCATAGAGCTATGGTAGTCTCCAGATGTTGATGAAGACTTAAATATTAACAGTGCATTGTTTTCAAAACTAGCCTCTCCCCTACCGTGAACTATAATAAGTTATTTTTCGTTGTTATACCGACGTCTTCAGAAGGTTACCAACATGAAGATATTGAATGTGATGCCTGAACATATGTTTTGTCAGTGTAAACAACATTTTTACCCTCTCGTCTGTATTTATTTGTCACTTAGATAGCGAATTCTCTAAGCAACGATATCACTTCTTTCTATCAGCAGCCTTCTATTGGATTGACAGTGAGTCCATTTAAATCCTAACTTTGTAAGTTGTTGCCTCAATATTCTCATTCACGTTGAATGACATCATCTTCCTTTAGATATTCCAGTAAACTCTTTATTGAGGGTGAGACTTTTTTCACTGCATAAAATTCATGCACCTTTCTCCTTATTGCACTATCTCTGAAGGAGTCCACTTCAATTTTTTTATGAGCCTGTGATTTTCCTTTTGGCATAGAAAATACAGATTTTTTCACAACCAGAAGTTGATGATTTCTTACCTTTTTTAAAATTTTGTACGCAGTAGCCTAGAGACTACTATTGCTTCAGTTGTACTGGCGGCAATATTATAACTTAAGTTGTATTCCTTTTTTTGTTTTCTTAAATATTCTGCCATGTTGAAAATAATTTCTCTGGCTTGACTTGTTAGAGGTCTCCCAGAAGCTAGCTTACTATTCGATGATGATGCCATTTATAATAAAAATAACACGCTACGGTAACAATGCGCAATGAATGGTAATTCGTTGGTAATTACCAACTTAAACTAGTAATAGTCAACATAAACTAAAATACACAACACACTGTTAGTTCTAATGATTATAATAAAATACTAAACGAAAACTAAATATAAATCGTATATATAGAATTATATTAAACGAAAACGTACAGAAATCGTATAAATGAAAACAAATTGCAGTTTATTCATAAACACGCTACACATCTAATTGAACAATACACTGCCCGCTAAGACCACTCACACAGCTGTTAAAGTTGGTGACAGACATGGTGGGGGTGACAGCCTTCTCTGCTGAGCCAGTGCATGTGCACTGGAACTATTTTTTATCTGTGGTACACCTATAGTATTCAGTATGTCTTATAATCTTGTTGTTCTTGTTATAATTATCTTATCCTCCTCCTCCTCCTCCTCCTCCTCCTCCTCCTCCTCCTCCTCCCCTCCTCCTCCCCTCCTCCTCCCCTCCCCCTCCTCATCCCCCTCCTCCCCTCCATACCCAACCCCCACCCTCCTCCCTCTCCTCCTCCTCCTTATCATCATCATCATCATCATCATCATCATCATCATCATCAGTCTGCATTAAATAATACCTTTCTCAACAGTTTTATTTTCTGATGCTCAAGATATATTTTCTAGTTCTGAAGAAAAATTACAAATTTTATAATTAGGCCTACTCAAAACAAAACCCCTGTCTGTGTTTATTAGCAAATCAAAAGGCTGTGCACTTAAATTTGAGAAACATTCATTTGTCACACTGATTTATTTTGTAAGAAAACAACATTTAGGCTACACTAGTAATAGGTAGCTACCTGTAGGCCAATAATTATGAAACAAAACAGTAAAATAACATAGACACTAATCTATCACTCCAGTGACAGAGAGTAAATAGCAGGTACTAAAAACTACACGTACAAGTTGTGATAAAAACAGGGTGTCCACATTCTGGAAAGTCAGGGAAAAAAAAGTTGGTCAGGGAAAGTCAGGGAAATGAACAAAAAATCTGGAAAGTCAGGGAAATCTTCCCCGATGACAGACTTGAGGGTAATTTTTTACTCTAGTCTGCCGTAACCCAGACTATTGTAGCATTTTTTCCAGGTATTTTTCACAAGAAGTGCACAACAATTATATATTTTTTGTTGTGCCCTTGTGTCCTTTTTTCAACCGATTTAGCTAATTCTTTTTCTATTTTCAGTTTTTTTAGGCTGCTGACTTAAACTCATTACAATGACTAACAAGAAATGTTTGTTTAATAAACTTTGGCTGGACAGTAAAGTGTTTCCGGAATTTAGTGGTTGGTTGGAATTGGTGGTTAGTGATGCAAATTCGGCTTATTGTCAAGTGTGTCTCAAATCTTTTAAACTAATCAATATGGGGAAACAAGCAGTTGTTTCTCATGCTAAGGGACCAACTCATGTAAAAAACATGAGAGCAAAGGCTTCCCAGCCGGCAATTTCTTTTTTTACTACTCCATCTCCATTAAAAGATGTGCAGCCAACACCTTCAACTTCAGCTACAAAAGAATTATTAGTAGTGCCAGGAACAAGTCAAACAAGTTTAAAGAGTTTCAGTGTGAATGAAGATGATGTTACGTCAGCCGAAGCAATATGGGCTCTCCACGTTATCACTGGGAAAATGTCTCTAAACTCTTGTGATGAAACCTCTGCAGCCTTCAAAAATATGTTTCCAGACAGTAAAATCGCTTGGAGCTTTTCTATGGGCAAGACTAAGGCTTCCTATGTAATAAATCATGGGTTAGCCCCATATTTTCAAGAAATGTTGCAAAATAACATGAAACAGTGCTCTGACTATGTTGTTTGTTTTGATGAATCTCTGAACAAATTTGTTCAAAGAGGACAAATGGACTTGTGTGTAAGGTTTTGGAAAGTAAACCTTCAGAAAGTTTCAACACGATATTGGAATAGTGTATTTTTAGGCAGGGCAACTGCAGATCACTTTTTAGATGGGTTTATTCAAGGGCTCTCCTTACCTTTAGGAAATATTTTGCAAATCTCAATGGACGGGCCGAATGTTAATCTCAGTTTTATGAAAAAAACTCGAGAGCCATTTGCAAGTCTTAAATCCAGAGGGAAAGTCCCTTCTTGATATTGGCATATGCAGTTTGCATAGAGTTAATGGAGCCCTGAAGACTGGGATCTCCAAAACTGGTTGGGAACTTTTTTCACTTTTTTAGATCTCTCTACAGTCTTTTCAAAGATATCCCAGCTCGGCGAGCAAAATACTCAGATATTACAACCAGCACCTCTTTCCCTTTTAAGTTCACAGCAGTAAGATGGCTGGAAAATGGTCGCTGTGTAGATCAAGCTCTCAAGATATTTGATCATGTCGATAAATTTGTAAAAGAATACAACGAAAAAGACAACAAAAACCTGCAATACCTTAGAGAAGCTATGAAAAATCCATTTTTTAAGGCAAAACTAAGTGCTTTCAGAAGCATATTGTCAGACGTTGAGCCGCTCCTGAGAAGGTTCCAAAGTCAGAAGCCTATGGTCCCTTATTTCTTTACTTCACTTGAACAACTTATGAAAAACCTAATGATGAGATTTGTAAAATATGAAAAAATAGCTGAAGCAAGTACTACTCAAAAATTAATGAACTTGGACTTGCAAGACAGTGCCAATCTGGTTTCAGTAGAAAAGGTGGACGTTGGTTATGCTGCAGAAAGCTTAATGAAACAAATTAAATGCTCAGAAAAAGAGAAACTTGTTTTTAAAAATGAGTTCAAAAATCTCCTTACCACCATGATAGAAAAACTCAGAGAGAAAAGTCCTTTGAAATCACATTTAGCATGAGGCCTCACTGCCTTAGACCCTAAAATGATAATGCTCAAACCCAGTTTGGCAATAAAAAGGATTGATGTTGTTCTAGAAAACCTGCACAGCCATAGAAGAATATGTGATAAAAGTGCTGAAAAGGCCAAACGACAGTTTTCTTTGCTAACTGAAGAAGCTAACGATTTCATTTCCAAAACATCTGATGACATGGGATTGGACGAATTTTACTACGGCCTTTTAGGAAAAGATAAGAAATATGAAGATCTCTGGTCTATAATGAAGCTGTGTTTCATTTTATCCCATGGTAATGCATCAGTTGAATCTGGCTTTTCTGTCAATAAGCATTTACTAGTTGAAAATCTTCTAGAAGAATCCCTTGTGTCCCAAAGAGTTATTTGTGATAGCATAAAGCATCTAGGTGGTTTGAGGAATGTGACTATCAACAGAAGTATGCTTACCTCGGTCAGATCTTCAAGAAGAAGATATCAATCATATTTGGAAAAGAAAAAAGAAATGCAGTCAGAAGAGGAAAAAAAGAAAATAGAGAAAAGGAAAATTGAATTACAGTTGAAAGAGTTGGAAGAAAAAAGAAAAAAACTGCTGGAGAACATGAAGAGATCACACTAGTAAATTTTGAAGGAGTGCATATTTTTCTTTTTCATTCTCATCCTGTCAGACTGGTTCATTTTCAATTTTGAAAGCTATAGCTGATTATTATAATTATTTGTTACCATGTAAGTTGTTCTATTAATTAGTCCATTTTATCTTGTTCATATATTATTTTATTAAGTTCTAGTGAAAATACTCTCATTCTTACGTTACCTAAGTGTTACCTTTAGGTAATAATGGAAATATTTATTTTTAAAATGCCATCAAGGTATTTATATTTTTCAATAAATAAATAATAAAAAATAAATAAAATAAAAGAGGAAGAAAAAAAAAGTGGAGAGAGAATTAGGCCAGCTATGGGGAAGGTGGAGGCTGGGTTTTCTTTTTTCTTCCTTGTAAAATATAATGCTCAAAGAATTAACGTACTATGCATTTTAGTGAGTCAGGGAAATTTCTGTAAGTAGGTCAGGGAAAGTCAGGGAAAATTAAAACAGAATTTCTGTGGACACCCTGAAAAAGTATCAAGACTGATTAATTTAAAGAAAAATGTATACTGTTTTCACCTTCTTCAATGTACAATCCTTCTGAACACAGTGCCTCCACTGTTCCTGCCATTTCTGGAAACATCTGTGGAAGTTTTTTTCTTTTTAAACTTATCTGTATTTTTTTTTTTTGTACTTATCTGTAGCTATTCTGTCACCTTTTTTGTTTTTATCTTTTATTCATCTTGAAAGTGTTGACTCTTGATTGCTATTTTTGTCTTTGCAAAAATGAAGAAGGTAGGTCTAGTGTATATGAAGGTACACTACACCATGTTTGGCTAAAAACTATTGGACAACAAGGGCTGAGTGTGCTGATGATTGAGCTGTTGTTTAAATATCATATATAAACACCCATGTCTTGCCTCCAGTAGTGATATTTTTTAAAAAGTTTTGTCCTCGTTAGCTCTATTAAAAAGGTCTTTACTCATATCAGTTCAATTCGGTTTTTGCTCGTCAGTCAAAAGGCAGGCACAAATTTGGCTGCAGTGTGACTCATGGATAAATTTTTGCATAATAATTTCTTGGTACACAGTTTTAGAAACAATTACTTCTTAGCTACCTCACAAACAGTTAAAAAGCAGTTAGAATGAATGATTTCCCTAACTTTTCCAACAGTTTTATCAGTTTTGGATGTTTGACGGTCGGCCTGATTGAGGATTATCATCAGTTGAAGTTCGCCATCTTTGAAACATTTCCACCTCTTGTACATTTTAGTATGGGTTAAAGGCTTATCCCAATTTTCCCCAGTAACACAACATTTCATATTAATTCGTTCCTCATGAAAATCACTCATTTTAAAATTTGGCACACATTCGAAACACATGTTGACAAAAACAGGCATAGTATGATGACTAAAATTATTACATTGTGGTTTTCACTGAGCTGCTATCCAACTTTGTCACTAGGTAGCAGCATATAACACATTTCATTAGTAGTGCTATCTGTCACACAGTGTACAAAGTTCAAAAATTTTATGGCCAAACCTCATATACAGGGCCTTGATTGATTATTTTTAAGTAAATATTTATTTTTTGACTTTCTCTTTTTAATTAAGTGATTGAAGTGACGGTTGTTTTATTTATTTTCTATAAAACAGGTTAATTACCTTCTGTCACGCTTCTTAAAACCCGAATACAGGATTACTCGAGTTTCGACAACTAATGTGTCATCATCAGATCCTCATGAATATAGTTAAAAATACATTTGTCGATGTTTACACATCTCGTCGAATAATAAAACGTACATAGTACAAAAATATTAAATATTTTTGTACTAAGGTTTCTACTATGTTTAAGGTTTTTACTCTGTAACGCGTTCCTGTGCAGGTTCTCGGCGGCTGCGTGTATTGTGTTTTGTTTTGTTTTATTTTATTTTATTTTATTTTTACCGTGTGTTAAATTATTTAATATTTTTGTACTATGTACGTGTTGTTTTTATTATTCGACGAGATGTGTAAACATCGAAAAATGTATTTTTAACTATATTCATGAGGATCTGATGATGACACATTAGTTGTTGAAACTCAAGTAATCCTGTATTCGGATTTTAAGAAGCGTGACAGAAGGTAATTAACCTGTTTTATAGTCTTAACTGCTTCTGGAGGCAAATAATAATGTTTAAATATTTAATTTCACATGCGGACTTTTTTTATATGCCTAATTGATTTTTATGTTTATAATAAAAATTTCGTGTGTAGGCTTAAGTGATATTTCTTTCAATTTTTGTTTGAGTCACAAGTTCTATTAAAACATTTTATTGTATCAGTTTTATGCTGTTTTTGAGTTATCAGTGGCTTTACTTCAGCTCATGCTTTTGGTAAGAACTGTGTTTTAATAATTTGTTGTTTATCATCAGAAGGTTTAATGTTTAACTTCTAATTTAAAGATTATTTAGACTCATAAACATAGGAAGTGAATTATAAAACAAAATATATAATAAAAAAGTAATTTCTGAATTTAATACATGGAAACGGTGTACATAGTGACTTGTGTATTCCTTTACGATTACACAAAATTATTTCAGTTAATTTCAAAATGTTTAGTGATCTTTCCCAAAATAGTCCAAATTTGGAAGATTTTGATGTAATATAATTTTTATTACCCGACACCAATATGGTATAAGGGTATTTTGATAATAAATAAATAAATAATTTTTACTCTGGGAAGTGTGGTAGAAAAAATTATCAGAACCAATTTTTGTTGTGGAGAATCAATGTGTTACTGGATTTTGTAATTATACGTCTGTACCTGTGCGTATGCATGCACACACAGATGCGCGCGCGCGCGCGCACACACACACACACCTTTTAAAGTGAAAACCAAAACTGAACTTTTGTGAATTTTGTTTATTTTCAGAGGCTGTGCGATTGGGTAGCTTACGATATTAGGCAAAGGGAAAATCATTTATCCACTATTCTCAAGTATGTTAAAAAAGATGTAAGTAGCAGAAAACTGAAGGAATGTCTGTCTCGTTATGCTGAGGGTTATGCAGAAACTGTTTGGGAAACATGGAAGACAGTGTGTTACGAGGGAGACAACAATGAACTATTTAGGTGCCGTACTTATGCTGTGGTAAGTTATCGTCTTTGAATAGTTTATAATCATTATTTTAAAATAAACAATCTTCAAATGTTTCACATTGTAAGATACACAAACTGTGTAGTGTATGTGTCACATATATGCTCGCACTTTAAAACATAATACAGAGAGAGGGAGAGGGGGGAGAGAGAGAGAGAGAGAGAGAGAGAGAGAGAGACTGTAATAATGGGTTAAGAAGTACTTTCTTCCTATTAGAATCTGACACATTACAGAAATCTGTTTCTATATGACAAGAAATGCATTTTTTGATAATGCAGTTTTAATTTCAAAAGTAAATTTTAAACATAGTGAGTACAAAAAAAAAATGGAAATGATATGTGTTACCGTGTTACCTCACAAACACTTTGCAGAGAAAATGTATTCAACCAGTCAGTTCAGCATTCAGTAGAACAGCTAATGTGTGTTATTTAATGCTATATATTAGAAAATATTTCAGCTACATTTATATTTGGTTTGATGTAATACAGACTGCTTTATCTGTAATTTATTTAAGAAAGTTGTGTTAGTGGTTATAATTACAATCAGAATTAACACTGTTGCACACCAAATACACCATACATGTTGCACCATAGAAACAATATTCCGATTAGCGCTTTCAAGCTTCACAGCTTATCGTCAGATCGGAAATAATAAGCTGCGAAGCTTGAAAGCGCTAATCGGAATAATTTTTCTATAGTGGTGTGCAACAGTGTTAATTCTGTTTGAGCTTTATCAGTGTATTGTAACGGTACAGACATATAGGGTTTTGTAAGTTAAATCTTTTCAGTATTATTTGCAACCAAGTATATATGGTGAATAGACTGTAGCGTAGAAACTGTCACGTTGTGGCTAAGGAATGTGCTTTTATCAACGAGGGGTGCGCTTTCACATTCATACGCGCATTCAGGCGGCTAAGTTTCCCATGGTCTGGTCACGTATTAAGAAATACCTTCATGCTGTGCACGCAAAAAACTGCGTCAGTCGACTAAGAAACCTTTCCCCGGCCGGGTGAACACATAGGCTCGTGAGCCTAAAACTTTAGTTTATACTTTCAAAATTTTATAATGTGATTGAATAACAAAACACGGAGTTATACAAAACGTGTGAGTTCAGTTTAACAGTAACTTAAAATGAATTAGAGGTACGAACAATTACAATTTTATGACGCAAAAAATAAAAGGTTGAAGAAATAATGTGATACAATAGTGAAACTGTAATAAATCGTTAGTACTCAAAATTAACAGTGAGAAATATTCGGACAAAAGTGAGCAAAATATGTGGAGATCAACAAGTGACCTGCAGGGACGCCAATACCACGTAACCGTATATCAAACAAATTAATTATGAGAATTTAAATAAAAAAAGCGCTCAATTAAATATGGTATGTGTGTGAATGAGAGAATGTGCAGATACTGGGCTGTCTTTATAGGTATATATAATATACGTAAATGTTAGGTTAAGGTAGAATATTTACCATATCAAATAGCCTAAATGATTGTTTGTATTTTTTATTTAAAAGAATAATAATTAAGCTCAACAGTATATATTTGAAAAGAAAATGAATATTAATTAGGTATAAAAGAGAATGAAAACGTTCAAGTGGCCTAAAGGTTTATTTTGTAAAATTTTCTAATACGAGATGATTCACATGAACAGTAATAATTTTGAGATATCAAAAGAATAAAAAGTAAATTTAAACCAAATATTGCAATTGATGAATAAACAACTAATTACTATGGTCAATGAGTGTAATTATTGCTATACACAACCTTGAGTCACGCTTGTACTTCACAGTTTGTGTGACGGACTTGGGCTTGTAAGGTAAGTTAATGATTGGTTTATTAATAATTTAAAATTTAAATGTGTCAGAGTGGATAATTGTACAGTATAACCAAAACTCAGGTTAGAAATGTAGAGAAAAATATTTTTGTTGTTTTTGATTTACAAAATAATACAGTACTTGACCTCATTTTTCTATTAAAACTATATATATTTTATTCTGTATATATCTTATTTATTTATACTGGTTAGTTACCTTGCTTTAGTATTGTACTTTTTAAATCTTTGTAGATTTCTTTCACTTTTTCATAAATCGTACACCATTTGTATTATATTTAAATATTATGACATATATAACCAATAAAATTCTGAAGAATCAACAGTTAGGTTTCTGCAGGAATAATAATAATAAAATACATGAATGGATACCAATGAAGTTATATTTCCGTCTGTTTATATTCTGCATATGCAGCATTGAATTCTACATGGCACACATTCAGATTTCAGCCACCAAACAGCTGTGTAATTGTCACCTATAGTTACCGTGATTAGTTTTACTTACGACTAGGCCAAGGAAATTACCGGCATTGTGATGTGCAACAGCTGATTAGCCGTGACCAAAAATGCCACCACTGACTGGAATGTGTACGTGTAGAAGGTGTGAGTTTTAATGCTCGTAAAAGAAAATGGCAAAATTGCCATATGGACTTAATTACTGATGTGGGAAAAATGCAAAGTATTGCCTAGAGTATTATCCATGTTTAGGTTTTGGTAGGTGTTGAGAGAAGAGAAATGTTTTTGGAGGAGACACACCTGGCCAGACAGTGGCTATGTGTGAATTGTATAAAACAAGAATCCTGCCTGAAACTGAAGTGATGAACACATCAAGAGCAACAGGATTCAGTCTGTGAATCTACCATCCACCAGCTCTACAACTTCATTTACCCAAAAATAGTAGAAAACATGTAATTTATTCCAAATAATGAAAAAAAGGAATTCTTGGATTTTGTTGTCCACGATGTGTCCGTTGATTAACTAAATATAAGTATATCACTACTGACTCAGAACACCAAATTTTTTATTGGTAAAAATATAAAAGTTTTACCTTATATCCTGAACCAGTTTTGGCTTATTATAAGCTTCATCAGAGGCTGCCACTGGGAGCGCTGTCCATCTTGTTCTTGGTGACAGCCTGACTTTTGAAGGATGTTTGTGGCTTTGTATATTTCCAATTGTTCAAGAGTGTCTAGTTTTCGGCCTTTGCAAACCACCTCATTGTAGCAAATCACACATACACAAACATCGACAACAACATGGATATTCTACACATGCACACAAAAGGCCGAAAACTAGACACTCTTGAACAACTGGAAATATACAAAAACACATAAAACGACATCCTATACGAAAAGACATAATTCAATTCACACGCATTACAATTCGAACATATCACACCCCCCACACATACAACATCGATCCTTCAAAAGTTGATACCGTTGCCAAGAACAAGACGGACAGCGCTCCCAGTGGCAGCCTCTGAAGAAGCAAGCGAAAACTGGTTCAGGCTATAAGGTAAAACTTTTACGTTTTTACCAATATAAAACTTTGTGTTCCGAGTCAGTAGTGATATATTTAGTAAAAAAAAGGGAATAAGGTACCCTATACTAGCACCTAGATACTTGTCCACCGAAACACAGTGGTGCCATTTGACAAAGCAGTGGTGCCAATGTCTCCAGTCAAGTTAGTATGTAGTTAATAAAATATTAATTTTTTTTTAAATTGAATCTTATTCTCAGTTCACTATTTTGTAGAGCACCTATCGTAGTATTTTATATTAATTCGGTGTAATTAACAACAAAATTTGAGGTTGTTTGGCTAACCAGTGTTTTTATAATGTTGTTTACAAATGTACAACAACAAAGTGTGTAAAATAAATAATTTACAATCCTAAAAAAAGTGTGCATACAACAAACAGCTGGACCATGTCATGAGCTGTCAAACTGGGTTGTTACAGGGCTACTACAATAGAGCAGCACTTAGTATTATGTTGAAACAATGTAATGTTATGTGACTTTACAGTAAAGTAGGTAATGCAGACATAAACTTTTAAATATGCATTATAGTCAGTTTAAGCACGTACTTACGTGCGGTTTGGAATGAAATTGACTGTTAGTAAAGGCACAAAATGGTGAAGGTATTTTTAAATACACAAAATAAGTGAATTAAAAGGGACAGATAATTTTGGAATTCTCATTCCACTTCTGTTGGGATGTGTATAATCATTTTAAAGTGCCTATCTTAATTTTTATGTATCCATTACTATTGACACATCCGTAAGGCAGAATTATGTTTCACAGCTATTTCTTGTGCTTTCAGTTTTGTAGTGAACTATAGCATGCACATGTTATACACTATTTAACTAGTTAATATTATGTGTGTAAAAAAATGGTCAGCTTTTATGTAAATTTCTATTGGGAATATTTGTTGACAAAATTATATGATATGTAAAAGAGAAATTGGACATAATTTTTCTTTCAAATTCAAGCCTATATACAACAAGTTTATACAAATGACTTGTCTTATAAAAGAAAAAAAAAAGGAAAAAGTAAAAAAGAAATTAGGCTATCATCATAATTCTAAAATTACTTATTTATTTTGTTTCTTCATTATAAAAAAAAACTGGCGTTATTGTAACCAGGAACTCCAGTTCTTTGCCATTTGTTTGAGTGCATTATTCCTACCAGCTACTACCCCTTGAACGTTTAACCACTTTTTTTAATATTATATAAAATAAAAATAAAAATTGACATATTTATATTTGAGTATCTTTTTAAAAATCCATAATCGTTTTCTCTCCTCTAATTTCTCACTGTCAGAGTAACAAAATCTATCGACATAAGGTACAGTCCACCCTCCTCTTCTTCAATAATATAATCCCTGTGCTTGGTGCTGCGGCACATACAGTACATCACTCCACGTGGGACACAAGTAGCTGTCATTCAGCATTCTGAGAACGCGGCAGTGCTCTCACTGTCACGGTGAGTGTCAAAGCATATACCCCTCCTCGTCTACTGAAAGAGAGAAAGGAGCATCAAAGCCGTGCCGCTTGTTAAGAAGGTACGATAATAATACCGACCTTATAATAAAATAAGGCCGACACCATATAAACTAACTTGTTGTGAAACATATTGTTTTGACAGTTCTGCAGTGCAGATGTGAAATATTGTACATTGTCGAGCAGTATTCACCCGTTAGTCTGAATTAAGATTTTGTTGTGGAACGTTCGTTTAATGTTTTGTGCATTTGGCAGTTCATATTTTTAAATAGAAACTTCACATTATCGTTCCGGGTTCTTTGATATGTCTAACCGACTGTAAAGCTCAATTTTACAATTTTTTAGCAAAAAGTCGCGTACCAGTAGTGATTCTCGTGAGGTTAGTGAAAATTTCATATTGACAAATGTTTCTTCGCAGCTGCAGCGTGACGATGTTGTCGCAAACGTTCTTCCCGAAACTAGTTTCACATCCCCCTGTGAAAACTCAGCTGATATTGAATGTACATCGACATCACTCAATAATGTTGACATGCCTGCTGAATCATTTAGAAGTGATAAGTGTATTGTTCTGATTCTGGAAGCATCAACATCTTCAAGTTCCAGTGAACCACACGCTTATGATATTGGAGTTTACGTAGGAAAAGACTTGTCTAATGAAAAGAAACTGGATGTCTTGAACAATGTCTGGGAACCAAATCCAGGGTTTGTTTTTCCAACAAAAGGAAAGAGAAATTTGCGATTTCAGTTTAAATGGCTTTACCGCTGGAAGTGGCTTGCATATTCCGAATTTAAGGGAGGGAGTTTTTGTAAATGTTGTCCACTTTTTGCTCCAAGTGATGGTGTTGGATCTGGCCAAGCAACCCTTAGGTCAACTTTGTAGTGTGAAATTTGACAACTGGAAGGATGCCGTCGAGCGATTTTCAGAACATGAGAAGTGTCTGTATCACAAACATACGAGGGCTATCCAGAAAGTAACAGACGTTTTGAAATAAAAAATTTACAAAATGAAAAAACAAAATTTTATTATATACATTTGAAAGGTACACTCTTAAGCTATTTTTCTACATAATCGCCATTCAAATTAAGGCACTTATCATACCGTGGCACAAGTTTTTCAATACCGTCTCTGTAGAAATCTGCCGCCTGCGATTTCAACCACTGGTTTACACCGGCATGCAGTTCGGCGTCAGTATCAAAGCGTTGTGTAGCGAGCCATGTCTTCATCACTGGGAAGAGGTGATAGTCGCTCGGCGCCAAATCCGGGCTGTATGGTGGATGATCGAACACCTCCCATCCAAAACCATCGAAGAGCTCTCGGGTACGATTGGCCGTGTGTGGACGTGCGTTGTCGTGAAAAAACAAAACCTTCGCACTAAGTTTTCCCCAACGCTTGTTTTGTATCGCGCGCCTTAACTTTCTCAGTGTTTCACAATACCTCTCTGAGTTAATTGTTGTGCCACGTTCAAGAAAATCAACGAGAATCACTCCTTCAGAGTCCCAAAACACAGTAGCCATGATCTTTCTTGCTGACAGCGTTTGCAAACACTTCCTTGGTTTCTTGGGAGAATTTGTGTCCCCATTCCATCGACTGCCTTTTTGTTTCACTATTGACATGCTTCACCCAAGTCTCGTCCCCAGTTACGATAAGATCGATAACTTTGTTACCATTTTTGTCGTAATCTTCGAGGAAAGTTAGTGCTGCAGCCAGTCTCTGTTTTTTGTGGTCTTCCGTTAGGATTTTCGGAATCCACCTAGCACAAAATTTGTGGTAACCAAGCTTTTCTGCCACAATTTCATGCACCAAACTCCATGAAATTTGGGGAAAATGTTTCGAAAGTTCCGTAATCGTGAAACGACGATCTTCACGAATTTTGTCGTTGATTTTCATCACCAGTTCATCAGTCACAAGGCTAGGTCTACCACTGCGGTCCTCATCGTGAACATTGGTACGGCCATTTTTAAAATCAATGCACCATTGCCTCACTCGACTTTCACTCATTATTCCTTTTCCGTACACATCACAAAGTTGGCGATAAATTTCAATTGGTTTGTGATTTTTTGCCAACAAAAACCTAATCACAGAACGCACCTCACAAGTGGCGGGATTTTCTATTGCAGCGCACATTTTAACACGTCACGGAGAGCAAAGTAAGAGGGACACAGACCGCACGCTACCACAGCTGGATGCGTACTGAGTGTAGGAACGTTCTGACACCAAGATGGCGGCTCTATCCCCGCTCATCGCCGCGGTCGGTCAAAACGTTTGTTACTTTCTGGATAGCCCTCGTACTTTGGCCAATATTTCATGTGGGAAAAAAAAGTCTATCGATGTGCTAATAGATACTGCAACAATGCAAAAGAAACTGGAGAACAGGAAAAATCTTATTCCTATTATTGAAAGTGTTTTGTTCTGCGGGAAACAATGTATTGCACTGCGAGGCCACAGGAATTCGTGACGAATAGAGGTCGACCAAGAACCAGAAGAAAATGATGGCAATTCAGGGCACTTCTTCGCTTTCAAAGTAAGACTGATTCTGTATTAAAAAATATGTTGACGTGTAGTGTTGGAAATGCACAGTACACCACTCCTAGAATGAAATAATTGAAGTGTGCAATGACCTGATTGTTCGAAATCTCGTGAAAGAACTTAACGCCTCCAGTTGCTTCTCTATTCTCACCAATGAGACGCCAGACATATCAGGCTTAGAACAATTATCACTGTGTGTTCGTCATGTTGATAGAGAAAATTTCACTGTGAAGGAAAACTTTCTACAATTCGTACCATTATATGATGTGACCGGAAAAGGAATCGCAATGGCGATATTGGACAAGTTGCGTTCATTAAATATAGACATAAATAAGATTTGTGGTCAAGAGTATGATGGAGCTATGTCCATGTCAAGAAAAGTAAACGGAGTCCAGGCACATGTAAAGGAAATAAATATATGTCCACTGCTCAGCACACAGCCTCAGCTGTATCCAGTGCCTGTGAAGTAGCTGCCATTAGAAACTGCATGGGTACAATATCGAGTCTGTACGAATTTCTTAATACACCTAAAAGGCAACATGTTTTAAAACTGGCGATAAGTGAAATGGAAACTACAACTTCACGCCATGAAAAACTCGTTGAACTTTGTGCAACATATTGGTTGGAAAGGTATAACTCCATGGCCGCGGTGGTGGAATTGTATGACCCTATTATTGCAACCCTTCAAAGCATATCAGAATGGAAAGACAAAGACTCGTCCTCACAAACAAATTCGCTTTTATGTGCTCTGACTGACTGTCAATTTGTGATATCGCTGTTTTGTATTCAGAGACTGTTTTCTTTAAGTCTCCCATTGTGTAAATTCCTGCAGAATTCAACTATTGATCTCGTGGAAGCAGTAAATCTTGCTGAAGATATTAACAGTGAAATGAAATGTATACGTGAAAATGTCGATGAAGAATTTTCTAAAATTTTCATTTGTGGTTCTGAAGTCTTGAATAGGTTGGGGTCCTCCATTCAAATCACTCGCATGGCAGCGTGACAAATAAACCGTGTGAACTTGGACTTATTATCAGTGACGCCAGAACTTTACTTTCGTGTCTCTACTTTTATTCCATTTCTGGATACCTTCATGTCCCAACTAGATTCGCGTTTCTTGAAACACAAGGAAATATTGAAAGCCTTTCAGTGCCTTTTACCTACGAACCCAGTCCTTCTGTCCCTGCCGTCTCAAGTTTCTGCTTTCACTTCGCTCACAGAGTTCTACACCAGTGACATAAGAAGCGGTTGCCAAGAAGACCTGAATAATGAATTAAAATTATGGTACAGAAAAATTGCACGTCTTGAGAAGGGAGACCAACCAAAAACAGCCGTAGATGGGTTAACTATGTGCAATCCCAACATAATGCCAAATATATTTACTTTGATAGAAATACTAGCTGCGCTCCCAGTGTCCACATGTACAAATGAACGATGTTTCTCAACATTACGCCGTCTAAAAACATATTTGCATAATTCTACTGGAAATACACGATTGAATGGATTAGCGCTCCTCAACATACATAGAAATTACAATCCAACTGCAGAAGATGTGTTAAATGAAATAATGAAAAAAAAAAACATCGTTTGGACATTGTATTGTGAATGCTGAAATTTCCGAAGTGTAGTGACATTATATACTGTAGGCTACGTACATTATATATACTGTATATATTAATTTAATTACCGGTACTCGTTTTAAACAATGATTTTTCAAAACAATAATAGACTACAGTAGAATATTGATTTGAACATTTGAGACAATTGCATTCAATTTTTTATTCAAATTCAAATTCCTTCATAGAGTGTGGATTCATCATGCCAGTTTCATTCTTCAACCTTGGTGAGTTCCATATTGACATATTGTGTTTAATTAAATTTATTTCAATATATTTCATTGCTTCCATGGATTTTCCTGTTATGTAAAGTGTCTTACCTATCGCATACAAATAACCGTTGACTAAAATATATGATTATTGTGTAGCCTAAGTGTAATAATGGCATGTGGCACTGGCACAAGCATTTTTATTATACAAAATGAAACAGATGTTAAAATTTGTTAAAAAATTGTAGCATAATGCTGTGAAAAAAATACGTTTCGAAGATTTTATTAGGGTATTTATGAATATGTTCTATTCGAACATAGTATAATAAATAGTGCTGTCGATCGATCAAAATATTTAATCGGTTAATCAAGAAGGTTTAATCGATTAATCGAGTTTGGGTACTAAAAAATTATCATACTAATGGCTTACAGATTTAATTTTAATAGATGTATCTAATTGTTACTTTTGTTTTTAAGTAACTTATAAAATCAGTATATTAGCATGGATTACATTCAAATAATAATAATATTATAATTATAATATGCATGAACAGATTTAATAATATGAACTGTTATCAGGAGACTAAGTGACAAATATGAATTTGAAGGTAAGGATATGGTATAACATTAGACTCACCTAGTCAGTACTGCTTCAACCAGTATTTTAAGCATGTGAGTGTGTTCACATGGTCCGGATCAAGGGCTGCTCTACGTTTAGTAACAATATTGCCTGCATCACTAAACACTCGTTTGCACGGAACCGATGTAGCTGGAATGCAGAGCAATTTCTTCGCTACAGATGAAAGAAGTGGAAGCTGAATGGAATGTGTTTTCCACCACAGTAAGGGGTCTGCAAAGTCATCATCCAGTTCTGCCAAAGATCTGTAGACATCAACCTCTGTTGCGAGCGGTGTTAACGGAGCTGTTTCTTCCCTTTTGTTATCATCGTCTTCTTCAAAAACAAGTTTTCTTTTCTTCACATTTTGTTTTATTTCTGTTTGTGCAGTGGTCACAACTTTATTGGAAATTCTGTTCCACACTAATTCTCTTGCTTCTCTTGGAAGACATTTCAAATATTTAAATCTTGGATCAAGAGCCGTAGCTTCTTGATACATTTCTATTTTAGGCCAGGCATTTACTCTTTCCGTTAAATCATCTAACAGAGCTGTTTTGAATCAAGTAACGTAACCAGGATCCGTGTCGGTAATTTTTAGACTTACTCTTAAATGAGTTATGGCGGGTAGTACAACACTTGCCGTCACGTATTTACTTCCTCCAAGAAAATCACATATTTCCAAACATGGTTTAAGACATTTATACATTTTTTGTGTCATTTCCCATTCCACTTCAGTTAATGGAATGATGTTTGATGGATTGGTGGACATTATAGCTACAATTCCTTCTTTGGTTTCCAGAAGAGACTCGAACATAAGGCATGTACTATTCCATCGGGTGACTATATCTTGTTTCAGTTTGCACTGCGGAATATTACGTTCTTTCAGTTTTTGGCATAGCTGATTTTCTAAATAAGGACTGTGCTTGAAATGACCCACCATGTTTCTACATTTGGAAAGCAGTTTATCTATAGACGCATTCTCAATTGCTGTATTCAGACTTAATTGGAGGGTATGAGCAGTGCACCCAGCATTATCGTATTTCGAATTTTTGACACCAAGAACAATATTCCTGGCATTGTCTGTACATATTGCAACTACTATACTTTGAAGATTCCAGTCAGACACAACTTGTTCGAATTCTTCCGTACAATTTGCTGCACTATGTTTCTCCACCACATGTTTCACTTCTAACGCAGCGCTGCAGAACGCCCAGTTAGAATCAATCCAATAAGCACTAACACCCAAATAACCTTGATTTGCTATCGATGTCCAAAAATCACCAGTTAGGCCAACAAATTCAGTTTCTTTTAGTTTGTCTAGCAGCTTGGATCGTTCGACATCATAAAGTTTCTCAGTCCGTCTAGTTACAACATCTCTAGATGGAAGATTATAAGAACTACTACCTACAGCTTCCCTTAAAACTTCTTGTAGCCCTTCATCCGAAATTATATTGATAGGTCGACTGTCTTTTACTATCCATTTCACAATTTTATTTGTTAGTTCAGCCTCCTTTAATAAAGAGATTGGTTTCACTATGAAATGATTCAAGTTCGACTGAGATGAACTTGCATTAACAACAGATGATTCAGCAACACTTTGTAAGGGACGGACGTGTTTTAAATGGTATTGCAAACTGCTAGTGCTACCGCTGTAGCTAAATGATTTCCCACAAAGCTTACAGAAAACGGTTTTCCTGTCCGTCACTTTTCCACTGTCGTTCAATTTATATCCAAAACTTCCACCGAGTCTTCCTCGTAAGTCTTCGTACGCCATAACACAGATTTCACGCACGGTATCAGGAAACACACACACAAAAAGTAGCCTCTTTGAAAAACACAAGTTTTCCTCACCTGACTAAACATACTGTAACACGCCACCTGTCCAACTGTTACTATTATAGCAAAATTGAAAGTTAAGGGCATGGAAATGCGCGAAAAGCTTATGGTCAGAGGGGAAAGGCTATGTGGAGAGAGTCGCTGTGAGATGTGAGAATTTACATTCTTTTACATATCAGAATGTTTTATAAACATATCTGAGTGTTGTTTGGTCTGTCATTGTGTACTGCTGAGACGTAAAAAACTACAGCCTTTCTGACCGTTCTTATCGCAACGGAATTTGCAAACTTTACACTTCCACTCCTTAATTACATGCGACTATCTCTACAGTTTCTCATTACATAAAGGAACGCATTCTTCGTATTAATTTAATTGCAAGAATCTTTTAATCCTGGACAACAAAAAACTGTGTATTATAACTTCCCGTGCTTGACTATGAATAACTTTCCTGTCTTTGCTAGTTGAAGGAAAAGTATCCATTTTAACAAATCTTGTTACTGGATGATAACACAAATAATTACAATAATACATAATTGTAATTACAAAAACTACCAATAGAAATTAACTAAAAAATTAAATAACTAATAAAAATGAGTGATTGTAAAACAACGATATAATTAAAAATAAATTGAAATAATAATAAATAATGCACGACTGAGATAGTACGTTACACAATAACTAAAACATCACACGCAAAGTTGGCGATATCTTCACTTGCATACCAGCTGATTCTCCGGTACCCTCCCACCATTCACAATTTCAAAGTGGACTCATCCATCCATAAATCTTAAATTAGTTTCTGCGCATATGCCCTTAACTTTCAATTTTACTATACTATAGGTCGCCCATTGTTAGGATAAGAGTACAGGCTCTTGTGGGACTCTTATTTTTAGCATACTCACCCCCTCTCAGACAATTATGCTTTGTATGATGGTGGTTGGCGTGTGGACCCTTGGCCTACCTGCTACCTCTCCCCCATTCTAATACTTCTGCCTGGGCTCGACAGCAGCTAATTGCCGCATGAGTCACCTCACTGTGCGTCCAGTATGAAACAATTTTTTTTTGCCTCGCCCAATGCTGGTAAAATTTTGTTATATTTGAAATCAGCGAAATAATACGATTTAAAATGACACCAAACACGACTAAAAAATATTAAATTTTAAGGTGTGTCAAGGTAAAAGTTCAACAACTACTTTAATATACATCTTCAGTGCATAGTGCTTTATAATGCCCAATTTTTAATATTCCTTAGTCGTGTTTGGTGTCATTTTAAATCGTATTATTTCGTATTATTATAAAAATAATATGTTTCCACAATTAACTTTCTGATTATAATAAAGTAAACAGTAAATAACAAGTTATTTTTCTATTAATTCTTATTATTTTATTCATAACGTTTAAACTCCTTCAGACTCACAAGAACTCCTTCCAGAAGGAAGTCCGAGATGCATCCATGGATATAGCAAAGGATAAAGACCCCCTTTTCTGCTTTTTTCTTTACCCCTTAATATCTATAACCAAGATTTTTTGTTTTCTTACAGTGTTAGTTTCATATGTTCTTTTAATGTTCATGTAATATTTATATTTTTTAAATTCCGTATAATAGATATTTGTATTTTGTGTTCTTCAGATTAAAAAGTAATGCATTGATTTCCTTCGAGGTAAGGGTTAAAATAATTATACTGGTTTATGATATTTTCATGATACCTGCAAGATCATAATTAAGCTGTGACTTATATTTGAATTATAAAAAAATACATCGTAACCAATCTTCATGACTTTCATAAAATGTCATTTCATACAATCTGTCACTTTTATGACAATGGAGTGACTAAGTCTAGTGTAGGAATTTATCGTCACTAATTGTTCTAAACGGTTTGCCACTTTTTGAGGTTTATTGGTGTTACCACTTTACTTTGAGGATGTTATATTCATCTCATGATTGTTCTCTTGAATGATTCGTAATGAGAAAGTCACGCTCATTTCTGACTCTCAGGATGATGAAGAAAAAATGTTCACACAATAATTTACACACAACTTTATTACAAACGTTAAAAATACAAAACAAATTAAAAACATTTATTACGTCATTGACAATCAACCATGTGTCATCTTTTTGAAAATAATATAATGTGGTTTTATAAACTTGGTTCAATAAAAACTGTGTCATTTTCATTAGGGGACTGTAGAGGAGATGCTACAATTACACTTAATATATAGACACACACTCACACATGCATTCAACTTACAGAGACAACTAAACATTAAGAGATATCAATAGTTATCATGTTTTCTTCTGTCAGAGTGGGAAGTTACAAGAAGACCTACTTTGAGATATTTTGTTTATTGTTATATTTAGAAATTGTTAGCGTAAAACGTGTGAGGCTTTGGCTTACCTACATTAGTTGAATAAACAATTGAAATGTAACAACTATATGCCTTCTTAATTCTTAGAGCATGATATTAGAACATAAGAAAAAAAGTTAAAGTATATACAAGATATTTAATAATTGCTTGACAGTGAAGTGAAAACAATTATCAGAGATTGAATGTCGCAAACTAGTCTGAGCAGACTACACTTTTGGAGTATTATAACAAATATTGTTAACAAATTTTACTCAGAAGTCTATTTTCAGCATAATATAGAGATATACCAGTCATGATAATCATTTTGCAATTCACAAAGAATGACTTGCTGTAGTATACTATCGATTGCTTTGGCAGAAGCAAATTTACAGTTATTTTAGTAAATTTGAAGTTGTAGATGGATAAAAAAATGACATTGATAAGTGGATGATGAAAACAAAATCGGTGGTGTATGATAAATAATTTTAGTTGTTTTTTTGGTTGTTAAAAATATATATATATATATATACACATATATACATTGGAAGAGAATGTGATGTAAGAGTGTGATCAGTGATAGATGACTCGGCACTCTTGATTAGTATGGATGTAGCATTTAAAGTAAACATTATAAATAATTCATTTAAGATAATTTGCTTAACACATTTTTCATTTTGATAACTTATAACAGACATTAAATACTATAACCCAGTGGTGGTCAACCTGCGCCATGCAGTAACACGTGAAACTAATATTTTTACTTGAATCTTGTTACTTGTAAAACTTTTACTGGATTTATAATGCATTTTGAACCCTTACTTTTTATATAATTTTAAATGTACGGGTTTATCAAAAGGAAGAAAACTGTACTACAAAATAATATTTGGAGATGGTTGTGTTGTTCTATAGTATTTATATCACTCGCTCATATGGCATGTCCAGATGTTGCAAATTTCACAAAATTGGCTGAAGTTAATAGGTTGGCCACCACTGCTGTAGTAATCCGTCCGTCACCTGTTGTAAATTACTCAATGTGCATGTGCTACCATTATGTCTGTAATAATACAGACTCAGAGACAGATACAGATAGAGTTATCTATCAGTAAATGAAACAACAAACAGATTCAGAGATAGGTACAGATAGAAATCTATCAGTAAATGAAACAACAAACATACTAACATAATGTGATGTTATTGAGCCATATTTCATCAGTTACCATCCACATGTCATGGGTTTTGATTACCATCAGCCACAAACATCTCATTCTTTTAACTCTCTATCTCCTTTCCACATGTTAGCTCTCACAAAGTATTCCCTACTAAAGCATTATAGCATTTTTACGATACACACATACACATAAACAAACATTACATTTTTATGATTTACAAACATGGAATTAGCTGAATTTTTTGACTGGGTCATGCTAGTCTAACAGAAAGTCGTTTAAATATATTGTAGCAAATGAGAGCAAAATTCCTTTGTATACTAATAGATAATCTGGACTTTACTGTATCTACTTTGACTCCATTGGCTGATAATGAAGCCTTGTACTCATTAAGCGGATATTGGCTACTGTTTGACATTATGATAAAAATATCTATCGTGAGATGGATTTGATTCATGATGCAAATTTTTGTATCATGCTGTGGAAGCAAATACATTGACCACTCTGGCATCTTGAGTCTTACATAACAGAATGGGATATACGTACTTATAAATACCATGTGTTTTCTCAATGCCTACTGCAATAACTGAATTTAGTGATAGTTGTAAGGGAAAAATAGGACAATATTCTTGAACAGAATATTATACAGTTGGATTTTGGCACTGATATGGTATTTGAGACATTCATGTACTAATACAAGTACTAATTATTAAATATTAACTACTTTACATTTTGATATGTACAAATAAACTGATAAACCTGTGAGAGAAGAATATAAATTTGTATTTATGAATTAGACGCAGATTCATAAAATTGTATTTTTTTTTAAGAGAGTTATATTTTGGAAGCATTGCTAAAAATATGCATTCGTACTTCAAAGAAAGATAAAGTAAAGAAATTTACTGGTACACATTGATTAATGCACAAAATTTAGTTCAAATTATTGCTTTGTGAATGATAATGCTACTTGAATTTATGCAAAAGTAAATACTTTAAATATAGCTATTAACATGTAAACAGTGATAACGTTGCCAACAAAGAACGCTAAAAACCTAGCAGGCTGTGGCATAATGAAGACGGTGTAGACGACAGTGTGCACTATCCGGGCAGCAGTGAAGATTCTGAAGAGGTTGACGGCAACAAAATACGAAGGATTGGTCATAACGTATCCAAGAGCTGTCAGCATGAAGAGTGGAATGTTTTCTAGATCATTCAGATGTGCTCTGAAAACAAAAGAAAAATTAAAATATTTATTTACTTTTTTGTTTCATGCCTCGCACAGTTCAGAATATTAAATAGCGTAAAAAAAAAAAAAACCCCTGAAAAGTGTAGATAATTCTTTTTAAGTACAAAAAATGACTACATGAAAGTAAGTACAAAAACAGCACCAGTCCATTAGGAGGAAATATTTCAGAGACTGGGGTGTATTAATTTTTGCCCCCTCCTTCTTCCTCAGCCTATCCTTCTAAATTGGTATGTACATACAGTAGAACCCCTCAAATCCGAACCCCAGAAATCCGAACATGATTTTGAAGAAAAACAACATTTGAAAAAAACACATAAAGACATAAGAAACACATTTATTATTACATAAAACTATCATATGTAACCTAATTTTACGTAAAGAATCATTGAAAAATTAATAAAGTATGTACAAGTATTGCTACTTACGTAAAACAGGATTGAAATGTAAAAAATATTGGAATTAATACTGTATAAAAACAACAACGTCATACAGCATTTCATTAACATCAGAGCTGAATGGCCAAGGAAAAACACAAAAGAAACACACACAAACACTACACTACATTTTTTCACTTAAAATCAGTGATCTTCATCTGGCGAAGTGACAAACTTTCCTGAGGATGCGATGTTGCGCCAGCGTCGCATAAACATGACATCATTGGGTGTAGCAGCTGCGTGTGTTCTACGTAGCGCAACGTGATGTCGAGAGCGACGGCAGCATCAGAATGAGTCACGTTTGTTGAGGCATCTTCTCCCTCGCTATCACTACCTGATACATTGTCATGTTGATCCTGGACCACAGACACTGTGTCATGCTCGGTGCAGTCTTCATTGTCGTCTAGTGCTGCCCACTCCTCCAGACAACCTTTTTCAGCATCCTCACATCCTGGTACTTTTTGAAAGAGATGAAGGAGCTCAGTTTCATCATCTCGTGTTGTAAGTGGTGTTTCCACAAATTCGAGGCTGGGCCAAAGCTTCGTCCAAGATCTCTGCAGTAAATTTTTACTGGTATTGTTCCAGGATTCTGCAACCCAGTAAATCACATCTTTTATTGTTATCTTCTTTAGCTTCTCAAGAATAGAAAGAGAACAATCTTCTTCAATAAGAGTTTGCAGAAGTATTTTTCTGTAGCTTAGTTTTATGTTCTGTAGCACACCTTGATCCATAGGCTGCAGCAGCGATGTCACGTTAGGTGGTAGTTAAATTGCTTTTATGTCTCTGCACACCAACTGCATGTCTGAAGGATGTGACGGAGCGTTGTCTATCAAAAGTAGAGCTCGAGATGGCAGTCCATTTTCTTCATTAAATCTTGTTACCGAAGGAACAAATTTCTTTTCAAACCACTCCTTAAAAAGATTACCAGTCATCCACGCCTTAGTCTGATTCCTGTAATAAACAGGGAGAGAATTCATGTTCATATTTTTAAGGGCTCGTGGCTTGGCAGATTTTCCAATCACTATTAATGGTAGCTTGTTTGTTCCCGCGGTGTTACTGCAGGCCAAAACTGTGAGACGCTGTTTGTTCATTTTAAAGCCTGGCGCAGAAGATTCCTCTTTAGAAGCAAGACTTTTAGTGAGAAGTGCTTTAAAATTCAATCCAGTCTCGTCCGCATTATATACTTGCTGGGGCGAGTAATTTTCCGACGAAATCAAATCGGCGAATTCATCTAAATATTCTTTTGCAGCAGCATTATCAGCTGATAACTTCTCTCCGCTTATCATCAGTTGTCTGATTCCATGCCTTCTCTTCCATCGATCCAACCACCCATTGCTAGCAGTAAATGCCAAATCTCCGTTCATTAGTTTGTTCAGCCGCAATGCCTTTTCTTGAATTAATGGACCAGTAATAGGAACTCCTTTCTGCCTCTCTTGTGTAAATCACAAAAACACTGCTTCGTCAATTTCTTCATTTACAGAAACTTTTGCGTGGTGGCATTGTTTCAATGTTTTTTCACTTGTTGCACTGCTAAACTGTTCAATTTTCGCACGATTCTTTGTCCAGTCACTGATTGTTGCCTTACCAACACCAAATTCAACAGCCAACTTCGTCAAACTTTCCCCTTTGTCTAGTCACATTAACACTTTGAGTTTTTCTTTGAAAGTACAAGAACTATGTTTTCGTTTGCTTGCCATAATTTAAGAAAACTAAAAAACCCGATCTACACTGCTCACTTCAAATGCAAAAACAATAAACCTTAAACGAAAACTCGAACAAACTATGTACACTGGATGGAAACAGTAACAGCAGACAAACGCACAGGACAACAAACGCCAGAGGACTAACTGGAATACAAAGATTTCTAGACCTATTGTAGTAGGACTGGGCTATTTTTAGCGCACTTCCGCCCGACAGCAACAGTGATTCATGGGCAGTCAAGGTCAGCAACCTCCGGCGGCTTCGTCTCACCCCTACGCAACATTACCAGGCGGCGCGTACACCGTAACTAGTGTTGAGTACTATGTATGCAGATTTTTCGGCTAATCCGAACTTTTCCGAATCCGAACAGGCTACAGCCCCAATTAGTTCGGATTTGAGGGGTTCCACTGTACATATTTACGCTTACTGAAGTGTGTAGGAAATGTAAAGAAATATTAAAATTATATTTGTGAAAGCGATGAATGTAAGAATACCATACCATGTATGATACATGTTATCCGGGCTGTTTGGCCGTGGTCCATGGCTTATTACAAAACCAAACGTTTCTGCAGCTCCAATGGCTGCCATCATCAGTGGTATAAAACTCCTGAACATCGGGTGTTCACGTACAGGCCCACGGTACTGTGGTATAGGCTGAAGTTGTCTTGCCATGCTACCTGTACTTATAAATTCAGCGAAGTCCCACGTACAAGTAAAAATGACACCATCAGCCAATCACAATAAAGATGGTGTATGATTGGCTCGCACCACGCTATGCCATTAGGTACTCAGTTGTTTTCCGCGAAGTACTGTGGGGAAGGCTAGTGATTTCCCGCGATGCCACCTGTGCTAATTGTTTACTAATTTCAACCCCCACACAGGTAAGAACTGTATCAATGGCCAATCAGAAACAAGAAGGTGTGTGAGAGGCTCGCATCGCGCAATTCCATAAAGTACTTAATGCGATGCTTTCGCCCCGCCGATTCATAGCGATCGCAGCATGCTTAAGAATCAAGACGGACTCCATATGAAGGCGAGGGAAGTAATCACTCACCGCCGACAAGAGTTTCATCTCATCAAAACGGATCCGATGGTCGGCATTGGCGAGCGCGTGCTCCGCTATGGCAGACTTCTCCGGCTGTCCCAATCTACAGTAACGGCTATATTCAGCCACGCATGTGCGGACGCTGCGCTTCGTGGTACCGATATATACCTGGTCGCATGAGCAGGGAACTCCGTACACACCGCACGATGACAACGGGTCTCGGACGTCCTTCGTCGGCCTCAAGAACTGGTGGATCTTCCTTGTCGGCTTGGATATTGGCCTCACACCGTGCCGACTTAGCAGCCTACCAATGCGGTCCGTCTCCCCATGGATGTAGGGCAACGCCGTAAAACCGACGGTCTCCCGTGACTCCACTTCCGGCCTGGCTGTTCTTCTCGGCCGGACCGCTCGTCTTACCTCCCCGACGGAATATCCATTGGCCTGGAGCGCTAGTTTGAGGTGGCGCAGCTCCTCATCGAGGTACCGGGGCTCGCATATCCTCCTAGCCCAGTACACCAAGGTCTTCAACACCGCCCTCTTCTGGCTGGGATGGTGGTTTGACTGTTTATGCTGTTGATTGATTCATAAGCATGGTGCGATCGCTATGAATCGGTGGGGCGAAAGCATCGCATTAAGTACTTTATGGCATGGTGCGATGCGAGCCTCTCACACACCTTCTTGTTTCTGATTGGCTGTTGATACAGTTCTTACCTGTGCAGGGGTTGAAATTAGCAAACAATTAGCACAGGTGGCATCGTGGGAAATCACTAGCCTTCCCCACAGTACTTCGTGAAAAACAACTGAGTACCTAATGACATAGCGTGGTGCGAGCCAATCATACACCATCTTTATTGTGATTGGCTGATGGTGTCATTTTTACCTGTACGTGGGACTTTGCTGAATTTATAAGTACAGGTAGCATGGCAGGACAACTTCAGCCTATACCACAGTACTGTAGGCCTGTACGTGAACACCCGACGTTCAGGATTTTTATACCACTGATGATGGCAGCCATTGGAGCTGCGGAAACGTTTGGTTTTGTAATAAGCCATGGACCACGGCCAAACAGCCCGGATAACATGTATCATACATCTGATACCAGCCTTGAAAGCCTGAGGAATATAATACCATACCATATTAATATATTGTAAACAAATAAATATAATGAAGTATAAATTATAGAAATAATTATTTTCTACTGCAAGTGTGTCATTATAATTGGGTCTGCATATACAAAACATTTGGAATGTTTCTTGAAGATACATGGCAGCTCTTGTGGACCATACATTAGACAGTTACTGAATGAGTGAAGAGAGTTCTCAGTTTTCCTTAATAATTTGGCATTTACCTCTCTGTCTGTTTAGGGTATGATTGAACACATCAACCAATTTTCGTCCAACTTGGCATGTGTGTTCATATCTTTTCCGTTACAGAATCCTATTGTTTTTTAGATTGATCTTCCACAGACATATGGGGGCAGGAGGCAAAACAATGACTAGTTTAAAATTTTGAAAAAGTCGCAAAAGTTCATGTGGGGTATCAAATTAAAGGTAATTTAACCAAAACATGAGTTCAGCTTCATTTTTGAAAAATGAAATTTTGGGATGCCAGGGACCAAAAAGTGGATGAAAATTTTGATAAATTTGCAAAAATTAATGTAGCATATCAAATTAAAGGAATTTTAACCAAACAGTGAATATAGTATACAGTTTTTGATATTTCATATATTTTTGATGCTTTGAAAAATTGTAAAACTTCAGCCAGGTGTCAGAGACTAAAGGGAATTTTAACAGAAATCCTATTGTTCGAGGTTTTCAGCATTTATTGTATGATTACAATTGTTATTTTACTGAACAAAAATAGAGTAATTTTCATGAAAAATTATTTAATATCATTATTTATGTAATAATAAATGTACTTTGTCAATAAAAGTGAGCAAGTCTGCAGCTGCAGGGGGCTTACTAGTTATACAGGTTAGGCTGTAAGTTGCTTGACACTAGTAGTTATCCTTAGTTTGTAGTGACTGTATATTAATAAATGTTGAATTGTTTTGTGAGATTAAATCATTAACTGGACAAGGTTTTAAAATTATTGAGTTGATGTGACAGAATTTATTATCATCATGACTTGTATATGGTCAATACAAAAATAATGAATAATTCTACATATATAAAAAGTTTCTTTTGTGTGAATGTGTATATATGTGTTACATACAGAATAAAAATAACTGTTACACATGTATATTATCATTCTTGTATGAATAATTTGTACCAGTAATTATAATATTCTACCCATGTTAACACTTATGTGTATTCATTATTTCTGTATTACCTATATACAGGTCCTAATTATGGCAATAGCTTTGAAATGTTAACACAGATGTTTGAAAACTGTGAGTAGTCAGTGACTGAACTTCACAAAGCCTTTCATCACTAGAAGTTATATAAAAAAAAATGCATTTTTTGTGAAAATAGTTATGGGTTTGCCATGTTTAATATTGCATTAACAGATAATTAACTTTATAATAGATATAATACATGTACAACTAACAATATGAAAATGAGATATTGATGTAAAATTTGTGTTAGTCATGCACATCTCTAAATAAAAAAGTGTACTTATAAACAGTTGTTACTGTACAAGTACTTAAGAGTATTGTGTGAACAAGATGATATGTATAGAATGTTGAAAAGAATAATTGAAGAGAGACAGGAACCATTAAACTCCCGTCTCTCTTCAACTATTCTTTTCAATATTCTTACCTTAAAAATAAGACAAAGAAGGAAACAAGGATAAGGTTTTTTAATGCTGTAGCGGTACCAGTTTTGATGTTTGGAGATGAAGCCAGACTTATGACAGAAAGAGACAAATCAGAGATTCAGACATCGGATATGAAGTTTAAGAGGAGTACTGTGGGCTGTACCATTCTTGATAGAAAGAAGAATGTGGATATAAAGACAGAACTGAGGGTCGACCTATTGTTGAAACAGCTAAGGAGCAACAAAAGAAGGTGGTGTGATCATTTGGGAAGAGAGATGTAGGACGGCCGAGAGCGAAGTGGGTCCGAGAACAGGTTCAGAGTGAGACTGATGCTGATGCTGATGTATAGAATGTTGTGAAACACTCTTGTAAAAAGTATCGCTGTATATGGATGTAAAGTGTAATAAGTGGAGATGGATTTGTGACGGTGAGCTGTATCCAGATCAAGAAGTAAGAGACTACTAAACATGCTCTCTGCTGAGCACTGGAGAAAGGCTGAATGCTCTATGCACAATTACAGATTATATTAAATAATTTAGAAATAAAGCTATGTACGTATGGACAAACATTAGACGAAGAAAGACCACAGTAGTCTACAATGAAAATCACCAGGATTGAGAAAATGGGATAGACCGCATAACAACTGTATATAAGGAATTGCAAGTGAGGTACAAGATCAGTGATAGAAAAGAGAAAACAGGATATTACTATAATAATCAGAATGCTACAGAACCGATTTAAAGAGACCATGTAATTGTTGAAGCACTTATACAATAAAACTGCTTTATGTGTATAGCGCATGAAAAAGAATCCTCATAGTATGAAGAACATAAGAGGATAAGATAACCTGAACAATTTATAAAGCAACACAATTAAAGAAGTGAAGCATAAGCAGGCTAGGGAAATATGGCAGAATAGAATTAGAAGAGGCGTCAAAAAAGATGTAAACACAGGTAAAACAGCTGAAAACAGAATTAAATATAGAAAATAAGTCATTTAAAGTATTTGACTCCATAAAAAAATGCATATAAGATTATTAAAGAAGAAAAGCATAGGCAGGCCTACGAAAATATAGCAGAATTAAATAAGGAAAGTGCTAAGGAAAAACGAGAAAAAGGTAGACAAAGCTGCAGCAGTATAGGTCAGGAGGGAATGGAAACACATGTATTCAATTCTAAAAACTGCATTATATCTGTGAAGGTAGACAAGAAGGTATAGCAATTAAGTAAGTGCAAAAAAATCTGAAATTGAGCACTGAAGGGAAAAAGCAATAAAAGCAGAAGAGAGTTTGAAATGCTAATAGAGCTGAAATAAGGAAAGTGGTAGTGGTAACTGAAAGAAGGTGGTTAAGATAGGACAGTATGATCTTGACAGACAGAACATTGTTCAACAGAAATATGGTTACACGGTTGGAGCAACACAATGTGATTAATATAAAAATAATAAGTATCATAACAGAGAATAAGCAAAACAGCTGGGATTGTAAGCTTTGTTACACTAAAGCCACCGCAGGTGTGTCTAAACTTGTATTCACATTGTCGTAAAGTGTATCTAATAGAAGAGCAGGTAGCTAGCTGTTTGTTATCAGTAGCTCGAACATATTGTTCTCGTCAGTTGGAATATTGTTTTTGATTGTTTGTTTTGCGTTTTGTATTTTATTTTAGCCAATGGTTAAAGTGGTCTTGTTCTTATATAAATATCTGAACGAGGTGAGAAGCAATGGTAAACATTCAAACTGCTGGACTGAAGCCAATCCATATTGAATCATGTACTGGACCCCTACAGCAGTAGCCTATGTACAAATACACTAGAATCATACATATCAGGTATTGATACTGGCAGTGTAGTTTATGATTCTGTAGTTTAAAATTTGTTTAGAAAGAATATACTTAACCAGATATTTTCACATGTGTAATAATTCGCTTTGCTGACCATCATAATTTGAAGTTACCTAATTGATAGCATTCCCTCTGTTAAGTTATCAAGTAGTAACTACTTTACAGTGTGTGTGTGTGTGTGTGTGTGTGTGTGTGTGTGTGTGTGTGTGTGTGTGTGTGTGTGTGTGTGTGTGTGTGTGTGAGAGAGAGAGAGAGAGAGAGAGAGAGAGAGAGACTACAAGTTTTAATAATATGCTCTCCTGAAATTAGTGGTACCAACTTCAAAAATTTGGTTTTGGAAGGGGGAAAGATTATCATAACCTATGCAGTAACATTATATTCATAAATAAAATAACAAAACGATAAAGTGAGAAGATTTGTTGTCGTTTGGGTAACTGTAGGATTAAGTAATAAGGATTACTAATTTTAATTTATTTGACTTCTGCTTTACAAAATGCAAAATACAAAATAGTCCGCAGAACAACAAAACTTGTTTCACAAACATGGATTCATACTTTTATATATAATTCATCATATATATAATAAATGTATGGAGTTCTTGTTATATGTGAATGGATAAAGCCCTTTACAATAAGTTTTATGCAAATATTTGTCAAACAAAAATATATGCAAATGAAAACCATAAGGTCAATGTCATTTTGAAGTAGGTGCCATTGCTAAAATGTATTCTAATCAGTATGGCCTACTTAATAATAGAAATTATAATTGTCTTGACATTACATAAACAACAAATAAATGAGTAACAGACCTTCAAATATCTGTGGGGAAAGAAGTCAACATCAAGTTGGATTAAAGAAGTCAAAAAGGATTTATAAACACTGAAGAAGCAATTGAAAGAGAAGTTTTTTGGGCAAAAGTGTTGAAAATGGAAAGAGTCCAAGGTAGGGGAGAGAAAAATGCCAGTTCAAAGTGAACTGAAGACAGGAAGAAGAGACATAGTGAAAAGATGAAAGAATAGTGGATAAAAAGATAAGAACAAGGAATAAAGAACTGAGATTGGCATGTGGTCCTCAGATGGCCAATACAAATAGAAAAAAATAAATAAATAAGTACTCGAAGGAGGGAAAACATACTGTGGGTATGTTTCATAATCAAATTATATCAAATAATCTCATCTAATTTAGTTCCATGTGAAATAAGAAGCGTTAACTGACTGGAATTTATGAGTGGGGAGGCAAAAGGACATTCTGTCCCGGAAATATGATGTTTAAGGGGCAGGTGGTGTCAACTGTCGTGTCTCCCCCCACACACAAACACACAAATCACTACTGCTGACTGAAGTGCTGAAACCACATATCCAATTGTAACTTCTTGTGGTGAATCAAATACTACATATGTGGTCAGTTTTAGTTTATCATTAGTTTTTTTACCACTGCTGAGTTGCTGTCTGCCTGAACTACTCATCTGTTTACTAATTCTTGTGTGGTTGACAGTATTACAGAACTTAACCAGATCATCATTCACCTTGCAAAGGGCAGCCACTGTAGCCTCTACTTTTCTCCATGTCTGATATAAAAACTTTTTTGACCACCTGTCGTTCACGTAGCCAAATATACTGCCCATTCACATTTAATTTCGTTAAATCAAATGATACATATGGTATCGTCTGTTGTATTTTGGTAACATATCCATCTTCTTGTCTTACCTTGTTAGACTTTTCTGTGTTTCTCTGTCCAGTCCACAGTTTTTGTATCTTCTTGTGTTCACTGTCCATGTTTTTGGCCCACATGGTATTTAGCAAAAACACGTGATTAAAAAGTTTCTTCTTTAAACATATTGGCATGGCTATTATATCTTATTTCTTAGATTGATCTTCTTTCCTATGGCAGTCCATACAGCATTGTACTCTCATTGCTCGTTATCCAATCATTTCCATGTCAGGGGGTTAGTAGACAAAAGGGTATGTGGTGCTTGACTACTAATCTACAGGCGTTGGGTTTGATTCCCAACTAGCATATTAAAATTAAGGTATGTTTCAGACTTCAGATTGACTCACACTATGGAAATGAATAACACCTCAGAGTAATAATGAGTGCCTGAAGAGTAGAATGGCAGTCTACCCAAATTACTCTAAAGCTACTTCAGCAGTACTATAAAAGGCCTTATGATTACATTTATTTCCAAATCAGTCACTGATATGATAGTGCATCAACGATATAAGGCAGTATTAACGAAAATTCAGAACAAAGAAACTTCCACTGTCTGAAATTTAAGACCAGACATATTTGCTAGTACACTTGATCTGCTAAACTCCAGAAATATAATATTAGCACAAAATGTTATAGCATATATTAGCATAAAAAGATTTTTGGAGCTGTGTGCTTCAGAACAATGGCAACAAGTCTGTAATACACCAAATAACAATGAAGCATTAGAATTGTTAATAAACAAGATTCAAACTATCAATGAACTTTCACACAAAACTAGGCCAAAAATTCAAAAACCAAGAAAGACCTGGATTACCCCTGCTCTCATTAATTCAGTTAATAACAAAAACAAATTATATAAAGCCTGGAAGAATAGTCAAGACGACTTGCTAAAAAAAGAGCTGTACGTACATTACGAAAAACGACTTAAATCATTACTTAGGACTGCTAAAAATAGGCATGAAGAAAAACAACTACAAAACGCTGATTCTAAAAAAATGTGGAGATATGTTCATCTAAAATTGGATCATAATTCAAAAAATAGACAAATAAATGATATTTTGATTAATAATAAACTTAACAGCAATGACTGGACAAAGGCTAATTATTTTAATGAATTTTTCAGCACAATAGTATCTAGGCTGAATGAAAGTGCGACTCCTCCTATTCTGCAGCATGAAATACCAGATATATCAATTAATCAGCATACTATGTTTCTAACACCAACAAATGAGTCAGACGTTTACCAAACTATTCGTGAACTCAAAAATAAACCTGGTGGGTGTGATGAAATTCATGCCTATACAGTTAAGCTAGCTGCTCCATTCATAACTCCTGCTTTGACTCACATTATTAATACTGCTATGATACAAGGTACATGTCCATATCAATTTAAGAAAGCTGTAATTTGTCCTATATATAAGGAAGGTGTAAAAAGTTTGGTTAACAATTATCGACCGATCACACTGATATCAAATCTAGCTAAGATTTTTGAAAAAATTATTTTTACCAGATTATTTAAATTTGTAAAGAACCATAACCTGTTAAGTGCTAAACAATTTGGCTTTCTCAAGAAGAAAGGTACAGATGATGCTATACCCCTACTTAGCAAATTTATTTATGAAAATCTAAGTATTAGCATACCAACTGTTGTAACTTTTTTGGACTACTCCAAAGTTTTGACACTGTCGATCATGGCATACTTATATCCAAATTACAGAATATGGGAATAAGAGGTGTAAGCTTATCCCTGATAGCCAGTTATTTACATGACAGGACACAAGTTGTAAAGGTGAATGGGACTAGACGTCAGCCTATTAAAACAAATGTTGGAGTGCCCCAGGGCTCTATATTAGGACTTTTATTGTTTATTTTATATATCAATGACTTACTAGTGTTACAAGATGTATTAATAGCATATGCTGATGATACAGCAGTACCAATGAAAGCAAAGACATGGCCTGAACTTGCTACAGATATGTCAACTAAATTAGATATTATATACTCTTGGCTCTATCACAATAATCTAGTACTCAACATAAGCAAGTCTGTTTTTATCACCTTTGGAAATTATAGAGACTCTGTTCCGCATGACTTTGAAATTAAGATAAATGGTCAAAAATTGAAAAGAGTTAAATCTAGTAAATATCTAGGAATAACATATGACTTTAACATGAAGTGGGATGTGCATGTGGCTAACATTGTAAAAAAAACCAAATACTTAGTCTACGTTTTTTACAGACTTAAACAAATTTTATCAAAAAAGCAACTAATACAAATATACTATGGACTATTCCATAGTGTGGCAGGGTATGCTATCATAAGCTGGGGGGGGGTCTATATAAATCATCTCTAGACGCATTGGATCGGCTGCAAAAGTGTATTCTTAAAATTATAGGAGTCAATGAACAAGATTCGAATAAACCATTAAATATTAAACAGGTGTTTGTAGTGAATTCTATAGTTTATCAATATAATGATCTAAAAAGTGAGTTTTTACAAAATCGAATCAACACACGGTATAAAAATATTATATTGCCGCGACACCTATTAAGTATTGGGCAAAGAAGCTATGTGTATTATGCCATAAAATATTTTAATGAATTACCTAATGAACTGAAAAATCTAAGTGTAAATATAAAAGTGCTTAAAAAAAAATCAAAGAAAAAGTAAGGAACATTGTTATTGAATAATCAAAAAAACAGTCTATTATGATATGGACCTTTTTTTCTCTTTTTTTTCATTTATTTATTGAATTGTGTTATAGTACAAACTAAAATTTTGTTAAAATTGAAAAATAATTTATTTTTAATATTTACTATGATCGGTGAGGTAAACTCACAATTAGTATTCAGTATATAAATATTAATTCTAAGGACCAACCTATGTACGGGCATTTATGCCCCCTATAGGTCCTTTATTGTATAATTTTTATTATATGTAAAGGAAAATTGGTAATAAATATTATATTATATTATGTAACAACTGGAATCTTCCATGAGCAAGAAGAGTAAGAGAAGTTCTCATGGGAACCTAAATGGCAGCAACTTTAGTTTTACATATATGTAAATCAGTTGTTTTGATGGTTCATCCTCTTCATTCATGCACTTAATATTAGTGATAAACTGTACTTTCACTAGTGAACACTTACGTTTCTTATTTGCCTCGAACGTTTCGGTGTGGTGTACACCTTCCTCAGCGAGCTTTAAATACAAATCGGAAGGTGTACACCACACCGAAACGTTCGAGGCAAATAAGAAACGTAAGTGTTCACTAGTGAAAGTACAGTTTATCACTTAATATATAGAAATCGTTGACCCAAAACAGCTATCCCTTCTTACCTTCCTAACAAGGGATCAACAACTAAAGGCAAATGAAAGGAAAAACTAAAAGGCGAGGGAAAGGTGCTAATAAATATAAGTTACAGAAGGACTGAGAGGGGAGTTCCTGAAAAGAGCTTCAAGACATAAGATGGAGCTGGATTTCAGGGTGTTAGTATCATGGACCATTACAACAACAGAAAATAAGAAAGACTGTTTTATCTAGTTAATAATTTTTAAGGGAGTTATTCTCATGTAGAATATTATTTAATTCAGGCATGGATCCATGGAGGGAAAATTGAGGGAAATCTCCCCTCCCCAATGGTTACTTCAGACAAAGTTTTGTACACCGTTTTGTGATTATGAGTATATAAAAAAATTCATATAACGTTATGTAGGTTCATGGTTTTACTGTAAAATTTCTTTAAATTGGTGACTGTACCTTACCAGCATGTTAATTTGTGTTTGATACCTACCATAAATAAGTAGTGTGTATTTTAAACTTTAAGTGAATATTATTAAAAGAAATATGAATTAACAAACACTGACATTATGCTTGTAAGTCAATAGACTTATTGAGTTGATAATAACTATCTGTGTATCTTCACTCATTACTATCATTTATACTTTAGGCCTTGAAAGAATGGACCAACTTTTTTTAATCCCCTCAAATTCAAACCCCCAAAATGATTGCTGGATCTGCCCCTGATTGCATTAATATACTTGTGTATAACAGCTTGTACAAAAAAGGAATTGTTTAAAAGTAAGCACAGTGGTAACATAATTATTTTCAAAATTCTATGTATTTTGTAATTATTTTATATTATTTTAATTCTCTTTCTCCTTTAAAAGGAATAGGTTTATTAAAATTTATAAGAAAATTTAGAGTAGTTTACAACAGTAAATGTCTCTCATACATCAAGCAAAGTGATTTTGATTTTCTCAAAACCGCCAGTAAACACTACAATAGAGGAGGCCATGTGGGCCAGGAAAATGTGTTCTTATTATGAATACAATAATGTAGGTCAGTTTACATAATTTGAAATTGTAAACATGTTGTAACTATCCATATGAATAAGTAGATTGTATTCAAATCAAAGTTATAATCAAAACAATCCACATTAAAGGATGTGGTTTAGACAGGTCTAGTTGTCTGATCTAGGCACATTGAGAGGCCTTGCGCCATATTATGTGTATGTATAAATAAAGTAAACATGTGTTTTCATGAAAGATGCACTTTGTAAACACAGATATTTATTTAGAGTATTTCACTTTGTTTTAACTCAGGGGTATGTTATTAGAGAAATTAACATTTGTCTATACAAAGTGATTCAATTCACAGGCATATGACCAATCGATAATTTACGTTGATCGAATGGTCGCTGAGCACTTGGTATAACATTTTAATAATTAAATACAACTATTTCACTAACGACTCGGAACACAACGTTTTTTTATGAGTAAAAACATAAAGTTTTACCTTACAACCTGAACCGGTTTTCACTTTTTAAATGCTTCTTCAGACCTCATAAAACTTTGTTTTTACTCATAAAAAACTTGCTGTTCCGAGTCGTTAGTGAAATAGTTGTATTTAGTTAAGCAACGGATACGTCATGGACAACGAAATCCAAAGATTTCAATAATATTCAAACTTAATGAATAAACACTTGGTATAGTTCTACAGATACTTTTCTTTCCTTGACAATTCCGAGTTATGGCTGCTTCAGACGTTAGACCAAAATATTGTCTGTATCAAACTGCTCAAAAACAGTTCAAATCTAACCTCTGAAGTTGCCGTAAGTGGTGAAACAATTGTCAGGAAAATAAAAAGTGTATAACTATACAAAGTGTTTATTTATAAAATTTAAATACAATCAATAATTATTGTTTTCAATTGTTTTGATGATGGTAATGTCATTTAAGCAGCTACAGTCAACTGAAGATTACTTAGCAGGCAGTGGCACCTTACAGATAAAATGTTGGTTGTCCTGCAGAAAACTAAATAATTACAAACAATACCAACATTAAATTGAGTTTCTTCAGTCCCTACTGTTTTTGTTTGATCATTTTCATCCGTTTTGTTGTAAAATGTTATGTCTTAAGGTGATTATATATTTTGGCTTGAATTAATTTATAATGCTACTAGTAATTTTATACAAACCACTTACACAAACATAGTGGCTTGTATAAAATTACTAGTAGAAATATTTGAGACCACTAACACTCCAATACAACAATAACACAGGCCTGCAAAATTTAGGTTCATAAAAACTTTTTCCAAAATTTTATCTGTTTTTATAGTTTTTTGTATTGCTGAATCCAAATATGACTTCACTTTTTCTCTATCTGTTTTTTTGTAATCGGAATTTTCATTTTTAGTAGAATGTGTTTCCCTAGTGAAGCTACATTTTTTGAAAGTACATTAAATAAAACAGCATTTTTTTGCAAACTTTGTTTTTAAGTGGTCTGTTTTAACAATAATATATTTTAAAACTTATTACATCTTTACCTTAGTTGGGAGTCGCAAAATGCCCTTTTATTTTGCTCATGAAGCTGCGTCTGTTGCTTTTCCTCTTGTAGGAGAAACGTAGATTTTCACGGTGTAGCATCCAGCAGTAGTCTCCCATTATATTAATATTCCACCGACACCGATATTGTCTCTCCATTTCCTGAGTATCCTGATGGAAGCGTTCATCCTGTTCCTCGCTAACCGCACGAAGATTTTCGGGGAAAAGTCTAAGTGAGCATGTAAAAAGTGAATTTTGATGCTCATTGAACATCCTAAAGCTTTGAATTTTGTAACATGCTTTCAACTATATTAACGTAGTCAGGGTCCTTATTGTTTCCTAGGCAGTTTTTAATGACATTTTTTAAACTAATCCAAGCATCTTTTTCAACCTCTGTTATTGCAAGTACAAAGTTTTCGACTTTCATTAGTCTTCGTATATTTGGCCCAACAAAGACTCCTTTTAATTTTGTTTCTGACAAGTGAGGGAACTTGGTCAACAGATACTTAAAACAGTTTCCTTCTTTAGGTAAAGCTTTTACAAACTGTTTCATAACCCCCAGTTTTATATGGAATGGAGGTAAAAGAACTTTATTTGAGTCGACAAGACTTTTTTTCTTCTCCCAGTGCTGATTTCTCACTCGGCTGTCCCACTCACATAGGAAACATAGATACTTAGGATAAACGCCATGCTGACCTAGAAGCATGATTAATACTTTTAAACCTCAACACACCATCCAGCCATGATCCTTATATTTAATTTTTTCTAGAACGAGTTCTAAATTCTCATAGCTTTCTCTGAAGTTAACTGAGTGACCAACTGGTACTGAACCATACTAATTCCCATTACACAGGAGTACAGTTTCTAGACTCTTTTTAGAAGAATCTACGAAGAGTCTCCAATCGTTTACTTTATATCCAATGCCAAACTTGATGATTAATCCGGTAATGTCACTGCAGTACACTACGCCACCTTCTTGTGAAAAATAATTTAGCACATGTTTAATAATTTAGCCAAAATTTAACAATGCTGAATACAAACCCTGAGTAACCTCTTGTTATATGAATATGGAAAATATGCATTTTTCTAAAAAAACCCTACGTGATGGGAAAATTCTGATACGATTTTTGAATTCTGCGCCAAAAAATACATTAAGGGAAGATAAAATTATGAAAAAAGTTTTTTATCGCAGGCCTGTGTAATTTATAACGCTTTAACAGATTTTAACACACAATCACACAGTATAATATTATGTTTATTAAGAGGTAAATTGACAATGGGATGCCACTTGTTCCTTTCCCTTCGTCACCATTTGCTTACAACTGGTCAGAATTGAAAGGGAGGTAGTTATGAGCTGAATACACCGCAGTTCCAGTGTTGTCTTAATGATATGAAAAATATTTGGGTTGCTCTTATCAAACCAAATCCAGTCCACAGATTGGGATGGATGCGAATTACAACACATTGGTTTGTGCAGACTGTTGAAGTCTTAGTTAATAAACATTTAGTCTAGTATAATTAAAATATGGTGAATTGAAAAGCAATGGAATGTGCAGATAATAAATATATGAATACAATTATTAATATTTTCCAATATGACTCTTGGTTCTGCACCTCTGCAGAGTGCTTACTGTAAAACTGCTACTATTAGCATGTTTCACAAGAGATTCAATCTAGAGTAATAAAATTGAGAGTGAACTGAATGTGAAGCTTATACTTGGAACAATAAATAATGTAAAGTGTTGGAGTGATCGATTTGGAAGAGTAACTGTTGGCAGAATCCCAAGACATATAAATGCATTTTGTACAAGAGGCATAAAATTTATATGGAAACCCCAAGGAGTCAGCATAACGAGGGTAACCAGCTAAATCTATAATTTGAAGCAGGTCCAAATCAGTTAACAGATTTTGATGATATAACTCAATTACTGGAGAATCATATGTCTGTCCAACAGGTTTTAAACAATTTATGAATTTCTCATAAAGTGCTCTTTTTGGTAGTATTTATTAGTTCAATGTTGTCTCTGTGTTTTTAGTGAATGCGTCATTTCTGCATCAGTAAAATAGTGGAAGTTTTATTACATAGAAATGGCATGATAAATAATTTAGAAACCCAATAATTCAGACTTTAAGTTATTGAAAAAATCGTATATTATGATCAACTTTGTAGGAAATTTCATATATTAGTTTGGAAAATGTATAATATGCTTATTGGTCTCTTTCTCCCTAAATCTGTAAGCCAAAGTTTCTAGCATTTGTATAACATCATAAAAATAATTAATTTCTTGTGCAAATGTATAATTATTTTGTCTCATGTATATTTAATGGAATGATATTTCCATCAGATGTATATGTGAATCAATTTTTAAATGTATGTGTATATAATTTATTGTTATAATAACGTTCAAAAAATTTCAACTTACGAACAAAATTTTATAAAGCAATAAACACTTAACAGGTTTTAATATCTCTGTATGTGTGGTGTTTGTGGTATTAAATATGTGGAATCACAAACAGAATTAACACTGTTGCACACCAACTATAGAAAAATTATTCCGATTAGCACTTTCAAGCTTCACAGCTCAATGAAGTTCCCCGATCTGATGATGAGTTGTGAAGCTTGAAAGTGGTAATTGGAATAATTTTTCTATAGTAATGTGCAACAGTGTTAATTCTGTTTGTGATTATAACCACTAACACAACTTTATTAATTAAATGTGTGAAATGTGTGGATTTTGTTTATTTGAAATTTTATTATTTAGTCTAAACAAGTGTTTTTCCAAACACTTTACTTTAATAGAGCAGTCATACCTACAAGTATACAATAAAATTTCACTAATTTGGAATCACCATTTAGGAATGATCACTATTTTGGCCCAAATGTGCAATATTTGGCCCAAAGGTCACCCCATTAATTTCACTAATTTGGAATCACCATTTAGGAATGATCACTATTTTGGCCCAAATGTGCAATATTTGACCCAAAGTTCACCCCACTAATTCACACTGCTGTCTCAATTAGTGAAACTTTTAATCCTAATTGTTCAAGACCTATCTCTACTACAATTTTCATTTCATCCCAATCTAGTGACAAAATTCAGATGATACATCATTAGTTTTAGGATGGAGTAGATGTACAGTAAGTGTACGAATAAATTATTCATTAAACAGAATGTGTCTTGGTTAGTTACTGCATAATCAATCGATAATCACCTGTATGCTATCAACATTACTGAACAGTGTATGATATTAGAATGACTCATGCTCTTTAGGTTTGTTTATGATATATAGACATCCTGTTTGTAAGCTTAAGTCATGTTTGTGTGTGATTTATCATTTTTTACTTTTAGTTCAGTTAAAAGTGGTTAGATTATTCCTTTTTGTGTAACTTCTCATTACTTTAGAGTGTGCATTCGATTAAGTTTGTGTTACAATATTTTGATTGTTTATGATTAAGAAACGTAATATAATATTATAAGATCATTTAGACTCATCAGACATAAGAAAAGAATTAAGTGAAAATATAAGATATAAAAACAGATAACTATACTACTTTATTGTGATAATGTACAATTACATTGTACAGATTATTTGTCTTGAAATGATATGTAGATTAAGTAAGGATGTACAAAGGAGCTTTGTTTTCATTGGCTGTGGGATATTTAAACAGAGTAGTGCAACCCAACCAACCAAGAAAATCAGATAATTTTATGTTTTAATCAGATAACATTAAAAACAATTTAATGTTATGCCACATACTTAACAGCCGATATATGCATTCCTGTGCTATTTGAACTAACCTTGTTCAGTTAAGTTGACTTATTTAGAATCTCACTATTTCAGAATAGTATTCCTTAAAATAGTTGAATTAATGAAGTTTTACTGTATATACTAACTTTCATATATGTACTCAGTCTTGCTGTCTTAGGGGCAACGTACTTTCCACTCCTCCCAAATACTTTAAGGCAGAATTCATTTTGTCTCCCCTATCCCCAGGACATTTAACGATTGATTATTCTTTTAAATGAATGTTCACTACCTGGTATTATGTCAAAAAGATAGTAAGTTCCCTCATACTGTGTGTTTTTGTTTGTTAATTGCATACAGTTACTAAAGTTACAGGTTAAACTGGTTTCCATTTTTTACTATATCGAATAAAATAGAATGTCTTTAGCCAACATACTCTTAAAATATAATATTTTCAAATAAATACACTGCAAGTAGGTTTATTTTCACCTGACTTTCATAGAAAGTCACCTGACTTTCATAGACAGTCACCTGAAACGTTCATACGTTTCATAGAAATTATTCTGTATCTTCAGAGGTTTGTTTGAATTGTAATTGAATGTTTCACTTACAATATAGTTAACAGATAATCGATTTTACTTCGATTCTATTTTCGATTGTTGTAATGTTTATGTAGTCAGCTATTTATTATACATTTAATGTTATATTTTATCATTCTAATAAATGTATGATTTTAAATAAATCGTCTTGTTTTGTTTTTATTTGAATTTGTTCTTTAATTATTAGATTATTATTATTGTGTTTGTAAATATTAAGATTTTCCCAGATATTCATTGTGTTACCTTTTTGTACATTTTTAATTAATTTGACATTTTAAATGTCTGTAAATTTATGTTATTGTTTAAACACTCTGTGGCTAAATTAGATTTGTAAATATTAGGTTACAAAAATGCATTGCGATGTTGAATGTATCTCTCGGACAGTTCTTTCTTCGTCTGGCCTATGTAAAGTTTATTGCAATCTGGACATTCTATTTTGTAAACTCCATTTTTATTATGAATGTTGACTTTTTACTTCTCATGTCAAAATGAGAATAAACTTCTGGTTCTGATTTGCATTCAGTTTAGAGAGTTGAAAAATGTTCTATTTGCATAAAAGCTTGTTATTATGTGAATAAGATCTGTCTTGTAACATATTGGTTACTTATATTTGATTTATGAATATACTGTCACTATATAAAGTTATGCTAAACGTTACTTCAAAATATTTGAAGTTGGTATCTCTTTTGTATACTTACATCTATGATATTAACATGTATTCTATATAGAAATACTATACACTAATATGACAGTAAGTGAAAAATTGTCATACACTTACCTTCTTACACGTTCAACATCTGGATCATCTGTCTTTACTTTAGCTTTTTTCGGGTTGAAGACAGTGTCTTCTGGACTTGTAAATGCCTGAAAATAAAAAAAAGTGAGTAGCCTTTAATCAAATACCATTAAATGAGTGTCTATGTAAAATGAAATGTCTGTATTGAAGAACACTTGTCAAGTAACTCTGTCTTACAACAAGTATAGAACTGATTACAGATAAAATTTTAATACTTAAGGTTTTGGAAGTTAGTATCTTAAAGAGTTTCAACTCGAAGCAACTTTATTTGGATATATTAAATACAAGATAGGAGTTTATTTTATACACACAATAAAATAATTCATGAAATTCATGATTTTTTTATTCAGTCTTATATGTTTATAATTAAAAAGTAATTTAACAGGAAATTATGAAACATTGCAATAATAATTTAAAATATAAATATTTCTTAGTAGAAAACTTCAGTGGTAAGAAATTTTTATAAGTAAGAAGCTGTGTGCGCGTGTGTGTGTGTGTGTGTGTGTGTGTGTGTGTGTGTGTGTGTGTGTGTGTGTGTGTGTGTGTGTGTGTGTGTGTGTGTGTGTGTGTGTGTGTGTGTGTGTGTGAAATAAGGAATTAGATATGTACAGTGTCGTAGGTCCTATATGGTTGCAAATACTTGTAACTGAATAAACCAAGAAAGATAAGTGGCTGCTCTAGAAACAGATTATTGGTGGAGAATGACTAAAAGTGTCAAGACTAGAGAAAATCAGGATTGAAATAAAGAATTGAACAGATGGTGAAGATTGAAGCACCATAATAATAAAGGAGGTGTGACAGAGACACCTGCTTGGAGCTAGAGGTTTAGACACATACAAACAATGCCAAAATAACAGATTTCCAAATAGGTCTTATAGTGGGTAGTAGGTATGGAACATAAAAAGAGAGGGAGACAAAAAGTAATGTCCAGAGGAATTGGTAGAAAAGAAGAGAGTGGTGGTAGAAACTGGAAGTCATAAGGCAGAATGAGACCTATTACAAACCCCCCACACACACTCACAAATATGAAATGAAAACAAAGATAAGAGTATTTATAGGCCTATAGTAATGTTCACATGAATACTGGGTGTTGACTGAAAAATGAAAATCACAGTACAAGATGTTGCAATGAAATATCTGAGAAGATTTAGATGAGACATATAGAAGAGACTTGGAAACAGAATCCAAGTTTGAATTTGTGTGAGTGAGCTGGTGTGGACAGTAGCGGACAGTGGGGGAAGGCCCGCCCTGGGCCTCACTTAGTAGTGGGCCTCCAGATTTGGAAAATTAACTTTAAGAGACCAACAATTTATTTAAAACCTCTCATCAGAATTTTTCCCAAACAGTGAATAATTCAGAGTGTGGAAATCAGGTCTGTTACTCGAATGAACAAATTCACAAAAAGTGCATCACATATTGCGTAAGAGACATCAAAGACAACTGCATGTACAACTGTGTTATGCACTAAAACTGCTAACTGACTTGAAAAAAAAGCCTATTGTTTGCAGTAATGACAGATTTGTTTTGCAGCTTATAAATTTATTGTATATTATAAAGTATTGTAATAAATTTAATGCAATCTGTACATAATACTACTTCTATTATTTCTTTAAACTTTGTATTTTACAATATTAAAGTGGATTTTATTTCAAACATTACTACGGCTTCTTATAAAGTTTTGTAACTAGATGTATCAATACAGTGATTAGACAGTAAACATATAACAGAAAATTGTTTTTGCTATATATTACTTAAATATAAATTGGATTATAAATAACCATCTTATGGAAGGGAGGCCTCTGAAAGAAAACTGCCCCGGGTCTCCAGTGGCCTAGGTATGCCACTGGGTGTGGACACTTACAAAGAATAGAAGAGACAAAAAGAAAAGACAAATATGGGAGGTGAAAACTAAAAAAAAGGAGGACGTAACCAGAAAAAAAGATACCTGTAATAAAACAGTTGCAATAATTCTAGGGAGAAAAGGAAAAATATGTGCATGAATACAGTTTGGTTACTTACAACTTGCACCATTTTATGGTGGTATGGATTTGGATGGTATGTATATAGTGTGATTTTCAAGAAAGCATTCACCAAAGATGGAGAGAAAACAAAATTATCTGTTTTTGTTTTTATTTATAATTTATTTAATTGATAATATTTTCTTCATAATGCCAAATCCATATTTATATGCTGTTATATGAAAAATAATACAGTACTGTGTATGAAAGAGGTGTGTGAGTGTTTGTGCAAGAGAAGAAACCATGTGTTGCACGCCAACGTCCAGAAAATATAAATTATTGGTTATAAATAATGTTGTTTTATGTTTGAAGAGAGTGGAAAACAGCTAATTTGGGGTTTATCAAGCTCTCTACTTGACCTCTCGAGTGATCTGTGTTACAGATGCACCTATATTTAGAACGATGTTTTTTATTTACTTTGTTTTGAAAGAAAAAAATTTATTAGAGTTGGTTTACTTCGTGAATACCACAGGTCGGTTTCATTGACGCAAGTGTACAAACAGCAGCTTTCTGCAATTTATGCAGTTTGTCATGTAAAAAAAAAACTGAAATTCTAAATACCTCTTTGCTTCTTCGTGGGAACTGTAGCATTCTTTGCTTCTTCCCACACCTCATACCTGATATGTGGAATATATGCAGATTGTTTGTATTGAAATTATATACTGATTTATAGTAGGCCAGATTGATGAAGGATGTACAAAGGAGCTATGCTTTCATTGGCCGTGGCATATTTAAATGACTTCTAAAGAGAGGAGTGCAACCCAACCGACCAACCAAGAAAATCAGATGAATTTATATTTTCATTTACTGAGAGTTATTTAATAAGAATAAGAGAAAGAAAACAAACAACCAAGTGAGAGAAAGAGGATGTGGAATGTTACTGATAAAGTGTGGCCCAACGATACTTTATTACTCTGCGTGTTTGTTGTTTGCTTACAATAAAAATGGACTGGCACTGTAAATTAATTCTTGTATCTTATTTGACACTGTAAGATAATTATGGCCATATGGCCCCAAAAAGATAATATTTTTTTGATTTTGATGGACAGTAAATGCTAACAAATAGTATGCCCTGTTTAACTTTGTTGTGTATTGACCGGAAGAAATCACTTAATGTGTAAAATACCATAAGGCTATGGACACAGTCCAAACTGGAAGAAACAGATTATATTCAAAGCATGGTTTTCTCATTGCAACCTTAAATTATTAATAAATAAAAAATAATGCAATCAGAATGTGGAGTAAGCAGTCAAAATGTGGAGTAATAATAATTCCATTTTAGTGCAGTTACTGAACAGGTCGAAGTGTTATGTTCAGTTGGACCTAATTCAGTGATGTTAAAATTTGTTTTGAGTTTTCAGAACAGAGTGTTTAAAAATGGGAAACTTGAAATTGAATGTACTAGGAGAGGTATGATGGTCACATCGTCTCTATGTATTTTCATCACTTTGTCAATTGAAGCACATGTCGTGCGAAATACTGATTGTGTATTTATGGATTAAAAAAGTAATGTCACATCAGAATTGATTTAAAACATTTAAATCGCCATATGTTTGGCTCTTTACAGTGATTGTAGTTTATATGGTATGGTTGACTTTTTGTATATTAGAGACTGTTAGTATTAAATTGATTGATTTTTAATTATATTATTTTAGTAATAGCAAACTATAAATTGTTTTCTTTTTTTCGGTATTAAAGATGTAAGTTAAATCTTTTATTTGAGGGCCAACTGAAACTATTTTGTTGTGTGAATTTTTATGTCTTGAAAGGATTTTGTCGACAGCTGGATTATGACAAGCAGAAGTATGAGGTGGCTTGTAAAATGTGCTTTGTCATACTCTAATGAGTCATAATGCGGTGGCTTGTAAAATGTGCTTTGTCGTACTCTAATGGGTCGTACCATTACTGATTTGTTTTTACAATTTTATTTTAAATGTATTCTCCTGTATTTCTTGGACACTTTATATGGATTGTTATTATTTACCATATAAAATATATGGGATAAATATTATATTATTTACCAATAATATAATATTATATATATTTTTATTATTATTATTATTATTATTATTATTATTATATAAAAAGTGAGATATCTTATTTTGTACACAACACACACACACAATTCCTATAATACAATAATAATGTGTAAGTGATGTGTTAATAATATTTTTGTACATATTTGTTTTATAGGTTAAATTCAAAAGTATGCCTTTGATGCCTTTGACAATGGCATTATAAAAATTTAGTAAAGTAAAATAAAAAAAAATAATAATAAGATGTCTGGAACTATGTTTATAGAGATGATCTTAAATATAAAATGTCTTTTAAGAACTACTAGAATAGTGATTTCCAAATTTGTTTGGTTTCTTTCAAAATTGCCTAAAACACTGTGGGTACCCTTCATACTAGAATATACCATGCCTTCTTATAACCAATGCGTCCTTTCTTCTGTTTAGTCTTAGAAACCCCCCCCCCCACACACACACATTAATGTACAGCGCATTGCCATATCTTGCATCCTAGTTTCCACTGCCTTATATCCCAACATATCCTTTTGTTCAACCCCCTTGTATCCATTGCCTCTTTCACTTCTGTTTCTCTGGTGTCTTTTTGATCTTCCCTTCTTACTTCTGTTCAATGGTGTCCATTTGCATATTTTCTTTGGCCATCTGTTTTCAGGTATTTTTTGAACATGTCCAAACCATTTCAGGCATTTTTTACTTCTATTACCTCTGTGATATCAATGTCAATTCCCATTTTTTCCCGAATGTCTGTTTCTTACTGTGTCTAATCTGTTTTTTGTACAACATCGTCTCCAGAAATCCGTTCCATCGCTCTTAATACATGACCTGTTTTTTTGACAAATTTCTCACAGTTGGGCTCCATAGGTTGCTATACTTTCTATGGCGCTTTTATAGATTCTTAGCCCATGCCTGTCCTGTTCTGTCTATAATTTCATAACTGCAACCTCTACTTTGTATAATTTTTACTCCCAGGTATTTGTATACTGTGGTGTTACATATTACTTTTTTCCCCAAATTTAGATCTACTCTGTACCACCCACCACCATGTATTCCGTTTTTGAAGGATATATTATGAGGCCTTATTTTTTTCTATTCCATATGAAGTTTCTTAGCCAATTAATTAATTAACCTGTAACCAATTAATTAAAAATGTAGTTCTATGTGTATTGATTAATTTTACCTACATGTTCATGTGTATCTTAACTGTAAACATTTTCACTTACAGCACTTCCATTTAATATTTTCACAGAAAATTTTTTTGGAACATGTAGTATATTAGAGGAATCTAATTTAATTCACATTAAATTAAAGTAATATTGTATTAAATACATAGCAGGTACAGTTTTCTGATAACTGTTATTTTTGAATACAAAAATTAATGCTATAAAAAGAGTACGCTGTAAGCTGATGTTTTGATGAAACACTTCAATGTTTCTTGTAGCGATTACAATTATTACATCATCGATTCTTCTGTTAAGTGTATACTTTATTGTATCCTTAGGCAATAAAATGAAATACACTTGTAGAAGAAAACTATTATTATTGTCATAATGAAGGTATGACTCCCATCCTAACTTTTGACTGCGAATGTTAGTTACTGACAAAGAGTCTTAAAAGCAAGATGTAAAGCCTGAAGATGAACTGTCTGAGAAGAGTTACTATGAATAATTAGAAAAGATAACTTGAGAAGTGGTGATATCAGATAAAGTTCTTGGATTTTGTTGTCCATGACGACATCATATTTGATTTATTTGACTTGACTGATTTATTTGATTAATTAAATACAAGTATAATACTACTGACTCAGAACATTTGTTGGTAAAAATGTAAATTTTACATAAAAAACTTAGTGTTCCGGGTCAGTAGTATTATACTTATATTTAATGAGAGAAAGAGTGCAGGTACAACTACAATTTACTTATATTGAGGAAGCAAACTAAGATTGCATGGACATCTGAGTGAAATGGACAAAGAGTGGGTCAGTAAAGAAAAAGAACATGTGCAGGCTATGAGTATAGAAAACAAGAACAGAGGGGAATGGAAAACAATGTGGGCCCAAAGTAAATAGAAGATTATAAATGATGGAGGCTTAACACTGTGCAAACAACTGAATATGACTCAAGTAATGGGAAAAATTTATAAGTAGGAAGAGTTCATCAATTGTACTGTAATTACTTATGTATTAATTGTATGCCTTACACATGTGAGATAAAAAGTGAGAAAACTTAATACTATGTAACTGGACTATAGGACACTATGCACTGTATTATATGTCTATAGAAATTCAGGACACACACACACACAGCAGCTATTATATATCAATTGATTTCAGATTCCATTATTTCTTTGTATATTTATGAAGTTGATGGTAAAAAATACTGTCAAAACATTGTAAAAAATATTAAAAAATACATTCTGATATTATGTATTATTAATATATATTATTTTGATTAACAGAAATTATATAAATTAAATTTTAAATTACAAATGAATACACTATTACACTTTTTTGTGACTGCTAAAACAGTCTCTTGTCAGCTTTCATTGTTTTTCACTAATAATAACATTTATTTTTTTCAGTTTAGTATACTTGATTTTATTAATAAAACAAGTGTGTCTGCTAAAGCAAGTTTATTATGGAAATGTTTGGATTCTGAATAGATAACTTTAGAAACTGGACTGACTATGACAAAGCAGAAATATCTAGTGTCTGGTATGTAGTGAATATGCTTTGTCATCCATCGTATGCGTTGCATAACTTTTCTGTTCCTACTTGATTTGTGTTTATAGACATTTGTGTTGTTCATCCTTGTTTTTGTGGTGTTAGTATTGGTGGTGTTTGAATAAAACAGCAGTATGATGTGACTTTAGAGAATATGTATTTACACTTAATTAATATAAAGTAATTATAATAATAAAATATCTTGTTGTGATTGAAATGAAACAGGATGTGATGGAATGAATTAATTAATAGTTTTAACACAATTAATAATTAAAATAATATGAAATAACTCCCAAGCCTTGAATAGGAAAGATGAAACAAGAATTTTTATAATAATACATCCTGTGTAGAGAAAAAGCCGTAAATGTTACCATAGAGCAACATAAAGAAAGATAGAATTAAGGAAATATGATTATAAAAATAAAAAAAGTATTTAGATAAATACCCTAATATGCTGTATTACACACACACACACACACACACACACACACACACACACACACACACACACACACACACACACACACACACACAAAATGCATGTGCGTGCTTGCTAAAAATAACATACCAGAATCAGTTTAATGATGTTAAGAGCATTGATAATTTCATTCTGTAAACTTACTTTTGTGGGGTTTAATTATTAAGACACCACTGTTTTGGGGTATAATATACATTTATAAATCTTTGTTAATACCACAAATTTCACGCATTCTACAACAAAGCGTCCACAGTAGCTTGATTCAACTTAAGAAATAATATTTTCTTCTAGCAGGGTACTCAGTTGTACCACAGAGGAGAATGGATGGATCATTGTTGGATAATGTTCTGTACACATAAAGACTTAAAAGAAAAATCAGTGTTGCTCTCAGTGTAAATCTAATAGTTTAGTATCGTGAAATGGCTGTTTTAGATTTATGAAAATCATTTTATTATTTCTGTACTTTATTCATATGACATTTTTTTACATTTTTTTCACTATTAACATTGTTTTTCATACTGTACTGTTAATGCAGAAGTAGAATCTCTTAACACATAGTATAGTGAGGCCATAATTTGTTTGACATCAGATGTTGTACTTAATTTAATAACGACCCGTGAATTAATTGAATGAGTGAAGTGAGTTCTCAGTTTTAACTTGACCATTTGGCATTTGTCTGTCTGTGTGTTTGGGATATGTCTCACGATAACTTTTGAATGCATCAACAGAATTACAAAAAACCTGGCATGCGTGTCCATACTTTTACCCTACAGAACCCTACTGTTTTTGAGATTGATCTTTCCAAAACTAGGGGTGCATGAGGCAAAAATGTGAGAAGGTAAGAGTGTAAAAAAATTGCAAAACCCAATACAGAGTAGCAAATTAAAGAGAGTTTTAACCACAGTGTGAATATATCGTTAAATTTTGAAAATTTCAAAATTTTTGACATCAGGGCCCCAAAAAAAAGAGTTCAAAAGTTTATAAAAAATTGTGAAAATCTAGCAGGGTGTCAGACTAAAAGTAATTGTAACGCAAATCTGAATGTTTCCAGTTTTTGATATTTGTTGTACGAGTGTGTGCTCTACAATTGTTATATTCCTAAATAATTAGCAGGTTTTTGTAATTTTTACCATAATCGAAAAATTATCTAACATTGAAACTTATGTAATAATGAATGTACAGTAATTTGTTTAAAATAGTGAGCGAGTCCTGCAGTTCAGGAAGTATACTAGTAAATCATGTAAGGACTTGTGTGGTTCAATCAATAATGAGTCACAATTTTAAAACATTTGTATCATTTTGATAAAATTTGTCATCAGAACCTCTGTATGGGATAAAAATAATTGATAGCTCTAAACAGAGTGAGTGTTTTTTATAGTACACCTATATGTTTTCTAAAGAATAATAGTAACTATCACACATTTATCGTTATTCTTATATGAATAACATATAATATTCCATTCATATTAATACTTATTATGTACTTATTAATTGTTCCTGTACTGCCTGTGTACAGGTTATGATGATCGTAAAACAAACTCTGACAAAAATATTTTATAAACTGTGTGTAGTTAACCATGAAACCTCGCAATACATCCATTATTAGAAGTTATTAAAAAAAAATGCATTTTCATCAAGCAAATTACAGCTCACTTTACTGCTGAAAAACGTTACTATGTATATTTCTATATGATGAAATCAAGGCACTTCAAAATTTACCACACTTATGAAATACGTGCCAAGGCTTGAGTAGGAAAGATTAAATAAGAACTTTTTAAATACATTCTATGTAGAAGAAAAAACCGTAAATGTACCATAGAGCAAGACACAGAATTTACTCGATTCTGTAAATAACAGAAAAGAAAGACAGAATTAAGAAAATACGATTGTAAAAATAAAAAAAGTATTTAGATAAATACCCTAATATGCTGTAGACACACACACACACACACCTCTGCATGTGTGTGCTTGCTAAAAATAACTCATTTTAATGACAATCAGAATCAGTTTAATGATGTTAATAGCATTGATAATTTCGTTCTGTAAACTTACTTTTGTGGGTTTTCATTATTCAGACACCACTGTTTTGGGGTATAATATGAAATTATGGAGTATAATATTGGGATACAATCATGAAATTAAGACAACAGATAATCAAGTTCAAAATTGATATCTAGGTAGGTATACAAGCCAGTTTACTTGTCCCACAAGACTCTTAGACTAATGATACTAAGGCCAAGAGGAAAGATCAGTAACGTTTAGTAACATTGGGAAGTGTAATAAGTGAGTTCTTGGATTTCGTTGCCCATGACGTGTCCAAGTATCACTATGAACGTATAAACACTATATAAGTATAATAGTCTTTATAGAACACAGTAGAAATGGAACACAAGTATTTTTAGATAAAAAGTTTTATATTATTGCCTGAGCTGGCTTTCGCTCATTCTCAGCTTCAGGTAATAAGGTACAAATTTTTACCTAAAATATTTGTGTTATGAGTCGGAATAGGCCTAAGTTCTTTGTAATAAGTGAATCTCTTTAGGATGTTCGGAACTTTTCGGTTAAGTGGCAGCATGCACAGTGAGCAATTACTCTACGTAGCAATCGCCAGTAACAACGCATTTTGCAACTATTCCATGGTGACAGCGTGCCCTGCGATTCTGTATGCCGCAATCGCAAGTGTAGTAGTATCGTTGCGTATCATGAATTTCCTTCAGTTAGCAGCACAGATTCCCGACAAAGATTCAGCGATACAGTTTATAAGAGACAAAAATATTTTACATAACCCAAGAATTTGTACGAACGGCGATCAAATGAAACTGTATACGACGACAGGTAAAGACCGTTGGGTATGTTCTACAAAGGACTGTCGGGAATCCAAACAAGTGCGACAGGATACATTACTAAATAATTCTCGATTAGATTTCCGCACAACCGTATACTTCATTAACTGTTGGAGTAAGGAGTACACAACCGGGCAATACTGTCAAGATGAGTTGGAAATGAATCACTTCACATGCATGGATTGGAATTCATACATGCGAGGAGTGAGCACCATTTTATATAAATATAAAAAATGTCAAAATGAAAATAAAAATACAAACTGTCGCTGGTTACCGCTACGTGTGGAGGGGGAAATGCGTTGTTACTGGCGATTGCTACGTAGAGTAATTGCTCACTGCATGCTGCCACTTAACCGAAAAGATCCGGATGTTCTGTATCACACAACAGATTGTGGAAACAGATTGACGAACTTCACGTATTTTAAAGTTTACCTTACTGATTAAGATTGCTTTTAAGTATTTATACTGTACTGACACACGAGTCTAATCGCTAATGTTATGGTATTTATGGGGATTATTGTAACACTGGTTCATAACCACCATATGTACTTAAAAGAAATCTGAAAATTGAAAATCGGGACATTTGCGTCCCGATTTTTATTCAAAAATTCTCATTACAGTTACAAAAACATTCCTGCCCCGAGTCGTGTTGTAACCTTAATGTTGAGAAAATAAAGTATATGATACATTAATAATATACTTCTTGAGAATGATAAATTATTAGTGTTGTACACGCATCAGAGTATTATAAAAATTTATACGTCTTGAAATAAAACTCGAATTGTTCACGTGTTAAACCTGATATGAAATGATTACGTAATAGTAAAAATAAAATTGTATTTACCCCTTTCGTGAAACGTTCCCGTGCCGTCAGATAAGCCATGATTATTGTTTTCAAAACGAGAACTCCACAGTAGAATATGTACGCCCGAAACACGGGGTTTTCCGCGCTAAGTAGCGACTCTGTCATCGTGCGGTGATGTGGTGCTGTCACTGCGACCTGTAGAAGTCAAGTGTGCCGCGATAAACTAGCGAAGCGCCGCAGACCCGCGGCCTGCCGTAGTTCGCGTGCGCGTAAGATCAACGACGCCGGGCCGTAAACACGCAAACGGCCCGTCCTTGCAGACCTGCTGACGTATGAAATTATTTTTGTTCTTTAAACGCACGATGTTTGGGTGTAAAGTCACGTAATTATATGTGAATCAAAATATTAAAATTATAATTTATGGACACAAAAAAAGAAAGTGCTAATGGGGTGTCTCTGTGTCATTGACACGCAGTTTTTTTAAATTATTAAAAAGTTGTTTTAAAGTAACTTTGTTCTCATGTGGCAGGATTAAAGAGTCAACGTAATTCAGAGTACACCATTTAAGTGTATGATAGTATAGTAGAGCAATATCGCTACAGTGGTAGCATTGACTGCTTTTGATTTTTATAGTTGATGAGGCCAGGCAACGCCATTAGGGCGAGTCCAAACTCTGTCCGAACGCCGTGGGAACGATCCACCCAGAAACGGATTCGAACAAAGGCTTTAGATACGGTGCGATTGCAGCCAAACGTAGGCGCCACGTGAACTCCTTGTAAGCCTAATGTTGGTAGAAGATCATTTTTCATATGAAATGGAGTTAAGAACCATTATTCGATAATGGTTAATCATCTAAGAAACGTGTACTGGCGTTGAATTAAGTTTGATGGTGAGATAATGGCTTACATTATCTTTGCTGGGGTTGGTTATCTTATCGCCGCTTTTCAAATCTCCTTTCCATGTCGTAACGTTTGTAGGTGATTTCCTTCTAGGTTTTTATTTATTTTAATTATAATTAATGAATTTAACTGTTAGAAAATAAACTTTAAATAAAAGTAAGTTAATTTTTTGAAAATAAAAGGTATTTTGCAGTTTCCTTGTATTGCGTTACCGTGGAAGGGGATCAGCTTGATGCCCGCGATGTTTTAGTGTTTCGTGCTTCAAATTGGTCTCCCGTCACGGGAACTTGGAATAGGCATGAAACTGCTATAGGCATGAAATCATTATGTAGGTCTCAGAAAGCGGGGGGGGGACAGTGCAGGCAGAGTGTAGAACCCAAGTTAGTTGACAAAAATGTAGAGGTTCCGGAAGAGTAGAATGTGTTGTTTATCCGGGGACCAAAGAGTAGGGCAGTGTGTATGTATAGAGATAAACATGAGCATGCTCACTACTACCAAACCTTCTTTTTAAAAATATCCGTTAAAACCGTCAATCAGTTAATCACGGGAGATTAAAGCGGTTTGGACTGGCGAAACACAAACTACAATCCTGGTCGATGTAAATAAGGTTATGTTGAATTAATTTGTGTGTGTGTCTCGTAGTGGCATAACCACGGAGGGGGGGGATCAGGGAACCCAGAGCTATTAAAACTTTCAGTGAAATTCCATAATCACTTAATGTAGGCCTATTTCTAAGCCAGTTATGTGTGTTGAAATAAGGCTTATAAAATTACAGGCTAATTAATTGTGTAATTAATTATATGGTAAAATACTGAATATCTCATTTGACTTGAGGGAAAGAGGGAGTCGAACTTCAAGCTAGTCTCATCCTTGATTATAAAGTTAGTATGCACAGTTGAAATGCCACTTCTAACTGTATGGTAAAGTGGAACTTCTACATGTATAGAATTGTGAATACCGAGATTAATAATTAGTTCATTGTGATTGACGTTTTTAAACTATGTGGTTTGATTTAAATAGAAGGGTCAGTTAAAAAGTTTGCGGAGCGACAACAACAGCTCAGTGGTAGAACTAAAATCTTTCGTGTGCTGCAAGACGTGTATTTCGCGTGAACACCTGTTAATTTCCAGATATATCACTATATAGATTTATTCACTTTTTACCAGCTGTTTGAAATTTTCCTCTCACGCTTGTTTTTAAAATGCACAAAATCAAACATCGTGTTGTGATGAATTCTCTGTTAAAAACGTTTTAGCGCCAATGGAAAATCAAAAACGAAATTGTAAATGTGTTAGGAGATGCTGCGTCTTCAGAAACAACGGTAAGTGGGGCACACTCGAGTTTAAAACGATCCCAGCAGTGGACGTCCAAAAAGTGCAACAAAAATAGCATTATTGAAAAAATTTCATAGGGTGTTGGAAGATCGCAGATTGAGGAGTGGGTGATGGTGAAATCATAGGGATCTCATATGGGCATGTGCATCATACTTTAACTCAAGAACTTGGTGTGAAAAAGAGTTGTGCAAGATGGCTACCACATCCAGAGTTGTTGCATTCTTTGGGCGTCCAGTGCGGGGGGGATCATCTTCAGTGCTCTTATGACCACATTTAAACTCATGTGCCTACTTGCAAAGCATTGGTTTTGAAGTCGCAGCATCTCCTGACACATTTACAATTTTGTTCTGAATTTCCATTGGCGCTAAACAATTTTTAACAAAGAATCAGCCCCACGATGTTTGATTTTGTCCGTTTTTCAAAACACGCATGACACGTCAATTTTAAACAGCTTCTCAAGAATAGATAAATTGGTAGATATATTTGGAAATTAACAGGAGTTCACATAACATACAAGTCTTGCAGACGCGAAAAATTTTAGTTTTACCGCTAAGCTAGAGTTGTCGCTACACAAACATTTCAACTGACCCTCGTATGTTTTGGGAAAGCAAATAATTTAAAGTTGTTTGTTTGTTGTGAGAAGATAACAGGTTGTCAGATATTTGTATAAAATCATTAATTTTAATCAGTTAAAATATTAATTAATTATTTTTTATAGATATAAGTGAGGAGCCTAGTTTCAGAACGTCCTTTGTCCATCCAAGGTCGAACTCGAGATTTTGATCTGTATAATTTCTTCATGCATTTCTCTGTATAAAACAGGCATCTTTTTTTCACCAAAACGTCTTGTAAACAGATAAAAATTGGGTTTAGAAATGTGGTTTGGAATCAAACTGGCTCTTGTCCAACCAAAAATGGCGGCATTCATTTAATGACAGAAGAACCTAGACGTTGGTTTCAAAATGTCCTTTGATCCATTGGAGTGTTAAACTGGCTAGTGGCTATTTTAATTCAAAACTGTCTTATGTCCATTAAGCAAACACTCTAGCTGCTACTGAGAAAAAATAAAAAAATATATATATTCAGACCATTTCTCTATGTTTCATGAATAGTTTCAAGAGTGGTAACCCTGATAGTCAGCTGGAAATATTTTAAATTGAATTGTGACGATAGGTTATGTTTTTGCGTTTCATAGAAGTTTGGTGTTTTGAGTTGTAATTGTGCTAAAAGATATATTGATTAATTCTTTTTATTATATTTAGATTACTTTATTATTTCATTATTTTTGTACAGTAATCACATTCTCGTTAAATTATTATTGTAATGGAAGATATGCAGTCTGTACCTAATGCAATGGAATGTGTGCCATCTGTGTGTACTGTACAAAGTGTTAATACTCAAATTATAAACTGTGAAAGGGGTAAAGGGCGAAAAAAACATAGAAATCTAGAAAACTGGAAGAGAGTTGTGGACAAAGGGAAACGATATTAATCAAAATCGTTGCCCAAACTTCCGCAGTGTAAACATTTCGGTAAATCACTAAAATGTGAACTGTCTATGCAAGACATACGAAAGTTCCACCAAGCTTTCTATTCTGAGAAAAACAAGCAAATACAAGACAGTTTTATCCTCAAGTACACTCAGAGCGAATCTCCAAAACGTATGAGACCTCGAGGAGAAAGAAAGCATTAATAATTTCCTTGTCCCAAAAACAGTAAATGGGAAAACAGAACTTGTAAAGGTCTGCAAGAAAAGCTTCTGTGCTATTTTGGGAATTAATGACAAATGTGCTCAGCAAGTTTGCAAAAGACATTTTAAAACTGGCCTTTTGCCCACAGAGAACAGAGGAGGGGACCACAAATCTCACCATTTTTTGGACAAGAAAACTGCAGTAAAGACATACATAGAGAGCCTTGTTCCCTTAGAGAAACACTACTGCCGTGCAGCCAGTACACCAAAACAGTATTTGCCAAGCTATCTGTCAAGTGCAAAACTTAATGAAAGTGCTGCAGAGGAGCTCAGAGTACCTTATTCTTCTATGATATTTTTAACAAGGAATACAACCTGAGCTTTGGTTCCCCAGCTGTAGATAAGTGCTCGAAGTGAATACAGTACGAATTCAAAATACAGGCAGGAGATACATCTTGTATTGCAGAGCAAACACTGCACAAAAAACGAAGTGAAGCGTTTTTTTCATTGTTAAGAACAAAGAATGATGGCGAAGTAACGATTTCCTTCGACTGCCAGAAAAATCATGTCTTACATGACCAAGCTGCCTATTACAGTAGGCAGCTGTATTTATACAACTTTACTGTATGTGAAAGAACATCTGGCAAACAACCAAAAAACAAAGTCTCTATTTATACTTGGACTGAGTCAGATGCACCTAAGGGATCAGTGCAGATTTCATCAGCTGTTTTTCATAGACTGGAAAACATGAATTTTGAAGGTGTCTCTCTTCTTCGGTTCTTCGCAGATGGCTGTGGGGGCCAAAACAAGAATTCTTCAATGATTTATATGCTAATGTATTGGCTTGCAAAATGTGCCCCTCACCATCTAAAAGAGGTTCATCTGGTTTTTCCTGTACCGGGACACTCGTACATTCCACCAGACAGGGTGTTCGGCAGGATAGAGCTTGATCTACAAAATCTTGATACAATATTGTCAATCGTGAAGAATACTGGAAAGTTTTCAGTAAGCATGGAACAGTGTTTAAAATTTGAGATGACTGGTGTGTTTATGACTGGAAGCTTTTGTCCCAACAGAATATGAAGAAGCCTGGACAGTGGCATTTCAAGTTTTCATCTGCAAAGAGATTCGTCATCACTTGAGGTTTAACTCCTATGGCACCCATCCTTATCAGATGGGCCTTGGTACCAGACTAACATAGGAATGTCCAAAAAAGTAATTGAACCAAAGGTGGATATTTTACAGTCAACTTTGCCATTGATTCGTCTTGGTGCTCCTGTAAAAAGGCAAAAAATTGCAGACTTGAGCCGGCTGATGACCCTGCACTTCGGTATCGGATGGGAAGAAAATCCTAATTTGAAATTCTACCGTGAGATAATATTTAACATAGCAACAACTGATGAAGCATCTGAAGATGAATTGGAAGGGGGAATGATGGGTGATGCTGATGACATAATATGACTAGTATATTTCATTCAGTTCATGCAGTAAATGCCTTTTTTAGTTTGTTTGTTCTTATAAATGACACTAAAAAGACAGTTGAATTTTAATTTTTTTGTTTTTTCAATTTGTATGTTTTATAAAAATCATAATACAGTATTATAATCTAGAAGTTTTGTTAATATTATAATACGACTCTTTTGTGCCCGTAGTATCTTAATGGTATAATATATTACGTTCCTGAAATAATTACGCATGGATATGATTTAATAACATAATGGTTTAATCTCTGTAACATAAATTCAAATTATATGGAAAATTCCATTCGATACATACGGTTGTCACAATCGATATTTATCAATCGATATTTATCTCAGGATTTAATAACTAAATAAATTTTATATATTTCGTGGGAATTCTTGTGGCTGCTACGAAAAGTTCCTTTGCATGTTGATTAATAATAGAGAGTACCTTTACAAACAATATATTACTTATAATCTAAAAATTTACACAAATTATATATTAAGTTACATACAAGTTTTGACGATATTCAATTTGTCCGTCTCAGAAAATAATGTAGTTTATTAATGTGTACAATAAATGTTTTCCTTGTAATCACTGTTAGCTTATATATTGAATTTGGTTGCACTTTAAAATGTTGCCTAGTGATTAGTGTTAGTGTAAATTGTTATATTGTCTAGTGGTTGTTCCTTGTTGAAAAAAAAATATTGTCAAATTATACTTTACACATCTAGACGATATTGCTGAAGGGTTCCTGGTCTATTCTGAATATTTTTCTTGATTGTGTGTATTATTTGTTCATAAAAATTGTAGTGGAAGTATTATTATCTTCGATGATGGTCCTTCAGATCTTCTTCCACAAACGGGTTATCTATTTTTATATACTTTTAATTACCTCTAGACACGCACTATACAACTGCTTTCCATCACAATTAACAATTAAGTGTTATTTCTTCTTTCTTTTAGTTACCTAACTCATACAAATTTCTTAAATTTTGATTGGTCATTTATGTACAGTTTAAATGTTATAGGATCAACACCCATTACCTACATTATATTTTATAAATTACCTTTAATAGATAATTTTATTATTATACTCTAATTATATATGCAATGTTTATACAATTATTAATTAGATAATTATAAACAATTTGATACTAAACATGCCTCAGTTTATAACTGTAAAACCTTATTAATTTGAATTTCTATGATATGTGGTAGAACAATTTGTTATGATTGATTGTAATTTCTACTTTGACTACCTGAGATAAATATATTTACATAAATTAACTGGTGACATAAAATCTTATAACATACAACAAAACTTTTAATAATAATAATTGTTTTTGACAGTTTTAGTTTATTTATACTGCTAAACTATTGTCTGTATGATAAACTAAAATTCTGTCTAATAATAACAAAACACTTCCATCAAAAATAATTACACTGTTTAACGGTAGTCTGTGTCGCTATTTCTTATGATCACACTCATTACTTTAAAGGTTTGTGTCCCTTTTTCTTTCCTTGATTATAGGCCTATATGATTATAATTAATACAATTTTATTATATGGATTAGGTACTCTTTATTGGGTTTGGATTATTATTCAGGGTAAGTTGATTAGTCCTACTAGGTTTATTTATTTCACTTTTTTCTGTTTACTGCCCTATTCTACTGGGTTATTTCTGGGTTTCTGGATAATATTATATAAGTCAAACCAAATAGTTTTCCTTTAATTTGCTTTCAATTATTATTTCTTGGTTCCTCTCTGGATCGGATTCCACTATTATTTACTATTCTTTTGTAACATTTGTTTCGTTACAAATTGCCTCCCTTCAGAAGTAATTATTTCTGAACACTTCATTAGGTGTGAGGACATAATTACTTATGTTTCATTTGTGACATTCTGCTGGTTCTTTAAATTGTATTCTACACTGATAGTTTTTTACTTTTCCTGGTTTTTCTGAAAATACATGTTTATACTTCTTATATATTATAATGAGATCTTCTACTTGTTTTACTGTCAAATTATTTGTGCCTTGGTGTCTAAACTCTCTTATCTCCTGTAATTTACTGTTCCACAGGTCTTCATTTGTCATATTATAGATTATTTTTCTGCATTGGGTGTCATTATTTAAAAAATTTAATTCCCTAACTTGGTGATGGGTACGGTTCAGAGGGGCACCATCGCTTCCTATTAACTCTGCCGTCCACATAACACCTTCTGAGTTCAAGGACACCTTCTCCTTGCTCAAATCAATAATGGCTGAGTATTTCCTCAGCATATCGCATCCGATTAATAATTCAAATGGTAGGCCGATTGCGACCAAACATATAATATTAACTAGATGACCCGGCAGACTTTGTCCTGCTGCTATTAATGCCCGTCGTACTTGAATTCGTTGTCGTTCTGCTAATAGATGAAGGCCTCTGTTTTCATTAGTTAAACGTTGACGTGCCTGTCTGTGTCGTAATCTGTCTGCTTCTAAACGTTGACTGCGCTGCTCTCCACTTTCTTGCGCGCGTGAACGTACATTTAAATTCCTAATATTTTCATTCTCCTGCGAGTGTTGGTCCTCCGTTCTCCTTTGTCGTCGCGCCTGCTCGTTTTGAGCATGTTGTGATTTTCGACCGATGTTTGCCCGCCCTCTTCTTGGCATTTTTCTATCACAAATTTCACAAATGTATATATGAAAATAAAACGTTTTAATTGTAACAATTTTATAAATACATCACGTAGCATTGCGGTTATATTGAATTTCCTTTAATTGATTTGTTGTTTGCAGCACATTCCTAAACAAAATGTAAATAGAACCTACCATTGAGTTTATATTGAATTGCCAGTAATTGATTTGTTGTTTACAGCACATTCCTAAACAAAATGTAAATAGAGTATTATATTCACCATTAAACACAATGTAAATACAGTATTATATTTACCACTGTGTTTTTTAATCACTGTGTTTTTCACCCCACCTCCCAACGTGGACCAAAACACCTATCCTATTGTTGCTTCTCCCGTTGCATAAAATATTTCTGCCGTTGAAATCGGTCTTTCCGTTTTTCATATTTTCCATTTTTGACAACCCCCCCTCAAACCGCCCATTTATTAAGCCCAAGGGCCCAAAAATTTTCAATAGTGCATACATGCATGTAAAATTGTTACTTCCATCGAAATTCCCTTTAATTCGATACCCCATATACTGTATTTTCATTTTTCCAATTTTTACCCCCCTTGGCCAAACTGACACCTCCAACCGCCCAAAAATTTTCAATAGTGCATACATGCATGTAAAATTGTTACTTGCATAGAAATTCCCTTTAATGTTACACCCCATATGCGGTATTTTCAATTTTTATCCCCCCCTCCCCTTCGGGCCAACCTCACACTCGGCACATGTAAACCTTACTCTGAACCTAACGAACATATGGTGCGAATATGAGCTCTATCGGATAAGTGGTTCAAAAGTTTTAAGAACATGTGCAGACGTACACTGAATTTTTATATATAAAGAAGGGCCCAAAAATTTTCAATAGTGCATACATGCATGTAAAATTGTTACTTCCATGGAAATTCCCTTTAATTCGATACCCCATATGCTGTATTTTCATTTTTCCAATTTTTACCCCCCTTGGCCAAACTGACACCCCCAACCGCCCAAAAATTTTCAATAGTGCATACATGCATGTAAAATTGTTACTTCCATCGAAATTCCCTTTAATTCGATACCCCATATGCTGTATTTTCATTTTTCCAATTTTTACCCCCCCTTGGCCAAACTGATACCCCCAACCGCCCAAAAATTTTCAATAGTGCATACATGCATGCAAAATTGTTACTTGCATGGAAATTCCCTTTAATTTTATACCCCATATGCGGTATTTTCAATTTTTACCCCCCCCCCCCTTCGGACCAACCTCACACTCGGCACATGTAAACCTAACGAACATATGGTGCGAATATGAGCTCTATCGGATAAGTGGTTCAAAAGTTTTAAGAACATGTTCAGACGTACACTGAATTTTTATATATAAATAAAAAAAAATTTCCTGGAACCCGATCGCAGCGCCACCTACCGGGTCCAATTGTGAATCTAAACCATCCTGGGACCCACTCAAACACACACAACAAATTTCATCAAAATCGGTCCAGCCGTCTAGGAGGAGTTCAGTGACATACACACGCACACACGAAATATATATATAAAGATTGTAACACCTTTGCTTTCTATTTCCAATGACACTTGTTTTCTCACTGTTTTATTTTGACGCCCAGTGGCACCTATTAAAATAACATTATTGACAGGTAAGGTAGGTATTATATTTTTACTTTGTTTCTGTATTCTCTCCAGTTCAGCGTCGTTAATAAGTGATACATTTGCACCAGTATCTATCATTATTCGTGTAGGAATTCCTTCAATTTGAGCGGTTATGTATAAAATTTCATTATGCTGGTTGATTCTACTTGTCACCGTTTCCTCCAACAGTTCTTCTCGAAGATTTTTCAAATAATAATTGTAAATAATAGTAACATTTTGACTGTCCGTCCTTAAACTTTGGTTGTTGTTATACTTCAAAATTCTTTTATTTTCCATAATTAGTTTTTCATAATTAGTTGGTAGTAATTTGTTATTACTATATTTTTGAATTTGGTGGTTATTGTACCCAGTAGTTAGTAGCAGTAAGGGGTCGCGAGGGTTTATTACTGCCTCACTCCGTTTAAATTAAGGCTATCATGATTATTTTCCGGGCATGACTGTTGATTTGCCTGGACTGGTGTGCTGGTTCCTGGTTGTTCAATCTCTCGGTTGTCTAATTGTTCACTTCCCCTTGATTCTCGGAAGTCCTCCTGGCTTCTACTTCTGACTCGGTTATAATGGTGACTCATCCCTCTGGGATTTCCTCTTTGATCACAACTGTTATTAAAACTGTTCCTCCGAGGTTGATGGTATCTCCAGTAATCCCCTCCTTCGGCACTGATGTAATTTATTCGGGGTCGGTACGAACGATTATTATTATAATTACCCTGATTATTATTGTTATTAACTCCTGAGTTATTCCTAAAATAATTATAATTTTGGTTTGTTCGGTAGTTATTATAATTATTATTATTTCTATTACCCGGATGGTAATTTTGATTGGGCCTGTTGTTATCATTATTGTTAATTGGGTTTCGATTGAAGTTTGCTGGTTGGTTATTATTTGGGGTAAAATTTTGGTTGTAATTACGATCGTTGACATAACTATTCCGGTTATTCATGTTATTATATTGATTATGATTCATACCATGGTTATTATTTTTTGAACCGCACTGATCAGTTCGTTGTCTGCTTCTTTTGTAGTAACCCTCGTGTTCATAATTTTCTAATAAGTCAGCCATTGCGTGGACCGTTTTAATCTGGCTTCCCAGGCGTGCTCTGGCAATTCCTGTGTCATAATGGTATGCCATTTTAGTTACTAGGGATTCTTCTGGTATTCTTGGCTCTAGGTGTCTCGCCAAACATACCTTTCCCCAGAAGTAAGTAGTTGGAAGATAGTACCTCTATTTCCATCATATCTTCCCTGACAAATGTTGTCCCTTATAATATTTTGTATAGCTTCGGACCAGTATTTTTCTTTAAACAGTTTTTTAAATTGAGCGTAGTCCACTATCTCATTCCTGGTTGCTGTCCACCAGTTGTCCGTAATCTCCCTAAAATGCTCATCCAACATCTCTCTAATCGAGCTCCAGATAGTTATTCGATGTTTATTAAAATGTTCCTCAATTCTGGCCAGGAATTCCATGGGGTTTCTGCAATAATTTTTGAAATTAATTCCTTCTCTGGTTTCATTTGTGGAAACATGAGTAATATTATTTGGTCTGGTTCTAATTAACTCAATTTCTTCTTGATTTTGGCGTACTTGACCAGTTAAATTGTTCACCGTAGTGTTAATATTGTCACACCTTTCTCCGGTTTGTTTCTGTAAATTTACTAAATTTTCTTGTTCCTTTTGTATTCCTTCTATTTGAATAAGACTATTTTCTTGTACCTGGTCTATTCTGGTATTTATCACTGCTCTATTTTGTATAATGGTTTCGTTAGCTTTTCTCAATCTCTCATTAGTGTCAGCTATTTCTTGCTTCCTTTCCTCATCGATTTTGTCCATCTTCTGGTTAATTGTATCATTGACTTGTTCAATTCTACTGTTAATTCTTCTTAAATTCTCTTCATTGATTTGTCTGAATTCTTCCTTCATTTGGTTATTATTGTCACTTATAGTTTGCCTTAAGGTTTCGTTAGTACTTTCTTTAATACTGTCAATTTTTTCATTTATCCGTTTTAAATTCTCGTTAGTGTCTTCTCTGTTTTGGTCAAATCTCTCCTCCATCTGTTTTATTAAATTTTCACTCATTTTCTCATTTTGTACCCTTGAGTTCTCGTTAATCTCTTCCTTCATACCGTCTATTTTCTCATTTGTTTGTCTGTGATCTTCCTTGATGCTCTTCAAATCTTCCTTCGTTTGCTTGTTTTGTTCCTCCATTTGTTTTAATAAGTTTTGACTCAAAATTTCATTTTGTTTCCTTGAGTTTTCAGTGAATTCTTCCTTCTGCTTCTTAAAATTGTCATTCGTTTCTTCCTTATTTCTGTCCATTTTTTCACTCATACTATTCATTAATTCCATTAATTTTATAAGAGTCGGGTCTCCCCTATCTTCCTTTCTTGCTAACGTCTCCACATCCTTCACCGATGTTACTTCTTTCTCTTCCATCCTGACTTCTTTCTCTGCCTCCTTTGTCCGTCTCAGTGACGACGCCCTCTTATTCATCTTTATTATTTTTTGGAACTTATAGCAGTCGCCAGCTAAAAATTAGGAAATTAATTTGGTTGTTTCAATTCCTTCACCTAATATTCCCTAATTTCAGCCTCACTAGTTGGTGCGCCAATTTATAATACGACTCTTTTGTGCCCGTAGTATCTTAATGGTATAATATATTACGTTCCTGAAATAATTACGCATTGATATGATTTAATAACATAATGGTTTAATCTCTGTAACATAAATTCAAATTATATGGAAAATTCCATTCGATACATACGGTTGTCACAATCGATATTTATCTCAGGATTTAATAACTAAATAAATTTTATATATTTCGTGGGAATTCTTGTGGCTGCTACAAAAAGTTCCTTTGCATGTTGATTAATAATAGAGAGTACCTTTACAAACAATATATTACTTATAATCTAAAAATTTACACAAATTATATATTAAGTTACATACAAGTTTTGACGATATTCAATTTGTCCGTCTCAGAAAATAATGTAGTTTATTAATGTGTACAATAAATGTTTTCCTTGTAATCACTGTTAGCTTATATATTGAATTTGGTTGCACTTTAAAATGTTGCCTAGTGATTAGTGTTAGTGTAAATTGTTATATTGTCTAGTGGTTGTTCCTTGTTGAAAAAAAAATATTGTCAAATTATACTTTACACATCTAGACGATATTGCTGAAGGGTTCCTGGTCTATTCTGAATATTTTTCTTGATTGTGTGTATTATTTGTTCATAAAAATTGTAGTGGAAGTATTATTATCTTCGATGATGGTCCTTCAGATCTTCTTCCACAAACGGGTTATCTATTTTTATATACTTTTAATTACCTCTAGACACGCACTATACAACTGCTTTCCATCACAATTAACAATTAAGTGTTATTTCTTCTTTCTTTTAGTTACCTAACTCATACAAATTTCTTAAATTTTGATTGGTCATTTATGTACAGTTTAAATGTTATAGGATCAACACCCATTACCTACATTATATTTTATAAATTACCTTTAATAGATAATTTTATTATTATACTCTAATTATATATGCAATGTTTATACAATTATTAATTAGATAATTATAAACAATTTGATACTAAACATGCCTCAGTTTATAACTGTAAAACCTTATTAATTTGAATTTCTATGATATGTGGTAGAACAATTTGTTATGATTGATTGTAATTTCTACTTTGACTACCTGAGATAAATATATTTACATAAATTAACTGGTGACATAAAATCTTATAACATACAACAAAACTTTTAATAATAATAATTGTTTTTGACAGTTTTAGTTTATTTATACTGCTAAACTATTGTCTGTATGATAAACTAAAATTCTGTCTAATAATAACAAAACACTTCCATCAAAAATAATTACACTGTTTAACGGTAGTCTGTGTCGCTATTTCTTATGATCACACTCATTACTTTAAAGGTTTGTGTCCCTTTTTCTTTCCTTGATTATAGGCCTATATGATTATAATTAATACAATTTTATTATATGGATTAGGTACTCTTTATTGGGTTTGGATTATTATTCAGGGTAAGTTGATTAGTCCTACTAGGTTTATTTATTTCACTTTTTTCTGTTTACTGCCCTATTCTACTGGGTTATTTCTGGGTTTCTGGATAATATTATATAAGTCAAACCAAATAGTTTTCCTTTAATTTGCTTTCAATTATTATTTCTTGGTTCCTCTCTGGATCGGATTCCACTATTATTTACTATTCTTTTGTAACATTTGTTTCGTTACAATATTTTGAAAAATTAAAAGGTTAGCTTCTTTAAAAAAATAACTTGTCATAATTTTTTAAACATTTTTCTTGCCTCCAGAAACGATTAAGACTATAAAATAGGTTATTTACCTTCTGTCGACGTTTCTTAAAATCCTTTTAGGATGACTCGAGTTTCAACACCATTTGGTGTCATCATCAGATCAGTGAATTAGGTTAAAACATTTCGATGCATATGCATCTCATTAGATATTTAAAAGATTAAAAACAACACATAACATTATATAAAACAATAAATAAACTATATCACAATAAAATAACATTAATAAAAGAATATAAAAACAATGCGGCCGCAAACGAACCTGTACAGGAAAGCACCCCACGGTAAAAATTCACGGTAACAAAATTTTTTACTGTGGGGTGCGTTCCTGTACAGGTTTGTTTGCGGCCGCGTTGTTTTTATATTCTTTTATTAATGTTATTTTATTGTGATATAGTTTATTTATTGTTTTATATAATGTTATGTGTTGTTTTTAATCTTTTAAATATCTAACGAGATGCATATGCATCGAAATGTTTTAACCTAATTCACTGATCTGATGATGACACCAAATGGTGTTGAAACTCAAGTCATCCTAAAAGGATTTTAAGAAACGTCGACAGAAGGTAAATAACCTATTTTATAATTTTTTAATCAAATTGTCCTTTGTCCATTGGTTTTGTTTTCAAAATGTCTCTTGTCCACTATTTACCTTCAAAATGTCCCATGTCCAAATTAATTAATTGAATTATAAAAAACGGATAGCTTTAAAGTGTTAATATTTAGCACAGGCAAAACTGATAGTACGGTATAAGAGATATATGTTAAAAATATTTATGAGGTTATATGTCAAGATTTTTCTATCTCAAAATGTTTTTTTTAATTTCCCACAAATTCAGAAGAGTGGATAAAGGCCATTTTGAAAATAAGCTCCTCAAGTACAAAACACAAAATGGAGAAGATAAACTCTTTAATCTGAAGTTACAATGAGATGACCCCGCCTGAGGTCATGATATATTTACTTTTGTTTACTTTTTCTTATTCTGTTTTTGCACCTAGCTATTTTTCAGCTGACCAAAAATTTGTCTCTTTTAAAATGTATTTGAAACAAGTTAAAGTAAGAGATCATACAGTAGTGTCATTCTTTTCCTCTCAGTCGATCTATTTTATTGAAACTAGTGACATAAATACTGTGCTCTGTTTACACTGTTAAGACCAGCTCAGATGATTTACAATAGCCCTGCAGTTGCTAATTGTCCAGAAGCTGCAGGGCTTACATGTTTATATGGTCATCAAGCAGTCTCTGTTCATGTATTTTGGGCAAAGTTTTTATTTCTTTGTTACCCATCAGGCTTTATCGGGGTAGACATTTCACATATACCATGGTGTGCATCAAGAATTATTTTATGTGCTCTTTTGTTCTGAAATCTTTGAAGTGTTATTTTTTACTGTTTTGTTAGACCACTCCCCAATGTTGTGACCCATAAACCCATACTGATTGTACTATTTATTTATAAATTAATAAATAGTATAGCCGTTTACCACACACACACACACACACATACACACACACACGCACGTGCACGCGCGTGTGTGTGTATAATTTTTTATTTTATACTATATTACTATATTCAGAGATACTTCGATGCAAGAGGAAATAAAGGAAATTTGATCCCTAAATCTTTAAAGAACATTTTCCACAATTTTATTTAAGTAAAATTAAATTTATACGTTGTTTGGTAAGCCTGTGTAATTTTTGTGAGTATTAAAAAATGTTGTGGTTGACCACATTAAATGACCTTGGTGGAGAAAATGCCTCCTGGTTAGTACCCCATAATTTTAATCTTCTCTGACAGGAAATATAGAATAGCACAGTTGGTCTCACAATGCTGAGTGGACATTATTTGAGCCCCACAGGACTCAGATCCTCAAATTTTGTCAGTAAGGTGAAACAGTTAACTACTATATCATATAGGAGAGTATCCCTTAAAGAATTACAACAAATTAATAACTATTGTATACACAGTTATCATGCCACTTGTAACTGTATGGTAAAGGAGTGTTTTGCTGACACTTAGGAAGTTATGGACAGATTACTTAACTGAAAATTTTGTATATAATTTTAATCATAAAAAATTTGTGAGGTTCCTGTCTTCAGTGAAGGTGGAGGAGCCAATGGCTGGAAAGAATTGGGTTCAGTTAAGTAGTTTGTTGTGACCAGGGAGGCAGTCAAGCAAGGACAGAGGACAACTGTCTATAGGCTAATGAACTGGTTGAATGGGTATAGTTCTGATCCATTAATGTTTATAAAAAATTGTGGTAGTGATAATACACCTATATGCTATTACCAAATATAGTCTCATAATAAATTATGAGTTTTAGACCGTTCAGTGGCTACTACATTTACTACTTTTTCTTACCATATATTTATGTACACATGTATTTCATAGACTTTGATACAGAAAGTGTAGAAATACACGTTTAAAATATTCAGTAGCAGCAGATATCCGTAGCACTGAAGAATATTTTTACTCAGGTTATTAATACTGAGAACTTAAAAATATTTTAAGTGATCGGTTCTGTTGCCAAAGCTAACATAATATGGACACAGCAACACCCCCAGTCACATGTCGTGAACAGAAAAACCATACAACATTATGAGCTGATGAATATGTAAATTGTAACTTCCAAGTTTCGTGCAGTGATATTATTATAATTATAAAAATAATTACATTCATATGAAAGTGATAAAATTTTAGTGACAAATGTATGTTTTCATATTTTACCTCATCAGATATGGAATTTGAGTCAATAAAAGATTGTTATTGCTTGCACACAAAATTTAATGTGCGTGTGCGCGCGCGCGCTCGCGCGTGTGTGTGTGTGCATCCTTGAAACATCCATATGTGCTACATTCATTAAAAAAATTATTTGTGTTATACCAGCGTTTAAAAGAGTATGTTAATTTTAATAGTTTGACTACAATGTAATTGTGTATATACACTCACGTATTATGATGCTAAATTTAGCCTATGTGTAACATTTTGCATGTAAATTAGGACACTGATTATCCATTCATAAGTCCTTTTGTACAGACTGCTCAAATTTGTAGTAGGTAACTGCAAAAAAATATCTTAAACATTCATGTAATACTGCTTTGATTTAAAAAATATACGTACTTCAAAAGGTAACCAAGTAAGTAGCCACTGTACTAAATAATATCCTAAAGTAATATGCAAACCACTGTCTGATGTTTGTCATCCAGTTAAAGGATTTTTGTTTGCTTAACTCTTCATATTACTTTATTTAACTAGTGTTCTGTTCATAAAATTAACTTCTGAAATGAATTATGGAGACATATTAATAACAGGGGCGTATTTATGGGGGGTGCAAATGGGACCAGACTCTCCCAGAGGGTTAAAAGTTGACAATAAATTTTCTTAATCACTTCAATTTTATACTGATGGATTTATTTCTTAGCTGTGTACACTAACACAGTAGTCATCCTTTTTTAAATGTTGGTCTACTAACAAGTTTATAACTCAGAATTTGCATGTATGTTTGAAATAGGAAACAGGAAAATCAGTTAAGTCAATAAGTATCTTATAAACAATGTTTCAATAGCACTTATTTTTATTGTGTTGTTACTTTAATGGGATTGATTTCAGTATGTTATCGCACGTTTTCAGCCACTTTAAAGATTGTAACATTGATTAGTCTTAACTTATTTTATCTTTTGTATGAAGCTGACTCCATCGGACCCCCCCCCCCGACCAAATTCTAGTTCTAGTACTGATTAACAGGTAGTATAGACTGTTACAGTAGTTACAGTGTAAACTGTGACCAAGATATAATCAGCGTGACTGGTGTACACAGTACGTTTTTAAGTTCATGTGCATCTGCATTGTAATACACATATAGCGTGCGCGTGTGTGTGTATGTGTGCTGGGTGAGTATGGATGTGTGTGTACATATATGGTGTCAATTTTATTTTCTTTAATTATGTCTAGTGAGCAGTTTTTCGATTCTAATTCATAGAGCAAAGCAAGTTCTCAGTTTTAACTCAACCATTTGGCATTTGTCTGTCTGTTTGGGGTACGTCTCACGATAACTTTTGAATGCAGCAAATGATTTTCATAAAACTTGGCACATGTGTCCATCCTTTAACCTCCAAAGCCCTTTGTTGTTCGATGATCACCCCAAACATAGGGTGGCAGGGTGGGAATATGGGACGGTCAACAATTTGAAAATCAGAATATGAGCATGTGGGATTTTATTAAATAGAATTTTAACCACAATCTGCACATAATATTCAGGGATTTTGTTGTCCATGATGTGTCCATTGATTAACTAATTATAAATATATCACTACTGACTTGGATCACTAATTTTTTATTGGTAAAAAATGTTAAACTTTAGGCCATAAGGTAAAAGTTTAACATTTTTTACCAATAAAAAATTAGTGATCCGAGTCAGTAGTGATATATTTATAATAACATTCAGCTTTAAAAATTGCAAAATTTTTGGCGTACCAGGGCTCAAAAAGTGTACCAAATTTTTAGAAAAAATTCCACAAATCCTTGTTGGTTATATTCAGAAGTTTAATTGCAATCTGAATATAATTTCAGGCTTGAAAATAAAAAAAGTATTAACAATCACCAGTATTTAAAAGAATTAAAAAAAAGCACCACAGCCCAAAAAAGTATTAACAATCTTAGAAAAATTGTAAAATTCATGCTCAACATCAGACTAAAGGGTTGATGTTAATGTAAATTCAAATGTAGTGTTTACTTTGAAAATTTTTATTTTAGAGGTATTACAAGCCAAAAAAGGAAGTCAGAATTTTGGAAAAATTGGAAAAGCTCAGGGTGCTTACTTTTTTTAGTGTACACATGTTGAATGTCTTTAATTCAGTAATATCAATAGACATCTGGTTGCAGATAATTCTGTGTTCAGGAGGCGCAGTGAAAGAGGAAACTGAATTCTTTGCCAGCGTTGAAGTGTTTAACCCACTTGCCATTCCTCGCAGTGCTTCCGGTTGGTCTTCTTGGTCTTTTAATCTTCCAGTCTGCCATCCTAAGAACTGTGTAGCCGAAGACAAACAGTTTTGTATAATGCCGAATCTGAACACAGCACGCTGCTCTCATTCGTGTGCAAGTACTGATGACTATGTTTATGTTATAGGTGAGTCATACTGTGCTGTTGTCAGTAGTGAAAACGTGTGACTAATTATCATTACAGATACCGTTGTGTAACTGGAATTATAATCTAGTGGCAGAATAATTTTAATATACGTTGTGTTATAGACGGTCAAAAATTATGGATAGAAGAGGATACCCACAACATTTAATACATTCAGATTAGATCCTTTACAAAAGTACGAGGCGTGTCCAGAAAGTAAAGATACAAAGGTCGTAATTGGTCTAAAAATATTTATTTACAAATCATTAACTGGCAATTATGTAAATACATATATCTTTATTTCTCTACATAATTACCGCCATTATCCAAGCACCTATTAAGTCTGGGAACCAGCTTTTGTATCCCTGTGTCATAGAAGTCTGCCCCCAACCCTTTGAACCATGTCATGACCTCTTCTTTAACCTCGTCATCGTCATCGAACTTTTTTCCAGCCAGATATTGTTTCAGATGAAAGAACAAGTGAAAATCACTGGGCGCGAGGTCCGGGCTATGCGGCGGGTGATCCAAAATATCCCATTTTCAACTGCCGAGCAGCGCAGAGGTCACGCGTGCAGTATCACGCGACCTTTGTATCTTTACTTTCCGGACACGCCTTGTACATCTATAATCCTGGATCTGAATGGTAGGTTATCAGGTGACTTCCAATAAACAAGGGTGTTAGACAGGATTGCTGTATTTCTCCAACCTTGTTTAATATTCATACATATATAAGCAACAATACTTTAGAATAAGAGAATAACAAAATTAAATATTGTTATGAAAAACATTTTTTTTTTAATTTATTTATGTCATATAATAGTATAAAAACGTGCAGTTTAAGAATGTATACAGTACATTTATTTCTGGAAGATGACATCTTGCAGGTAAGCTCCATTTTGTTCAAATATTCCTGGCGTCTCTTAATTAAATTGAGCATGGTTCAAAGTAACATTTCAACAGGAATTTCATCAATTGCTTCTCGGATCTTAGCTTTCAGTTCTTCCATTGTAGCAGGTCGACTATGATACACTTTGCTTTTAAGGTAACCCCACAACAAGAAGTTACGCACTGACAGATCAGGGGACTGGGAGGGCATGGAATGTCACCATTTTTTGAAATTATATGGTTACCAAACAGCTGGCATACAGCAGCCATCGATATTCCTGCTGTGTATGACATTGATCCATCTTGTTGAAACCAGGTGTTGTCAATAATTTGTGGAAATGTCTTTAGTTTTGTTATTATCATTCTTCTTTTATAATAATAAGTACTAATAATAAAATAATTTCGTACTTACCATGCAATTCACAACACTTCTGGTTGTTACACGTGGTATTATAACCATTATTTTCTCTCTAGGGTCCAGGGTTCTTTCTCAGCGAGATCAGAAACAGTGTGGGAGTGCAAAATAAAGACTTTAACAAACATGTGTGGTGACTTGAAACTTTTGTTTTAATCTTTTGCATTACCATAGTTAATAGTTACAAAATCACATGGAGTCCTACATAAAAGCAAAATGGCGGCCATGCATTTCCGCTTTACTAATAATGGGTCAATTTTAATGTTTCATTTCTCGTAAGTACTTCTTAACAAAAACATTTTATTACTGCAGTATTAGTAAATTTACGTATTACCATCAAATTATACTATTCAACATAAACCAATGCCTCATTTATCAAAAAAAATGCATAAAATCTTCTCACATGCACATTCGCTCGATATTTTCCCAATTGCTAATTACTGGTACATTTTACTGATAAAAATTTTGAGCTCAACGAATTAGTTATTATAATTATGAATTTTGACACTTCCCTGATGTTGCAGTTGCAGTTTTCCAATCATACGTTCCCCATCTCAGCCCGGTGTTCGGCGAACTTTACAGTTTTCGTCTGTCTTTTAGTGCACTGAATTTACCTTTACATTGTATTTGACTGGTTACTTTACAAAGGTATTGACTACCTTTAGATTACATTTTAACTTGATTTAAAACGCTTCTACTGGCAAAACTACGCCAGCTAAAATTTTAGCGTGCTTACGCTCTGGTGGTGTGTTGCAGACTGGGACTGCCATATTTGCATAATTTCCACAGGTGGAAGGGATTATCTCCTCATCACTCTATTGTTTCAAGCTGATGACAGCATCGTTTTTTCGTCACAGTCTTTACATTTTTGGATTATTCATGACGTTTCAACATAATTTGCAACTTGCTCGGTCCAGATATGTGCCGAAAATCACGTAGGCCAACGACCTTGGAGACGAGTTGTACTGACAAACTGCGTCGTGTGTAATACATTGGGGGAAAGTTAAGCTAACCACTTTAAATATATGAAAATACAATAAAATTGTTTTCCTGTACCAATAAATTCTTTAGACGGACTTATGTACCGTCACAGTTTTTACATACCAAAGATTTCCAGCATGGCAATGTACTGGTCCAGGATGGGAAGACCATCCTCATCTTCAAACAAATAAGGGCCTGTTATGCCATACAATGATACGGCACACCACTTGGTAACTTTCTTGCAGTGCAACGGACACTGATGTAACTGTGTATACCCAATAATGAAAATTTTGTTGATTTATAAATCCATTAAAAAGTGGAAATGGGCATCGTCTGACATTCACAGGTTGTTAACAAACTCATTGTTCTCGTTTATCTTTTCAAGTGTTCATTTACAGAATTGTTGTCACATTAGGTGTTCATTGGATTCCAGTCCCTGGATGATCTGCAACTTGTACGGATGGTAATGAGAGTCCTGCACCAAAATTCTTCGAAGACTTGAACTGTGCAATCAAAAAGTCATTGCTTGATGACGGATTGAACAATGTGGGGTTCTTATGACATCAGCGTGAACAGCTTCAGTATTGTCTGGCGTATGAATGGTTCTCACTCTGCCTGGAGGTTTCTTTTTCATTGCTGAGTTGCTGAACCTGTTTCCTCAAAATTATTTATCCATGTGTTATTTGCATGTGCTGATGGAACACAGATGTGTTGTCCAAAATTAAAGTGATGGTGAAGACCTCTACATTCAGCCTCCACACTCTCCATTGTTTTTGTAAAACGTTTTGACGGCAAAAGGATGTTGCATATCACTCGAAATATCCATGATAACTCAATGGTAAGATGGATTGAACCAGTTTCTATATGGTACTCAGCACTAAACATCACCCAGGGATACCACCGCAAATTTCAAAATGTCCTGTTTTTCTGAATCATCCTGTACCAGGAGAGATCTTATCAGAAGTGATCATATTAGAATAGAACTAAGCATAGCTGAAGGCTTAAATGATTAAATCTCCCGGTACAAAACTGAGTGGTGGTTACGTATGAAGAGAATGGATTAAACTAGATTTCTGTAACAAGCCTTTGACTTCCATTCAAGAGGGAAGAGAAATGTGGGAAGACCCTGTGAATGAATGTGGGAATTCCATCGAGACTGCAACAGGCTGCTAGCCTAAGCCGTAAAAGATGATGACGACAACGATGACTTTACTCATAATCAGTTATTATTAAATAGGCATAGGCCAAACACTTTGAAGTGATGACAACTAACCTAACATTATTTTGAAGTTTTTTACTCAAAATGTGTTCTACAGTGTCACTTTTCCCTTTGTTTCCTATCAAAATGCTAAAACTGTGTTGTAAACATAGTTCTTCCCAATAAAGTTTTCCTTTTTGAAGGAGGGAAACATTTATGATAACGTATCAGTAAACAAGTATTGCACTTTCCTATTTTGCAATTACTAAATTAAATATTAAAACTCTAAAAGCAAAAGAAACAGACATTAATTTGAAAGCAAATATCGCATCATAATAAAATGATCAACACGTGTCAGCTAACTACGTAGGTGTATATAATTGATGGCTAATGTAACAATCATGTATCTTAAAATTAGTGATACAGCCATTTTTTTAGGATTTAAAAGATCCTTGGCTTGGACAGAAATTTAACGCAGATGTTCCCCTCTCACACAAAAAAGAGGATATGTCTGAAAATAACCTAGGTGGATTGCAACCATATCTAAACATACAACCTATAGACTTCGGTGATGGTGTATTTATATAATTAAGATGCTGTATAATCTGTTGAAGCTACCAACTTCAAAACCTAAAGAGACATGTCAGTACCTGCAGTGTACCCGAATCTATTGTATAAAGGGATGCATTTGTGTCTTTGTGTGTGAGTCAAGAATGCACTTGTATTAACATAACAGTCCAGAGAAGATAGTTACATAATTATGAATATGTTATCCTCTTATGCATATACAAACTTGTCTTATGCATGGATGAAAATGTAAAGAAATTCATTTCTTTGTGTGTTCTATGAGTGCACATGTGTATGGACTCTGAATGTAAATTTGTATTATCAGAAAACTAATTAATTTTGTCTGTAAGTATAAAAATTGTATAATTTTTGAAGTATACTTTATTGGATGGTGTTGAAGTACACCTCCGAACTCTATCAGATGATGGCATAACATCTTCACATCTGCTGTAGGAACAACAACCTGTTTTATATAATAATGAAACTTTCACTTGTGAACTTACTTGTCTTTTCTCGTCGAACGCATTTCGGCGTAGTGTTCGCCTTCGTCAGCTCAGAGACAGACTGCCAGACTTTGTAACGGTTATTGCTTGGAAGGAATAGCGGGGGTGGTGTGTGGAGGAAGGGGATTGGCGCGGGGATTCAAATTATTGTTTGTTTTTTGTATAATTGTGTCAAAAAGTGTATGTGATTTATATTGTAATTGGTCGTTAAGTATGTTGTTTGGTTGTGTTGTGTGGTGTTTGTATATTTCATATTGTTCTGGTGTGTTGAGTTTTCGACCTTTGGGTAAGTAGTGTAATATTTCAAGATTAGTATCCATGTTGTAGTTGTGGTTTTGTGTGTGTATGTGTGTGGCAAACGCGGAATGTATATTGTTGTTGGATAAAGCTTTTAAGTGTTCAGAGTTCCCCCACTATTCCTTCCAAGCAATAACCGTTACAAAGTCTGGCAGTCTGTCTCTAAGCTGACGAAGGTGAACACTACGCTGAAACGCGTTCGACGAAAAAAGACAAGTAAGTTCACAAGTGAAAGTTTCATTATTATATAAAGTGTAGTGCTGTAAAAAAGATGATGAACAATCAAGACAACAACATGTTTGTAGGAACACGAATCTCTGAATCATCAGGGACTCAGTGTATAAACGAATTAGAGAAGTCAGTTGCTTGTTAATATACATACGTTGAGTCTCAAATGGTCACAGAAATTTGATGTGTAACATGAATGTCAGACAATACAATTTTTGTACATGCAATGAAAAATAATTTTTTTTTTGTGAAATTATTTTACACGTACGCGTGCACACACACACACACACACACACACACACACACACACGCATCTATATTCATGTTGGTGACCTGCCACATAGCAGATCACTCTGTATGATGACTACATATGTATAAGACAGTGTGATAGTGTACTTGATAGTATCAAATGATGATAAGGGCTGGTCAGTCTGTATAGGCTTACAAAGAGTTAATACTATGGTATGGATTTGAAGGTGGCCGTGATGAAAGTGGTTGTTTGTCGAGCGTTGAGAGGTACGAACCATTAGACAATATTTGGCGTGAATTCACTCCTTTACCAAAATGCTTGATGTCTACGGCATCAACTTATACAAACGGAGTACTTTACGTAACTGGAGGATTCGGCACTGATGGCGCTGTAAACCATGTGTTGGTATGTAACTGAATTAGCGTGTTGTTCAGATCACACATGTTATAATATTTGGGTCATTTGATTACAGAGGGGAGTAGAACCAGTAAAATAAAATACAGGTAATCAGTTTGTAGTTTTTTTCATGATTTCTTTCATTTCTGTTGAAAAATATACATAGTATTTTTATGTAAAATTATGTTAAGGGGTCAAAAATTAGTCTGTTAGTGAAGTGAGTCATGTACATTATATTTGACATTTAATAAAACTGTTTAGTTTCTTATTATTTTAAAAAAGTATAAACATTAATTTTTATAATCTACTATAGAAGATTATGGTGTAGGAATGTCCTGATAATATACTGAAATTTTGCACAAGTAATACATGTCATTTGATTTACAGATTTTACTATTTGTATAGAAATTACAATTTTTTGTTCCTTTTTTTCATAAACCCTTCATGAAATGAAATTTTAACTGTGTGTTGCTTACATGATTTTGCAATTTGACCTAAAATTATTTATTTACCTTCATTCAAGGTTCTGTAATAATTTCTGAGGTTATAAAATTAATGACATATGTAACTGAATTTCAAAAAATTTAGATTTTTTTCATCCAATGAAGTTGACTTTGATACAGCTTTTTCAAATGCTATACACATTTTTAAGTTTGTATCTCTTATTCTTAAGAAAATAAAAAGCTTTTTTTTGGATGAGGAAGCGAGTTTTCAGTTTTAACTTGACCATTTCACATTTATCTGTTTGGGATATGGCTCACGATAAGTTTTGAATGCATCAGCTAATTTTCGTACAACTTGGCATACATGCCTACCTTTTTACTCCACAGACCCCCTATTCTTGTTGAGAGTGATCTCCTCAAAAATAGGAGGGCAGTAGGAAAAATATGAGGATTTGAATTTTTGGAAAACATGCAAAATTCCATGTGGGGTATCAAATTAAAGAGAGTTTTAACCAAAATATGAATTTTGAATAGGTTTAAAAATTTTAGGACACTGAAGTCCAAAATCCATGTTGGATATAAGACTGAATGAAATTTTAACCCAGATTAAAATGTAGTGTTTACTCTAAAAAATTTTAACTTTACGGAGTATCATAAGCTAAAAATTAAAGTCAGATTTTTGAAAAAACTGTAAAAACTATGTGGGGCGTCATATTATGAGGAATTTTATTCAGATACAAACTCTGTAACATTGAGAAATTAATATCTGTCGACACCCTTTCAAATTTTGGATCACCTTTAAAAAGTTGTAAACTATGTTTACAAGAAAATTTTATGTTATTGTCAATTACGTATATTTGTGAAATATATTAAATATCAGCTTATAGATATTTATAGAAACATACATAGTCATTAAGATTAAATTATTTGTCATTTAGGGATTATAGTTATAAATTTACCTTTAGAATTTTTAGTGTGTACTATATGATTCTTTTATAATTGTTATTTTAGTAAAAAATAGTAGGGTGAGGGTTTTTGTAATTTTTCTTATAATTGAATAATTATATGACTGAAATTTATCTAATAATAAATGTATTTCATCCAAAATGGTGAGTGAGTTCTGAAGCTCAGGGAGCTTACTAGTAATTTAACATCATCAAGATAGGGTAATACCATCACATATCTCCTACATCGTCCTTTCCTCACATCAGTCACCATTCTCTCAGGTGCTGCTGTTGACAGAAGGTCTCACTTTATCCAGAACCCCAACCAGTTCATTTTCCTTCTCACATGCTTAATATGGATTTTTTGTAACTTAAGATAGTAAATTAACAGACATGTTTTTCAATCTAGTGAAAATCTGTTATAAAAAAGTTTCATTGTGTGTGTGTGTGGGGGGGGGGCTGCTTGCATGCACAAGTGAATTTTGGAAACTGACTGTAATTATTATTTTTGACAGGTTTTGGAAGATGGAAGTAACGAATGGAAAAACAGTGTTCCAATGAATCAGAGAAGGTACGCTCATGGAGCAGCAGCTGTGAATGGTCTTATTTATGTCTTTGGAGGATTAGGTTTGTTCCTCTTGTACATAACTAAGGTTGTTTAAATACAATAAAGCATTGATTATTGATTTAGCACTTCTAGATAATTACAATGCATAGTGATAACAAATAACAACCTATAAAGTCATTGGTAGAAGAGACGTGGGTTGTCCGAGGATGAGATGGGTGCTGGAACCGGTTTATATAACCTAATCCTTGAAGAGAAGAAGAAGACGTGATAACAAAGAATTGTATACAACAAGTATTAGTTTGTAATTACGTTACATGTAAATAGTTCAGTCTTTTATTATTTTTGCAGCCAAGCCCTTAAATTTCAAAGTACATGAAAAGGATGGATTGTTGAGCAGTACAACAGAAATCATCTTCGTGTTAGAAATGCATATGCAATGTTGTCATGTCATTAATGTACAGTGAAGTCTCGATTATTCAGGTTAATGTGGACCAAAACTACATTGGGGAATCGAAAACTTGGATTATCGGAAAAATGGAAAAAAATCAGTTTACTATGTTTATTGATCATTAAAATGCTATTGAAATTTCATAAACTAGTAGGCTTACAGTTTAAAATAAATGCAGAAAAACAAAAAGGACACTAAGAAAAAGAATTTAATAATGTGTGTATGAATACAATATTAAATTGCCTAAAAAACTTGGGGTTTTTAAAAAAGGTTGTGATGTTTACCTGCTTCTGAGTAGTTATTCACTTTTTTCCTTGTCGTGAAGTCTCCTCACCTATTTAAGAAAATTAAGTTAAAGAGCCTAAGCTTTTGGCTGCTCTTCTACATATTGTAACACCAGTTCCAAGGCAGCCAATCTGTCCGCATGAGGTATGCGTGGAGATGAACTTATGTTTTGGCATACGAATTTGTCTTACTAATGGTGCTAAAAATTTCTTCATCACTAAATTTGCTACATCTCATTATAAGGGAAGAAACATCACAATGCAAAGACATTGATGTCTCTCACCTGCTGCTTGCGGCTTCTATCATAGCCAATTCCTGTACAAACACAGTTTGTTCTTGGAATTCCTGTGCAGTGCAGGTAATAATTCTGCTATTGTGTGGGTAGTATCTGACACACAATGCATATTAATTTTAAATATCGGTCTGGAGAACCATACATGACTTCCATATTCTAAGATTTATATTTAAAATCATTTTCAAAATGAAATATTGCCATAGAAACTACTTCTTTCTACTTACTGCTTCAGCCTTAACCACAGTACTGTGGTCACTAACGTATACCACCTCATGTTATTGCACTCGATTTTCACTGATGATGGAAGTCGATGGCATTGCCGAAACGTCTGGTTTTGTAGAAAACATTGGACTACGGCCAAATATCCCGGGAAGGAATTTTAACAAAAACTACTTCTTTGTTGCCAATAACGTTGTACACATATATATAAAAAATATGCATAAAATTAATGGCTTGTATAAGTTAATGATTGATCTCCATTAAGTAGTGCTCAAGTTTCCAAAGTTTTAATATTATGATGTCCGTAATTAAAACATCAGAGCAGGTTTAGTGTGTATGAGGGTTCACCATGGACAAAAATTTTCAACATTTCCTATTGAGCGTTGCTTAGAATAAATCTGCGAATCTACAGTGTATGTTTCACAGAACAAACACGCGGAAAAGAAGGAGCGCTCCGAAGTCACTCATGGACCCTCAGCATCTTGCAGAGGGTTCATTCCCTAAAGACGAAAAGTCTGTCTATGAATCGTTCCTCTGTAAACACGTGCAGTTACACTGCCCAGCGATCCACAGGAAGCAAATTGATGTCCATTTTTTCGGCTTGCATGCGTTATGTTGGTATGGGTTCGGCACTTTCCATTTAAAAACCGTGCAAATGTAAGAAAATAAACATGAATGAGGCCAGAAATAACGCGAATTGTGTGTGTGTATGTGTGTGTCTTCCCTGCCTTTTTATTGCGGTAGTGATAATAATAAAATGGAAACGTAAACAGTACATAACTGAGATATGCTTGCCTGCCACGCACGATATATTTTCTCTTATACATGACTAGCAGAATACCCGTGCTTCGCTACGGAGTTTCACGTTGTACGTAATGAAAATGTTAGTTTAATTAAAGTAGGCTTCTTAAAAATAAATAGCTGTTGCCCACAACTTCGTTCGCGTGGTCTTCAATTTAATGCGATAATATATTTAGAACAGAATCTATTCTATTGGGTTGCCATAGTAACCAGATCTAATAGTTTTTTAAGACCGCAAAGGATCCCCCAGAGGATCGTATCGAAAAAACACCTGTCCTATGTTGGTTCTCCCGTTGCGTAAAATATTTGTGCCAAGTTTGGTTGAAATCGGTCCAATGGTTTAGGTGGAGACGTGGAAGACCCCAAAGGACCCCCCAAAGGATCGTATCGAAAAAAAACACTTGTCCTATGTTGGTTCTCCCTTTGCGTAAAATATTTGTGCCAAGTTTGGTTGAAATCGGTCCAGTGGTTTAGGAGGCGATGTGGAAGACCCCAAAGAACCCCCAAAAGGAACCCATTGAAAAAACACCTATCCTATGTTGGTTCTCCCGTTGCGTAAAATATTTGTGCCAAGTTTGGTTGAAATCGGTACAGTGGTTTAGGAGGAGATGTGGAAGAAACCTTCGCGGACGTGCGCACAACAACTCACCAAAGTTTCATCGCAATCGGATGAATGGTATAGGAACGCATACGGGACAAACAAAGAAACATTCATTTTTATATATAAGATGTAAACTATACCACTTACTTGACATAAACTGTGATAGCTAAGCTAATGTACAACATATATGTATTAATTATACACATAAATGTTCCTCGATAGACACTCTATCTATTGGGGAAAACTTGAATAAAATCTGTTCAGTACTTCCTGAGATTAGCGATTTCAAACACAGAGAGAAAATGGACCGACTTTACTGTATACTATGTACAGATTTACATTAAAATGAAAAAATTATAATTTTATTGCCTGGCAACAAAATTATTTTATTTTTAACAATTACCATTGTTTGAAAAAGTTTAAATGAATTTTCAAGTACTTTATTCTTGTTAAAACGTAAAAGGTTGCAGGTAAACTACCCCTTCCCCTTAACCGATCTTCACCAAAATCAAAAGGCCTTGAGTCCTCTACAATTCAGTGACGTATGCAAAAAATTATTTGATTCTGTTTGAATTTGCGGCTGTTATCGTTTGCCATAGAAAATGCCCTTGATAAAAAAACGCTGCAGGTAAACTACCCCTTTCCCTTAACCGATCTTCACCAAAAACAATAGGTCTTGAGAACTCTGCAATTTAGGGCTGTATGCAAATAATCTTTTGATTCTGTTTGAATTTGCTGCTGTTATCGTTTGCCATAGGAAATACCCTTGTTAAAACATAAAACGTTACAGGTAAACTACCCCTTTCCCTTAACCGATCTTCACCAAAAACTCTACAAGATCTTCACCGGTCTTGAGAACTCTACAATTCAGGGCTGTATGCGAAACATTATTTGATTCTGTTTGAATTTGCGGCTGTTATCGTTTGCCAACAAAAAAAATTTCCCTTGATAAAAAAAAACCGTTGCAGGTAAACTACCCCTTTCCCTCAACCGATCTTCACCAAAAACAATAGGTCATGAGTACTCTACAAATCAGGGCTGTATGCAAAAAATTATTTGATTCTGTTTGAATTTGCGGCAGTTATCGTTTGCCATAGAAAAAAATCTACACATAGACAGACAGACACACACACGGACACTTTTCAGAAAACGATTTTTTTTCATGTTTTGAGTGTAGTACAATCAGAATCTGCAATAATCTCGAACACGATTTTTTTTGCCATCACCATACTTCCATTCCTTAAGGAATATGGAAGTAAAAACAAAAAAAAAATTAACAAAAGTGAGATAAAGAACAGTGTACCTCTGATAATCCAGAATTTAAAAAATCGAGACTCTACTGTATTTGTAGATGTTATTATTTCAGCTGAACTTACATAGTCTTTGCCGTACATAAACATACATATGAAATAATTTGAATTTGACTTACAAGTGTAGTGGTTACAGATGCTCTACACATAAACAAGAAGATCAACAATACCATAAGACTACAAATGCCACCAACATTAGTAGCAACTCATGAATGACAACCAGAAAACCATCATATTACCTTAGATATGAGATCTTGCAGACAAACTGTCAGAATACTGTGGAAACTCAATATCAAGACACATTTAGACCCTAGAAGACTATTGGATTATACTGAGAGCTCCAAAAGATAGAATCCCTCAAAATGATGTACGAGGGGGTACCCAAAAATAACCAGAATTTTTTTTTAAAGCTATGTATTTAATTTTTTTAACAAAACAACCTTATCACCTTCAAAGTACTCTCCATTACACTTAATACATTTGTCCAATCTGCGATCCCATTCCTGGAAACATTTTTCAAACTCATCTGTTGTGATGGCCGACAGCTCCTGCCTCGTTTTTTCTTTACCGCTTCCACGTCGTCAAAACGTCCTTTCATATCCCTCTTCATTCGCGGAAACAAGAAGAAATTGCACGGAGCGAGGTCAGGTGGGTAAGGGGCGTGGGGCAAGGGAGTCATGTTGTTTTTTGCTAAAAACTGGCGATTTTTTAGGAGCCGAGGCACAAATTTTGCAGTGACCCTTCTCATCCCCAAATCTTCTGACAAAATTCACTGAACCGAGCTCCAAGTTATTCCAGATAACTTGCTAATCTCTTCAATGGTCCATCATCAGTCTTCAAGCACAATTGCATGAACTTTTTCAACATTTTCATCAATTCTGGAAGTTGACAGACGTCCAGAACGAGGTTTGTCATCAGTTGACATTTCACCTTCTTTGAAACGAGAAAACCATTGGTACACTTGAGTTTTTCTCATAGCACTATCCTTGTAAGCTGTTTTCAACATCACAACAGTTTCTGCGGCGTTTTTCCCAAGCAGGAAACAAAATTTCACAGCAGCGCGCTGTTCACTTAAATCCGCCATGACAAAAAACCAGCAGCAAGCGAAACTGCTTTTACAAAATGAATTACTGTGACCGGACACAACCTTCCCAGGTGACAACAATGACGGCACTGAACTCGGAACGAGTTGCGCTACGCTCGCCTAGCGGGAGAAATGCGTACTACGTAAGCTCCGCTAATCGCAGTGCTATTCCAGTTCTTTTTGGGTACCCCCTCGTACATATGTATGTGCACATGCAGGCACACACATGCACACATAAGGACACACAAAACACATACACACATTTATGGTATGCTCTGTTTACTGGTAGTCCCATGCTGAGCTTGCTGTTTATCCATGAAGGACGTCTCGTGTTACAGTCACCGCGTGGTATAATGTACCCTTCACAGAGCACATCTCCTTGTTTGTTGTATTGCTGCTTTGTGGCATATCATTTTAGTGGCTCTCAATAATAATCCAACAGTGTGCTGATGTCTGAATGCCGTCCTGATACTGTGTTTCCACAGTATTCTACCAGTCTGTCTGTAGGATCTCATAACTTAGTAGTGCGATGGTTTGCTGGATATCGTTCTTAGAGTTGCTGTCGTCATTGGCATCTTGTGGCCTGGTGGTCCTATTGACTGCTTGCTTATGTGGGTATTATACAGTGTAGAGCATCTCTGAGTATGTACATCTCCTGTGTCCTGTATTAGGAGTTTATAACTGATACTGTGAATGAGAGAGTTGATGGCTGACTACCAGTGTTGAACTGGGTGATGATATGAGTTGGCGCTGAGGTAGTGGTTTTGTATTCTTCTGGTACAGCCACGTTACTTAAGGCTAATATGGTGATGCGCGAAAGGCTGCTGTAGTGGGGAGACTCAATGTGACATCTGGTTCTACTGACGAAAAAAATGGCACTGCGTAGGCTACTGTTAACAAAGTTGGTGGCCACCATAAATGAACACGATTGTAAACCGTGTTTTCCAGTCAACTGTCACTCCATCACTTGACTAGTATTTTGTGAAAAGTTACATTACTGTGTTGTGCATACATAACTGAAACTTTCTTAATTTTTTAACTTTTAAAAGAAGTGTGCTATATAATCATTGCTTTACTGTAGATGCATGTAGGTAATTATTGTAGTGCCCCGCTGTAAAAACACATTGTGTTTGTTTCAGATATAAATAACAAACCGTTGAATACAATTGAGTGTTACGATCCTCATTCCAAAAAGTGGTGTTTTCTTCCACCTATGCCAGAAGCAAAATACAGTTTTGGTTATGCAGTAAAAGATGCAAAAATATATGTAATTGGTGGCACTGATGTAAACACAAAGAGCGTGTACTTGTAAGTAATGCCAATAATTTTTTGTTTACTTTCACATTGTAGCTTTTATACTTAAGGACAATGATAAAATTGCTAACTAAAAAATTTAAAGCACAAACCTTTTCTAATTCAGAAACTGAAAGACAAGTGATAGATATAAAACTAAGACACAGAAAAACTAATAAGTTGAAGTGTAAGTTATAGGTGTTGAAAAAATGACTTGCAATAGAATGCAGTTGTTCAGATTGTTAGAAAAATGATAAAATGTTTAATTGAATATATGAGTGTATAAAATAAATAAAAAAAAGGAATAAATGGTACAGTCTAGATCAGTCATAGGCAACCTTTGAATTTATGGGGGCGCATATATATCTGAGAACCAGTTTGATGGGTGCACCCCTCACCACACCTTCAATGGAAAATAGATAGGTGCGGAGTTCAATAGCTGGACATTACAAACATTAACTGTCGCTTTATAATACCCTTGTGCTTATATTTTGCAACATGGAACACCAAATCAAAAAAAGCTTTGCAGTATTTTTCATATAAATTTGTGAAATTTTTTTACATTAGTAGTAGGTCATTAACAAGCTGTTATCATGGACATGCACATTACGACTAACAAAACTTTAAACGAAAAAATGGTTAAACAGGAACACATTGTAATAAAAATAAATTAAAGAACATTATTTATTTTTATAAAGTGCAGAGAAATGTAAAACTTGAAAAAATCACATTTAAAACATAAATAAAGGTTTCAGTTCCTTTTCTTGAAAAAAAAAAAATAACTTTCAGTAATTATTGTTTTAGAAAAAAGTAAAATTTAAAACGGCTTGTACTATTTTTATAATACAGTACCTCAAAGCAGGTACAATGCAGGTAAGTTCCTTCACTCTAAAGAAAATAAAATTACAAATTGGTTCACGGGCATGTCAAACCTTATTGATGGGCACACTTGCGCCCATGGGCACAGGGTTGCTAACTGGTGTTCTAGATTATTGGATTTAAAAAAGCGAACTGGAAAGACCCCAGAAATTGGCAGGTAATTTGAAATTATATGCTGCATATGAGTTGGTAAATGTGCTCCATGACAGAACAGATATATGGAGGGGGCTGCGTCCTTCAGTGGGGAGAATCCTTACTCTGTCCACTGTTGGCCAAAGTTTTTAATTTTTGTTCAGTAGATCAATAATCTTTATTACACAGTTGTCCTCTGCATATCTGGACAGTTTTCAGTTTGCTTGCGAGTCCGTAGTGTAGAAGTACTTTTGTTATTAAACAACTATAACGGCAATTATCACATTTCTGCCACTTTTTTTATTACAGTTTTGATGTACTGACGTACCAGTGGGCGGAATCCATTGAATTGCAGTCTGGAATCAATGGGAACAGTGTAGTCGTTGTTGGAAGTAATTTTTTTGCAGCAAGCTGTTGCGAGTTTTGTGCAATTTCAGTGTCCAAGGGCAATGGAAGGATTTGGTCTGTGTGCCCGAGCATACGTATCCCCAGACTTCACTGTGTCCTGACAACTCTGCGAGTGCCAATGAATGAAAAGTTGCATAATGAATGCGAAGTGTCGTGGCTGCGTGATGACACTGTGTGCTGATATCCTGTGTTCAGTATACAGAATTTTGTAAATATAACACTGTATTAGTTTATTATGTAATGTAATTAATTTGTTATTTTGAACATATATATAGATTTTTATAGTAAATAAATTTTTGTTTGGTTAATTAATTACATGATTTTAACATTTTTTGTATGGGACCTGGTGAAATAAGCATCACCGATTCTTATAGAATATCTTCCGAGTTCATGTAGTCACCACTGTCAACAGGTAAGTCAATGGATACTGTGTACTGTACATTAATAAAAATCATATGTTGCTGATTCTATTCAGCTGATGTTTCTTGTTTCCTTTGTAGACGGTGATTGTAACTCATGAAGATCAGCAAGAAATCCCAGGTGGTGATGTGATGGGAAATCTTGACAGACAAAGAAGAAGACATGGATCTGAATTAAGATGGATTAAGTTGGACTGACATCAAACTAGATTTTATGCTTAATGTTTGCTAAGCTGTATAGGCCATGTAAGCTATTCTTTTTTTATGTTTGTGACTCCTCTATTGCATAAAATATATAGGGTGTTTTATAAAGTAACGGAAATACTTTCAGAACATGTTCTCAGTGGCACAGCTAGATGGAGGTTATATAATGTTGTTTTTGGGTGTTCTACAGGTGATAATAAAGAAAAATTGCTTAAATTAGCACAGGCCTTTGTTTGAAAGATGCAGGATTAAGAATATCTTCTTTTTCATCCCTTTCTGCCGGTAAAGCATCATGGTACATTAGTCTATGTTTATATAACATTTTTCCTTATTTTTAGGTGTAAAATCATTCTGGTGGAATACTGTTTATGTGTGTAGAAGTCAGTAGTGCCAAATTGCAGTGTGATATTTTCCCTTTAATTTAGGGTATTGAAAATATCCGTAGGACAAAATGAAGTATTTGTAATCATTTTTTTTGATGAGCATGTTTGTAAAAAAGCTTGTGGCCGGATGGAATTTGTGCAGTTATTGGAAGGCAACAAAATGTAGGCCTACACAGAATTTGACTTTAATACACATTTTCTTGTGCCTGAAAATGTGCTATTTATCAAACATATATTTCAAGATCTGTTGAATCTGCTGCTATTGGAAACTTATACCTGAAGTCTATAAAAAATGTAATTTGAACGTATGTTCTCAAAATAGATTTTACAGTTAAAAATATTGAAATTTGGAATGTATGAGGCCATGTCAAGGTTTGATGATGGCAACACTGGTAATTTTTTTAATGGAATGTGGGCTGAAACCAGAAAAACACTTCATTGCAGTGATGGTAATTTGATTACAGGTTAAGTACTAAGAAAACATTAAAGTTTATCCATATCGCTGAATTGGCAACGTTACAGTTTACGTACAGTTTATCCATACTGTAGAATTTGTGTATGCACTGGAGAACTCTGAGCAGCCACTACAAGCCCACAGTCTTCGGATACATAATATGGAATCTGAATTATGGAAGTCATAATATTTCTTCTATAAGATTCAGTTATGTGATACTTTAGTACTGTGAATAGACACTATACTGTATGAAAATGTCAGAAGGTGTTAGACCTTTTCAGCATGTAGACAAGCTTTGTGTATGCACGAATGCATTGTGTGTGTGTGTGTGTGTGTGTGTGTGTGTGTGTGTGTGTGTGTGTGTGTGTGTGTGTGTGTGTGTGTGTGTGTGTGTGTTATTTCATTTTATAAAATTATTGTTCGAAGCTCATTTTAAGTGTTCATGCTTTAGATAATAATAATAGCTTCTTTTTGTACCACTGAAGTACCACAAAATTCCAGGCATGCTAGGCTACCAGCTTGAAGAAATTTGACATACAAGCACTACACTTCGGCTGCTTGTTATCGCCCCAGATACACATTTCCACAGGCTGAATTGACCCGAGGGGTATAAAAACACCTTGATTTTGTGATGCTGCTAAGAAAAAGAACCTAGAATCTCTAGATTAGCAGCCAGGTGCCTTAGCAATTGCTCGTATAAGATTTTATACATCACAAACTCTAGACGTTCATGCATTTTTTCTTTTTTTTGTAAATGTGCTATTTTTTATAAAAAACACAAGGAAACAAAACTACGAGTACACAGAAATTTTGTAACAATTTCACTACACTCTAACTACAATGAAATCTCTCACGCTGCATGCTCATCATTCTGTATTAACACATTAAAATGAGTTGAGTGAATGTCTTGAATCCATGGCATGGGTACCGGAGAGAGGATGTACCATGTTACAGGTCCGTGACATCAGCAGCGAATATGTCAAAAGTTGAACTCATGAGTGTTTTGCTGTTCTGCGATGTGGTAGAGAATATATTCCAGTCTAGCTACTGAGGTTGTCATACCACAGTTACCTGAATTTTTAGCATTAAAATGTGTGTTGTAAACCTAAAAATAATGTTCTTTTAGTACTTAAATAGTACTCTAATAATTATGTATGTAGGTAGGATAAATAAGAAATATAAATTTGTATGGTTTATTAAAATGGAATAATACAAGTAATTAAATACAAAAACTAATTACACATTTGTACTTATTAATATTGTATATAAAATATAAACGAAGCTCTGTCATAATTATATTCAGTTAGTTTAATAAATGTTTGATTAATGATGATGTTAAAATACTGTTTCAGCTTAGTTACAGTATGTGCTTGATTTGATGTGTTATGTTACTCACTGCATACATTGCACAACCCACTGAAAAACGTTTGTTTAGAGATATAATTTAAAAAATTAATTTTAACAGTGTCTGTCTGTAATGTCTGTGACTGAAATCACAAATGCTAATTTAAATCGGTGACAAAGTACCAACAAATCAGTAAAATTAAATATGAGATCATATTTTTTTTTTGTGAATTATTTTGAAGTATCGTTCTCACATGTATGATTTCTTACTGCCACCGAATTTATAACCGTACAATGGTTACCTTGGTTGTATACAGAAGAGCTGTGCCTTGTAACTGAGGGTGTGAGCTTTATTGCTAAAATAAGGGATGACATTTTGTCATAATATGGAATATGAATTACAAGAAGCAGTATATATAGTACAGCACAAGTGTGGCTTGTGTAGGAAATTTCTGTGCAGAAAACACAGAACATGGCCTTCCTAGGTAAATATTGTGTTTGAAAAATAATCGGTCTGGATGATACCTGTACCTATAGAACAGGTTCTAAGGGTTTAAATATGTAGGTAGTTAAAATAAATATGGGCTGTTAATATGAGGAAGAAGTGTTAAGTTCTGTTATGTTAACTAGAAGAAGTTAATATGAATCCCTCAGTTTTTTGGAAGTTTTGTGTTACATTGAAGAGAAGAGTATAGAGCTGAACAAGAAAATATATACAAATAAAATAACATATGCAAATAAAATTCTAAAAAAGTAACAGCTGTGTGTGTGTGGAATTGCTAGTCTCCCATCGGGTGCCTCCCCAGGTGGCAGATAGAGGAATGCTCACCAGATATGGTGGGTACCGGGGAAATAAAATACCCGGGGCGGACCAAAACTAGCAGCTGCTGCCTTGTAGTTGGATACTGGTTTATCAAAGGCTAAAGGAAGTAAACGTTGATCAAAAATTGCCTGGTCCTCCAGGTTGGGGGTTAATGCAATGGGCCAACTCCCATTCACTAGAAAAAAATGTTAAAAAACCAAATAGATGGTCTGTTCCACGATTTGGATGAGAGACTTGGCCTCTGACATTTTAATTGCATAATGAAAGTGCATGTTACTGAAATGAAGTTCCTTGTAAAGGGTTACACAGAATTTGATAGAATTTAGGAATGATGATCTGTGGAATGAAAGGGGTGTTTTTATCATATAATACTGAGGAGAATAGCTTCAGCACATAATAGACAGACGCGTCAGGCACAATTGCATCCTGAAGAAAGTATTGGCCTACAGACAAGGAAATTGAAAAGATCTGAAGATGAAGAAGGAAGAGAGATATTATTAGTGTTTAGGCTTCAAGGGGATGTAGGTTTTGTAGTGAAATCCAGATTCTTTTACTGAAGTCATCTTATTATGGAAAGGAAACTATAAAATTCAGCTGGGAGCTGTATGATGTTAAGACAGTTACAAAACTTTCATGTTGTAAGTACTACATGTGTATGAATGTACTATTATTCTATCAGACAACATAACATAACTTTTGTGTACATTAGTGTTAGAACAAATTCTTGGATTATCCACGGTTTAGGATTAATGATGGATCTCATCACCTTCATTATCTTGGATAATAGTGATCTGATTCTGCATGTCATCTCCCACATTAATGTAGTAATCATGATTGTTTGTATAACACATTGGGTTGCAATTTTGTTTTACAAAAGTAATAAGTCCACAGAAAACTCAGCAATACCCTTCAGAATTTGAAGGGCCAGGGCTTTGATTCTAGTTACAGACATTTCAGATCTCAATAACAAAATGATCTTATTTTATTCACACTCAGATGCTACAATTTTTGTGAACTAAGTGTATGTGTTAATGTTTAAAATTAGAAACATCCATTAGCACAAAAGAATTAAAGAAATTTCGACGAAACCGAAACATTGGGATGTTTTTAGGCTTTTGGAACGATGTGTATATAACAAATATTTACTATATAACAAACATTATCATGTTAAAACGACAGAGTTAAGATTTCTAGACTGTGGGGAATCGAAAGTATGGAAGCGTTACATTTTTCGATGACCTTACATTTTTGTGGAATGACCCCCAGCCTAAAAACATTATCATGCTAAAAATTTTAACATATATGAAAAAACAGACATAATGATTATCAGATGATTGCATATTTATGTATTTTAATACTACAACATTCTGTTATTTTGTATCATTAACAGCCACATTGTAATGGGGCGAATAAAGAGGTGGGTCTATTTTTTTAATTTTATAATAATTTGGGGCCTATTTGTTCGGGCACCATTTATTGTCATGAAAACTTGATTTATTTAACACCCTATGTTTGACTCGGTGTCAGGCAGAGCCAGGTACGAGAACAATTAAGCATTGAGGAATGTGTAAAAGCGCACGTGTGTGCCGCCTGTTGGCGACTTGTGTTCAGAGGACACACAACGTCACGGCAAGTTATGTACTCACGAGCCCAAAGTTAATAATGGAAGTAAACTGAAATGTAACTAATTATCCTGTCACGTGATTTTGTTAATGAATCACAGCGCAAGTTGCTGGACCTGTAGAGGAAGTGGCCTTTAGAGACCCCTTTGTTAGCGTCAGTTGTCTACCAAACCTACCGCCGGCCGGCTGAACAATAGGCTCGCGAGCCAAAAGAAAAAAATCTTTTAACTGTCGAAATGTGAAATTAAAACAGTAATCAGTGCAGAATGGAACTTTTGAAGCAGTGAACCTAATTAATCAAGAGAAACTTTTAAAATTCGAACAGTGCAAAGATATTCGGACATATACGCAGTGCGGCACGTGGCTAGTGGGGACGCCGAGAGTTAAGTAGACAGGACCAAAATACTTATAAACCATTTTAATTAAAAGAGCTCGTAATAAAATAATTGGGGTATTAACCTGAAAGAATGTGTGTGTGAGCAAATACTGGGTTGTCTTATAAAAAAGAAATATTTCTCAATATTTAATATCATTATAGTAGTAAATATATTTAATATCATGATAGTAGTAAATATATTAATTTTGCAATGTTACATCAGAATCAGTAATTGTTCTAAAAAATGAAAATAGAAAGTAAGAAATAAAAGAAAAAGAGAATACAAAGAAATGTTAAATAAAAGTGAGTTAAATTAACAATACAAATGAGAGTTGAGTACATTAATGACGTAACCCTAAGTCACCCTTGTAATTCACAGTTCATGTGACAGACTCCTGGGCTAATTCAAGGTAAGTTTATTTTATTAATACAATTTAAATGTGATAGAGGGGTTGTAACATCATAATTGACGCCTGAACTGGGACAAATTTATAATATAAATAAGCTATAACATCATAACATTTAATTTTATTCACTGTTAGTTTGTCCTTAAACTAAATTACATAAGATTAACTACAATATTTTAAACTCATTTGTACATACACATTCACACATAATAAACATATTTTTGTATTACAATCTTACAGATTTTCATTGCTGGAGTTAAATGGAATCTTATTGTTTGTGTGACTGAAAGATTGGAGTACAAAGTTCAGTGTCAGTAACTGAATATTTTATATATGTATAGGTAGCCATAAAATTTGCCAAGTATAAGGGTTTATAGTTTGTATGTACTGTGAGACAAAAAGAGTGATTGAAAAAATTTGCACATTTGCACACTGCAAAAACATTGCATTGTACAACATTAAAATTATAAATCGGTACTCAGAATTGCCTTCAAAATATTATGTCATCCTAATACATATATGTTTGCACTGATCAATAATTTCAATGCTAATGATTTCCTTTTTTCTGCCATGGTTTACAAAATGAAGAATATGCACAAAAAATTGAAAATGTTAGTCATGGCTAGTTTTACAAATTTCTGATTTAGTTTTACTAACTTAATCATACAAAGTGTACACAAAAAGAGACAGTTGTCTTGGTTTTTTAATATGGTTTTGGTCAGTTTAGAGTAATAGCAATTTCAAAAAGCAAATGTGTATAAAATGTTATATGTTATGCAACAGTGGTATGTTCAATGTTGCAACTTTTTTCTTAGAAAAAGACAATTGTTTGTAAAAAATAAATATAAAATACTTAAAACCTGTTTTGCAAATTTTTCAAAATTTCTTAACATGTTGTTTCGCATTAACAACTAGTTTCTTTCTGTTTTTTATCCTTTGCAGCCCTATATTTAATAAGATCTATATCGTTTTAAAATAAAAAGATTCTGAGCTGTAGAGTCTCAGTCTGATTTCAGATTTTTTAACTGTAGCTGAGGTCGTCACCATAGAGTATATAATATTTTTTGGCCACCAATAGATTAACTGCACTAGCAGCCAATGTAAAAAAAATATTGAATAGAGAATCTGAAATCGGTGACCATCAAACAGTCAAAACACTATTCATTTTAACATATTTTGTATGTTTATCCTGTATGAATGTGTATATTCTTTACACACTCAAATGCCTAAGCATCTTTCCGTTGGTATGTCGAATTTAATAAAATAGTTTACAGTAAATTAGTAAAAAAATATTTACAAATGTTTAATTACATTAGATGACAGTTTTATATCCTAAGCTAGATAATAAAAATATTTTAATACAAAATTTAAATATTTGTGTTGGTAAGTCGAAGAGATATTATTTTTATTCTTCTTTTCTCTCTTAAAAATATTTTTAATGTACAATTTAAATACATTAACATCATTATGTGTCAGATTTTGTAATAATTTGATAATTACAATTCATAACGTCTACAATATTGTCCTCTGACACTGAACCATCTTAATTAAGCTATGCTGTTTAGTATCTATCACTATACTTGTCGTCTGCCCTATAATGGATTTCTGGAGGTGAGCCTATGTTTTTCTGCCAATGCCTTGTCCAGTAGTGATCTTCCTGTGCCACCTGTGATGGCGACTTGGCATCTCTGCATATTGTTACGCAGTAAATCAAGCTCCCAACTAGCGTTAATAGTCCAAATATTAAGAAGACAATTCCTAGAATCCTGTAAATGATACAGCAGATTATGAATACAGTGACCATCAGTGTGTCAGTGATGATGATGTATGTGATTTGTGTTAAGTTAAACTAGGCGTGACCAAGTTGAAATGTGAGAGAACAGGACACTACCTTCTCTTCCCTCCCTACTCATCCTCTCCCTCCCCTCCCCTTCCTCCCCTTCACCTGTTTCCTTTTCAAGTGCTCCAATAGCAGCTGTGAAAAAATAGTTTTTATTTTTAATTGAAATATACAATTAAAACTGAAAAGAAAAAATGAACATTATAATAAAAACTAAACAGTAACTTATGAGTTTTATGAAACAAAATTGAGAAGATTAAGGTTTATGCTTACACTTATGGTACCCACTAAGGTTATGTTCGTGAGCATCTTGCATCAGCCAGCTATTGAAATTTACACTGTAAAGATTGACACTATGAAAATGCAAGATTCAATTTCCTTTATAACTGGTGCTGACGGAGAACTAACATACCGCAAGATGATATAGTTGAATGTTAATCATTTAAATTGTTTTTAAAATCTAGTTTTGTGCAGATTTTGAGAATTTTGGGGGAGAAATTTAATGTATTAAAAAAAAGTCAGGACATTATTTTGCATCCCTTTATCGGGTCCATGGGACGTAGAACAAAAAAAGGGAATCCTGTTAAAAATGGGTGGTCTGGTCACTCTGAGATAAACATATTTGTATGTGGTATTTTTTTGGTGCGACCGAAATGTTGTTTTTGGAGACAAGCAGTCAGGAGATAGTTTTGAAGAAGAAAAAGAATCACAAACAACCGGATAAGAGAATTATAGGAATTACACATTAAGTAATGGACAGTGTCAGAAATAAACAGTTGATTTGATATGAACATGTCTAACAAACAGCTGAAAACAGAATCCTATGTTACAAGTGTTGATCGGAAAACTCCAAGAGAAGGAGACCAGCTGAGGCTACAAGGTAAAGGAACCTTGAGGATAACTGTTTGTATGTTAGGTGTTCTCAATTATCAGATTGTAGCAGGTAGAAGAAAACTTGAAAATAATGGTTCATATTAGATATTGTCTGCTGGTAGCCACTGAAATTTGTATTTTGTTTTTGTATCTCCTGTGCTAAATGAAGTGTGCTAATGAAAATTTTGTTTCTATTTGCTTATTATAAACATTGCACTGTCATATGAAAACATACAGTATACAATACAAAACTACTTTACATGGCATATTAAACAATTATTAAATTTATAATTAATCATTTTACTATTATAATAATATTAAAATTAATCAAATTCAAACAACCTGAAGAATAAGAATTAGACTATTTTTTATTTGTAAACTTGCATGGTCATAATTTTTATCAAGAACTGAAATTGTTTTCAGATGACAACATTGTCTTTTTGGTATAATTAAAATTAAATAGTTTGGCCTTTTTATGTCATGGCATTGGAGAATGCTATTTAGCTCATTTTTTTCATGAGGATATCACATCATAGAATGGGCAAAATATTTTATGTTAATAATAATATTAGTAAAAAATGGGATCAACAAAAAAAGTTTTATTAATTAGGAATAATATTGTTTTGTGAAATTGAAGTTCTGATGAAATTATATTTTCAATCCTTCTAAAAAAAAAAAGGATAAAAGTAGGATATACCGTACTATAGAAGCTTTCAGAGTTTCATTAGCATTTCAAATACAGTGGAGTTGCGATTAACCAAGGTAATGTGGACCGAGATCTCCTCGGATAATCAAAAACTCGGAAAAAAACGGAAGGTTCAAAGAAAAATTGCACTAGTATAAGCTCTTTTCTTTTTTTGCATCTATTTGCTGTAATACACGTAATTGCTTCATATTGTAAGTGATACTTTGCCGCAAAAACATTTAATAATTGGAAATAAGGAAAAATAAAAAACTGAGCGATAGTATGACTTAATGTAATCCTTTATTAATTACACTAAGCGGCAAAAACAGTAACAGTACAGCTCTCTTCTTCTTCTGCACTACAAGGATTAGGCATTTCCCTGATCCGTATAGATCCGTCCGGCTTTACTTTGTGAGAATTACAGTACAGCTCTCGTCAGATTAAAATCTTAAACAATTAAATCTCATAATTTCTTAAAAACGTTTTAACAGTTTTTTTGCTTGATAGCTCTGCCTCTCTTCTTTGGTGCCATATTGCGCAGACGCCGCAGGACCAGAATGTCAGCTGGTGACATGTCTTCTTGTTGCTCGGCGTACAACAATGCCCTGTCAATTGCACTTAAGCCGTCAGCGTAGCTTATCTTATTGTCCACAGTAGGAGTGTCGTCTTCTTCATTGTTGCTGTTTTTATTTGGAGTAATCAAATTTACAGTGGCCTCTTCGGATAGTTCAATTGTTCATCGTCATTCATCCAGTTGTTAACATTTGATTCGTCACTGCCTCAGAAACTGGTAGCTGATTTAAAAGTTCTACTAGTTTTACATCATCTTCATTCTATTCATCATCTCGTTTGTGTTATCACTTTTTGGTGAAATATTTTTCCAGCTTTTCAGGACAGTAGATTCTTTCACATCGCTCCATGATGATTCCGCCAGCCAATAATTCACATCTTTTAGGTTAATTTGTTTTAGACTTTCAACAACTGATTTACCATCTTCTAAATCGTCAATCAAATGCCTCACTAGTCTCTTTCTGTAGTTTCTTTTCAAATTTTCCAAAACCCCTTGATCTAGGGGCTGAATAAGGAACGTTACATTGGGAGGTAAAAAGAGGGCCCAGATGTCATCTCCACTGACCAATTCACACTCGTCGGGGTGAGTGGGAGCGTTGTCCAAAATTAAGAGTACTTACGGGGCAGATTATTTTCATCACAAAATCTTTTTACACTCAGCACAAACTGTTCGTGAAACCATGACCTGAAAATTGAGGAATCCATCCATGCGCTTTTTTGGTTAGTGTACTTAACAGGAAGATTGTCAACATTCACATTTTGGAAAGTCTTGGTTTTTTTGATTTGCCTATTAGCAAGAGTTTAAGCTTGTGGTCACCAGATTTATTTGCAATGTGAAAACTGTCACTCTTTCTTTGCTTCTTTTGTAGCCAGGAGCTGACTGTTCTTGCTGCGCTGCAAGAGTCTTGGTAAGCAACATTTTAAAATTCAGGCCAGTTTCATCACAGTTATAAATTTGATGTGGGCCAAGATGTTTTTTTTTTTAATGATGTTGTCTAGCTTGCCAACAAAGGAATCTACTGCACTGCCGTCAGCTGACAATACTTCACCTGTAATATTTAACTGCCTCATGCCATACCGATTTTTCCATCGATCAAGCCAACCGATGCTTGCTGTAAATTCCTCTTCTCCATCTTTGAAGCGATTGAAGAATTGCAATGCCTTGGATTGTAACATTGGACCAGACAAGGGACTTCCCTTCTCTCTCATCTGTTGAAACCACAAAAACAACGCCTTCGATGTCTGTTCATATTCGTTATTTTTCATTGTTTTTTCTTCTTTGAGACAGTTTGCATTTCTTTGATCCCAGTTATTTGTGCACGTTGAGACACCCACTCTTCAATTTGCACCTTTTTTCTTCTCCAGTCTCCTACAGTCACTTCACCAACGCCTAAATCACTTGCCACTTTTTTAATGGTTTCACCGCGATCTAATCGTTCGATAGCATTGAGCTTATCTTGTAGTTATAAAACCACACGTTTTCTTTTTTCATTCATTGCCAAACAAAACTGTAAAACCAATTCACGAGAAACCTTATTACAAAGCACAGCTACTCGTACTTCACAGTAGATTATATTTTAACGGCGCGATGATTGACAGCAAACTAACTCAGGTCAAGGAGCTTGAGCAGGGGACGGTAGGAAGTATGAGTCACGCAGTCAAGGTTGCTGTGTACTGTCTGGTGTTAATTAAAATATGTCTCATAGTATCTGGTGCCGATGTAAGAACGACAGTTACAATAATAGAGATTTCATTATTTCTTGGTTTAGGCTCGGATAACACGGAAGCTCGGTAAATCGAGACTCGGTTAATTACGACTCCACTATATGTAAGTCTGGGTTATTCAAGATAATTTTCAGAGATATCACAGCTGTGAAATATAAGGAACTTTTGTCCACATTTTAAGCTGAAATGTAGTACACAATGAAGATATGGTGTTTGCAAGTATCGAGTTGTGTGTGTGAGAGATGTGTTCCATATACAACATTCACTTACCATACAAAGAATGGTTTGATGAACTGGACGACAATGACAATACCAAGAGTGACTAGAATGATGCCAAGGTTCAGCAACAGCATTAGGCAGCACATACCTCTTGTATGTGGACAGAATGGGTTGGGTGCAGACATTGTTTCGATGATTAGCCCTCGCTTTCGGTCTACCTTTGTTTTTACAGTTGAAACTTCTGATGGTGCTCTGTACGAATAGTGACTCGGCGCATGTCGGCTTGCGCGACTGTATCGTGACCCCCGACTGAAAAAAATGTAATCACTTAAATATAGCAGTAAATTTGACAATTATGAAAATTTAGTATCAGTTATAATTTGTATTAATGAATTTAGCTTAGTAACTGGACGGATTAATTTCTCAAAAATTTAAGATTATTTTTTCATAAATGTCTACATATACAGTAGAACGTCATTGGAGCAGAACAGTTTCAGATAACCAATTTTTTGAGATAATTGATATCCCTTGGTAGAGAAACCATTAATAAAGGAATTTTACTAATACCAATAAAAAATAAATATTAAGTGATTTTAATCCATATTTATAAGAAAAAGGTCATTAAAATATTATAATTTTAACAGTACACTTACTGTTAAAAGCAATAAAAAAAGTTGCTCGACATACTGAAAAATTTGACATACATATTGTTATTGGTATCCAAGTCACTTTGTTATATTTATAAATTAATAAATTACCTTAGATCCATCATGTGACTTCATTTTATATTTAAAATGGCGCGTTTCGGAACATATGTTCCATCAGTGATTAATTCAGTTAGTTGACATCGTTAAATGTTAAAATCACATTACTCAAATGTTAAAAACACGTCAGTATGGGTACATACCCCTTGAAGGCTGACCGGATAGATTTAACATTTAACGATCTCAATTGAGTGAATTAATCTGATGATGGAACGTATGTTCCGAAATGCGTCATTTTAAATATAAAACGAAGTCACATGACAGCTCTAAGGTAATTTATTAATTTATAAATACTGAAAAAGTTTTAAATACAATACACCACAGTTTGTACATAACATATTCACAAAATATGTATTTGTTTGTATAAAATATTAATAAGACAGCACATAACGTCTTTCAAAATATAAAAATAACACTATTCATAGTACAATGGAATTATACTAACATTAAAAGCAAATATTACCTAATCATCAGTGACAACACTCCCGTAAAATTTAAATTTGTTTTATTTGAAAGAAATTAGTTAACTTTTTGTTTTTACAGTTTTTTTTCTTTTTAATGCTGCTAAATCCCTGTCACTGTTGTTGATTGTTTGAAGTGTTGCAAAGTCAGATGGTTGTGCTTCCAACCATATCAATGCTTTTTCTAATGCATCAAATGCTTTGGTGTAGAAACAACATAGGCACAATCACTATCTGTATCATTTTTTTTTTGTGATGGTTGCAGAATCGGCTCACTAATTTTGTCATTGGTTAATACTTGTCATTCAGGATCTTCACATTTTTTTCAAAACTGACCCATTTGTTAAAATCATTCTTATCACACTCGTTAAATCTGGCTATTTGACGTGCTAATGGTAAAAGAGGCTCATGTTCTTCTGGTTGATCACAGAGCATCATTTCTGATTTATAAAGACTTTTTTTGTGGTCTTTGCAGCGTAACACATTTGAAATTTTCTCACGCTTTGGTGAGTAAGAATGTGGATGATTTTAAATTCAACTCTTTGTGTACTTAATTGCGCTCTCTTCATCATCATCTAGTAGACATTTGTGCAACAAATTCTTCTTCCAAGGGCCTCAATAATGCCTTGATTCATCGGCTGAATGAGGGGCATTATGTTGGCAGGCAATAACATAATTTTAAAATTTGTTTACTTTCCTTCTAAAATATCAACGGATTGATGTTCAAATGCATTTTAACTGTATACAATACATACTCAACAGTAAAAAATTGTCAACAGCACCCGAGCTAAGAGTACTTACATTAATCACAGAGCATAGGCCTACTTTATTGTATTACAGTTCAGCATCACAATGTATTTACATTTTTCAAACAGGTAATTTCAGAAGTTGATTTTTGTTAATCAATTTTCAGATAATTGACATTCTACTGTATATCGAGATTCAGAATCAAGATCCAAAAAATTTGGTGCAACAACCTTGTTGCTTCTTCTACCTTCACTGTAGGTCTCTTAACACCCTACCTTAGGAGGTAATTTATAATTTTCATTGTGTTTAATAGTCTTCCCAAATAATTTTTGCTTGTCCGGCTGCTTATAGGTACTATTTCTAGTTATCTTTATTTTTTTTTAGTGTGTCATTTATATTGTATGCTCACCAATTCTCTCTAGGTATTTTCATATATACACCAATATATTTAGTTAATTTAATAATTTGTAGTGTTTGAAAGTAAAATATTAATTTTAATGTTGCCCAGTCAATATTTTAAGAACCATCTTAGCAAAAACTTCAGAAATTTATTAAGTTTAAATGGCACTAGCATATTACTATCAACCTCAATTAACAAATCGCAAGCTAACTCTGTTTTTGTTTCAGTACACATTATGAAAAGCGTGAATTATTTTTGTTGCTAAACATAGTGATTAAACAGAATTAGTATATTCATATATATCTGATTTAAGCTACTGGTGTATTGGTTTAAAAACTAATTTCATAAGTAAAGAAATATAATTTTCATGGCATATGATATAATAAACTTAATAAATAGAAAATTAAATTTCCTGATTATTTAAATGACAATGTTAATTATATGCAAAGTTATTTTGATAGGTTACAGACACCGGGCCCCTATTCTTAGATATGATTATAGTTTACATAGCAAATTAACCACCATATTCACTATTTTTAAAAGTATGTATGTGTGTAAGAAAACAAAATATTAGTGTGAAATATTCCACTAACACAGAGAGCTTCATCTGTCATGGAGAAACACAAAACATGCAAAGAAAAACTGTCCTGTTTGTTTTTTATTCATAACTGACAAAGAGCTACTAATAACAATGAAATATTTGATACCAATTTTATTTTGATTCTATATGTACAGTGAATATACATTAAAACACGGTGAGTTAGTTTAGTTATCTGTCTTCGTATAGTAATTTTAAGTGTTGTTATATATTAAGCATTTGACTTGGAGTGATACTTTAATCTTGCAGTAATAACACAACTTTTTTGTTTAGATTAGCATATCACATGTAAGAAATATAAAATGTTTAAATTACCTGATTTCAGAAGGAGCTCTGTATGCAGCGCTTGTCACATATATGTCAGATCCTTCAGGATCTGTATACTGTGATTGTCTTTCTTCGCTGCGAGCCCTCTCTCTGTCCCTCACTTTTCCCCTGTCTCGTTCATGTTCTCTGTCATGTTTACTACGGTGTTTGCGAGGGGGAGGCATCACTGTCGCCCTCTCATTGGTCACTGTATATTCAGACATGGTTCGGTCTGAAGCCGCCCTTTGGCTTTCTTCACCTGTTTTTTTAATACATTTTTATTTTGAAATATGTTATACAGAGAATATAAAGGTGCATTTACAAAGCTTCCTAGTAAAGTTGAACAGAATACAAAATTATATTTACAAACGCCTGCAATCCTAACTCTTCTAATCTGTAGTGACCAGTTATCAATAATAAAGTTTTGAAGAAACAACTACTATAAGTTTTAAGAAGTTACAGCATATAGTGGTACTATACTATGTTTGTAGGTCGCAGAGTGTGGGGTAGCCTGAATATAAGATGTAAATATGTCATTTTTATTTGTCTAATGTTCAATACCACAGCACTTTAGAATTTCCTTTTTTAAAGTGCAATGTTGATGTAGGCATTCCAGTAATCTAACAGACATAGTAGTAGAAAAGGTAAAGTTTTTACTTTTGAAGTACCCAGATCAATGAAGAGTAAACACAGAGACACAAACATCAAACATTATAACCATAAGGCTATTTCAACGTTTTTATATGGATTAATCATGGGCAACAAGGAAGAAAAATGTTGGCCATGTCTGTCGATAGAAATTAAATTTAAAAGAGCAGTTAGGGGCTGTTCTTCGCCTTGGAATGTAGCTCAATTAAAATGGGTTTAGTTGTAAATGTGAATAAAACGAAGTATATGGTGACCAATAAAAATTATAATAGACCTGAAATTTGTATTAATGGCTACAGGAAGAGTCGATCATTTTAGGTGTTGTAGGTTCAGTAGTGGCAAAAAATAGTGGTACAACAAATGAGATCCAACAGTGGATCTCAGCAGCAAATAGATGCTACTTCGGTCTGTTAAGCAGGTGGGAAGTAAACTAATATCAAGACCAATAAAATGCACCCTCTATAAAACTTTAATAAGACCAGTCTTGACATATGGAGCAGAAACATGGACCATCACCAAAGTAAGTGAAAGACATCTTTCAGCTTTTGAAAGAAAGATATTATGGAAAACTTATCATCCAGTATATGAAAGAGGTGTATGATGGATATGTTATAGTCAAGAATTGTACATGTAGGGATGTAGACATTATAAAATGTAATATCTTCAAATAAATATATTGTAAGTAGGTTTATTTTCACCTGATGGATGTTTCACAGAAATTATTCTGTATCTTCAGAGGTTTGTTTGAATTGTAATTGAGTGTATCGTTAATTGTAAGCAATACACTCAATCAGAATTCAAATAAACCTCTGAAGATACAGAATAATTTCTGTGAAACGTGCATCAGGTGAAAATAAACCTATTTACAGTATATTTATTTGAAGATATTACATGGTAGACCTGCAAGAAACTCAATGAGTTACTTACAAAGAAATAATGGACATTATAAAATATATTAAATTATCAAGGTTGAGGTGGGCCGTGTATTTGGTGAGGATGATGGAGGATGAAATACTAAAGAAAATCTTGACCATGCAGTCGGATGGAAGAAGAAAGAGAGGCTGGCCAAAGCTACATTTGATTGACGATATGAGCAATGAAAGCAAACTATTTGGACAGAGGAAACCATCACATCAGATCGGGACCATTGGAGAAGGCTTCTGGAGGTAGTCGTAACTCACCAATGCTTTGTAGCACCATTGATGATGATGATAGTTGGGAGTTAAACTATATTAGACAGATTTCTCAGTGAATGAAAGATTACATATTATTTATTGATATTTTCAGTAAGTGAAAGAATAGAGCAGCAGTGAAAAGAAAACTAAAATTCTTTCTTTATAAAATACAATTAATTATAACTGATGGTGATAGTTATATTACTATCGAAAAATTTGGTAATTTACAAAATTAGAAAAATATATTTTGTTAGTAGTTTTTTATTATTACCGGTAATAATACAATTTTTTCTTTACATGCCAGAATTACTTTAAATAATTCCAAAAATGGTTTTGAATAATAAGCTTAAAGAGAAGAGAAACTTGGTTTGACCAATGAAGAAATGGATGAAGAAAGTGGAGGTATGTGGAAGTAATATGCTCTATCACAAAGACCTTGGAAAATTGAGTCCAATTATGGTATGCAATATTCGGCATATGGCAGAGTACAGGTGATAATTTCTGGCATGAAATCATTTAAGAAAAAAAAAGGTGAAGCTCCCACCAATTAGAGTGGAGACATTGATCAACGTGGCAGTGTGGGATAGACAACTACAAGCTAGCAATTGGGAAAACCATGACTTATTGAAGTTGAAAACGCCAAACGCTCAAAACAAAAATCAGAGAAAATGTGAGAAAACATTTTCTGAAAGATTTCAAGAATTCAACATCTCATTTATATTTTATATATTCATTCAGTTTGTAGAGAGACTACTGATTTAAGAAATTGCAGTCATGACTATGCTTGTAGACTGATAGTTAGTCTGTCATGTGTATATGTGTGTGTAGTATGTATATGATGTATGACTCATCATATACATATGGCTTATGATCAGCTTTAAGACTAATTTCAACACTAATGAAAACTGTTCAGACCAATGTTTTTGAGGTATTACAACACCTCTTTTCGCAAATGGTGTGTGTATATGAAGAAATGTTTAGGTGTTTTTTGTTATCTCCATGGTACAAATGTTAGTACCACTGGTATCTACAATTCACACAGCATATAGTAATTCATTTTTATATTATTTATGACAGTATTTTAATTCTTAAAAAAATTATAATTTTTGATTTATTGTGTGATCATTGGCATAGACTTGATGGACGAAACGAGTGATGTTGACAACAGTATCAGTAAAAGGTGATTGTCAGCTGGAAAAATATTGACAATATGACATAAAGCTCAGGCAGCCAGTACTGCCATGTATCACTGAACTTACACAGTCAGAGAGATATATATACATACATAATACATATACACATGCATATCATATAAATACATATACAAGAATTTTTTACATATATATTGGTTTGATTTGGTAACAGCTCATGCTGAATGACAATGACTGCTTTAGTGTGATCTAATGAAATGAATTTTCAGACGTTAGTGGGTGGTATAGGCATGATTACTATCACGACTAAATCTTTTTGTAGCACAAGTATGTTTTGCTACAAACTAAATTTTATTTAGTTTCATATTATTTGTTAACAGTTAATTTATTAAATTATTATAACTAGAATTTTTGTATATATAATGTATATTTGTTAACATTATGAGTAATTTATAATCTTATGAATAAATTTATGCTGTATAATGTATAACCTGTATCAGTGGAATAACTGGTTGGGGGAGGGGATTGGAGGGAGCAATCCCCACATCCCAGCGCCATTAAAAATTTCAGTGAAATTCCATAATTTCATTTGGAAAATGAAGGCCATTGCATGTGTTAAAATAATGCTTATAAATATAAATTGTTATTTCCAAAACAGTTTTCTATATTAACAGAATTATTTCAATTGGTATTGATTTATTTACAAACCTCTGAGGATACTGATGTGTTTCAGTGAAATGTGCGTCAGGTATTAAAATGACAGAAACGTAATACACAACTTGCAGAAGAAACTATATTGAATAAAATAAGATTATAAATAATCGAAGAAATAATAGGAATTAACAATATTTGTAAATTAATAAAGTTAGCGTTTTCTTAATAATGACAATTACTCAACATTTGTTAAATAACATGTGTTTGTAGCTGTAAGTACAATTTACAAAATCTATTTAAAAATTATACAGGAAGAGTCCTGAAATTCCCATTTTCCCTGAGGAATCCAGCAAGATTGGAGAGAGGGAGAGAGAGAGAGAGAGAGAGAGAGAGAGAGAGAACTGCAAAAACAGGGAGACGGCTTTTTCACCTACAGCCGAATGCAGCAGATCACAAAGTTTATGAAAACGTTCCAAGAGAAATAATCACTTTTGAAGCAAGGTCCAGAACTGATGCAACTGAGCATCTCTCTGGACTGCAGAGTTTGCAGTGCAAGAATCTGTGGCCCATATCCTCCTGGATTGTATATCCACCAAAGCCAAAATAAACAGACTGGGAGCTGTTGTAGGTGACCACTGAAAGCTAGAGGATATCCTTGGAAACAAGACTTTATGGGGTCTAGTGGCTGTAGAATACTCTGGACATTTGGCCATTGGCATCACCTGAAGTAAGTTATGGGGAAAATTGGAAGTCCAATCTTCAAGCTTCTCTCACTCCCGCAAAAGCTAGTATTATCCCCCTTCACCAGGACCAGACCCTAGTTACGCAACTGACCTGTATATTACGTGTACAATTTCAAATGTAGATTCTTTTTTTTTATTGGCATCACAACCCACTGTGTGTTTTAGCCCACTGTTCAAGTAGTACCCTTCCTTTTTTACATATTTTCCTATCATTACAGTCACATCTTTCACAAATCATCCTCAGCATTCTTCAACCATCTTTTTGCCACAATCTTCCTCTAATCCTCCCTTCTAGCTATATACATTTTCATTCCATTGTCTTCTTAGGAATTGATTATGATCAATCCTATCTTAGGCTTTTAACAACTCTTACATTACCAGGTTACATTATAACTTCTATCAGGTTGTTTTGTTTGGAGCTTAACCTGATTCTCCACACGTGTAATGATCAAACATTCTTTTTAATATTTTGTGTTCATTTACCATGAAACATTGTTCGTCTTATTTTGTTAATTCCCAGGCTTTGATTAAAAGTTGCAATAGATTTGTAATATTAACATTGAAAATGTTTATAAGGACGTGTCGCACATTTGAAAACGATCGCTGGTGCGTTATCGAAAATGGGAACTGGTGAGTTTCCATAGAAACTACTTCTTTGTTGACAATAATGTAGTACACAAATAAAACTTCGCTTATGAATGCGACTACATTTAACTTATAATCTGTACATTGGTAAATGAAGAATGAATTCATTGATTTGTGAATGAAATAAATATATATGTTTTTTAGATTTATTGAAGCATTTTCAATGCCCTTCTCTGTGCATTGAATTTGTGCAATGCCTGTAAATTTTTTTTATATATTTCTAGCTTTTGTGTTTTAAACACTATTGACTTCAACAGTTTCCTACATGTATTAACAGCGATTCTGTTATATCGATTTTTTCATTTATTAGTTGAGTTGCTACTGAGTAGAGTTGAGTAATTCTCACAAGACAAGTACTAATTCTATTGAATCATGTATAGTCGCTTACACATGTTAGAAACTTCATTTTAGTACAGCAGCTTCGTAATTTCATTAGATGTCAGGATCTAAGTTTCCAACTCACGTAACATAACAGGCCTCGCTGTCACTTTAGAAAACTCATTTGTGAGTTTTTACTTGTAGTGTTTTTCATATATATTTACTTGTAGTGTTCACTGCTATATATATATACTGTACTATGTACATGTTGGGAGTTTGATCTTATTTATTATTAACTTCCTTATTTATTATTAACTTCTCAACCTAACTATTTAAAACGTGTACCTGTTCCACTGGAGTGTAACCCGAAACAATTATGTTCTAACACTTCATCAACCTTAGAAAGCAATTGTCTTTGTTTTTGACAAAACTCTTTTTTTACTTGTTTTATGTGCCATAATGTAATCACATCATTTTTAATAGTTCATGTTCCTTCTTATTTATATAAAACTTTATCATGTGAATTTAGTGCTGTCTTATTTATAAAAATATGTAGAAATGAGAATACCCCATTCGTTAGTCATTTTATTCAATTTTCTGTGCTGTTCACAAAGCAGACTATGTGATGTATGACAGATTAGTTGCCTAGTGGTCAGTTCCACTACAGTCAACCTCCTCACAGCCCTATTTCTTCTTTTCTTTGTGTTTCCAAGATGTATCATTTTAGACTGATAGTGCTGCGCATAATTTTTGTCAGGCTTTCAATCTATCCTATCACATTTCTCTTGGCTGGTTCAAATAATTTACTTCGTTTTTCATTAAGCAAACAATTTGTCTCGCCCCCGCCATAAATATGCCCCTGAATGGTACACTTTTCATTTTTATCTTTATGTATTTTCCTTCAGAGAGTAACGAGGAGTGAAATCTCCATGTGAGATAGCTGTACTAAGATTTTAGTGTTCTGTTCTTTCCCTTACAAGCTCGTGGTATGCTGGCTTTGTATGAATTACCTGGTGGAAGGCACCCTGTTTGTTAAAAATGTATAAAAAATATTGAATACTGATTTGACTTACATAATTTAAAAGGGAAAAAATATTATTGTATCCATGTTGAACTAGGGTCTCTTTATGGTAACTCTGTCTTTCAGTAGCAACAATTAAAAAACACGGGACTACTGAATTTAAAACTTAACAATAACAAAATTTGTTGATGAATTTAGTGGACACCCAAGTGCTTTGGCAATTTCAGAGACGATTGAAAAGCTCAACCAAATTGTACTTGAAAGTGGAGTGAATGTGTGCGGAATATGCTGTGAAGTAAGCATAGTTATGACGTGTTTAAAATTCTACATGAATATTTGTGTACAAAAAAACTGTTTGCAAGGTGGGTACTGTAGAGAGTGCTCTTTGCATACTTGAGAAGGCTCAACGTTGTGGATGTTTAGAAGCTGGAGGTCAGCTGTCTGGCTGTCCTGTTGGCAATCGAAGCGAGTCAGCTAACCAGCAGAACAAATCTGGCAAGAATCATTGTGTCCCTAGCAAGGCTTCCCAGGTCCCTGTGTTTGACTGAAGAGAAATGAGAAAAGAGTCTGAAGAGAGAGACAACACTAATTCTTTCTTGGAATCTGTGAGGAGTAAAATGATAACAGAAAAATATTGACACATTATGGGGTGATTTGAATGACAGAATCAAGAATAAATACCCATCATTTAGCAAAGAAGTGAGAGTTTTTCATCAACATAATTCGCCAGCTTCTAGATCTGAAATTGTAACAAGAATGCAACAATTAACATTTAAATAAGTTCCACGTGCATTGTCTGGATTTGATTCCATGAATCTTTGTTTTCAAATAATTTGATTCCAAACAATTGGTTTCAGACTTTAAAACATCTGTCTGTTTGGAAAGAGGTTTGTAGTGAATTTTGAATTGTTAATGTAAATTTTGATGAAAGCTATTTTTCTGGCAATATTGCTGGACCAAGTGTACCAAACTAAATAAACATTATATTTGAAATTAAAAAAAAAAATTTTTATTTTTAAAAAACTGTTTTCTCATGTTGGAAACGTACACAATGTTCATGATTGGATAAAAATTTTAAAATGAGAAATAGGTTAGAAAGGATACATAGATTTTAAATGAAGTTAGTTGACAGAACTACCTGATGACCTCAAAATATGGCCACCTTACCAATCTGCAAATGTAGTTAGCATGGAAATAAATTTTTTTAAATGTATGAATCCTGACTTTTCATGGATTTATTGTTATTCCAACAGTATTAATTTCATACAACTAATTATTGTATGCAGTTTATTAACCATGTTTATAGAAACTGTCTTACACGAAGCATTATCTTTATATTAGTAATCATGCCTATACATATGTACAATTTTTTTACTTTTGTCATTTGGTTAATGATTGTTAATTCGAAAATTCATTTTCAGTAGTCACCTATAGCAGAAGAGTGTCTTGTTTTGGTGCCTAGTTATTTGTAAGTTTAATGTGAAGAAGCTTGAATACCATCAGTAGAATATCCTCGATTGATACTTTCCGGAGGCAGTGACAGAGGGGAAGGAGTAGCCAAGTAGTGATGCTTGCTAAGTTTCTTCACCATTTCTGAAACACAAAAATACACTAATTTACATCCATTACCACAATAATGTGTAGTATCTGTCACTTTATAAATTTGTGCATACTTACTACTTATCTTTAATACATTTTGTGAAGTGTAAGAAAGGAAAGATTACTGTATTGGCCACTAGATATGAAACTGAAAAAGTGGATGGTGAAGTGATTGGTGTGTTCTTCTATATGGGGCAGAAACATGCACGTTGAGGAAAGAAGAGGAGAGGAGGTTACAGGCCTTCAATATGTGGACATGGAGAAGGAAGGAAAGGATTTGTCCTCATGACAAATGTGGAGGTGTTGAGTGGGAGAGAAAAGGAGTGTTGGGTGTCATCAAGGGCAGAAACAGAAATTGGTTGAGACACAGTATGTGGCAAACACAAGGTAAAGTGATGGTGGAAGCACTGAAATGCCTGGTAAGTGGAAAGCGGAATAAAGAACAAAGGAGAGGATAGATGATGGACGATCTACAAGGGCTACCTTTTAAGTTTTTACAAAGACAATGAAAAAAAAAACATTTTTTGATACAAATCGTTTTATTGTTTCTCAAAATATTTGCCTTTGAGATTTACACACTTTTGCATGCGTTCGAACCAAGTCTCGAAACATTTTTTCCACTCTGATGTTGGTACCTCAGAAATATGGTTTTGGAAGGATTCAACAGCTTCTTGAGGTGATGAAAATCGCTGTCCACGCATTTTTTGTTTGACATTCGGGAACAAAAAGAAGTTGTCTGGCGATAAATCAGGTGAATATGGGCAATGAGACATTAATTCGATGTTTTCCTCCTTCAAATAATCAATTGTTTGACGTGCTGTGTGAGAGCTGGCATTGTCGTGATGAAGAATGATGCGACGTTTTCGGTTGTGTTTCCTGATTTCATCGATGACTTGTGGCAAACAAATTGTTGTATACCATTCAGCATTAACTGTTCTTCGATCCTCTAAAGCAATGGTCGCGACATGTCAAGTGTAAGCAAAGAAACAAGCGATCATTTTCTCGGAAGTGCTTCGTGAACGAACCACTTTCGTTGGCTTTGGTTCATCTTGGAACACCCAAACAGTTGATTGTTGCTTAGTTTCTGGCTCATACGAACATATCCAAGTTTCGTCTCCTGTTACGATGTTGTATACGGATTTTGCATTTCCTCGGTCGAATTTTTGGACCATTTCCTTACACCAATTGACACGAGCCTGTTTTTGAGTTTCGGTCAAATTATGCGGAATACATTGGGAACAGATCTTTTTAACAGCTAAATGTTCACGTAAAATCGAATGTACTGCAGTCTGCAATATGCCTAAGGATGCCTCTATCTCACGGTAAGTCACATGCCGATCTTCTTTAATCATGTTGTGCACAGCATCGGTGTTTTTGGAAACAACAACCGATTTAGGTCGACCTTCACGAAATTCATCGCTGACTAAAGCACGACCACAGCGAAATTCCGCAAACCAATTGTAAACAGTCTTTTCTGATGGTGATTGATTACCAAAAGTTGTACGAAGCGATTCGAGGCATTGTTGTTGAGTTAGGCCTTTATTAAAATCGTAAAAAATCATCCAACGAAAACCTTCACATGAAATTTCCATTTTTTCACAAACACTTTTGTTTTAAACGCTCACTGTAAACAAACTACTTGACCAATATCTGAGCTGCAATTGTTTTACAAATAACATATGACAAATTTTTCAACAATGATAATGTCACATCTCACTAGCGCCATCTAGTGGTCGTTTGTAAAGACTTAAAAGGCTGCCCTCGTACAGATGCCATATTAATAAATAAAGTGAGTAGCCCAGGATAGGAAAATGAGAAGGGAGCACGCCTTGTAAGACTTGCCTTTGAGCAGAAAACACATGATTACATACAACGATCATTCAATCAGTAAAGACTTTTGTTTGAATGTGAGTTATTAAACAAATTTAAATGGTTTCTTATTTTTCAACACAGTCCTCAACTACAGTTTGTATATTTCTCCTATTACTCAACTAGGTTTTTACATAAGCAGCAAAGAAATCTCTGTTTTGGTTTGGGCTATTTTTTATACATTAATTTCGTATTGTTAAGACTGTCTCACAGATCGGATGTCTTAGTGTACAATGGAAACAAAATACAGACACCAATGAAGTTACTAATAACCAGCTTTAAGTAGTCACAAATAACAACTTTAAATGAACAAGGTACTCTCGTACAATAATTCAAGTTAAATTTGTCCACACACAATAATAATGTCAATTATTAGAGTTCCGCACTATTCTAACACAATATACACGTTCCACTGCTTGATCCACACTCTACAATCTCGCTAGGTGTAGCTAACTCTAAGCTGGCCGCTGTTACTTATATTGTAATATCCTCCTCGTTTCATACTATTAAAGTCACACGTTGTATGCGCCACTCTGTAATATATTTCTCTTGATGTTGTATGTTGCCCTCTCTTAAGCCCCGCGATGGGAGCCAATTTGTAAAAAGACTCTTATGTTAGAATAAATAATCAACTCCTTATTCGTTCTTGTCTTACATTCAATTATTTTTATTTACTCTTTTCGAAACTCATTTCTCTCTTGTAGAGCATGAAAAAACTCAATCTCAGGGTTCATCGATTAGTCATGTCAAAGTATAATACAAATCGTAAACATATCATAAAACATAATATTTATAAATAATGTTTGGTAATTAGTGGTTGTTGATGTATGTTGTGTATCAGTGGGTTCTTTGGATTGTACAAAAGAAAAAATGAACAATTGAAAAAGAAACTCTTAATACTAATATTATTGTGTACAATTAGTATTCACTATTATAAAGTTTTTATTGTTTTTGTGATAGTATATCGCTGTGACTTGATCTTTACATGTTAAAATGTTTTCAAATATCGTGGTTGATCATTGGAGTAATCTCACCAATCTTGCAGTTTTCTTTACAAGGTTATTTCTTGATCCTTCACTCAATTCAAGTTTTTTGTGCATTAACCATTAGGCTGTAGCCTAGGGCGCGGCGCTTTGGGGGGGCGCAAAATTCTAGCTAAAAAATAATAAAATTTTACAGCTAAATGTAAAATTGGTAATTAATTACAAGGATAAAAATTTGAGTTCATTTTGAACACAGGCGCCTGTTTGCGAGAAATTATGGTAAAACTATACATAAATAATAGAAGTGCTTTCCAAACTGTTTTCTCTGCTTATGAGTCATCGGTGTAGCCCTCTTGTTCAACAAAAGTGACTTTCTGCAAGGACTTGATTTCAGGTGATTAAAACGTTTGCTCAATCTAAAGCGAGAAAAAAGAATCTAACTTGAACTTTACATGAGTCTTAACAAATCCACAAGATATTTAACTGATTGTCTTCTTTGTGTAAATGATGTTAAATGTACTCTTAATAAAACTGTTATAATTCTGTAACTACTTAGTTAATTTTTTTCCTTATAAAAGCCATGCAAACTACAAATGGTTGAAGGTGTAACTCTAAAACAATCTCTAAAAAATAGCCTCAGTTTTCAAATCTTGAGACTATTTCCAAAAACAGTAAGATATTTGAAATATTCCTAACTAACAAATATATTGTAAGGGTGTTTAAAGCTTCATTCGGCCCCTTGGAAATAAACGTAAGAGTAGTCTATGGGAGGTGAGGGGGCGATAAAATATAATTAGCCTAGGGCGCCAAGATACCTTAATCTGGCCCTGCCTATAGGCCTACAAAAAAAATCGCATCTGAGGACCCAGGACTTAAAATGAAAGGCCGACCCAGACCTTGGTTAGCCTTTGTCTCATAAAACATGGTTAGAAGCAGAAGTGGTATGACGGGTGAGTAATTTATTCCTTGCACAGCAGTAAACCACATATAGAAAATTAATAACATTTTTATGTATTGTGTAATATAAATTACAAATGTAATAATAAATAAAATATAAAGATATTGATGATAAGAATATGTTATAACTAGGTGTGTTTGATTGATAAATAACAAATACATCAAACTTTAAAAATTGTGCAAATATTTTTTCTTGTTCTTGTATCGAGTTTGATTGAATGATTTAATTTAATTAATTAATAATTAATTAATTAATTGAGTTTGTAATTTCCTTCTACATCTATTTTCTCAATGTGAATTATGTTTTTGTTTAATAAAAAATAATAATAACATTAATTGTAGAAATAAAAACAATGCTGGTAATTGAGTAATGATTTACGTTTATTCACATTCAAAATTATGCGCCAGTCAACTGCGCATGTCCCAGGCACTGGCTAATATTCGCCACAGTCGGTAGTGAGAAAAATCAACAAATATATTTTTTACAAGTTTAAATTTATGGTTCTTTTAACGAGTCGAAATGGTCAGAGGGCAAGGAACAAGATACATTTAACAGGTATTCTTAAACTAAATGTTAATATCTGAAATAGAACAAAATTATTATTACAATTGTCAATTAGGAAGAAATTATTTAAATTGCGAACCAAGTCGAAGAAATGACGTCACTCCCCTCCAAGAGGCACTGGACCGTCTATGTGAGAAATTCAGCAATGGCCGCCTTCCACTCGATTTTAACTGCTACGATGCTGTTGGAATTGAAGATCTTCTCCCACAGAAATAAAACGATGTTCCCTTTTTCTGCGAAGTGGTGTTGGTCCAAAATATAGTGTGGAATGTTTCCTCGTCGTCTGCGATGTCGAATTCTGGATGGATTTCTTGTGCAGTGTGGTGTTCAATTATGTGTGTTGGTTTTCTGTGAATTCGTTCCAAAAATTGTTCAAAATGGCTGTCGATTTCTGGTGCTGAGTTTTATGGTGTTATACTGTGTTTTTGGAAATTTGTGAAGTGTTAGAAATTGATAGTTAAGGTTATTTCACTTGTTAGTTCATCTCCGTTACACGCCACATAACCACACTTGGTTTTATTACAAATTATTTTGTTTTCAATACTCCACTAACACATTTTCAACTATTCAGCTTTGCGATTAACAATAGACTAATAGACGCAACGTCGTCGTTTTAGGGCAATTTGTGGTATGTCTTTTTCCTCTTCATATTGTTTAACTATAAAATATCTGTCTAAGACTTGTTTCACCATCTAACTATACATAACAAGTTTTCTTATTTTTTACTGTATTTCAAATATTTCTTAATTTTACATCAATCTAACTATTCAGTAATATTGATTATTTAATTTTACATCTTTTGATATATAGCTGAGTTTGTTTCAAGCTCATTTAAGCCCAAAAATTACAATTTTACATAATGATTGTATGTCTCATATTTTGTACAAATTCAGTGTTTTAAAGGTTTTTATTTGTTTTTTCGGTATAATATTTCCATGGAATACACCTAATAACTCCGTAATTACTTTGTTGTTAATAATTTGGTTATTAAAACATTTCAATATTGATTAATTTGCTGTTTAGTCTGATTTGATTACTATCATAGGCTTATTATTGACTGTTTCCAAAAGAAGTTAATTTCCTTTCTTTTGTCATTCTATTTGCTATTAACTGTATCTGTATTAATTATATTTCCAATTTCTGTATTGTGTGTATTGACTTCTATTCCTATTACATAGATTAATTCTTTGATAGATAATTTTTTGTTTATAGGCCATTCTGTGTTTACAAAAATGGTGTCTTGGCTGGCCTGTTTGTACATTATACATGGTTTACTGATTTGAATAAAATTATTACATTTTTGTGTCCTACTTGCCTCTCTGACTTACACAATGGAAAATTAATTGACATGATTTAAAAATACAATAGAATATCTTGTATCTATTAAACTTTCTTTATACTAATAACATCATTGAACCATAACATGAACATCTTATGCCTAATTTTCTTTATATCACCTAATTTTAACAAAAACATTTTATCCCTATTATTTTTAACTGTATCATCAAATGATAACAAAATAGCTTATCCTAGACATAATTTAATTAGAAAAAAATAAAAAACTCCTATTACTAGTAATACTGTCAGTCACTAACTGTCTTGTGTATTATGTTTCTTTTCAAAACAATTCAACTGTGATTAAAAAACAAAAACATCTTGTATCTATTAACACCTTACATCTAAAATATTATCTAATTAACACTAAATAACAAACATCTTATTATTAGTTATACCCTCAGTTATGAACTGTCCTTTGGTATTTTTTGTCCTTCTCACAATTCACTTAACTGTAATTAAAAAAAACATTTTATAGGTAATAGTTTTTCTTATATCTAATTTAAAAAACTCTTATTACTGGTAATGTTGTCAGTCCTTAGACTGTCTTTCATTCCAATGGTTTTACTATTATTATTCTACACTCATGGTAGTCTTTTTATAATATTTACACTTCATTGAATATTTTTTCATAGATTTCTTAGCTATGTTTCTCACTATACTCACTGTAGTTTCTTATTTTTGTTATCTCACTTCACTTTATTGGATTCTACACTATGGTAGTCTTTTCAGTGAGTTCTACACTATGGTAGTCTCTTTTAATATATTTTTTAACATATTACTCTTATAACTAATATACAATTTGTGTTTTATAGGATTGTATCTTGTAACTTGTTTGGGTTTACATATATCGGTTTCAATTTTGTCTCATGGTATTTATTATATGACTAACATTTTGTTTTGGCATATCTCTTCCTGTTTCTGGTCTCTTTGTTGGAATCGTGATATGTTTTGTCCCTTCTTCAAATATCACATTAGTAGTTTCCTTATTAAAATGGTTTCATGACAGATTATTTCCTTTTTTATGGTCCTTCCCTTTTTGTACTGCTTCCCCAATCTACTGGGTATACTGCTGGTTTAACTGGTTTTTACATAGTAGGTTATTTTAATTAATGGTTTTCTTTATTATTTTCCATTTTTATTAATATTTTATAGACTTAATATACAGTTTCTAGTGTAATCCTTAAACAATTTATTCTTCTCACTCACTATGGAACTTTTTCTTTTATTTATGTTGCATTAATTCAAATGTTTAGTGTGATAATTTTGTTATGTTACATATGCTCTCCTGTAAAAGTGATTAGTTCAGATCATACTCTGTATGGATGAAATAATTACTACTAATTCTTTTGTATTTACATTTTCTCCGTGATTACATGTTTTCACTTTATATACCTTCTTTTCCACCATTGCTTCCTCTCAGATGACGTGTATCTCCTTCATTAGTTTCTTTCTTCATTAATAAGTGATCTTCAATCTTGTGTATAACATTATGATTTTATATTCTTTCTTATTTGGTGCTTCCTCACCAGTATGTTTACTCCCTAACATTCCCTAACAAATTAATTGGAACAGTTCAGAGTGGCACTTTTGGCTTCAATCCCTGCTGTCCAACACTTCAATTGAGTCCAGAGGTATTATCGTCTCTGCTCAACACATAAGACTGATGGCATTTTCTACATCCAGTCATAAAAATAAATAAACAGTAAAAGTAGTCATTTTTGACTAAAATAAACATCTTTAGATTCTTCACTTCATAATACGTTATATTAATTAATACTTTTATACACTTGACTCTTCTTCTCTCTTAAAGCTTATTCCATATTAGGTGGTTTAGGTATGTGGTATAATATACATTTCATCATGTTTACATAGTAAGTAGTATTTATATTTACTCTTTCTACCATTTGGTATCCATTGAGTTATTTTTATTGCTCATGGTGTAACATGAATTAATTCTTTATCACTTTCACTATAACAGTGGTTGTTGTAACAGCATTATCATTATTAGTATCAGGTTTTTTTTTTTGTTTTTTGGTCTCACTATTTGGTCTTTAGTGAGCTGGTCCTTCTTCATTGTTCCATTTTTATTAAATTATTTTCTTCGTGAGTTTGGTTAATTTGTTCGATTAAGTCATATGACATTCTGGTTTCCTTTTTCTCTTAGAATTTTGTATCTCTTTCTTACAAAATCTTTTTTCATATTTCAGAGTTATTTCTCATCATTTGTATGAGTAATGATGTGAGTTTAATGTTTTTTAATTTTAGACATTTTTATTCAACTACATTCTTTCTTATTCATAGTTGTTTTTCAAATATTTTGGTATAAGTTGTACTTATTATTGTTTTGAATTTTGAAATTATTATTCCTCAAAATTCTTTTTTTTTATTCATAATAGTCTTTGAATGTTTGTGTAAGTGGTACTTACTAATTATTTTGAATTTGGACAATTATTATCTCCCTCCAAATTTTTTTTACTTGCATAATAGTCTTTGAATATTTGTGTAGCTTGTACCTACTATTGCTTTTGAATTTTGAAGCTTATTATGTTCAAAATTCTTTTTATTTATTCACAATAATCCTTCAAATGTTTTGTTGTAAGTTGTACTTACTGATTTTTGAATTTTGTAATTTTATTATTCCATCAAAATTCTTATTTCGTTCACAATTGTTCGAATATTTGGTGTAAGTTGTACTTATTATTGTTTTGAATTTTGAAATTTTATTTATCAAAATTCTCAATTTCTTCATAATAGTTTTAACTCATAATTATGAGTCCTCCAAATATTTTTTAATGGATAACTGATTATAAGTTCCTTTTACTTTATTCGAAATGATATCTTTTAGTACATACGTATTGTTATTATTGTTTTTAACAATCAGGTATGGGCCGGTATACAGCAGTAACAACTTTTTGGTAATGCCTTCCAAAGTACTGGGTAATTCCCTGTTTTTTAGCAGTACCTTTTCTCCGACTTCATAGCTTATTATCTTCTTAACAGCCTTTTGATATTTGTTCTTGCGCCTTTCCTGGTCTTCTGTCAATTTATTGTAGAATCTGATTCGATTGAATTTGTATTCTTGACTCCTGGGGAACTCTATTATGTCTTGTATTTCTCTCGGAGGCGGTTTTTCATACATTGCCGTGTATGGCGTGGTACCTGTAGCGGGGTGATATGACAAATTAAGGAATTCTTCCGTAGCTAATAAATATTCTTGCCACTTCTTTTGTTGATTATAGCAATAAGTCCGTAATATTCTTCCGACTTCTCGCAGTACCCTCTCCGCTGGATTGCTGCTGGGGTGGTAGACAGACGTCTTGTATGTCTTAATGCCCAATGTATTCAGAGTGTTTCTCCACCTCCAACCCTTAAATTGCGTTCCATGGTCGGTGATTATGGATGTCGGGCTTCCTACCTCTGGAATGTAATGATTTGTTATTATTCCTAGAGTCTTCAGAGTGGTGGCTCTGTTCACAGGGTATAGTTTTGTAAATTTTGTAAAATGATCCATCATAATAATAATATACTTGTATCGATGGCGTCCGCCACTGCGGGGAAATGGACCACATATGTCCAGAAAGACCTTTTCCAGTTTGGCTTGTGAGGTAATTGGTATCATCATACCTTCCTTTCTCTCATTGTTGGTTTTCACCAATTGACATATCAGACAGGTTTTGAGGTAGTTTCTCGTTTTTCTATTGATACTTTTTATGTGACAATTCTCTTCTATTGCCTTGATCACCTTCATGGCTCCCATGTGACTGTATCGTAGGTGATAGTCCAGGATGATATCCTTTTCAATTGTAGTAGGGATCATGATCTTCCATATTTCTTCATCAATGGATGTCTTGATGAATAAAATCCCATTATGTATACAATAAAATTTGTTTATTGTGTCATCTTGGTTGGAGAGACGAAGTTTAATAGAGTTTAACTTCGGATCGGACTGCTGGTGTTCTCTGATGTCCTGTACTATCTTCTCTAAATCGGATCTGTCCTTAATAATGTTATAGATTTTCAAGATGCTCTCCTTTTCGCCTTCGAATGTTTGTTCTTCCAGATTCACTCTCGACAATACGTCGGCTACTACATTTTTACTTCCAGGAACATACTCCCATTGTATATCGTATTCCTGTAGGGCGAGTACCCATCTGGTCAATCTACCATGGCTTAATTTGCATCTTCTTAGAAATGATATTGACTTGTGATCTGTTCGGACGGTCACTGGATATCCGAGGATATACGTCCGAAACTTCCCGCAGGCAAAGACTACACTTAGCAGTTCTTTTTCCGTCACATTATAGTTCTTTTCACACTGGTTAAGGGTTCTGCTAGCAAAGCTCACTACTAGATGGTTTCCACTTTCATCTTCTTGGTACAGTGTTGATCCCAAGCTAATGTTACTAGCGTCACAGTTTAGAAAGAAGGGTCGGTTAAAATCTGGATGGTTGAGCATTACTGCATCTAAGAACTTCTCTTTAATTGATTTGAAGGTCTCGTCTTGTTCTGTCGGCCGGTAGCTCCTACAAGTACAATATTATTAATAGGTAGTACCGGTAAGTTTTTGTGGCATTCCTGCTGTATCCGGTCCAACTCATTTCGATTTATTATGGAGACATTGGCTCCAGTGTCTATCATTATAGGAACAGAAATACCTTCAATTTCTGCAATTATGTATATTATTTCATTATCATTATTGTTAATATTAAGCTCACTTTCTTCTAATAGGTCCTTACGGATGTCCTTCAAATAATTGCTGTATATTATGGTAAAATTTTTTCTGTTTTTCTTCGAATTCATACCTACTTGGTTAAACCCAGCAGATTGGAGCAGTAAAGGGTTATTGGAGTTTATTACTGCCTCCGTTCGTTTAAATGTTCCGCTTCATTACGGATTAGGCCGTTGGAAGCGTCAGCTTGAAGTCCTGAGACTGCTTCGTTTGGTTCTGCTCGATCGTCTGGTTGGGCTTCTGTTACAGGTAGTCTTCGCTGATTATCCAGGCTGGAACTACGTCTGGGCTCGTACTCTCTGTACCTATTACTTCCCTGACTTCCTTGGAAAGTCTCGTACTCGTAGTATCGGCTCCTTCGTTGAGGCTGGTACCTCCTGTGTCCACTGCCTTCCGCTCGGATGTAGTTAACATTGGGTCGATATGTCCTGTAATTGTTGTTATTACCTCCATTTGGGTAATTTCGGTTATAATTACCATGATAATTATTATTATTAGAAAGGTTGGGGTTCCTCTGACCATTTGGAACATAGTTACTATTATTATTATAATAACCGTTGTTATTTTGTGGACGGCTATTATTATTATTATTATTATTATTATTGTGGTTGTTGTTATTATTATTTATGCGAGGAATATTACTATTATTATTATTGTTGTTAAAACGGGGCAAATTATTGTTATTTCTGGGGTTATAATTGTATTCGGCATTATTCCGATTCGCGGAATTATAATTATTATTGTTACCCACATTTTGCCGATTATTATTATTCAAATTATTGTTGTTATTCCTTGGTTCCTGCTTTTCATATCTCCTGCGACTTTGACGGTAATAGTCTTCGTGCTCATACATTTCTAAAAGCTCGGTCATGGCTTGCACCATCTTTATTTGACTGTTTCGTCTGGCTCTGATAATATCCTCCTCATAGTGGTATGAGAGTTTGCTGACCAGGCATTCTTCCGGTATTCGGGGCTCTAGATGTTTGGCCACGCACACCTTTCCCAAAAAGTACGCCGTTAAAGTTTGGTTTCCATACGGGTTGTACTTCCCGTGACATATCCCGTCTCTGGCGATATTTTGCGTTGATTCAGACCAATATTTGGCTTTGAATAGCCTTCTGAATTGTTGATAGTCGGTCACCTCGTCTCTTATTGCCATCCACCAATTGTCTGCTATCTCCTTGAACGATTCGTCAAGCACCTCTTTATTCTCCCTCCAGCGATTACCTCCGTGTTTGGCGAAGTATTCTTCGATTCTTGCTAGGAACTCCATGGGTTTGTTTTTATAGAACCTGAAGTTAATTCCTTCACGATTCTCATTGTTGGGACAACTGGTAATGGTTGTCGGTCGACTATGAAATAGGTCTATATCTGTCTGGTTCTGTCGTACCTGACTGTTGATACTGGTCACAGCAGCTTCAATGCCGTCACATTTTTCTGTGAATCGGTCCTGCACTCGCTCCCAGTCTTCCCGTGTTTCCTTAAGTTTTTCCTCCAATGTCTTCCTAGTCGTTTCTTCAATGTTGTTAACTTTCGTATTTATTTCTGTCCTGATACTCCGTACTTCTCGTTCGGTTTGACTCCATTTTTCGTCAGCTCTGGTAACCCCTTGTTCGATTACCATTATTTCCTCTTCTACCTTCTTGCTGATTGTCTCATTGTTTTCAGCTATCTTCTGGCTCAATTCTTCCTTCAATACTTCCATTCTTCCGTCTAACCGGTTCATGTTCTCTTGGTTCGTCTCCTTCAATTCTTCTCTCAATTGCTGATTATTGCTTTCCATTTTCTGACTTGTTTCTTCCATCTTTTTGTTGGTTTCTTCCAGTTTTTGGCTTATCTGGGTTAATTCCTCTTTCGACTGTTTATTGTCAGTCTTTATTTCCTCCATTTTCTCCTCAATTTTCTGAATATTTTCCTCCATCTTCTCCTCGATCTTCTTAATATTTTCCTCCATTAATAATTTATTTTTGTTTTTTATTTCGTCCACCTTCTCCTCCATCCTCTTACTGGTATCTCCAATTTTATTACTTAATTCCTCCTTCAATTGTTGGTTATCGTTTTCCAGCTTCTTACTATTTTCTTCCATTTTCTCCTCCATCTTCTTACTATTTTCTCTTAATTCCTCCTTCAATCGTTGGTTATCGTTCTTCATTTCCTTACTATTTTCTTCGATTTTCTTGTTGGTATCTCCGATTTTATTACTCAACTCTTCCTTTAACTCTTCCTTCGTTGTTTTGAATTCTCGGAGTAACATCTCCATCATTTGATCAAATTTTGTATCTTCCTTTGCGGTAGATTTCTCCGGCTGTTCCTTCTGTGGTGCCGGCTTATTTGGTTCTGCTGCCGGTAACATTAACTCCACATCTTCCACTGGTGTCGCCTCTTTATCTTCCAGTTCTACCTCCTGCTCGGCCTCCATAGCCCTTTTCCTTGATGTAGCTCTCCTGTGCATCTCGCTCCCTCTTCCGACCTATTGATTGCTGCCAAGCTAAAAATAGGAAATTGGACAATCGTCCTTATTTTATAACACTATTATCTCCTATTTAAAGCCCCTTAAGTTGGACGCCAATTTGTAATATAAATTACAAATGTAATAATAAATAAAATATAAAGGTATTGATGATAAGAATATGTTATAACTAGGTGTGTTTGATTGAGAAATAACAAATACATCAAACTTTAAAACTTGTGCAAATATTTTTTTTCTTGTTCTTGTATCAAGTTTAATTGAATGATTTAATTTAATTAATTAATAATTAATTAATTAATTGAGGTTGTAATTTCCTTCTACATCTATTTTCTCAATGTGAATTATGTTTTTGTTTAATAAAAAATAATAATAACATTAATTGTAGAAATAAAAACAATGCTGGTAACTGAGTAATGATTTACGTTTATTCACATTCAAAATTATGCGCCAGTCAACTGCGCATGTCCCAGGCACTGGCTAATATTCGCCACAGTCGGTAGTGAGAAAAATCAACAAATATATTTTTTACAAGTTTAAATTTATGGTTCTTTTAACGAGTCGAAATGGTCAGAGGGCAAGGAACAAGATACATTTAACAGGTATTCTTAAACTAAATGTTAATATCTGAAATAGAACAAAATTATTATTACAATTGTCAATTAGAAAGAAATTATTTAAATTGCGAACCAAGTCGATGAAATGACGTCACTCCCCTCCAAGAGGCACTGGACCGTCTATGTGAGAAATTCAGCAATGGCCGCCGTCTACTCGATTTTAACTGCTACGATGCTATTGGAATTGAAAGATCTTCTCCCACAGAAATAAAACGATGTTCCCTTTTTCTGCGAAGTGGTGTTGGTCCAAAATATAGTGTGGAATGTTCCCTCGTCATCTGCGATGTCGAATTCTGGATGGATTTCTTGTGTAGTGTGGTGTTCAATTATGTGTGTTGGTTTTCTGTGAATTCGTTCCAAAAATTGTTCAAAATGGCTGTCGATTTCTGGTGCTGAGTTTTATGGTGTTATACTGTGTTTTTGGAAATTTGTGAAGTGTTAGAAATTGATAGTTAAGGTTATTTCACTTGTTAGTTCATCTCCGTTACACGCCACATAACCACACTTGGTTTTATTACAAATTATTTTGTTTTCAATACTCCACTAACACATTTTCAACTATTCAGCTTTGCGATTAACAATAGACTAATAGACGCAACGTCGTCGTTTTAGGGCAATTTGTGGTATGTCTTTTTCCTCTTCATATTGTTTAACTATAAAATATCTGTCTAAGACTTGTTTCACCATCTAACTATACATAACAAGTTTTCTTATTTTTTACTGTATTTCAAATATTTCTTAATTTTACATCAATCTAACTATTCAGTAATATTGATTATTTAATTTTACATCTTTTGATATATAGCTGAGTTTGTTTCAAGCTCATTTAAGCCCAAAAATTACAATTTTACATAATGATTGTATGTCTCATATTTTGTACAAATTCAGTGTTTTAAAGGTTTTTATTTGTTTTTTCGGTATAATATTTCCATGGAATACACCTAATAACTCCGTAATTACTTTGTTGTTAATAATTTGGTTATTAAAACATTTCAATATTGATTAATTTGCTGTTTAGTCTGATTTGATTACTATCATAGGCTTATTATTGACTGTTTCCAAAAGAAGTTAATTTCCTTTCTTTTGTCATTCTATTTGCTATTAACTGTATCTGTATTAATTATATTTCCAATTTCTGTATTGTGTGTATTGACTTCTATTCCTATTACATAGATTAATTCTTTGATAGATAATTTTTTGTTTATAGGCCATTCTGTGTTTACAAAAATGGTGTCTTGGCTGGCCTGATTGTACATTATACATGGTTTACTGATTTGAATAAAATTATTACATTTTTGTGTCCTACTTGCCTCTCTGACTTACACAATGGAAAATTAATTGACATGATTTTAAAATACAATAGAATATCTTGTATCTATTAAACTTTCTTTATACTAATAACATCATTGAACCATAACATGAACATCTTATGCCTAATTTTCTTTATATCACCTAATTTTAACAAAAACATTTTATCCCTATTATTTTAACTGTATCATCAAATGATAACAAAATAGCTTATCCTAGACATAATTTAATTAGAAAAAAATAAAAAACTCCTATTACTAGTAATACTGTCAGTCACTAACTGTCTTGTGTATTATGTTTCTTTTCAAAACAATTCAACTATGGTTAAAAAACAAAAACATCTTGTATCTATTAACACCTTACATCTAAAATATTATCTAATTAACACTAAATAACAAACATCTTATTATTAGTTATACCCTCAGTTATGAACTGTCCTTTGGTATTTTTTGTCCTTCTCACAATTCACTTAACTGTAATTAAAAAAAACATTTTATAGGTAATAGTTTTTCTTATATCTAATTTAAAAAACTCTTATTACTGGTAATGTTGTCAGTCCTTAGACTGTCTTTCATTCCAATGGTTTTACTATTATTATTCTACACTCATGGTAGTCTTTTTATAATATTTACACTTCATTGAATATTTTTTCATAGATTTCTTAGCTATGTTTCTCACTATACTCACTGTAGTTTCTTATTTTTGTTATCTCACTTCACTTTATTGGATTCTACACTATGGTAGTCTTTTCAGTGAGTTCTACACTATGGTAGTCTCTTTTAATATATTTTTTAACATATTACTCTTATAACTAATATACAATTTGTGTTTTATAGGATTGTATCTTGTAACTTGTTTGGGTTTACATATATCGGTTTCAATTTTGTCTCATGGTATTTATTATATGACTAACATTTTGTTTTGGCATATCTCTTCCTGTTTCTGGTCTCTTTGTTGGAATCTTGATATGTTTTGTCCCTTCTTCAAATATCACATTAGTAGTTTCCTTATTAAAATGGTTTCATGACAGATTATTTCCTTTTTTATGGTCCTTCCCTTTTTGTACTGCTTCCCCAATCTACTGGGTATACTGCTGGTTTAACTGGTTTTTACATAGTAGGTTATTTTAATTAATGGTTTTCTTTATTATTTTCCATTTTTATTAATATTTTATAGACTTAATATACAGTTTCTAGTGTAATCCTTAAACAATTTATTCTTCTCACTCACTATGGAACTTTTTCTTTTATTTATGTTGCATTAATTCAAATGTTTAGTGTGATAATTTTGTTATGTTACAATTGTAATTGTTAATAACAATACTTTTTCCGTTTCTAGGCAATGCACCGAAATGTGTCTAATTTATTGAGTTTAATTCAAATCAACAGCAAACACAGATGTATCATGTCAATGTCTCTGCAGGTAAATTCATCTCGTGGCCTGTTTACCCACTGTGAAATACTCTGAGACACTGTAGGGGAGAGGCGGGTAGTATGGCCCACTTATGCAAAAAGTGTCACAAAATATTAAATGATAGGCAGAATCATCTAAAATTATGTAATACTAAGTAGTGAAACATTTACTTCACACACACACTCTGAAAAAGGAATTAAAATTAATCAAATAAAATGTGTGTGGTATTTCAAATGTATAGCTGTAATTGTGATAAAATTTTCGGCGTCGGGTAGTATGGGCCACAATTAAAAAACAGGAGTGAAGATAAATAAAAATTATTTTGTTAACAGAATTGTTTAATTTTTATACAAATTTAATTTAAATTGTGTAAATACATTTTTTAACTTTTATTAAATAAGTCTAAATTTTAGACTGCATACTGTTGAACTTGCAGTAATCGCAATAATAATACAGTGTGTCTTCAATATCTGCACAAAGTTCATGTGCCCACCCTTCACATGTATGACACTGAATCCAGTTTTCATCAAAATGTTCACCACATACAAGACAGTCTACATTTTCACACATAGAGGATTCTGGAGTGTCATGATGAGATGCTTCACTTTTTTCTTTCCAGTATTAGGGCCACTGGATTTTGATTTTTTTTCCTTTTTCTTCTTCACTCTGCTGTTTTTCAAACTTTAATTGTCTTCTATATGTCTTAGCTTCTTCTCTTTCTTTTCCTATCTTTTTCTTTTCGCTTAATGCATTTTTTACGGCAGTTGATGTCAAAATCTCACTTTTTCCTGCCTTCCTCTTGCGACTTGTCAATCTTCTTTCACTGCATGATGGCAAAGGCGACACTTTTTTAAGAATGTTTTCGAAGTTTGAGTGCCTAACAACTGGAGACGACACTATAATATTTGAGTGTGTTTTCAAAGAAGGCCCAGGAATTGGTAATACAGCAATTGTAGGAGCTGAATTGTCAGGCATTTCCGATGTCCCAGGAGGAGGTTCAGTAGACGCTGGGACAGGAACTGCAGCAGCTGAGTTATCAGGCATCACCGATGTCCCAGGAGAAGTCTCAGCAGACTGTTGAACAGCAATTGAAGCAGTTGAAATGACAGACATTCCCGGTGTCCCAGGAGACAGTTCAGTAGACGGTGGAACAGGAACTGCAGCAGCTGAGTTGTCAGGCATCGACGATGTCCCAGTAGAAGTCTCACCAGACTGTTGAACAGCAACTCTTGATTTTGAGGGGCTGTTGGTTACGTTGGTTAACTCACTTCCCATAAAGTCCAAATCAGTGAATATCTGTGAATTCAAAGGATATATTCCTGTGCATTTGAAACCATTTTCGGCAATGTCCAAACGACAGACTTTCCTATAGGCATCGGCAACTAGCTTTGCGATGTCGTAGTCATTTATTCTGAGGCCAGGATTAGCCCTCATCCACAAACTGCAAGCAACTTCATAGGCACCTTTAAACGGTTTCATGAATGTTCTATCAAGGGGCTGCAATTTATGGGTCGTATGAGGGGGGACGCTCAGCATATGAACGTTGTTTTCACGTGCATACATGATAACGTCCAGCTCCTTGTGACTGCCATGCCCATCGATGATCAGTAAAACTGGGTCTTCTGTAGTGGGTTTCGTAAATGAAACAAAATGTTTCAACCACGTCAGAAAAGCTGGTCCATTTATCCATCCAGTTGGAGTTGGGAAACTAATACTTTCAGATGGTGCACCAATCATCAATCGGTCATTCATTCTTTTTCGGGGGAATACAAACGGCGGTGGAATAAAGAGTCCAGTCACACTCATACAAAACATGAGTGTTACCGTGCGACACCTCTCCCCCGAAGTCATTTTCCCAACTTGGCGCTTTCCTTTTGTTGAAATTACAATCTCATTTTCGTGGACGCATGTCACCCCCGTTTCGTCATCATTAAAGATTCTAGACGGACGGAAGCAACCCTCGTCTTGCAGTTTCATAAGTTGTTTGAAAAATCTCTCAACTTGAGGCTTATTAAAGCCTACTGAGCGCATTAAACTTGTTGATTGCGGTTTTCTGTAACTTAGCTCAGAGGGTCTTTTCATGAATCCTGTGAAAAAATCTTTTCCTGCCATTCGTTTCTCCCTATTAAATCTATGTGGCAATTTTAAACTTTCTGCAAGATCATACGCAAGCTTGAGAAATTCGTTCCTTGATAAGGGCATTAGTCGTGCATCCAATTCTTTCATATGCTTTACGAGTTTGTTTTCATACAGATTATCCAAAGTAGGTTTAAATCTCCCTAGCTGAGGTTTCATTTCCACCTGTGATTCAGTTTCTACACTACGAATTTTCCTCTGCAATGTATTTCTTGGCACATTATCCCATTCTGCAGAGGCCCGAACCGATATTTTATTTTCCAAAACGTCTTGCACCGCTAATTTCATGTCTTCTGCAGACCATTCTCCACGGCCTTCACCTGCAGGCTTCTTTTTAAATGTAGGCATCGTCCACTGAAATAAAAAACATGTGTCAATTACATGGCCCATACAACCCGACGTCAGTATGGCCCATACTACCCGACCGAGGCTGCAGGGAAAAAAATGGCGCCGAACCGTAACTACCGAAAACAACTCTTTAAAACTCTTACGATATATTCTAGACATAGTATACTATAATAATAAGTTAGTTTGCTTACCTAATGTTTTACCTATTTCAACACAACCACTCTCAAAAGTTATGCGGAGCAACGCCGGAAAGGATAACACAAAAAAAAAAATATACCTTCTGACACGCTGCAATGACAACAACTAACTATTTGCACATGGCGGGAAGACACAACCTCTATGCACAGAGCTCTGTAGCGTGCTACTACCTAGCGTTAAACCTTAGAAACACTCAATGGCCCATACTACCCGCTGGCCCACACTACCCGCCTCCCTTACATGGGAATTTTGCTGTTTTGAGTGTTACGATTAGGACACGGGCATCACACTTGCACACACACACGTTTGGCGGACACATCCTGTGCGTTGCAGTCTGCGTGTTGGGGCCAGTGCAAGCGCGCGCCTTGCATTGTCTCCAGCACGCACTATTGGCACGTGCACGCGTGTGTCGCCCACGCATACAGACTCACCGCACCGCTGAGCCGACACGTCATGCGATGCAGTCTGCGTGTTGGGGATCAGTGCAAGCGCGCGCCTTGCATTGACTCCAGCACGCACTCTGGTACGTCGCACGCACCAGCGCTCGCGGTGCACACACATGCTTTATTGTTTTAATCGTGGCAATCATAGTAGTAAAATTTTCCAATCTGGAGTATGTTCACAATGGGTAAATACAGCCAGGGACGAATTTACTGCAGAGACATAGAACATCAAAATATGTTAATATTTGGAATTAACATAACACAAAATAATTCTTAATATGATGCGCCACGCTTCATAGATATTTTAAATAAAAACAAGTTTCACTGTCAATGAATGGTAAGATTGTAGGGATGGTAGCAACCTACTGAAGTACAGGCTATGAGAAATAATAAAAAAAATTGGTAACAGCGGAAAAAATCCTCTAAAAGAGTGTTAGAGTCAAGGATAGCAAATGAAGAAATTATAAATGTAACGAAAGAAAATGACATAATCGTGGAGAGAATAAATATCATCTATGTAGAATGCCGGATTTAATAACTAACTACTGGCAAAAAAAAATCACTTGCATCGACACAGTCAGAAAAACAGAAATAGGGGTAGCAACATAAAATCACGAAATGGAAGAATCAGGGAATTAATGACGTTCATAAGAGGAAGCATGAACGAAGCTACAGCTGATGGAAGGAGAACTTATAAAAGGGGATTTGGGTAGAGACCATTTTGTTTATCATATGCATATAATTGATTTATTTTTAATAAATTTAATTTTACTTCCATATTCCTTAAGGAAATGGAAGTCTGGTGATGGCAAAAAAAATCGTGTGCGAGATTATTGCAGATTCTGATTGTACTACACTCAAAACATGAAAAAAGTCGTTTTTCGAAATGTGTGTGTGTGTCTATGTGTCTATAGATTTTTTTCTATGGCAAACGATAACAGCCGCAAATTCAAACAGAATCAAATAATTTTTTGCATACAGCCCTGATTTGTAGAGTACTCACGACCTATTGTTTTTGGTAAAGATCGGTTGAGGGAAAGGGGTAGTTTACCTGCAACGGTTTTTTTTTATCAAGGGTAATTTTTTTTTTGCAAACGATAACAGCCGCAAATTCAAACAGAATCAAATAATGTTTCGCATACAGCCCTGAATTATGGAGTTCTCAAGACCTATTGTTTTTGGTGAAGATCGGTTAAGGGAAAGGGGTAGTTTACCTGCAACGTTTTTTTAACAAGGGTATTTTATATGGCAAACGATAACAGCCGCAAATTCAAACAGAATCAAATAATTTTTTGCATACAGCCCTGATTTGTAGAGTACTCAAGACCTATTGTTTTTGGTGAAGGTCGGTTAAGGGAAAGGGGTAGTTTACTTGCACCGTTTTTTTTATCAAGGGTATTTTCTATGGCAAACGATAACAGCCGCAAATTCAAACAGAATCAAATAATTTTTTGCACACAGCCCTGATTTGTAGAGTACTCAAGACCTATTGTTTTTGGTGAAGATCGGTTAAGGGAAAGGGGTAGTTTACCTGCAACATTTTATGTTTTAACAACGGTAATTTTTTCTATGACGAACGATAACTGCCGCATATTCAAACAGAATCAAATAATTTTTTGCATACGTCACTGAATTGTAGAGGCCTTGGCCTTTTGATTTTGGTGAAGATCGGTTAAGGGGAAGGGGTAGTTTACCTGCAACCTTTTACGTTTTAACAAGAATAAAGTACTTGAAATATCGGTATGGAGAACCATACATGACTTCCATATTCTAAGATTTAAATTTAAAATCATTTTCGAAATGAAATATTACCATAGGAACTACTTCTTTCTACTTACTGCTTCAGCCTTAACCACAGTACTGTGGTCACTAACATATACCACCTCACGTTATCGCACTCGATTTTCACTGATGATGGAAGCCGAAACGTCTGGTTTTGTAGAAAACATTGGACTACGGCCAAATATCCCGGGAAGGAATTTTAACAAAAACTACTTCTTTGTTGCCGATAACGTTGTACACATATATATAAAAAATATGCATAAAATTAATGGCTTGTATAAGTTAATGATTGATCTCCATTAAGTAGTGCTCAAGTTTCCAAAGTTTTAATATTATGATGTCCGTAATTAAAACATCAGAGCAGGTTTAGTGTGAATGAGGGTACACCGTGGACTAAAATTTTCAACATTTCCTATTGAGCGTTGCTTAGAGTAAAGCTGCGAATCTACAGTTTATGTTTCACAGAACAAACACGCGAAAAAGAAGGAGCGCTCCGAAGTCACTCATGGACCCTCAGCATCTTGCAGAGGGTTCATTCCCTAAAGACGAAAAGTCCCTATGAATCGTTCCTCTGTAAACACGTGCAGTTACACTGCCCAGCGATCCACAGGAAGCAAATTGATGTCCATTTTTTCGGCTTGCACGCGTTATGTTGGTGTGGGTTTCGGCACTTTCCATTTAAAAAGCGTGCAAATGTAAGAAAATAAACATGAATGAGGCCAGAAATAACGCGAATTGTGTGTGTGTGTCTTCCCTGCCTTTTTATTGCTGTAGTCATAATAATAAAATGGAAACGTAAACATTACATAACTGAGATATGCTTACCTGCCACGAACGATATACTATTTTATACATGTACGAGGTGTGTTCAAAAAAAGACCGAACTATTTGTGTAGCACGTCAACTAGCGCATAGAGCGAGCTGCAGAATTAAGTGCTGCTAGCGACAGGTTTTGACGCCTGAATGCCGTTTTCTCTGTTCCGTCACCATCTTCAGTCTTCGAGCTACACGCGCTGTAGTGGGCACGGGCACACACCGTCCGGCGGATTTATAACGAAGTGAGAATGAAGATCTTAACACAACGTGTGTGTATAAAATTTTGCTGCTGACTTCGTAAAATCTTTGCAGAGCTATTTCCATTGTCTTCCAAAGTTTTCATTACCATTTGCATTGGTACGCAGTTGTTGACCGATTTCAAAACGGGTCTCTTTCTGATCGTCGTCAACAAACACAGTAAGAATTTTTCAGTGATACGATACATTTAAAATTTTCTATCAAAATTTAATTATACGATCTTAAATGGATTCTGTCAGAAAGTATCGGCATTTAAACGATGATTTACAATTACCACATCACGAGCTCTCTTCCCATTATCTTCGATATCGCTTTGATCTGCACTGACCATTGTTTTCCCCTCTTTAAAAATTCTTAAACTAATCGTTCGCCTCACGCAGACTTCCGCGTATGCTTAATTGAAAACCAGAATGTCTCTGAAAAGTTTTAACCTAGTTTTGCTGCAAAATTTCATACGCACACGTTGTTCTCGCGGTCTTTCTTAATCGCTTTGTCACTAATCCGCCGGCCAGCGTGTGCACGTCCCTACTCAATGTGATATACCTCAAAGACTACTGCTAATAGCGGAACACAATAAGTGGTAGTTTGTTGTCAAAAACTATCGCTAGGTGCGCGCAAAGTCGCGGCGCGTCGTTTGTGCGGATTGATGTGTTACTCAAAAAGTTTGGTCTTTTTATGAACACACCTCGTATATTAACTCGTACATAATTTACATTAAAATAAAAAAATTATAATTTTATTGCCTGGCAACAAAATTATTTTATTTTTAACAATTACAATTGTTTGAAAAAGTTTAAATGCATTTTCAAGTACTTTACTGTTGTTAAAACGTAAAAGGTTGCAGGTAAACTACCCCTTCCCCTTAACCGATCTTCACCAAAATCAAAAATCCTTGAGTCCTCTACAATTCAGGGACGTATACAAAAAATTATTTGATTCTGTTTGAATTTGCGGCAGTTATCGTTTGCCATAGAAAATACGCTTGATAAAAAAACGTTGCAGGTAAACTACCCCTTCCCCTCAACCGATCTTCACCAAAAACAATAGGTCTTGAGTACTCTACAAATCAGGGCTGTATGCAAAAATTATTTGATTCTGTTTGAATTTGCGGCTGTTATCGTTTGCCATAGAAAATACCCTTGTTAAAAAAACGTTGCAGGTAAACTACCCCTTTCCCTTAACCGATCTTCACCAAAAACAATAGGTCTTGATAACTCTATAATTTAGGACTGTATGCAAATAATCTTTTGATTCTGTTTCAATTTGCGGCTGTTATCGTTCGCCATAGGAAATACCCTTGTTAAAACATAAAACGTTGCAGGTAAACTACCCCTTTCCCTTAACCGATCTTCACCTAAAACAATAGGTCTTGAGAACTCTACAATTCAGGGCTGTATGCGAAACATTATTTGATTCTGTTTGAATTTGCGACTGTTATCGTTTGCCGAAAAAAAAATTTCCCTTGATAAAAAAAAACGTTGCAGGTAAACTACCCCTTTCCCTCAACCGATCTTCACCAAAAACAATAGGTCGTGAGTACTCTATAAATCAGAGCTGTATGCAAAAAATTATTTGATTCTGTTTGAATTTGCGGCAGTTATCGTTTGCCATAGAAAAAAAATCTACACACAGACAGACACTTTTCGGAAAACGACTTTTTTTCATGTTTTGAGTGTAGTACAATCAGAATCTGCAATAATCTCGAACACGATTTTTTTTGCCATCACCATACTTCCATTTCCTTAAGGAATATGGAAGTAAAATTCATTTAAACTTTCTCAAACAATGGTAATTGTTAAAAATAAAATAATTTTGTTGCCAGGCAATAAAATTATAATTTTTTCATTTTAATGTAAATCATGTATAAGAGAAAATATATCGTGCGTGGCAGGCAAGCATATCTTAGTTATGTACTGTTTACGTTTCCATTTTATTATTATGACTACCGCAATAAAAAGGCAGGGAAGACACACACACACACACACACAATTCGCGTTATTTCTGGCCTCATTCATGTTTATTTTCTTACATTTGCACGCTTTTTAAATGGAAAGTGCCGAACCCATACCAACATAACGCGTGGAAGCCGAAAAAGTGTCCAGCGCGGATAGCGATTTGCTTCCTGTGGATCGCTGGGCGGTGTAACTGCACGTATTTACAGAGGAACGATTCATAGACAGACTTTTCGTCTTTAGGGAATGAACCCTCTGCAAGATGCTGAGGGTCCATGAGTGACTTCGGAGCGCTCCTTCTTTTCCGCGTGTTTGTTCTGTGAAACGTACACTGTAGATTGGCAGCTTTATTCTAACGAACGCTCAATAGGAAATGTTGAAAATTTTTGTCCACGGTGTACCCTCATACACACTAAATCTGTTCTGATGTTTTAATTACGGACATCATAATATTAAAACTTTGGAAACTTGAGCACTACTTAATGGAGATGAATCATTAACTTATACAAGCCATTAATTTTATGCATATTTTTTATATATATGTGTACAACGTTATCGGCAACAAAGAAGTAGTTTTTGTTAAAATTCCTTCCCGGGATATTTGGCCGTAGTCCAATGTTTTCTACAAAACCAGACGTTTCGGCAATGCCATCGACTTCCATCATCAGTGAAAATCGAGTGCGATAACGTGAGGTGGTATACGTTAGTGACCGCAGTACTGTGGTTAAGGCTGAAGCAGTAAGTAGAAAGAAGTAGTTTCTATGGTAATATTTTATTTCGAAAATGATTTTAAATATAAATCTTAGAATATGGAAGTCATGTATGGTTCTCCATGCCGATATTTTAATCATATAATGTACATATTTAACTCAAATATAAATATGTAAGACCAAATGTAACTTTACTTTATTTAATACACGGATATAATTAAGAGATTACAGGTCTACATATGGTGTCAATTAACATCCGTAGCAATCAGTTTAGACTATAATCGTCTCTTATTTACTGTCATTATAATACAGTCAATTTGTGCTCAAAAGGGCCCCTAGCGGGAAAGTTGTGGGGTAGTTTTGATTTCTTCCATTCTATATGTTTTTTGGGGTGCTGAATCCGAATCTGAGGTTTGCTAACAAAATTTCGGGACGCAACATTGAAAAAAATGCAAAAAAAGGTAAAAAATCTCATTTTTTGGCGGAGTAAAACACATTTTTTTTTTATCTATTGGGTGTAAGGTTATACTTTTTATTCATGTCTATATTCAAAACGTATAAAACAAGTTATTAAAGTATTTAATACTGTATTATGAAACACGTAAAATAAAATAAAAAGGTGAAAAACTGTTCATATTTTTCAAAACATAAGTTGCTGAATTGGTTCCACGAGCATCCTCCTTTCCCAGAGACCACTGACCTAATGTCACTAAGTACAGGTGTTGTCGCAGATGAGAGGATCAACTGCCACTTGTCCAAGGAGATGGGCATGAAAGTATACAGCGCATTGTTGGTGGTGATTTTCAAGCTGTAAAATTCAAACGAAGCGAAAGAGTGCGATCAGCAGCCTCTTGCGATCATGAACAGCTCTATTCAGATACAAGACAGGGCTGTAGTCATCAATCCAACCACACTTTTCCAACGAATGACCATCGTGAAACATTCAGATGAAGAGCTGCGAGAATTTTTGCGTTACGAACTTAGCCCCTACCCTCTCTCTCTTTTCGATGAGCATGGGATGAGGAAAGGAACAAAATCGAGCTTGTACAGGGCTTTTGCACCGACAGAACAGGCGGACTTGAACGATACAAAATATGTCATCGACGGAGGGTTTTTGTTACACCGGGTCAAATGGCACCACGGCCAGACATATGCAGAAATTTGCAGCGGTTATGTATCATATGTCAAGTCAAACAACAAATCAAATGCCGTTGTCATTTTCGATGGCTACCCTGACGAAGCTTGTGAAAGCACCAAGCGCATAGAACGATTGAGACGAGCGCAAAGGAAACAATCTGCTGCAATATCATTTACAGAATCGATGGTGCACACTGTCTCGCGGGACAGTTTCCTTGCAAACTCCAAAAACAAGAGCCGGTTGATATCTATGCTAATGGAAAAATTTGATGATGCAAAAATTGATTCACAGCAAGCTGTGGAGGACGCTGATACCCTAATTATCACAACAGCTCTTATTTTGGCCCCGTCAAATGAATATGTGACAGTGGTGGGGAAAGATATCGACCTTTTAGTGATTTTGATTGGCCTGTGTAGCCCTGATATAAAGAATGTCTTCTTTTTGAAACCAGGAAAAGGAAAGGTGTCTCAAACCCTCTACAATCCTCATCTTGCCGCTGACAAAACCCTATCAGACCATATATTGTTCCTGCACGCGATGAGTGGTTGTGACACCACTTCTGCTTTGTTTAATCAGGAGAAACTGAAATTTCTCAAAGTCATGCAGAAGAACAATGACTTGCAACCAGTCATTGATGCTTTCAAAGACCCTCATGCACACCAGGACGAGATTGCCGAAGCAGGAAACGTGTTTCTCATGGCTCTGTATGGCAAAGGACATGAGACTAGCCTGAACGATTTGAGATACAGGCAATACGTATCTTCATCGTACAAAAGTAAAACCAACATTGCCTCACTACCCCCACCGAAGATGCTGCACGACAACATTCACTGAGAGTTTACTTTCAGGTGCAGCAGTGGTTATCCGGTCAAACCACACTCGACGAGCAACAAAGAGACCTGAACGAGTAGGGGTGGAAAAAAACAAGGAGTGGTCTCGTCCCAGTGCCAACCACTTTGAACCCTGCACCGGACTTGATACTCCGGCACATTTCTTGTAAATGTAAAAAATGCTGCCAACGCAACTGTGGGTGCAGGAAGGCAGGCCTCCATTGCTCCCCGATCTGCACATCGTGCGAAGGGCTGTGTGAAAACGTCGAGCCCCCGGAAGACAGCATTGACATAGACGAAGAAGAGACTGAAGAAACACGCTTACACGATGCGGAAGGTATGTCTAATCTCACAATCTATCTCGTAATCATTCATCACTCCTTGAGATATGACCACAAGTTGTTGTTTTCTCACCACCTCTTTCATTTTCCAGATGAACAAGCCCCGGACGCTGACGATAGAACAACCCGAACCTGTGCCAGGACCCGCCGTCTTCGAAGAACCTCAGCCAGGACCCTCTAAACGACAACGGCTCATATAATTTTTGCTCATATAATAATGTAATATGTAATAATTTTTCAAGATTTTTCGTTGGAATTTCAACTTTTTTGTAACTGAATTTGTACAATTTCGGACTTCATTAAATAACTTGAACATTATGTAATTTTTGAAAAAATTACCTGTACCTTTACATATACGATCTAAATAAGGTATGTGCAGAGAACTGGGAGGAATTCACTAATTGACAGCCTTTAATAATAAATTAGAGTTTTGGAGTGGAAAAAGTGGTTTTTTGCGGAGACAGACAAAATACGCCAATTTTCAACTAGCGCTTGAGCCCGAACGGTTCGTCGGAGAAAAAACCTTAATAGTGAAATTTGTAGGAAATTTTATGTACTTTCATTTTGAATAGGAAGGTTATTTACGAAAAGTTGATAGTTTTCGAGTTATAAGCAAAAAACCGCCAAAAAATGAGATTTTTACCTTTTTTTTGCATTTTTTTCAATGTTGCGTCACGAAATTTTGTTAGCAAACCTCAGATTCGGATTCAGTACCCCAAAAAACATATAGAATGGAAGAAATCAAAACTACCCCACAACTTTTCTGGTAAAAACACAATTTGACTGGACTATTAAGGCCGTGGATTCCAGAGACAGACGACGGTGGCTTCCATCAATTCACTTAGCTTCGTTAGTATTTTTCCCAGAAAATATATGAGCGATTTACTTATGAAAGTAGCACCTCCCGGTGCAAATGGCGTATACCAGCCAATTTTTTATTGGTGTATACCCCTAACTTTATTTAGGACGTAGACATTTTATTTCTCTACGTCTTAAAAATTTACAGAGATTAATTATGGCAATAAGTTTTGTCTAAATGTCGACACAAATTTTTTTTAAAATTCCGAGTAGTTAATGAACGAATCTCACAAAGCCTTTCGCATCATTGATTAAATTTACGGTCGTTATTGAAGCTAATGATAATGTCTAGTGTAAAGCGACTTCTTCCTGGGTTTGTCTTGTCCAGAAAGTGATACAGCTTAGAAAACAACGTCAGTGCGTATTCACGCGTCACAGGTGCGCGATGTGGTTCTGTAAACAACTTAACAATAATACTGAAGTCGAAAGCCTATTGTACAATATTTATTACTGTCATTCTAATGTCAACACAACAATGTTGGGGTAAGAATCGTAAAGCGGGTGAGTACAGGAAAGAGAAAGCAAATCGCGAAGGAAGACGAGCAAAATAGACTATAAAGTCTCCAGATTGTTTAGCCAGGTGTTTCCGTTCCGGTGAATGATTTAAACCAGCTGTCTGATTGCGTCGTAATGGTTTTCCTATGAACCACCTCCCCGTACGTAGAAGACTACAATCGCTTCTTAACTCAGTTCTGCCAATAAAATAATGAAAAACAGCCCGTGAAGCCATTGGCATAGTTTATGAGGCCGTGGTGGAGAATTCTATTCGTAAACCTAGTTGTTTTGTCCGATTATTCTTTGTACTGGTCATTTTGTAAATACAGTGGACTTACGAGATTCGAGACCGGACAAAAGTGTTCGTTAAAACCGGGTGCTCGCTACATCTGAGTTGTCGACTCGCAAGCCTAAATTTGTATACCGTGATTATCGAACACAACAAAGAACGTCTACTATAGAAGACGTTTTGCACAATAAAATTTTGACATATTTTACATTCTACGTATAAAAGTGAAATTTAGCCTTTAAACGTCTTTTAGACGCTAACATTCTTTGCTGAATATTGGCGTACAGTGAATTCCCGAAATATAGTAAAAGTAACTGTGTGGTAAAAACTTACCAAAAATCAGTTGGCTATCTGGCAAAACTTTCCATGCAGTACAATATTTCAGTACAATATTTATTATTAAATTACAAGAAAATTCACTCAAATTTAATTGTATTTTTGTTCTTCGTTCTAAATGGAATCGTCAAAATTATATTTCGCACGCAGAACTTAATTAGCCTTAAAAAAGTCATCTATTTTTGTTTATTTAGTAATTTTGTATCTGTAGATATCAAAACAGTTTTGTAATTTATTTAAATATTCCACGAATTAATCACTTACATTATTAGTTTCACTAAATTGCGTTAATGATTTTACAAATTTTTAAAATACAAATGTTTAAAATTCTGTATTGTAACGAACGTTTGTTAGAACTTAACCCATGAAGAAGCCTGCGATAAAATGCTCGTTATAATCAAGTCTCTAATGCGTTCCTACTCGTTAAAAGCGAGTTTAATTATCATTACTAAGATACAAAGCCAAACAGATCTTGTACTCTTGCTCGTTACATCCGAGTTCTGAGCCCGTATTAGCGGGTTCCACTGTAACTGGATTCTGTAATTTCTGATACATAAAAAATTGGAACTGTCCCAGTATCCGTACCCGGACTACATTTTCGGCGTTTTGAATATGCGATTATATCGCTATACTACGATGTAAAGAAGAAGAAGTGTACTAATTGTAAATCGTTCTATTTCATAATGTAAAGCGAAAATACCTGTTGTTTTCATTTTGTGAGGTTAACATAATACTGTAATGGTTTTTAGCTTACTGCTTAAAGAAATAAAAGCCATGGTTAGAAATTATATGACGTTTAATATGTCTAATAATGGTTTTTGGTTTTTAGCTTACCGCTTAAAGTAATAAAAGCCATGGTTAGGAATTATATGACGTTTATATGACTACACAATGCTGAGAGAAACATTAAAAACAAAGAACATAACGTATTTTAACAAAAAAAACAACGGAAAATGTAAAATGAAAAATACAGTTATTTCTGAATAGTAAGATTAAAACAAAAAGCAACGTATTAACAAATGAAACCAAGATTTGTTATTTGTTAGGTGATCAATATTCTTTTGTGTTTTCAGTAAAATCTCGGAAACTTCACTGGAAGCAAATTTTGTGCGAAACACACAAAAATTGGAGACATGTAGCCCTATAGCACCCCGCCCCGCCTTACTTCGAGTTGGTTGCTTTTTCTGTGACGTTCACAAAACTGGAATATTATTGAAAAAACGAGATCTGTCACACAAGAAAAACCATGTATAGTAACAGGCAAGTTACTCCCTTATTTCCCGTTGTTTTTTACGCGGATTTCACAAAAAACGAGTATTATTTTATTGGCATATTGGTTCCCATGTGTAATTTTAGTTTGCATGTTAGGCCTAACCTAACAACGCCAACTTTTGGCGTTACAGGCACACATCAATTAAGTTATATTAGCCTATTGCTAAAAACATTTTTCGTAAAAATCACAATGAAACACGATTGCATCGTCAACAAACTATTTTATAACTTACACAAATACATTTCACGATTTCTGTTTACTAACTAAAATTATATGCGATATTCACTACGTATCGATGGCAATAATCGCATTATCGAAATGATTCCGAATACGGTTACTGGAACGGTACCAAAAAAATGCAGTCAGCTCTGATCTTTAAAATTATTTATTTTTGAAATTTTTTTTGGGGGGCTTCTAACGGACCCATGGCCCCTCTAGTTATGCTAACGCTTGTGGCGCCGTAGATCAAATCGATTTCAGAGTGGATCGACGTTACACTATATATTATACAGTCCGGCTCACCCAGACTAATAAGCTGAGAAGATAAAAAGGAGTCCAGACGTAATGATGGCCTTCAACTAAAAGGGTGGCGAAGATATTAGGTTGTTACTGGAAGAGAAATTAGTGTCAGTTGTGTATTAAATTTAACTTTATTAAACTCTGAATTGTTACGGCATGTACACATCATAATAGAAGACCATGTTCTCAACCTAAAAGTCTGTACGAAGTTTTTCACTTGTTAACAATTAAAGAAAATAAGTTTTTAACTGATTACTATAAGATGACGAAAGGAAATTGCAAGTTACTTTCTTGTTAAATAAAAAACTGTGGTCAGCGCATGAAAATCATGTATTATTAGAATATTACAAATTGATTAACATTCAGCTTAAACGATATTTAAAGAACGCTTTTAAAATAAAACAGGGCATAGGTAGCCTAAATTAATGTTTATTGGCGGATGCTGTTGAATTAATAAGTGGAATTTAGTTAGTAAAATGTTATTATGAAACCTTTTGTAAATTACATAGCCAACGTGGTATTTTCGTGTTTGTAGCTTGGCAAAGACTCCAATAAGTTTTTAACATTGAAAATGTTTATAACGACGTGTCGCATATTTGCGGCCGATCGCTGGTGCGTGATCGAAAATGGGAACCGGTGAGTTTCCATAGAAACTACTTCTTTGTTGTCAGTAACGTAGTACACACATATAAAACCGCTTATGAATGCGACTACATTTAACTTATAATCTGTACATCGGTAAATGAAGAATGAATTCATTGATTGGTGAATGAACATAAATATATATATATATATATATATATATATATATATATTAGATTTATTGAAGCATTTTCAATGCCCTTCTCTGTGCATTGCATTTGTGCAATGCCTGTACATTTTTTAGTTCTATTTCTCGGGTTAACTTGCTTTCAGTTGATACTATGGCCAGAGCAACACGTCCTTGATTCATTGAGCTGCGAACACTAGATTTTCTAAATTTAAATTTAGAGCACTCGTCAGGGGTCCGCATATTGTGGATACGGGTTTGGCAATCCCGATGTGCCCTAGCTGGATTCTCACTTTGCTTCAACTTGTCTTGGGTGAGATCCCTTTCTTTAATCTTTCCTGTCTAGTCTCTTTTGACTGACTCTTGTTCTTTTCTGATCCCGATGCTATTAGAGTACTAGAGGGCTAGGATGTCTATAATTTTTCAGTTTAATTTCGGGTAGCGCTGGATCTTGTGGTGCTCACTGATGCCGATAGGTGGGAGCTGCAAATACTAAGAAACGTTCAGTATCAGAATAACAGATACGAAGTCACCAAATCGTGTGTAAGAAAGAGAAGTGTGAGGGCGAGTCACCTGCGCCCCAAGACAGGGGCCCTTCGGCTAAAGTATGGTAACACTAACAGAAGAGTCTCCGCTAGGGGATTGTGTAACAGGCCAGTAACCTGTCAATATAAAACTATTAGATAATTACAGTATCAAAACCAGCCTCGGAACCATTGGTAGAAGAGACGTGGGTCGTCGAGGATGAGATGTGTACCGGAACCCGTTTATATAAACTAGTCCTTGTAATGAAGAATAAATTTAAAGAAAGTTGTCTTAATACTTGTGGTTTATGCTGTTCTTTGAAAAACAATTCTTTTTGCCCCAAAATATTGTAGATTATAAATTTTTGTTGTTTCTCAAAATTTGCCGCCTGTCAAATTATGCTGCCCTACGCGCTCGCGCCTAGTGGTGCATCCAGCCGTGGTGATGGTTCAAATTTTTATCCTACTTTCTTTAGTTCGTCCTTTAGGCGATTAGGAAAGAGGTAGCGTCCGAATGTTTATACAGCCGAATGTATCTACTAGTTTACGATATTTATAGTTCAGTAATTTATTCCACAGCAGCTTAAAAAATTTCTAGATAAAAGTTTTTTGCTTGCTATTCGAATCTTATACAGGTGTGACCACTGTTGTACGCGAGTTTCCGAATCCATATTTACGCATTTTTTTTAATCGAGTGTTTTGCTGCCATTCCGAAAGCAAGTCAACAACTAAGGTGTCCGTTATTCCGTACCTTAGACGCGGCCTTTCCGATTGCCGTTTGCAACTGTACGTACGTGCATTATATGGTCTGGAATACCGTTATTAAACGAACCGCTAATTAGATTACAAATCAGTCGGATGCTCTCTACTTGAACAATACTTATCGGTAAGGTTGAACTGTACCATTTATTTGGATTTATTTGGATGTTTCAAATCCTAATACGGACGCTAACGAATCGGGTTTACTGAAATCAATTTGAACGTCAGAACAAATTTCATTTTTTAATGTAATTATTTGCCTTTATAATTATTTTTACATTTTCATCATGTTTAATTAAGTAATCGTTAATAAACGGTGCGATGTCTGAAATTTCATAAGAACCTGTAGGCTATTCTATTTTCTTATGGGTGTCATAATATAATACATTGTTAATTCCTTCCTCTATATTAGGTATTCAGTGGTATGTCATAAAGTCAATTAATCCTAGTTCCCATTTTTCATTATCACTTAACTCGATTGGTGGAAAAATATCGCATTTTAACACGGATCCTTTACCGCTTAGGCAAAACATGTAGGCCTACAGGGCGACTGTTTTCAAAAGCAAGCAGAATGTGAAGTTGTTTATAGAGAATTTTACATAATTTAGATCTAAAAGGTTGGTAGACTTAATTCATCTCGCTGATTTTATATCAGTTGGCATCATTGTTAACGGATTTTGTGAAGAAATTTCGATATTTTCCCATCGTCTGTAGGCTAACCTACCGCACGAAATTTTCGATATTTCTATTATGCGATAGTCAGTGTCGATATGTAGCGAACATCGCTTATATGTTTGATAAAATAATCCAATACGTCTCGGTGAATTGTTTTTGTAATTAAATGGTTTGCTTTTGATCGTAGTCGCTTTATATTTTCATTTAATTACTTTGCAAGAGTTTCTAGCAATATTATAGGTTAAACCCACGGACGTATTTCGGGGGGGGGGAACGGGATCGGACCCTCCCCAGAAGGTCATAAAAGTTGACGAATTTTGTTAATCTCTTAATTTTTAGGGTTTTATTTTTTCAACCGTGTAGGCTAATATAGTAGTAACTTTTTTTTAAATATATAAACAGGTTTACACAGCATTAGCGTACACGTTTCAAGTATGTAATATAGGAAAATCAATTCATTCAATAAGTATCTTGTACTCAATGTTTCGATAACGCGTATTTTTAATGTGTTATTGCTGTTTACTGATTATTGGGACTGATTTCAGCCACTTTAGATAAAGTAATGTTGATTACTCTCAACTTGTTTTTTCTTTTGTGAAGCCGACCGGGCCCCGGACACCCCCAAGGCCAAATTATAGATACGCCACTGGTTAAATCTGAGTTATTGGTGGCAAAACGCGGAAAACTAATACATCACGACAGACCACCTAAACATCGGGGAACAGAAGCCAATGGGTGTGCAACGGACTGTAAGGTCCAAGGCCTGAAGAAGAAGATTATTATAAACACACTAAACAGGAAGTCCAGAAAGGAGACAGATTTACATTTTTATAAGACAGTGGCTGTTCCAGTTTGGTGTTTGGTTGTGAAACCTGGTGAGGAAGAAGGATTGGAGCAAGGTTCAGCCAGTTAAGGAAGGGAAGTACAAGGCCGGATCGTACAAGCAATGTCAGATGTCAGAAAGTGACTGAAAATATTCTCAGTTAGTAAGGTGACAGCATCAGATAGAGAAATATCGAACTCCATTTAAGTAGAGCGGACAGAACTCAATGGCCAACCCATGTTTATCGACCTCATAGGAGAAAAGACGTTGGACGATCAGTAATCAGACGGCATGACTCAAGACACCGAACAGAAACAGTTGTCTTGAAGGAACGTCTAATCCTTGAACAGATGATGACTCGAAAAATATTTGACCGCTGTTTAATGTTTTACTATTTTTAATTACATATTTCTGCAATATAGTAACAGAGTATAAATACTCTTCTTGTTTCATTAGTAACAGTAGCGTTTAAAAATGAACACTCTTAAAATATAAAGTAGTCGGGGCGTATTTACGTGGGGGGGGGGGCGAACGGGATCGGACCTCCCCCCCAGAGGGTCGAAAAAGTTGGCGAATTTTATTAATCTCTTAATTTTCAGGCTGTTTTATTTTATTTTATTTTCAGCTGTGTACGCTAATATAGTAGTAACTCTTTTAAATATACAAACAGGTTTATTACACACAGCATTAGCGTATATGTTTGACATGAAGTATAGGAAAAATCAATGCAGTCAATAAGTATCTTGTAAAAAGTGTTTCAATAACGCGTATTTTGATTGTGTTTTTACCGTTTATTTTAATGGGACTGATTTCAGTCACTTTAAAGATAGTAATGTTGATTAGTTTTAACTTTTTTTTTTTGTATGACCCGACCCCGGACACGCCGAAGGCCAAATTTTAGATACGCCACTGGTTAAACCTGAATTATTGGTGGTAAAACATGCAAAAACTAATGCACCAGGACAGACCACCTAAGCAACTGATGTTTTATCAACCGCAACATCGGGGGACAGAAGCAAAAGTGGTCAGATCAGAAGAAATAGTGCAACGGACTGTAATGCAAGGAGAAGAAGATTATTATAAATACACTAAACAGGAAGTCCAGAAAGGAGACAGGTTTACAGTTTTATAAGACAATGGCTATTCTAGTTTGGTGTTTGGTTGTGAAACCTGGTGAGGAAGAAGGTTTGGAGCAAGGTTCAGCCAGTTAAGGGAAGGACAAGGGGGGATCGTACAAGCAATGAGCATGTCAGAAAGGGACTGAAGATACTCTTAGTAAGCCGACAGCATCAGACAGGAAAACATTGAAACACAATTTACGTAGGATCTGTGTGTCTTGGCGGGACATCTAATCTTTGAACACAGGTGACGATGACGATTTTGATGACTCAAAACACTGTTTAATGTTTTACAATTTTAAATACGTATTTCTGCAATATAGTAAAGGAATATGGATACTCGTTTTGTTTAATTAGCAACAGCTGCGTTTCAAAATGAACACTCTTAAAATATAAATTAGTGACTGACAAGTTATAAAACAAGATTAATTTCATTCACACTTGCCTTATTATATTTGTGTAAATCGTCATCACAGATGTACAGTATAACGTATTGGTTTAGCAGATTGTGAGACTCGGTGTGGCCAGCCTTTCTCACAATTACGCTGACAAAATTGACAGCCTCGGTTTAACGACTTCATTGCGTTTGTATTTGTGTGATAACATAGTTATTGTCGTCGATTTCCCATCGGTTTGTGGTTCCGTTACTGCCAATATGTGTCCTCCGTCAGCCAATTCGTAATGGATCCGTACCACAGTTCTTGACGATTGCTTCTTAACTGTGTTTAGAAAACAATTTTTAAATCGTACGAGATAAACTGTAATTTAATGCAAGATGGAAAAAAACCTTCACACGATTAAGTTTTAAGTTTTGTAGACGTTCGGATAGATAGAAAGATATTCGGTGACACACGTATCGCATAAAAAAAATGTAAGCGAGTTCTACCGAAGTTGCGTCCGTTACGTAAAATACCGTTCATTTTGTCTTAGTAAACAACGAGCGAAGCGAATTCTCAGTTTTAACTCGACCGTTTGGTATTTTCTGCCTGTTTTTGGGTACAAAGTCTCACGATAACTTTTGCATCAACCGATTTTCATAAAACTAGGCATGCATGTTCATACTGTTACCCTACGGAACTCTATTGTTCTTTAGATTGGTCATCCAAAACGTACAGGGACAGGGAGCAAAACTGTGAGGAGTCAAGAGTTTTAAAAACTCACTAAAGTTCACCGTGGTGTATCATCAAATCAAAGGAAATTTTAAGCAATATATATATATATATTTTTTAATTTAACTTCATTGCAAATAGTTACATACTATGTAGCAATTTTATTCTAATACATAAGTTAACAGTGTACAGGATAAGCTCCCATTGGATCATTCCTCAGTGCAGTTACACTTTGTTCATGTGCTAAGAATTACTATACATATTTAGTTCATTAGTTGAAAATAGTATTTGTCTTTGCAATCGTTGAACGAGTCCAGAGTTATCAAGCTTCAGTTTTTACGTGTTCATAAAGTCTTCTTTCATATTTATCCGCAACCCGTTTAATCTCGTCAGCAACACAGGCATCGTAGTCGTCGTAGGCATTTTCAGGTCCGGATGGGTGTCATCATTTCTTACGTACCATGATGCATCAACAATACTGCGAAGAACTTTATTTCGTAAAGTCTGAATTATTTTAATATTCTATTATTAGTAAAACCCCAAAGTTGTACACCATACACCCAAACTGGTTTCAATACTTGTTTAAGCAAAATATGAATTTAGCTTTATTTTTTAAAATTTTGTTTCGCCGGGGGGCCAAAAAGTGGATGAAAATTTTGATAAAATCGCAAACGTTCATGTGGCGTATCAGATTAAAGGGAATTTAAACTAACATCTGAATGTTAAGTTTTGGAAATTTAAAAATGTTGAGGTTAACAAAACATGGACAAAAGTTTAATAAAATCGTAAATTCCATGTGGGATATCAAATGAAAGAGAATTTTAACCTGAATAGTCTATAGTATAGTTACTATAGCTACTATAGTGTAGTTTTGGAGTTTTAACACTTTCGACCACAGGACTTAAAAATGGGATCAAAAGTTTGACGAATTGTAAAAATTCAGCCAAGTGTCATCCTGAAGGATATTTTAAAATAAACGCGAATCTTTACCACAGTACTGTGGGAATTGGCGGACATCTTGCCGGCTCCTCCTCCTCTTCCTCTTCCTCTTCTTCTTCTTCTTCTTCTTCTTCTTCTTCTTCTTCTTCTTCTTCTATGGCGTCACAGTTCAGAGTCGAACCTTAGCCTCCATAATCATCCGCCTCCATTTTCCCTGTCCTTGGCGATCGATGTCCGTCGTTTTATTTTAAGTAAAGTATCAGCATACAATAACCAGTGTAATAAAACCAATGTGTTCAGGAACCAATAATCTTGCCGGTTACTTACTTCAATCTTTGAACACTGAAGATGGCCTCCAATGGTGGGATGGGGAAACAGTATTAGACCACGGCCTAATAGCTCGCCAATGAACAACAATATTAACAGAACAAACCCGATTGTTTGGAATGTTTAGAGTTTATTGTATGATTGCTCTACAATTGTTACTTTACTAAATCAAAAACACTAGGGTAATCGAGATTTGCGTAATTTTCTGATAACTGAAAAATTGTGTAATATAAAAATTTATCCAATAATAAATGTGCTTCTTCAAAATAGTGAGCGAGTTCTGCAGGTTAGGGAGCATGAAATGAGCCAATATTTTAAAAACGACTTATTTCTTAAAATGCTAACAATTTACTTTTCGCAGATCAGCAGGTGGAAGGCCACGGGTAATTTTCAAATTGAACACTCTGCATTAGTTATATAATATAATTTGAACAAGGTAGACGTAGGTTATTGATTTAAAGGAAAGTATTCCATCAGAAGTACAATAGTGGTATATGATAAGATGTTGAACAAATGCCACGTTTCAGTGTCTGGGATACGATGTCAACTCAGAGGGATAACGATATATGAAATACGATTGAAAGGTTTCAAGCTCCTCACAGGGACGATTGTCAAACCTTATCAGGCGGAAAGCAGTAACGGACACCTAAACCGTCAGAGGAAAACATTACTACACTATGTACAGTTATGACGTTGCTTTATGGTTCAAAAACATGGTCGCTTTCTTTATGGTTCAGAAACATGGGTGCTTTCTTTATGGTTCAGAAACATGTGTGCTTTCTTTATGGTTCAGAAACATGGGTGATTTCTTTATTATTCAGAAACACTGGTGCTTTCTTTATGGTTCAGAAACATGGGTGCTTTCTTTATGGTTCAGAAACATGGGTGCTTTCTTTATGGTTCAGAAACGTGGGTGCTTTCACAACGAGATTCGAGTAACGTTTCTGCAGCCGAGATAGGTTTTCTTCGAGGCGTGATGCGGTGTTCCAGAGAGGACAGAATGAGGCATCAGAATATCAGGAGTTGTGAATTGTGATCGTGCTTGGTGATGGAGTCAGTAGACGAGAGGGACCAAGAACATCTGGAAAGAGCATGTGTTGATGAAGGGTGCCTAAGAAAATTTTCGATTATAAACTCTGAGGAAGGAGAATTGTTGGTAACGGTGTGCGTGATGATGTGGAGTCGGAGCAGATTTACAGCCTAATCCTGGAAGGCGGAAGAAGATTTCTATCTACCTCTAGGAGAGAGCTGTTGTTGGAGGAGTAAGTAATACAACTTACAGTTAGGTAACGTACAAGCAGGAACCGCCGAATGTCGTTGGAGCACAACGAGTCCAAAGTAGGTGGGACCCACGGGGGAAGAAACCCCCCTCCCGCCCCATCGATCACTTCAGACAAAATTTGATTCATCGTTTTGTGATTGTGACTATAAAAAAAAACACATTAGGGGTCCACACCTGGTGGGTACGGGTTCAGCACACCCGATGTACTCTAGCTGGATTCTCACCTTGCTTCAACCTGTCTTGGGTGGAATGCCTTCCTTTATCTTTCCTCTCTGGTCTCTCTTGACCAACTCTTGGTCTTTTCGACCCCGACGCTACAGAGTCTTGTAGAGCTAGGGAGTCTTTCATTGTTTTCATACTTCAGCTTTACTATGTAATTCTTGGTTTTTTTTTCTTGTTTTTCTTTCGTACCACCCGGTAAAGGCCCTGCTTGGATTAAAGGTGTCAGATAGTCAACGGTTCTGGGGGCGGAAGAAGAAGGTTTCCTAACGGCACTAGGGGTGGAACAAACCTAGGAGGTGGGTCTCCGATGTACCCAGAGCAGGACTAGGGGTCCAAACGCAGCACTCCTACCACTCTACAGGACGCTGGTAACGTCCTTACTTCCTCGATGACGTCTCACATACAATACAAATACAACCAATGATACCCTGAAACTAGCACAACTTTCGACAGATTCTGATAGTGTTAAATGGTTTGTACAAATTCGTTAAACTTCGTCATAGTGATCCAGTGGCTCATCTAAAATTTAGTTTTGCGGGGGGGGGGGTTCCGGTCGAGTCGGCTTCGTACAAAAGAAAAAAAAAATTAAGACTAATCAACATTACTGTCTTTAAAGTGATCGTAAAACGTGTGATAACATCCTGAAATCAATCCTGTTAAAATAAACGGTAATAATACATAAAAATACGCGTTTCTGAAACATCGTTTACAAGATACTTTATTGACTGAATTGATTTTCTTATATTTTATATTCCAAAAGTAGGAATACGCAAATGCTGTGTAATAACCATGGTTGTATATTTAACAAAAAAGTTTACTATATTAGTGTATGCAGCTGAAAAAAATAAAATAACTTGAAAATTAAGAGATTAATGAAATTCGTTAACTTCGTTAATCCCCCCCCTACGTTTTTGACCGTCTGGAGGGGGGGGTCCGGTCCTGTCCACCCTTGAAGTGATCTCCTGTCTGTAAATATTTGTAGCAAATGGAATTGAATAGGTCTGTTCGTTTTGCCACAGCCCTGCATACGTTATTTAAACCAGTATTTAAATTGTATTGTACTTAAAATGTATTTAAATTTAAAATTGTAAACAAAAAATGTTGTCTACCGAATAAACGTATTATCGTCTTTGTACAGGGTCCGCCAGTGAAGCGGGAAATTTTGAAAGTCCAATAGTTCATTTTCTGCTCACGAGAGGGCGTGGAGGTTTTCGATTGTTGTTTTACATTTAATGCCATTTGTTAAACATGGAGCAGTGGTCCGGTGCACAGCGTGCTTTCTGCGTAAAATCGTTTTATAAGAATGGTGACTGTGTGACTTCTGTACAACGATTGTTTCGTAATCATTTCAATATTCCACGACATGGAAGAGTGCCGTCCGCTCATGCAATTATGTCAGGGGTGAAAAAGTTTGAAGAAACTGGTTCCACATTAAACTTAAAGCATAGAGGAGCAACAAGGTCTGTAAGAACAGAGGAAAACATTGAAAGAGTTCGAGTAGCATTGACGCGTAGTCCACAACGTTCTGCAATGAAACATGCATCCGCACTAAACATTAGTGACACATCGTTTCGACGAATTTTGCATAAAGACTTATCTTTTCATCCTTACAAAATTCAAGTAATGCAGGAGTTGAAAGATGGCGATATGCTGGCTCGCAGGATTTTCAGCGAAGAAATATTTCGACGTGTAAATGATGATGAAAACTTTATTCACCGCATGTTTATGTCAGATGAAGCACATTTTCATTTGAATGGATATGTAAACAAACAAAATAGTCGATATTGGAATGATGAAAACCCAGGTGAGTTGCATGAAAAGCCATTACATAGTCCGAAAGTTACGGTGTGGTGTGCATTTTCATCATCTGGCATTATTGGGCCATATTTTTTCCAAGACGATAGAGGAAACACCACAACTGTCAACGCAGACCGCTACACACACATGGTCAGAACATTTTTGATGCAACAGCTCCCTAGGTTTCCGGAAATTAATTTTTTCCAGCAGGATGGTGCCACAAGTCATACTGCTCGTGTGTCCATGGCTGCTTTAAGAGAACTCTTCCCGGACGGACTCATATCCAGATATGGCGACATCTCGTGGCCTACAAGATCTCCAGATTTGTCCGCATGCGACTTTTCTCTTTGGGGATTTCTGAACAGCAGGGTGTACATTGATAGACCGCACACCATACCGGAATTAAAAACGAATATCAAACAAAAAATTGCACGGATTCAACCTGACCTGCTCCGTCGAGTGATGGAAAATTTTCGGTCAAGATTAGAAGAATGTTTACACAGAAATGGCTCTCACTTGAGCGGGGTTATTTTTAAAAAGTAAAATAATGGCATACTTTACTGAACTCAAATCTGTAAAAAAGAATTCTGATAATAAATGTTTCATGAAAAAATTGGGTACTTTTAATTTTCCCGCTTCACTGGCGGACCCTGTATAAGCGTGGAATCAACTGTTTGGATAGAATCGACCTGTTGGTTACTTCAAAGAAACGAGGCAGGTGTAGGCAGATTTGAAGTGTCACCATGGTAACTACAGTCACTGTTTGGGCGTTTCCGTTTAGGAGTGCCAATTGTGACGTCACGATGCCTAGCACATGTTACACAATACTTAGGTAATATGTCCGAAAATATCACCAAACTAAACACTTTTACACAAACTGTAATGTATCACACATTGGACGACTCATTAAAGCCAGAAAAACTGCCAAACTTGGGAATTCTCCGCAGGCGCATACGTATTTACGGGCAGGGGAAAACGGACATTGTTCACACATGAAAATTGTTGTTTTTACTTCCACGTTCCATAAGGAAATGGAAGTATGGCAATGGCGTAAAAATCGTTTTCGAGATAAGGGCTGATTCTGATTACCCTCAAAACATGAAGAAAAGTCATTATACGTTAGTGACCACAGCACTGTGGTTAACGCTGAAGCAATAAGTAGAAAGAAGTAGTTTCTATAGAAATATTTAATTTCGAAAATGATTTTAAATATAAATCTTCGAACATGGAAGTCGTGTATGGTTCTCCATACCGATATTCTCACATGTTATTGAGAAATTTTGTTAGTAAACACAATTTTCTGTGTACAATGTGCAGTATTCCGTATTACCCTGAATTTCCCAACATTTCTTTAAAGAGATCCATTTCAACATTGTAAAGGTTTAATTTTATTTTAAATGTCAGAGATAGTTAAAAACATACCGACTTTTAATGTAATTTGAACTTCATAGGAAGCTGATATAAATATACTTAAATATTATTGAAAAAGTAAATCGTACCCAATATCATCCTTACTTCCTCTATTTTAAAAAAGGTAAGAAAGATGCAACACCCTTGACGACAGGGGCGTATTTACGGGGGGGGACCGGACCCCCCCCCAAGAGGGTCGATAAAGATGACGATTTTTGTTAACCTCTTAATTTTTAGGCTCTTTTATTATTTTTCAGTTCTGTTTTTCAGTTAGTAACTTTTAAATATACAAACAGGTTTATTACACAGCATTTTGCGTATACGTTTGAAATACGAAATATAAGAAAATCAATTCAGTCAGTATCTTCTAAAGAGTGTTTCAGTAACGCGTGCTTTTATTGTGTTATTACCTTTTACTTTAATGGGATTGATTTTCACACGTTTTTCAGCCACTTTAAAGATATTGGTGTTGAATAATTTCGACTATTCGTGAAAAAGCGAGACAATAAAAAAGTCACAAAGCACCGCGAGATCTTAGCAAGCCTTCCCAATGAAGCAGTAGACCTTCTGGTAGAAGAACCCCGATATCGAAGAAGACTTGGAAGAAATGATCTACAGTCTTGTCAGAAATGCATTCCTCTCTAGTAATGTTAAATGCACATATGATTAGCTCATGCAATGTATCATCTAATTTCCTGATTAGTAATGAAGATTAGATAGAAAACGTAGAACAGTCTTAACGCCCGAAAAAAAAAAATAGTGATCCAAAATACAAAATTTTATAGGACACTGAAAATTCTCTTTCCTGAAACGTGTAAGCAAAAATCCGATACAAAAGATCCCGAAGCCGTGACGCCAAAAAAGTAAAGTACCGTTTACCAAATGGTAAAAGCTTAAGAGCATGATAATGTCTTTCAGCCGCCAGCTAAACGCAACATTATTATGGTTACTGACTGACTGATTGGTTACATACCTATCTACAGCTATGCAGTGTTGTTTGCTTGTTAGGTCTTTAATCTGCGACGGACGTTAGCACGTTAGCGGTCGCGGTTTTAGTTAACGATTCCCGGCTGGTAAATGATGCCGTCATGCAGCGTGATGCGTTACAGAAATTTTCAAATGACCCCCAGCCATAAGACATTATCATGTCAAAAAGTACAAAATGCCATCGGTTACAATGAACGATCAATCCCACGAATAACATGGTTGCCAATGTGTGTCTGTATGTGTGTGAAACATTGTGTGACAACATTTAAGCATAACTCGATTGTTTCGGCGAGATCAGTGGGACGCGGATGCAGGTCAAGCCAAATAGAGCGTGGTCCAGGCTTTCGATTCCCTGCCGTGAATAAAAATTGTGTCTTTCAATTAAACTCTGTACCGGTACGCCGTATCCCGTTACGAATTAAACGATGCTGTCTACACATTTGCGCCGAGAACGAAATGGTATTTTGTTGTAGTAAGTATGTCACTGTCAGTGAGAAGTTACGGCCATTCCTTTCTCTGTGCATTATGTCTGTTATGAAATTGTGGTGTTATTGCACTGAAGAAGCAAATTTTGCTGTAATTTTACAGTTGTCTTATAAATTGAACCGGCGAATGAAAAAATGGAATAACTACGTGGAACCCTAGTTTTCAGGAAACAGAAAAAAAACATTCTACAACTTTCACTACAGGTTTGATTTAAATGTTAATAGAGAAATTTTTTTTTTTTTTTTTTTTTTTTTTTGAGATCTGTAAGCTGTTCGACTGAGCGAACATTTAACAAATTGGCTGACAACACACACAGGATTATGAAGAGCTGACCATTGACAGCTCTTCTGGTTTTGATAATAGATTAAAGAGGTAACAAAATACAAAACTAAATGATAAAAACATGTAAACAAATGAACAAAAGTCACTATCACTTCCTGCTGGCATGATACAATAAGTTCAAACATTAAACACTGGGCCCATAAGGCACATATACAGGTTGACATTAACACGTATGAATGACACGAATACAAAAACATACAGAACAGATATCACAGACAGTACAATACAGAAAATACAGAGAATACATTATGAGTTAAACCTGAATGGTAAGTCTAATAGTTTGTGTCTTTTTAGTCTATAAATATCTTCACTGTTGTCTAACAAGTTAATAGCCAGGTGGTTGGGATGCTGTTCTAGTTTGGAGATGTGAGTCCTGCAGAGGCGCATGATTTCTTCTTTCACGGTTGAAACTTTGAGGTCGCGGTGTATAGAGTTATTTGAGACAAACCAAGGAGCGTCGACTATTGATCTAAGTGTTTTGGACTGAAAGCGCTGGATAATCTCAATATTACTTGTACTTGCAGTACCCCAAAGTTGAATACCATAAGTCCATACCGGTTTAAGCACGAATAGAGAAAATGTTCACCATTGTTTATAGACTATAACTTTACACCAAAGTCTGCTTCATACCCTACGCAGCAGTCGGCAACAACCCTGCGCCCGTCGATAGAGTTTGGCGCGCCCAGTAACTACCGGTAATTTGTAATTTTATTTTCGTTTGAACGAAGGAACGCGCATTGTACCTGCTTCGAAGTACTGTATTATAAAATAGTACGAGTCGTTTAAAATTTTACTTTTTTCTAGTACAATAATTACTGTGTTTTTTTTTCAAAGTAACTGAAACCTTCATTTATGTTTTAAATGCGATTTTTTCAAGTTTTACATTTTTGTGCACTTAATGAAAGTAAATAGCGTTATTATGGAAAGTTTTGTAATTTATTTTTATTAAAATGTTTTCCTGTTTAATCATTTTTAATGACTCCAATAAGTTTTTAACATTGAAAATGTTTATAAGGACGTGTCGCACATTTGCGGCCGATCGCTGGTGCGTGATCGAAAATGGGAACCGGTGAGTTTCCATAGAAACTACTTCTTTGTTGTCAATAACGTAGTACACATATAAAACTTCGCTTATGAATGCGACTACATTTAACTTATAATCTGTACATTGGTAAATGAAGAATGAATTCATTGATTGGTGAATGAACATAAATATATATATTTTTTACTAGATTTATTGAAGCATTTTCAATGCCCTTCTCTGTGCATTGCATTTGTGCAATGCCTGTAAATTTTTTGTTTAGAGTTTTGTTAGTTTTAACGTGCGTGTACTTGATGACAGATTGCTGATTGATGACCTAATCCTAATGTGAAAAATTTTCACAAATTTATATGAAAAATACTGCCAAGCTTTTTTTTTGATTCGGTATTCCACGTCACTAAATATAAGCGCAAGGTATTATAAAGGGACAGTTAATGTTTGTAAAGTCCGGCTATTGAACGCCGCACTTTTCTATTCTCCGCTGTTTGGGGGGGGGGGGGCGCCCATAAATTCCTCAGTTATATATGCGCCCCCATAAATTCAAAGGTTGCCTATGACTGCGCTATTGCTGTGTATGATATTTTGGTAATAGTTCCCAATGACAACCTGAGCTATGTCAACCACGAAAACTTACAAAAACCGCGTTTTTTGTATTTCTACGTAAACTACAGGTCAAAACTAGGTACGAACGCGAAAATTCGCAATTTTTATTTGCAAGTTGCGAAAAAATGTATTGAAATACAATGCTGCTTCAAGTTGGTTGCTTATCCAGTGATCTGGACAAAACCGGGTATTACTCTAAAAACGAGTACTAGTGGAAAACGAGTTCTGTCACAAAAAAGAGAGACATCTATAGTAACAGGCAAAGGGTGGCCCTTTTTTACGTGGGTTTCACAAAAAACAAGAAAAGTTAGTAGTTAGGTTAGTTTGCATGTTAACCTAACAACGTCAATTTTACCTTATTTACATAAAAAACTACTTTATTTACCGTGACCGTGGATTTAACCTACTTTATTTAAATTAGCCATGGATTCCACACAGAAAATACCGTGTTTTACATTATTTGGATCCCATAATTGTTTTTGTTGCAAATTATCCCCCAAAAAATTATTTGCGAATTTTTCACGTCCACAACTAGTTTTGACCTGTAGTTTGTGTAGAAACACAAAAAATGCTGTTTTTGCAACCAGAGAGAGAGAGAGAGAGAAGAAAAAATTTGTTTAAAAATAGATTGAACACTATTCATTTTACCAAACCAATGAACTGAACACAAAAATAAGAAATGAGCACAACACACAAAAATACCAGCAAACACTTTGAAGTTTATACACACTTCGATCAGTTTCACGTTAATGCAATTATTTAATGACTACATTAATACACTTTATTTTCGGAATACAATTACTTCACTATTTTATTTGATTTTAAGACTTTACTGCATACATTTTCATTGAATTATAAATGAAACAGAGAAATCTGACACAAAACTGATGGTAAACGGACAAATCATGTGGTAAAAATCATAATAACGGCGAATGCCGGTATTATGAAAATGTTAAAATTCCCGGACAGTGCGGTTCGGGCCTCGCCGGAACTATTCGTCTCTATCGCTAACACTCGGGATTAGCGACTTTTGAATGTAATTTTGCGTATACTGATTTCCCCCTTCAAAGCTGTCTACACAGTCCAGGAGGTGCTGAGAGCTGCTTTGCACCTCCAAGCAATAGAACCTCCTTCACTGAACCATTGAACCTTATGGAGGAGCCGCCACTGACTCTTTTATAAAATTTTTCATTATGTTCATTAACCTTTTTCTTGTTCATACAGACTGTGCAGTCATACGGTTTGTCAGATAGAAAATTAAAATCAGTCCTAGGGGTATCACGGAGGGACCGGCTAAGAAATTATGATATAAGGAACTTCCTTGGAATATACAACCTAAACGAAAGGATAAAGCAATAGAGACAGAATTTGACAGGCCATGTTGAAAGGATGCATAAGATCAGTATACCAAAAACAAATTTTGGTTTTTAATCCGAAACGATGGCGGAATATTGGAAGACCAAAGAAGAAGTGGTCCGGACCAAGGAGTGCGTAACGGCTCGTAAGGTCCACAGCCTGAAGAAGAAGAAGAAGAAGATGTCGTACGTAACACTGCCTCCTCGCTCAACACGCGCTCAGTTGATTATCAGCGTTGAACGTCTTACTGACTGTTGTAAACATATTAAGGCCGCAGACATTACTGCTTCTATGGATTTTTACCATCATTAGTTGTAAGCCGTTAATCCTTGTAGTAATTATCATCGGCGTATTTAATACAGTTACGACGGTCTACTTGATCGTCGTATGGTGCAGTGGAAAACAAAATAAGTACAAGACACCAATTACGTCACTAATCACCAGCTTTAATTTTCACAGTTAACAGTTCGTAATTAACAAGTCTCTTATAAAAATTGTTCACACGCAAATAAATGTCACTAATATTAAACACAATTGTATTACAATTATACCGTCCGATTATAAAACACACTTAACTAATAACCACTTGAACGCGCACAGTAATATCGCCCGATAATAACTCTCGAACCGAACTGTAAATATATCGCAGCTATACTGAAGTGAGCGTCCCTGAGTAATTGTATTTATAGCCGTCGAAAATCAAGACGATTCCACATACTACGTATTACCTTGAAACTACGATGTAATTGCTTGCGGCCGTGACACAGTGAGGGCGGCCGCGTGAATTCTCGCACCGTCTGGAAAATGAGAGTCGACAAGCACGTGCGCCACACGCGTTACATCGAGATTCTTCTGGCACATTCGACAAACACGTAGATTGTTCTGTGATGTCGTACGTAACACTACCCCCTCCTTAAGCCTGTTCGTCCCGAACTGGCAAACCGTCTCTGAAGTAATACTCGACCAGGCGATCTAGGTGGACGTCCTTGTGAAAGATAATTCTCCGGTTCTTCGAATTCAGTTTCGTGTGATCCGAACATCACGTTCCCAGGAATGAGAGTCTTCCGCTCAACCACTAGTTTTGCTGGAATCGCTCCCGTTGCCATGTACTGATGACCTAAACACCACTGGCTGATCCAAGTTTGTTTGGTTCTCGTCAACAACCTCTTGCGTAACCTCAACTTTGCCCTCGGGCGCTTCTATCAGCTCAAGAACAAGCAAGAGTTTTGTCTCGACACCCATAGTTGGCTTTCCAATCACTTCTTTTGTCGTTACACTTATTTGTATTTCCTTTGCTAGTTCTTCCTCCATTTCCGCTTGCAATAGGGAGGGTTCTTCTTGACCAGACCTGTTGACTTTTTCTTCGACTAATGCCACTCGCTTAATCGAATGGTTGGTAGACCCTGTCATTTTAGCCATGCAAAGCTTTATCTTCTCTTGGCCAAACTTCAGGACATTTTCTCTTAAGGCCACAACGAATCCGTAGGCATTCATAATGTCCGTGCCAAGAATCACTTCATCGACAATGTTTGCAACGAGCATTTGGTGGCTAAACTTGAGAAGACCCAGGCGTACACGTACGTCTACCTTTCCTAGCACCTTGACGGGGCTTCCAGTCACAGTCTGTATTCTACAAGAGCTAATTAGAGGCTGGCGGTTGCTGACTAAGTCAGGGCGCACAATGGACACTGTTGCGCCCGTCTCAACTGTAAATGATGTTGTTTACCTTCCGCAAATCCATTAACGATCAAGTTTCCACTGGTCTTATGTAGCGTGGAAACTGTGTGCTGTTCTGGGGCTTTACTTCTCCAACTGGTGCGATCACTCTCTTCTCTCGGTATCCTCTTCTCCCAACAGTCTACCTGTAGATGACCACGTTTTCCACAGTTGTAACATTTCCGTCTTCTGTCTTTTTCAAATCGTTGCGACTCTCTTGAATTGTTTGTCCGAAAACATTGTTTTTCTGCACCCATCGTGACGGCAATGTGACACAGGGATCTTCTGACTGCAATGTGATGGCACAAACCCATTAATGTAGCGGGACGCTGACTTGCCAGCTTCAAACTCTAGGGCGTGAACAAGAGCTTCTGAGCTATTTCGATGCCTTGCCATTCGTAACACTTGCTGAAGATCACAATCTCCGATGCCATCAATAAATGTCTGCACCGTAAACCTTGTTCGAAAATCATCTGGTGCTTCGGGATAGGTCAATCTAATCAATCTGTCGATACTTGCTTCAAACTCTTGAAGACTCTCCCCGGAACGTTGTCGTCTTGTTCTCAACTGGGTGCAGTACACTTCTCGCAAATGTTTACCAACATACCGTAATTCTAGAGCTTTTATCAACTCGGCATAGATGTTCTGGCTGTCAGGTGGGACTTTCTGTAGTAGTTCTGCCGCGGGTCCTTTTAATGCGAGAACGAGTGAAACTGCCTTGTCTTTCTCTGTCCAATTATTTGCGCGTGCAGCAGCTTCAAATTGGCGGAGGTACGTTGCCCAGTGACTGCTTCCGTCAAAGGTTGGAGCTTGGACATGAACTGTCCCTACTGCAGGCAAAGTGACTATCTCTATTAACTTATTTTCTGTCTTTTTCTGTCTTTATCATTGGTACAGTCTGTTCACAAAGTTGTTTTGGTTGTAACTTCAGGCACTACTCGACTTCATTTTTAAACTGCTCTTTTATATTTGTAATCGAGTCTTCTATTTTTGTTGACATAGCTTTTTCCACACTCGTGACTGATTTTTCTACTTCAGCTATTTTATTAGACATCGATTCTTCAACACTCGAGACAGATTTTTCTACTTCAGCTATTTGTAATGTGATTGATTCTTGTACCTCCGATATTTTAGTAACTTGTTTATTAAGCTCACCTCGTAGGAGACCCATTCTGCGGTACTATGTTCTTGCATCTGTTTCTGCTCCTGTATTAATGCTGTGATGTCTTCTGTTTCACACTTTCGTTCCTCTGTCTCCTGCTTACGTTCTTCATCCTGTCGCTTTTCTGCTTCTTCCGCCTCGTGTCTGCGTTTCGCATCCTGTCGTTTTTTTGCTTCTTCCGCCTCCTGTCTCCGTTTCTCATCCTGTCGTTTTTCTGCTTCTTCCTGTGTCTGCCGCAGTAGTGTTTGTAAAACTTCCATCATCTGACTGGCATCCATGTTTACCGATTAATTACGAATTACACTCGTCTTGTACAAAGTGTCCACTGTTTCCACTGTTAACCGTTCTATCCCACTTCTGATACCACTGTTACGACGGTCTACTTGATCGTCGTAGGTACAGTGAAAACAAAATAAGTACAAGACACCAATTACGTCACTAATCACCAGCTTTAATTTTCACAGTTAACAGTTCGTAATTAACAACAGTCTCTTATAAAAATTGTTCACACGCAAATAAATGTCACTAATATTAAACACAATTGTATTACAATTATACCGTCCGATTATAAAACACACTTAACTAATAACCACTTGAACGCGCACAGTAATATCGCCCGATAATAACTCTCGAACCGAACTGTAAATATATCGCAGCTATACTGAAGTGAGCGTTCCTGAGTAATTGTATTTATAGCCATCGAAAATCTAGACGATTCCACATATTACGTATTACCTTGAAACTACGACGTAATTGCTTGCGGCCGTGACACAGTGAGAGCGGCCGCGTGAATTCTCGACCGTCTGGAAAATGAGTCGACAAGCACGTACGCCACACGCATTACATCGAGATTCTTCTGGTACATTCAACAAACATGTAGATTGTTCTGTGATGTCGTAACAATATTGTCCATAAGGTTTTCTCCGTTGACCATTACATCTGCGTAACCATTAATAACATACTGAAATAGCTTGTCTAGACATTTCTTCCGAGTATAAATTAAATAAAATGTCCAAGAGGACCCGGTCTTATATGACTTATTTACAAATATCGATTACTTTTGAAGTTTCTCCTTTCATAGGACTAGTGAATTCTAGTTCTAATAAAATTTTTCAATTATGTTTATTGGAAATTGTGAAATGTCCGTACTTTGTCGCAGGCACAATAATGGTAGCGACATAAGTTACAGTATCGATACGTCGCAGCACGTAACATGTCGCAGGCCCGTGACATCACGTAACGGCTGCAGGAGTGATCACGACAAGAGAAAGTAACGCGGTGACAGTCGATCCGTCTCTGTTCGGACTGTTAAAAAGCTTGGGAGAAAGTGAGTTGAACGAACTTCTTATCTACAACACAAACTCCACATTCTGTAGACTTTTTTTTACCTTATAAACTCGACTGTGTACGCTTGTCTAGGGGGTTACACGGACGTCCAGACAATGTAATTAAATGACAGCTTCCAGTAATAGGCAAAAAGGTATCAGCGATTTGTTGACAAAGAAACACGAATAGTAATTGGATTTCTTGTGGTAACAACCGCAACGCTGAAACGACGGCCGACTTCATTTATTAAATTACTTTTCTTTTCTTATAGAAATTAATAACTATTATCTACTGTAATTTTCATATAGTGTAATCGGCTTTGCTGTTGGTTTTGCTGGATATGATAAACTTTGTTCCTTGCTGTATACAATCATGAACAGCCGTTTTGATTTACGCTGACAAGGAAAATAAGATATGCAAGAAGATATAACTAAACCAGCTCATACTTGTGAGGTACAGAAATTCGTTATTCGTTCTGTCGGTAATCAAGAGTTATAAAATCGAAATCAAAATTCCCTGTTACATAGTCACATGGCCTACGCGTAAGATTTTATATTGTGAAAAAAAAAAAAAAAAAAGAAGGTTCAGCTCACGTACATATTTGGAGAGTGGGTCTGTAATACTGTGTGACTCGTGGACGCACGATTAGACGCTTTAGAGTGACAGTAAGAGACGAGTTAGAGAGTATCGTGGATCTCTGGGTAAAGACAAGACTCGAGTGGACGCTTAAGTCACAGTGTTGGACTAAATAGAGGATATCATGGACCTCTGGGTAAAGGCAAGACTCGAGAAGGCGCTTTAAGTCACAGTGCTGGACGAGCTAGAAGATATCTTGGACCTCTGGGTAAAGACAAGACTCGAGCAGGCGTTTTAAATCACAGTGGTGGACGAGCTAGAAGATATCTTGGACCTCTGGGTAAAGACAAAACTCGAGAAGGCGCTTTAAGTCACAGTGCTGGACGAGCTAGGAGATATCTTGGACCTCTTGGTAAAGACAAGACTCGAGTAGGCGTTTTAAATCACAGTGCTGGACGAGCTAGAAGATATCTTGGACCTCTGGGTAAAGACAACACTCGAGCAGGCGTTTTAAATCACAGTGCTGGACGAGCTAGAAGATATCTTGGACCTCTGGGTAAAGACAAGACTCGAGTAGGCGCTTTAAGTCACATTGCTGGACGAGCTCGAGGATATCTTCGACCTCTGGGTAAAGACAGGATTCGAGTTGGTGCTCTGAGTAAGAGTGGTTGACGAACTAGCGGGGGTCGTGGACCTCTGTGTAAATGTGTAAAGACAAGAGTCGAGGAGGCGCTTTAAGTCACAGTGCTGGACGAGCTAGATCTCTTGGACCTCTGGGTAAAGACAAGACTCGAGAAGCCGCTTTAAGTCACAGTGCTGGACGAGCTCGAGGATATCTTGGACCTCTGGGTAAAGACAAGACTCGAGAAGGCGCTTTAAGTCACAGTGCTGGACGAGCTAAAAAATATCTTGGACCTCTGGGTAAAGACAAGACTCGAGTAGGCGCTTTAAGTCACAGTGGTGGACGTGCTAGAAGATATCTTGGACCTCTGGGTAAAGACAAGACTCGAGAAGGCGCTTTAAGTCACACTGCTGGACGAGCTCGAGGATATCTTGGACCTCTGGGTAAAGACAGGATTCGAGTAGGTGCTCTGAGTAAGAGTGGTTGACGAACTAGAGGGGGTCGTGGACCTCTGTGTAAAGACAAGACTCGAGTAGGCGCTTTAAGTCACAGTGCTGGACGAGCTAGAAGATATCTTGAACCTCTGGGTAAAGACAAGACTCGAGATGGCGCTTTAAGTCATATTGCTGGACAAGTTAGAGGATATCGTGGGCCTCGGTGTAAAGACAAAACTCGAGTAGGTGCTTTAAATCACAGTGCTAGATGAGCTAGAGGATATAGTGGACCTCTGGGTAAAGACAAGACTCGAGTAGGCGTTTTAAGTCACAGTGCTGGATGAGCTAGGTAAATATGGTGGTCCTCAAGGTAAAGGCTACAACCTTTACAACAAGGTTGTAAATGGCGCTTTTAAATGACTGTGATGGACAAGCTAGAGGATATCGTGGACCTCGCGGTAAAGACAAGACTCGATTAGGCGATTTTAAATGACAGTGATGGAGGAATATGTAGAGGATTTCATGGAGGATTGGACGAGGAACGGCAAAGTTTTCAATATAGTGTAGGATTACCAGACGTTCGGTCTTTTTATACGTTTGTCCGTGTGTATATTTAAGTACACTTATATGTGATCTAACAGATGATTATCGAGTGGTGAGGAAATAGTTTCGTTTATATTACGTAATAAAGCGAACGCACGAAGGAAAACACGTAAAAGAAATACAAAAAGAGAAAACGCAGTTTATGTTGTACGTGTTGTTAGGCTAGCCGGTTGGATATCTCGTTATCACTGAGGAAGCTCGATGCGCTTTCTAATTTTTAATTTAAAATACGGCAATTCAAATTTGCGGACCGCATCTAACGACTACCGTCCACGGCAACAGTGATCATCGTGAATCATGTTTGTTAACGTAGTCGGCGATCTCGTCGTTTGATCGCTGGAAGAGAATGACGCATTACTCGGTTTACTGAGGGGAATTATTGCTACTTCTTCTTCTTTGGCGCAACACGAGCTGCTGGCCTTGGTTCGATCCTGTCGAGCAACCGAAATATCATAACAAAAACAGATACTGTTCAGAACGGACGCGAGAAACCTTTTCACTTTTCTCTGTTGAAATTTGTTTGACAACTCTCCGGGGTATTAGGCCGTGGTCCAGTACCGCCGCATAAAACAGACGTTTCGGCACCACTGTTGGAGGTCATTTTCAATGTAACCACTTGAGTAATTGGCACGTTCTTCACAAGCAGTCCACATTACTGTGGCAAAAGATATCTCCACAAGTCCTGTGTTCAACTGGTGAAGAACGTACCAGTTACTCAAGGGAACCAGGTCTACTGAAAAAAATTTTTTTAGAAATTTTTTTATTATTTATTTTTATTCTGAAGCATTTTCTAAATCTATAGATACCAAATATATGGCTTTCCGATGATTATTTATTAACTTTATTTGACTTAACGTGAAAGCATGTCACGGCTGGGCAAACACAATTTTAGGCTATTACATGAATATTTTGCAGCCTTGCAGGTTATGTTTTGTTTCTACTAAACATGTTACCCCTCCACAGCCTACTAATAATTTACCAAATATAGTCATGAAGCTATAAAGCCCATATACAGAGACTTAGCTGATCCTAAATTGATGCAAAAATGTGTACAAGACGCAGAACCAAAACGATCCCATTCAACAATATGGTTTGGACCAGAATTTCAAAAAATAACTCTGCTGGACTTACAACACTAAAGAATGGAGTGTATGATGCTGTAGTTTGTTACAGTGAAGGAGTTTTGAGGAAGGTGAGAGTGCTGGAAAAGTTATGTGGCAAGAGTGGTGCAAACTGTACCGTTGGATTGAAGCGACAAGATGAGCTGCGCATCTTTGAAGGGGAGAAGGCGATGAAGGAAATCGAGTAAAGAGCTCGTCAGGCCAGAGAAACTATAAAAAGAAGACTGCAGGAGAATGAGAATGACTCTGATGATCCTGATTATGGTTATGGAGCTCACTAATGGACAATAAAATAACATTACCTCAATATATTGTGTGTAAGTTTTAGAATAAATCGAGTTTTCCGAAAGTTTACTTTTTTCATTCTTCGGTACCATTATTTTTCTAATCTACTCAACCGATTTTCATGAAATTTTCACAGCTTGCTCTTCGTATTCCCACCAATAATAATAAGAAGAAATATTTAGTCATTACATTATCAAATAAAGTTACGCAGGTTTATATGTGGATTTTTTACGCTTTTTTAAAGGCGTTGTATAATTGACTATAAAATAAAATAAAAACTAAGCACCCAAATGCTTATATATTTCTTATAAAGGCAATAAAGAAATTACTGTTAAAATTTTATAAAGATATTTTACCGGTTTCTGAGAAAAGTGTACCAGATATTGGCAAATTTAACATGGGCGAGATAGGCAGTACCTGGTGTCCTCATACACTGAAGATGGGCTCCAACGGTGGGGGCGAAACGTCTGTTTTATACGGCAGTAGTGAATAGCCCTGAGACCTGTCGAACGACTTCAACAGAGTTGGCTCCGGCCGTGTAAGCCTAATACCAATTACTTTTCCCTTATCGTTGTTTTCTCATACGGTTCGATAGGAATCTCTTCTTCTTCTTCTACCACTACGGTCCCTGTAGAACCCTGGCCTGCTCAACGATTCTCCTCCATTCTTTTCTGTCCAGAGCCTTACTCCTCCAACCTGCCACTCACGTCTCTCTCAAATCCCCTTCCACATCTTCACACCATCTCCTCCTCGGACGTCCTCTCCTATTTACTCCCTCCGGCTTCCTTTCCAAATGCCACTTTTGGGCCTCGATCACTTCTCGTTCTCACCACGTACCCCAACCATCTCAACCTTTGCGCCTTCACTGCCGCAACTATGTCCGCTTCTCCATAAAGCTCTCTTAACTCACGATTCTTTCTTATCCTCCACACCTCTCCGTCCCACACTCGTCCATAAATTCTTCTCAGAATTTTCCTCTTGAAAACACCAAGGTTTTTCGTATCTTCCAACTTCAGCCAGCACTCATGTCTCGCTTGCAATGTTACTGTAGGTCTGATTACCGTGGTGTATATTTTCTTTTTGACATTTTTTCGATACATTCCTGGATATATTTTTTTTAATGCGTAGTAGCTTCTGTTTCTTGCTGCTATTCTTGCTTTGATTTCTTCGCTTGTTTCGTTATTCTCTGTAATTGTGCTCGATAGGATTCTGTCACTTTAATTCTTCCCTATCCAATCACGGCGACCTCTTCCAAATGCGAACTACAATTTATGTTTATTATCGTAGGCCTATATACGAAAATAGTAAAACACTGGTACAGTAGAGCATCTCGGGACGAGGGCCCGTTCGGATAATAGATATTTCGGATAATAAATCGTAAATTGCAAACATTTCTCTTTACAAAAACAAAGGTTTTTATTACTAAATCATTTCTAACACACTGTTATAAAATTACAGCAACCTGTATACTGTACTGCAATGTACTACTAAGGCTACAAAATCACTGAATTAAAACTGAGTGTTATTAATAAAAACCAAAAGTTAATTTAAACAAAATTAGAGTTTAATGACAAACACTGTAGTATCAAATTAATTAAAAAGCAGACATTCGGTGATAGAGATTTCCGTTGACACAGTTTTTTTATCAATTGTAAATGTGTTTATCGGAGTTTGTTGATGTAAGTGTGTTTATCGATTCTTTGTTTATCGATTGTAAGACTGTATAGCTACAGCGTTTATTTATTACTGTGTACAGTACTGTAATAATTTGTAGTATTAAATTTTCTGTGTTCAATAAATATCCAATACGCCTACACGTGTTCAATACATTACTGTACAGTACAGTACGTAATTGTACTTTTCATTGAGTTCGGATAATAGATCGTTCGGTTAATGGATGTTCGGATAATCGATGCTCTACTGTATATCGGCATTTTTGCGTGCCATCGGTACAGGCTGTCGGTACCATCGTTTGTTTGGTTTCTGGCACGTCTGCTGTGAATATTCATGTGACCAAGTTAAGTCCGTCAGGAAATCAACAGCGCGGGACAGGAATAAACCGCATGACTGATTCGTTGCATGCAGGCATTAGTTGGTTTAATTACTATGCTTTAGTGTCAGCTTTCATTTCCTAATGTTTAGATGGCGGTGAAAGGCACCACGGTAAGGCGTGCTGCCCGGGAATCCGGTTAATGTCTCGCGTGCGTGGCAATTTGCCAATTACACTCACCATAATGTAAATATTTTATTCAACATCGGTTGTCGCTCGTTGCTTGCTAATGTTGCTGTTGACTTTCCTTTTCTCAATAATCTGCCTCGGTATGCAGTTATTATCAACACATGACCATGTTGTATACCCAACAGTGACTCCGCTACTGTTTCAACTTTTATTTACTGTTCCTCTTGCCTTTACCGATAACCGTTTGATCCGTCCGATTTGGTCTCGAAGTTCCGAGTATTTTCAGAACGTCCCGTGAACGGACTACCAGTCTGTTGACGGGTAAGATACTTGATGGGGTTCAGTGGAGTATCTATAATTTTGCCTTGGGGGGAGGTCTGGGGGTGGGTCGGCTTCATATAAAAGAAAAAAACGTGTTAAGACTGATCAACATTACTGTCTTTAAAGTGTTTGAAATTACTCCCATTAAAGTAAACGGTAATAACACATTAAACATACACGTTATACAGGATACTTATTTACTGAATCGATTTTTCCTATATTTCAAACGTGTATATTTCCTAATGCTGTGTAATAAATCTGTTTGTAGAGCCTATATTTAAAAGTGAGTTACTACTATATTAGCAAACGCAGCTGAAAAAATAATAAAACAGCCTAAAAATTAACAAAATTCGTCAACTTTTTCAACCCTCGGGGAGGCAGTCCCGTACTAACCTCCCCCGTAAATACACCCCTGTGGAGCTACCACCTTAAGGATCAGAAACCTGCCCGATTTTATAGTGGGGCTGTCTCTCTTAGTATTTGGTAACTCAACATCTAATTGCAAGGTAGCAATTGATTTTACACAGTGGCGTGACGTGGGTACATAACAGCTGTTGCCGGTTGTGATAGGCCTAAAACTTAGCCTAAAAAATTAATTCGAATTTTTCCTAGTACCAAGTGTTCTTTTTAGAATCAAAATATTCTTTTTAGATTATTTTCTATCTTTCGCTGGCAGTAGAAGAGGGCCCCGGTTCAATGAGATCTGACTCCATTATACTTAAACAGGAGGACACAAATAATCGAATTAATAATAATAAAGACAAACAGAGAAACACGTAACTAAAAGAACAAAACACAAAAAGGTAGGTAGTAACTGCTGGACGTTGGTTCTGAAGCGTTTTACCGGTTCCTACAGCGGCAACACATTGGGTGGACGAATGTGTCCCCCTCCCGTTTGTTCAGTGATAATTACTACGAGGTCAATGACCACTCGCAGTAAAACATTGCCGATGTCTGACTGGGTCCGTGCCATCCACCCACCTTCTTCCATTATGAAATGAAATTGATTTAAAAAAGAGTTACTATTATATTAGCGTACACAGTTAACAAAATAATAAAACAAGCTAAAAATTAAGAGATTGTTTTATTCCTCTTAATTAAATTAAGCTAAAATTCCTCGTCAACTTTTCGACCCTCTGGAGGGGAGTCCAATCCCGTTCGTCCACCCCCGTAAATATGGCCATGTGAGTGTCCAGTTTCTTTGATAGTAACACTTTCTTTGATTCACTGCTCTGAGCTTCCATCGCTCCAATATGCAGTATCCGACACACACACACACAAATAATATATATCGGAGAGTCAACGGCGTCCGTCGCATCCCGCATCTCAGCCGCCAGTAATTTCTGTTTTCCCAGTCCATTTCCTCTAAATTCCTGTTCCTCATATTCTCCTCCACATCCTGGCTTCAAGTTCTTCGAGGACTACCTTCTTTCTTGCGACTGAGCGGACGATATCCTAATATCCTCATAGACCGTCTCTCGTTGCTCATCCGCTGTATGTTGTCCACACAGCATTAACCTACGTTGTTCAACTATTCCGTTAATACTTTCTTATTACTTCATTTTTTCCATGGTGCACCCGGGATATCTTCTTAAACAATCCGTTGTCGCAAAGTTTTCTTTATTCCTTTTTGTCACCTGCCAACACTCCGACGCATATGTTGTAATCGGCTGCACAATTGTTCCGTATACATTCATTTTAACATTCATTCTAATTCTTTATGAGCAGAGCAAACAGTTTAGCTTTACCCAAGACATACACTGTTAAACGCAATCACTCCCCCCCCCCCACACACACACACAAGCTGTCAGAAAACATAAACAAGCAGTTTGTTGAGTGGAACATAAATTGTATTTTTCTGTTGGTTACACAAGAAGGTGCTGGTACTGTTTGTTCTGTGAACTGTAATTAACTCTATTGTTTCAGAAACGAGTCTGCCCTAAATACCAGATGTGACGTTTGCGTGAGAATGTTGACGTTCCCTTTCTGCCTCCGATCTTACGGCGGGCGGTGTGTTCTACTGCACACTCTTCATCCCATTTATACACATCGTACGGACACTGAGAGGACACTCCGAAGCAAGGAATAGCGTAATTAAACACGTATAGTCTCTCGCAAAAATATCGAATAGGCCCACTGTCTCCAGTAGGCATTGTCAGGTATCAATAATTTATAAAGTCAAAAATTTAAGGAGACCAAAAAACTTTTTTTTTAAATTTCTATCTTTGGATGTTAAATTTCATCATTTGACTTTTGCATAAAAATATTAAAATGCTTAAAAAATTATCACTTCATTTTCTTAACAGAAGTTTAATCAAGAAAGTTGTGTTAGTGGTTAAAATCACAAGCAGAATGATCACTGTTGCACACCACTATATAAAATTATCCCGATTAGCGCTTTCAAGCTTCACAGCTCATCGTCAGATCGGAATCGGAATTCCGATCTTACGATGAGCTGTGAAGCTTGAAAGCGCTAATCGGGATAATTTTATATAGTGGTGTGCAACAGTGATTTTCTTAACAGTCAACAAGGATTAAACCAAAAACGGTTTGCTCCGGTTCCAAACTGGTCATTGCAACTCTCTATCATTTCGGCTTATATTTCAGTAGTTGTTTGGATACGCAGCAGTCACCAATTCCATCAAGATATTCTAACCGTTTTAGTCGATACGAGAAATCCTATCGAGTATTCTCATAATATTCAGTTCCTGCCGTACATCGACATTTCTTTTTCGATCTTGAAGAGTATATCTCTTGCCATGCGCCTGAGAAATCTCATGTCGGCCGCTTGAGTACTCCAATTCTCGGACCCATAGAGAAGTGAGGGGAAGGCCAACCTTGTAGAACTTCAGGCATGTTGTTGATTCGTTGAGTTTAGAATTCTCCTGATGGTCCCACAACACAAGTGGTTGAATTTACGTAGCTTATTCACCACGTCATTGTTTGTAATGTAAGACACGTTGTAGCCCAGATCCTCCTCCACAACAGTACCGTCTACAACAATTTTTTCTCGTACGGGATCGGTTCCATGAAAAACCGTCACCTTGTTCTTCAGTATGGAGATCTGTAATCCGACATCTTTACAGATTCAATCCAACGGGTTTCTTAACAGTATCCACACTTTTTACAACAATTTAAATATCTAAGAGTTTGAATACACTTTCAAATATTAATCTGAAAGTATAGGAAGCCTACTCGGAGGAAAACTTTCTTCATTTCTTGGTGATCAATTCGAAGAATGGAGTTCTCCATTCCTCACGCCTCCATGTCTTCCTATTCTTCTTTTCATAAATTCTACATCGGCGTCGTTTATAATTTGTTCCGTGAATGGCAGTACAGTAATGGTCTTTTCCTGGCGTTCGCATGTGCCACTGCTATTGTTTTTATCAGCTCACCATGTCTCACTAGATGGTAAAGAAGTTGAACTCTTATTTTTATAATGAGTGTCCGTAGATTTCCCACTCGTTTGCCACCCTGTCAAGACTTCCCTGTTTGTTATCTTATCAGTCCACTTGATTTTCATCGTGTCTCGATAACACCATATCTCAGATGAATCGAGTCTTGTCTTTTCTTCAGCTTGTATAATATTATTATAAAAATTATTATTTTAGTGTACGAGTGATAATATATATGATGTATGAGTTTTTAGGCTCATTATATGCGTCAGCGTTTACTGAATTTATTGACGCACAATCGATTTGAATTTGATTTAAACTGTTGTAATGTTTGTTTAAAATTGTTTGATGATGATGATGATGATGATGATGATGATGATCATGATGACTTTTAAAATTGTTTATTGTTATGGTGAAATTTATTCTTATTATACTTATTATTTATTAAACTACGGATTATTTATTTATTTATACTACGGATTATTATATATTTATTATTTACTTTATGGAAATTACTTTGTTTTTATTTATTACCATTATTGTGCGCAATATGCTCAAACTAATTCCTAGCCAAAGAAGATGATGAATGGTGCGCAAATGAAATAACCAGGAGATAGATGAGCTCTTGAAGCTATGAGGACATGGTAAGATTCCATTCCTAATAGCTCAACCAATAGAAGAGGTAGATGATCAGCGTATGCGAAAGAAAATTCTGAGGGCACAGGTAGAAAGAGGGATCGGCCTAAGATAAGATGGTTGGATTATGTGCTGGAAGATCTCAGAAGAATGAACGTGAAGGGTTACGCTGAGATTGGCAACGAATGAGAGGCGTTGGAAGCCAGACCTCTCGTTGGGTTGTAGTGCTGAAGAAGAAGAAGAAGAATTCCTAAGATCTGAAGTCATGGCGTGCATATACAAAACAACGGAGCGTCCAATATAGATCTACGCTGCTGATACGTGAGCTGACACAGCGTAAACAATACATGAAAGTGACTGAGACGAAGCACTTAAGAAAGATACTGGACCGGACACTCCCCAATAGGAAGAGAAGAGACGACATAAAGGAAAGATGCGGCGTGCAGAGAATAAGTTCAGAGAACAAGAGAAGAGTGGCACGCGCATGTGAAGAGAGTTACCGAGGACTGACTCATCAAAATAGTTGTAGGAAGTAGAGCACCTGGTTGCACATAAAAGAAGAAGAAGAAGAAGAATCGTTATTAGTATTTAAAATTTACGAATGGAATCGACTCTTGGAACAGGCCAACCTATGACGGGTGTTGAGCAACGATGACGCTGATGAATACTAAATATTTTAATTAAATGGTCTTGTTTAGTTTTTGTTTCAATTTGCCCTTTAATAGCGTGTTCATGGATACGAGCTTATTTATATTAAGTTTTTTTTTAATATAAATTTTCTTTTTGCAAATTTAAATTAATTTAACGTTCGAAATGTCCACCAGAAATGTATACATATTACTGTGTGTGTGTGTGTGTGTGTGTGTGTGTGTGTGTGTGTGTGTGTGTGTGTGTGTGTGTGTGTGTGTGTGTGTGTGTGTGTGTGTGTGTGTGTGTGTGTGTGTGTGTGTGTGTGTGTGTGTGTGTGTGTGTGTGTGTGTGTGTGTGTGTGTGTGTGTGTGTGTAATCTGAATCAGATTTAATAGGCCAGTGAGATTCTGTAGATAACGTGGCCTCAGTCAAGCATTTAGCGAATTTTTAAAAGCTTCTCCCTAAGTTTTAAAAGTGTAGGTCAGTTACTAAAAATTTGGTCTTGAACTCGATCATATACTCTCGTTTATAATTAGTCTTTGTGACCATATTTTGATTTAGGCAATGGTAAATATATTTTTTTTTGTCATGTGCGATGATAATTATAAACATATTACAGTGTTTTGCTGACCTTGTTGGTGTGTAAGTGTTCGTGTGTATTGTGCTTGTGTTTTGTGGGTTTTCCATACTAAGTATTCATTTGTATTATTTTATCTTTTGATTATGTGAACTTTTGTTTTTTTTACTATCACTCGTTGAAAGAGTATTATTTATTTCTTTACATGTATTAGTTTATAATGAGTAGTTTATTATTTGTTGTAAGAGCATTTACGATATTTTGTCACAGTAAATTTACAAACTACGTTTATATTAAAGTTAAATAAAATATTGTAGTGAACTAAATAATATACGTATTCATGCCAAGCACACATAAAACATACAGCACAAGGCGTTAATATTGTAAAACAAAAAAATACGTAACAAACAATTACAGATGTTGGCATCGCTGGAACAGCGACACATTAAAATTTTACAAAATTAAAGTGGCAATACTACGTTATTATCTCTTTGTTAACGCAGGTGCGACGACTGAGACGTCATGAGTCTGTCATGCAACACTTCGCCTTTCTCAGCATGACCTTTTTCTGTCCGTGTGATGAATATTAAACGTACCTGTTACGTGCCCAGTATGTTTATACGTGATTGTTTTCACTTCCAGTAAAATAATTTAAATAAGATACTTTTTCAAATCTTCCGAAAAATATTACCGTGAGAACACAAACATTTTTACCTTTTTAAAATATTTTTATGTTCATTCTGCACAATGGAATGTAAAAATAAATAATTTTAAATAAAAATAAATTACATAGTAATACATGTAATTATAATTATATGTTTACATTTATCCATGCATTGTAATATAATCAATGCAAAACCAAATGCAAAGAATGTTACAATAAAAAGAGACACACATGGGAGCCTAACATCAAATGTTAGTTTCACTATAACATCAGATAGTGAAATAACCCTACTTGATCTTTGTTAGGTAATAATAATCTTTATCACCTAATTTTTACTAGGTAATCCCCACATGTAGTGGATATGTTTCTAATACGATCTACTAGAAATTATAAATGAGTCTCTATAAGATCATATCGACAGAGTTTATGAAGAAGCAAAACATTCCAGTATAAGAAATTTAAGAAATTGGAGAAGAGTCAGAAAAGATGGAATTTGATTCTGGAGGAGGCCAGGCGTAATGTGAACCATAGAAGAAGAATAAGAACGAGAAGAATAAGTAGAAGGAAGAGGAGGACGAGGAGATGGAAAAAGAAAAGGAGGAGAAGCAAAAAGAGAAGGAGGAGGAGAGAAGAAGAAAAATGAGAAGGAGGAGAGGACGAAGAAGAAGAAGAAGAAGAAGAAGAAGAAGAAGAAGAAGAAGAAGAAGAAGAAGAAGAAGAAGAAGAAGAAGAAGAAGAAGAAGAAGAAGAAGAAGAACCAGAAGAAAATGTATGTAATATCCTACTTATCTCTATTGTTATTTCATTTTTATTTCATACGATGCATTACAATGTTCACAATAATAATTTATATCTTCTGTAAGTGTATTTTATTACGTCTTATGCATGCTTCACAGAGTAATTCTGCATCATCAGATTCCACAAAACGTATAAACGAATAGCGATTGGTATTTTGATTGAATATTTCGATTTTTCTGCTTATTTACGTAATAGTATTTTGTAAGAAAATCTTGATGTACATAAACACGTCAAAATACTACACATTTATGTAATTAATATTTCATTGAATTAAAATAGAAACAAAGAATACCGTTCATTTAAAATTTTCGTTAAAATAAAATAAAATGTAATAAAATAATTAATTAACATATTATTAATATTAAAATATAATAAATAAAACGTTAAAATAAAATGTTAGAAAAGTTTAATTGTTAATCATTTTATTATTAAAATAAAATGTAATAAATAATAACAGAAACACTAAAAATATTTAATTTTGTCGTTAAAACACCTGATTACAACGTACTTTATATGACACTAGCAAAATACCCGTGCTTCGCTACGGAGTTTCACGTTGTACGTAATTGTACAATTATTGCTCGCTTAATAGTATAGGATTAGATAGATTGTACAAATTCTCAACTCTTAGTTTCTTTATTTACATTCATAGCAACAGCTATTTATTATTTATTTCGAGAAAATCGTTAGAGCTGTTTCCGAGAAAAAAAGGACATACATTTATTAATTAATTGAACTTCGAAATTTTCTCGACTATAAGAACCTGCAAACAACGAAGTTTTTTTCAATTTAAAACAATGATTAAAAACTCAGGACTAAATGTATTCGGGGTTTCCAGTGAACTGAGTTGTCAGCCATTTCATTTACAAAGTATGCAATTCCCGCGATAAATTTCAGTATTTGGTTTCTTGCCCCTTAGGAGTGAAAGTTTTTAAAACCGTTCCTTAGTGAGCACCTAAGACCTATGATGAAGCTATGTTAAAAGTTTCATTGATATCCATTCAGTGGTTTCAGAGATATCGTGATCAGTGAGTCAGTCAGTGGTATTTGGGTTATATAGATATCTATATCTAGCCGATTTACCCAGCGTTGCTCGGGTTCATAATTTATTCATAGGCTCATAGGCACCTATTCTTGTTCTAACGTTATATTACTTGTATATTGTATAATCTTCCTTATATTGTTACGTTCGCATTCTCACTGGAGGAATACTCTGTAGCGCACCTGTTTAAGAACATGTCATAAACTGTATTCTTATATCTGGAGAAGAATTCTGTTGTTCGTGATGCTCCTGCTCGATTTCTAACCCTGGGAGAGGGCGAACAGCTAAATTAGTTTTCAATAAAATGTCTACAGTACTTGCACGCGCTGCGTATTTAACTGTCGTTTTATAATTCATTGTGTTAATGTTGAAATAAGGCATTTGTTAAATTAGTGTCTCCTAAACTTATTCTAACAATACAATACCTCTATAGATTTCAGCTTATCAATTTTTAAATTCAAACTGAAGCAAGTGCATTTATATTGTCTGAGCTCTATGGTCTGAATACATTCGCTATCAAAACTTTGTTTTTTGTACACGCTTATAACTTACTTCGATCTTAACTCTTAAACACTTTACACACTTTTTAACACTTTTAAATTCAAACTGAAACAACTCTGAATTCACACACTATTAAGACGTTTCTTAAGATGCATACACCACCTTTGATATCATAACCTATATCTTTATTTATAAGAACCGTGGACTCTGGCCCCGCCGTCTTTCGCGGGATCCGACCTAAGACTCCCCGGGTTCCGTAGATGAACTCCGGGGAAGGCCCGTCGGACGACTCCCGCGCTATTTCCTACGCGGGAGACTTCCACCGATGCTATGGTAACAAGAATCTATTCTATTGGGTTGCCATAGTAACCAGATCTAATAGTTGTTTAAGACCCAAAGGACCCCCCAGAGGATCGTATCGAAAAAAAAAACACCTGTCCTATGTTGGTTCTCCCGTTGCGTAAAATATTTGTGCCAAGTTTGGTTGAAATCGATCCACTGGTTTAGGAGGAGATGTGGAAGACCCCAAAGGACCCCCCAAAGGTTCGTATCAAAAAAAACACTTGTCCTATGTTGGTTCTCCCGTTGCGTAAAATATTTGTGCCAAGTTTGGTTGAAATAGGTCCAGTGGTTTAGGAGGAGATGTGGAAGACCCCAAAGAACCCCCAAAGGACCCCATCGAAGAAACACATATCCTATGTTGATTCTCCCGCTGCGTAAAATATTTGTCCCAAGTTTGGTTGAAATCGGTCCAGTGGTTTAGGAGGAGATGTGAAAAACCCCAAAAAAAACCCCAAAGGACCCCATCGAAAAAAACACCTATCCTATGTTGGTTCTCCCGTCGCGTAAAATATTTGTGCCAAGTTTGGTTGAAATCGGTCCAGTGGTTTAGGAGGAGATGTGGAACATACATACATAGATACAATGGGGGGGGGGGTTTGCCCCTTAGGAGTGAAAGTTTTTAAAACCGTTTCTTAGTGAGCACCTAAGACCTATGATGAAGCTATGTTCAAAGTTTCATTGATATCCATTCAGTAGTTTTGCTCTACGCTGATTCTATGTCAGTCAGTCAGGCAAACTTTCCCCCCCCCCCCTTTTCCCCCTTTAGAGGTCGAATTTCCAAAAATCCCTTCTTAGCGGATACCTACATGCCAAATTTCAAGTTTCTAGGTGTTATAGTTTCGGAGATTTCGTGATGAGTCAGTGAGTGAGTCAGTGGTATTTCTCTTTTATATATATAGATTTGTGTTGTAAAGTGTAAACATACTGTATGTGTATACATGAAATATCCTTATTACAAATCGTGTTATAATTTTTACGCGAGACGAGACAGCGTAACACAAGTGGTAAAGAAATTACTGTTTTTGCATTATTATGATAGCGAAGGAGAGAGAAGGACACTAGTCGCCGCTGAGTTAGTTTAAATGGATTTTAACATCACGTCTTTTGTGTCATGCTAAAATTACATTTTGACAGGGCTAGACTCAGAATAAATCGGGCTACGACACTTCACTTGTAAAGCAAGTATTACAATTATTGATCATCCAGACTCCTCAATAATTGTACACCGACTTGTAATAACAATACGGTAGCATAAGCAACAATTTGTAAATAAATTATAATTTGACTTGTTTATTTTTAACATAATTAATAAATGAAATTGTTAAAATTTATTTGTAATGTGTCGGGAACATACGAAATATCGTTTTCTATTCAGCTCATTAAAAAAACTGTTCACGTTCAATAATAGCCCAACAAAGGTTGGTTTGGAACGCGACCCAGGGTCTAATAGTCTTGCTTTGTGCTCGTTTATTACATTACGTCATTACTGAATAATGATGTCATGAGAAGAGCGAGAGGGGGGGCAGACGGCAGCAAGGTACAGGTAACGGTACAACACTACGGTATGTACAGTAATAATGATGATAAGTAATATCTCACGGCGGTCTCACACCTACGGCCGCAGCCGCCGTCGCTGTTACCGCTCCGAATTGCTTGCACTAAGACGAAACGACCTTTTGGTATTTATATCACAGCGCAAGATTCATCATCAGCTTCATATTCTAAATGCCGTGATTAAAACCTTCCCGGCGTTTCCTGTAGCAGGAATTATACGTTTTATACATCGTCAGATGAAATATCGATGGTGATATAAAAGTCTTAAATTTCACGTCGTTGAGACGAGAATAAATGTTTCAAATAATGACTTCAGAATTACTTTTAACAATTATTTAAACGAAATTTTATTTGGAAATCATAATTATTTAAAACTTATGGAGGTGACATGGACATAGATCAGGTGATTTATGAGATGGATGTAATAAAAAAAAATAATAAAATAAAAAAAAAACGGAGACTATGTACAATGGAATGAAGAAGCAGATGTATTTGCAGAAAATGAGAGGATAGAAAGCGTGACAAATTAAAAACATATCTAGGTTGTATTTTTAGACAAAGTGACATTTGTGTAGAGGTCACTGACGTGAGAAAAGTAATGTTAAATATGTGAATAAACCTGTAAATGAACTGATCTGAGGTTAGATATAACTAACACATTACCTTTATTCAACTCCGTTTTGTGACTTCTTTTAATAACTTTGTTAAGCGTTCCGAACGATCGTTCCATGTCGAGGCATAGCCTATAGCCAACATCACTCATACGAGATCGTTAAACATTAAAAACTTTTATTAAAATTTGTAGAAATCGCTACACGTTCAAGTGGCGAGTACGTGAACACGAGTTTTAATTGTTGAAACGTGTTGTGCTTTAATAAAACATTTTAATGTGTAACGACCTCGTTAGAGTGATACATATTATTATCGTATTGTAATTATTTCTGCAGTAGATTATATTATTTTTTTCGTTTTGATTGACCGATCACTGCTGTATCAGTATCTTCAGAAGTTTCAGTATATATTGATACAGTAGATTATATTATTTTTTTATCGTTTTGATTGACCGATCACTGCTGTATCAGTATCTTCAGAAGTTTCAGTATATATTGATACAGTCAGTCAAACGTGCGTCGGATCAAGTAAAACGATAAAAAATAATATAATCTACTGCAGAAATAATTACAATTTTGTAATATAAATATCCTACAAGAAACTCAAAGAGTTTGGATATGATGGATATATACATATATAGCGCTCACAAAGAAATGATGGATATATACATATATATTGCTATGTAAGTAACTCGTTGAGCTTCCTGCAGGACTCCTATGTAATATCTTCACATAAATACACTGCAAGTAGGTTTAATTTTCACCTGACACACGTTTCACAGAAATCATTCTGTATCTTTAGAGGTTTGTTCGAGTTGTAACTGAATGTTTCGCTTACAAAATAGTTAACGGATAATCGATTTTACTTCGATTCTATTTTCGATTGTTGTTATGTTTATGTAGTCAGCTATTTATTATATACTTAATTCTTTATTTTATTATTCTAATAAATGTATGACTTTAAATAAATCGTCTTGTTTTGGTTTTATTTGAATTTGGTCTTTAATTAGTTAGATTATATTATTATTATTATTGTGTTTGCAATTATTAAGATTCCCAGATATTCGTTTTATTACCTTCTTGTACGTTTTTAATTAATTTTACATTTTGAATGTCTGGAAATTTATGTTTATTGTTTAAACAGTGTGTGGCTACATTAACTTTGTAAATACTAGGTTTTAAAAATGAATTGCGACGTTGAATGAATCTCGTGGGCAGTTTTTTCTTTGTCTGGCCCAATTCAATTACAATTCAAACAAACCTCTGAAGGTACAGAATAATTTCAGTAAAACGTGCGTCAGGTGAAAATTAAACCTACTGCAGTGTATTTATTTGAAGATATTTTATATATATCTGAAGATGGAATTATCGTTATCAAACCCGTAAAAGTTACTAGAAAAAGTCACAAGATAATTGCAGATTCTGATTGTACTACCATCAAAACATGAAAAAAAGTCATTTTTCGAAAAGTGTCTGTGTCTATAGATTTTTTTTCTATGGCAAACGATAACAGCCGCAAATTCAAACAGAATCAAATAATTTTTTGCATACAGCCCTGATTTGTAGAGTTCTCAATATATATTGGTGTTGGTGAAGATCGGTTAAGTGAAAGGGGTAGTTTACCTGCAACATTTTATGTTTTAACAAGGGTAATTTTTTATATGACGAACGATAACTGCCGTAAATTCAAACAGAATCAACTACGTTTTTGCATACCTTTTTGAACTAAAGAGAACTCAAGGTTTGTTGATTTTGTTGAAGATCGGTTAAGGGAAAGGCGTAGTTTATCAGCAACGTTTTATGTTTTAAAAAGGGTAATTTTTTATGACGAACGATAACTGCCGAAAATTCAAAGAGAATCAAATAATTTTTTGCACACTTTCCTGAGTTGTAGAGAACTCAAGGTCTCTTGATTTTGGTGAAGATCGGTTAAGGGAAAGGGGTAGTTTACCAGCAACATTTTATGTTGTAACAAGAGGAATGTTTCCATGACGAACGATAACTGCCGCACATTCAAACAGAATCAAATATTTTTTTGCATGCATCCCTGAATTGTAGAGGACTGAAGGTCTACTGATTTTGGAGAAGATCGGTTAAGAAAAAGGGGTAGTTTACCTGAAACATTTTATGATTTAACAAGAGTAAAGTACTTAATTTTTAAAAATAAGGTATCCTGATAAGAAGCTCATAATAATCCACTGTATAAACGTAGATGAAATATCTATAAATGAAGAGGTTAGGTGAACGGGGTGGGGGTAATTTTCTATTATTAAAAATGATAGTTGAAGGTGGAGGGGAGAATTTTTTATATGTGTACTACGTTATCGGCAACAAAGAAGTAGTTTTTTGTTAAAATTGCTTCCCGGGCTGTTTAGCCGTAGTCCAATGTTTTCTGCAAAACCAGACTTTTCGGCAGTGCCATCGACTGCCATCATCAGTGAAAATCGAATGCGAAAACGTGAGGTGGTATACGTTAGTGACCACAGTACTGTGGTTAATGCTGAAGCAATAAGTAGAAAGACGTAGTTTCTATGGAAATATTTCATTTCGAATATGATTTTAAATGTAAATCTTAGGACATGGAAGTCATGTATGGTTCTCCATACCGATATTTTCGAAATGTGTCTGTGTGTGTGTGTCTGTCTGTAGATTTGTTTTCTATGGCAAACGATAACAGCCGCAAATTCAAACAGAATAAACTACTCTTTCGCATACACCCCAGAATTGTAGAGTTCTCAAGGCTTATTGTTTTTGGTGAAGATCGGTTAAGGGAAAGGGGTAGTTTACCTGCAACGTTTTATATTTTAACAAGGGTAATTGTTTCCTATGGCAAACGATAAGGGCCGCAAATTCAAACAGAATCAAATAATGTTTCGCATACAGCCCTGAACTGTAGAGTTCTCAAGACCTGTTGTTTTTGGTGAAGATCGGTTAAGGGAAAGGGGTAGTTTACCTGCAACGTTTTTTGTTTTAACAAGGGTAATTTTTTTGTATGACGAACGATAACTGCCGTAAATTCAAACAGAATCAAATACTTTTTTACATATGTGCCTGAGTTGTAGAAGACTCAAGCCTATTGATTTTGGTGAAGATCGGTTACGGGGAAAGCGTAGTTTACCTGAAACATTTTTTGTTGTAACAAGAGTAAAGTACTTAATTTTGATAAATAAAGTATCCTGATAAGAAGATCTTAATAATCCACTGTAGAAACGTAGATGAAATATCTATAAATGAAGAGGCTAGTTTAACGGGGTGGGGGTAATTTTCTATAAATGAAAATTATAGTTGTAGGGGGAGGGGATAATTTTTATATGTGTACTACGTTATCGGCAACAAAGTAGTAGTGTGTTGTTAAAATTCCTTCCCGGGTTGTTTGGCCGTAGTCCAATGTTTTCTGCAAACCAGACGTTTCGGCAGTGCCGTCGACTGCCATTATTAGTGAAAATCGACTGCGATAACGTGTGGTGGTATACGTTAGGGACCACAGTACTGTGGTTAAGGCTGAAGCAATAAGTAGAAAGAAGTAGTTTCTATGGAAATATTTCATTTCGAATATGATTTTAAATATAAATCTTAGAACATGGAAGTCATGTATGGTTCTCCATACCGATATTTTAAGTATACAGACAGTTTTATTACACAGCATTTGTGTATACGTTTGAAATATGAAATACAGGAAAATCAATTCAGTCAATAAGTATATGCTAAAGAATGTTTCAATAACGCGTACTTTTATTGTGTTATTACCGTTTACTTTAATGGGACTGATTTCAGGATGTTATCACAAGTTTTTCAACCACTTTAAAGACAGTAATGCTGATTAGTCTTAACTTTTTTTTTAATGAAGTCGACCGGACCCCGGACCCCCCCCCCCCCCAGTCAAATTGAAGGTACGCCACTGTGTATAAGATGTCTTGTCGTTAATCGTGAGGGGAATACAAGATGAGCAACAATATCTACCAAACCTAATAACACAAGATCAGCAAAAATATCTACCAAACCTAATAATACAAGAACAGCAAACGTATCTACCAAACCTAATAATACAAGATCAGGGAAAGTATCTACCAAACCTAATAATACAAGATCATTAAAAGTATCTACCATACCTAATAATAATACAAGATCAGAGAAAGTATCTACCAAACCTAATAATACACGATCAGCGAAAGTATATACCAAACCTAATAATAATACAAGATCAGAGAAAGTATCTACCAAACCTAATAATACAAGATAAGGGAAAGTATCTGTCCAACCTAATAATACAAGATCAGCAAAAGTATCTACCAAACCTAATAATAATACAAGATCAGCTAAAGTATATACCAAATCTAATAATAATACAAGATCAGAGAAAGTATCTACCAAACCTAATAATACAATATCAGCGAAAGTATCTGGCAGACCTAATAATACAAGATCATGGAAAGTATCTGGCCAACCTAATAATACAAGATTAGCTGAAAAAATATTGCTATCTTCTAAAAGCATTAACTATGATTTGCAAGCAGTCTAGATACGATTGCACAGTTTAGATACCGAAACTTTGCTTTAATTTATAAACATTCAGTGAGGAATTAATTCTGAATCATATTGTTGCGGTATCCGTATGAGGAGATAAAAGAGGAAGACTACTTCGCTAGAGGAATTGGGGAAAGGAGTTTGACAGAGGGCAGTAGGTTAGATTAGAATTCGTGAAGGCTAACAACGTTTACATACGCAAGGAAGACGAGAAGTCACAAGAGCAAAGGTTAATTAATAGCGAAGGTGTTTTTACTGCACACGTATATTGTGCCGATTGAACGAAAGTGTGAAATTCGACACGTTGTTCACATGTTCGAAAGTGTTGTTTTTGCGCAAGACGTGATAATTGGCCGAACGCTTCAGTACGTTTAGTGTCGATTGTATATTACATGAGACGTTGAAACTTAATTGTTAGTCATCGTCATATTGACATCAAGGACTAGGCCTCAGTAGGCCCCTTCTCCTTCGACATCTATTTCCAGAAAGCTACTACTCAACGCTACTACTGATAGTTTGTTATCTGGCATGCATCCCAAATGTTCGCAGTCTTCTCCAACTGTCCCTAATCTTTAAATTAGGGACAACTGTTTCAATTTAAATTCACTTCCAATGTCTTCATTCCTTTTCATATCTAGTCCAACCTAGTACGTCTTCTCTACGTCTTTTCTACGTATGTCTTTTCTACACGTACATCTGAGTATTTTTTAAAAATCTCGTTCCAGTACCTGAAATGTTCTGTTTTTCTTTTTTATCGAGAGTCTACGTTTCACCTGAATACAGAAATCTGGGAATACGTTACGTGGCAATACACAATACGTGTTTTGTAAAACGTCACGCGGGCACCTTTTCCTGTTTCATTCTTTAGGCTTCTATGGATGCTTACATTTTGTAACTACATATTTATTAGAATTAAAATAAAAGCATTATTAGAGAAGATAAATGAAAATAATATAGAAAAAAATTAAGTAGGATTTTATTTTAAATGTACATGTATCAAGATTCCAAAAAATATTCTAATATAAAGTTTATTTTTAAATAAATCATTGTCACATACTTTTTACTGAAATTAAAATGAAACAAAAGTCTAAAGGAGACGAGTGATACAGATCTGTTGAAAATCCGTTAAAATGGGTTAATAAAAAGGGGGCATCCGAGAACAAACTACCTAGGGACGCAAAATGCCCAAATCCGGTTCTGCATAACCGCTGATTCGGCCACACGTGACTCACAGACGTACGTAGTTACTCAACATCCGCTGATCCACGCGTTAAAATCACTCAACAAAGACTTGGCGATTTCAATATTATTGACCGTAAAATCGTGTAGCTACTATTTCTAAGTGCTTGTATTGTGTACGTTTTCATCATTTAATCAGTCATACAATAAACGTTTATTTGATTTACTAACGAGACCAGGTCATCAAAGATTTTAAAGAAAGTAGTTTTTAACTTAAAAAAAAAAAACTCGCTTTCTTCTTGTGAAAAATTATATAGGCTTGTGCATGACGTTGCCAAACATTTAATCACACGTGATATTACACGTCTGTTCACGTGAGGTCACCCATTAAATGAACCTACTTCTGTTAAACTTTTCTAACTATTCAAACATTTATTTAAACAAGTTTTTTTTAGCAGAGAAACGAAAGTCCATTTCATTAATACGGAACAGTTCGTCATAATCTGGTCCCCGTAAAATTAAAAAATGATAAGTTCCCAGAGTTACGCAGCCCAGCAGTCCATGTTGTCAATTAAAAATATGTTTTTTAAAATCGTCACATCGATAATACTGTTTTCTTCGCAAGTGTGGTGTTTTATTGTATTAGTGAATATTCTATTATATTAACAAAATAAGTCTGCTGAACAGTGTGGATCTCTAATTTCGAAGACACTTGTATAGAAGAAGAAGAAAAAGAAGAAGAAGAAGAAGAAGAAGGAAGAGGAGGAGGGAAAGGAGAAGGAGAAAGAGGAGAAGAAGACGAAGAAGAATAAGAAAGGGGAGAAGAAGAAGAAAAACCAGGAGGAGAAGGAGGAGGGGAGGAAGAGGAGAAGAAGAAAAAGAAGAAGAAGAAGTTCCGGTCAGATGGTTTCTTCCTCTTACTTCTGTAGCTGCTACGTTCTCTCCCACATTACCTTAAGAAGGTTCATCGTCTGTTACATAATTTCTTCTTAGGACTTTCTCTCTTTCTCCCGCATATTCAATTATCATTATTTTTATTCTCTTATTATTCTATTTTAGATCCGTATCCGAGTCGTGTCAATCTCTGAGCTTTTACAATTCTATAAATTCTATAAAGAATTTACCACTGCGTCAGCACTTTCCATATCAAACTGATGATTCGTCCTAGCACATGTCTTGTTTTTTCCCGTACGTTTTTTACAAAAATTTTCAGTCTAACGATCCACTGAACTTTTAAATTAAATTTGTTTAGTCCAGTACTGCACACTGTTCTAAATTCAAATACAACAGCAGAGTTCAGTAACTGACATACGAACAGTTACCCTACGGTTACAGCTGATGTAGAGCTCTATGTGATTGAAAAATATATTTTGCTGAAGAATATATGCAAAACATATTGGTACTTCCCCAATATTTGTATATTCACACCATGTTTTCGATGTTCCGAATATGCGATAGTATCGATATATCACGATGTGAATAAGAAGTGTACTGATTGTAAATTATTTTATTTCTTAATGTGAAGTGAAAATACGTAGGCCTACATAATGTTTTCATTTGTGAAGTTAAGTGATAATCTTTTTAGTTTGAGGAGATAAAAGACATGGTTAGGAAAAATACAATGTTTAATGTGTAAATTATGTATAATGCTTATAACAGAGTAACATTTAAATTAAAGAACATAACGCTTTTTTAACAAAACAACAGAAAATATAAAGTGCAAAATACAATATTTCTTTATAGTAAGATTAAAACAAAAAGAAAACAACGTATTAACAAATTAAAACAAAATTTGTTATTCGTTAGCAGGCAATATTCTTTTATGTTATTCAGTAAAATGTAAAAAAACTTAATTGGAAGCGAATTTTGTGCGAAACCCAAGAAAAGGGAGACATGTATAAGACACCACGCATTACTTCGAGTAATTGTTTTTCCAATTATCTGCACAGAAACCGAATATTAGTGGAAAACGAGTTTTACCACAAAAAAGAAGACATTTATAGCAACAGGGAAGCCTTACTTCGAGTTGGGTTTTTTTAAAAGTGGTTTTCACATAAAGCAGTATTGCTTTAAAGGCATATTGGTTTCCATGTGTACTTTTGTTTGCATGTTAACCTAACAACGTCAACTTTTGGCGTCACAGGCACAAATAAGAGCTATATTATTGCTAGAAACATATTTCGTTAAAAATATGGTAATGAAACACGATTGCAATCGTCAACAAGCTATTTTATAACATACGCACAAATACGTTTTCACGATTCTATCTATTATCGAACAAAAATTATATGCGATGTTCACTACATATCGATGCCAGCAATCGAAATTTCGAAAATGAGTGTAAGTACGATTGTTGGGAAAGTATGAAAATATTAAATAAGGACAGGTTATTGTGTCACTGCTGATTTGATCGCGCACAGCTGAAAGTGTCGAATGCAAACATTGTGTGTACCGCGCGTTCAAGTCTCTCGACGACTTTGCAGTTGACGTATAGTGAAATCGTGCCACAGTTCTTGCGTTTTTGTGTGTTTTAGCGACGATTCAGTAACGAATTTTGTTATACGTGTAAGTTTATAGGTTTCAGCTGGTTTGTTTTATTACCCGACTACGCGAGTCAACACTCGACTGCCTATCATCACCACCACCGAGTATCAAAATTTTTGTAAGACGTTCGCATATAGAAGAGAGACGGACTGTATGACTAGTGCTGGGAACAATAACGCATAACTGTTTGAAAAAACAGTTTTCTGAAAAAAAAAAAAACGAACAAACTGTTCTTTTCCGCGGAGACAAACTGTTCTCCGTTTTAAAAACGAACATGGCGTTGACAACAGTATTGACAACGCAACTGTTGTAGTATAGTTCTCTGTTCGGAATAAACCGGTCGTTTCCAGTGGAACTTTCGTTGAGCTGTTTGGCGTAAACTGTTTTTATTGAACTGTTTGGAGTAAACTGTTCGTTTTCATTGCAACGTTTGTTGAACTGTTACGAGTAAACAGTTCGTTTTTACTGCAACGTTCGTTGACTTGCGTTCGATTATTGTACTGTACTCGTTCTGTTTAGGGCAGAATTAGTCTATATTCAGTTTTATTTCAGTTACTATAAAAATATTATTCAGATATTCCCCATGAGTTTTGATGAAACAATTTAAAACAAAAAAATGCCTTTTTAAGATACTGGTAAATAAGAGAAATATTGACTTAATGCCATTGTTTAAGTTACGTAACCATCCATTTAAGAAAAATACTAAAATGAACAGTTATGTGAAATGCTCAAAACAAAACGTTTTGCGAATATAATGGTAAAATCAGTAAATGTAAATAGCAACAGTTCATTAATTCAACCTGGTTTTTTCCAACTGTTTTTAAAAACAGTTGTTTTCTTTCTTTAACGAACAGTTCGTTTTCGTTTTGCAAAAACAACAAAACGCCCAGCACTAACCACAACAACCACCAAGTTTCAAAATTTTTGTAAGACGTTCGCGTATAGAAGAGAGTCGGACCATATGACTGGTCGTCCGCGTGCTATGTCAGTTAGTTACCTTGACATTCTGTCACCCCCTCCACCGTGGCTCCACGTCCAAGTGAAAGTTTCACCACACTCGTTCCACCGCTACGCTTCCACGACTACACTTGCATTAATTTACTTTAATTGAGCACTGATTTGATTTATTCTCCAAACGGTTTGTTATCATCATTATTGCGGTCCGTTGAAACGACTATCTTGCCGCCATCGTTTCCGCAAACAAACGAAAAAATGCAGTCCGCATCTAAATGCGAATGACCCTTCCTGCTTGGTCGTGTGTTTGTCTCCCGACTTTCTCTTTCAAACGGTCGGCGGTCGCGTACTTTCGTAAAGTAATCGATGCGACTGATTAAATTAAACACGATTTGCGGGCGTGGAGCGTTAAATATTATTAATAACGTTTAATAATGTTTCGCTCTTTTCGTGTCGAAACCCTCTTTATACCGAATCGACGCGACCGTCTTTTCAACTCACCGAATCGACTCTTCATTCATGTTTAGTTTTTACAAAGCAAGTCAACAGACTAAGGCAAGGATAATTATTCACAATGTAACTGAAATCAGTGTGATAGTGTAGTCTAATGTACGACATGGTTAACTGAAGAATTTTTTTTCGTGATATCTGAGAAGCCCAAGTTAGGACCTCTCGGGTGTTCTGGGGCAAGCCCCCTTCAGCCGTGTGGGTAATATTGTTTGAGTTTGGGTCACACGCCATCGCAGACCGGCCGATGAGAAGGTGGTGGTACCAGCGTAGAGAGAATGTCTGTGATAACATGAGAGCAGCCTCTAGGAGTGGGTGGGGGTGGGGGTGTTTAGTGCCAAACTTATAGACTAATGCGGCCAGAGTCGAGAGCAGCTTGTGACGCTAAAGGTGGTGGGAAGCGTCGTAATGGCGTCAAGGGATCGGCGGGGGACATGATTTTAGGTTTTAGGTTTTTTTCCTCCTAAGGCGGCCTGCTTGGTAAGTAAAATATTTTTTGTTTCTAATACTTAATAATATTTTTGCTGGTATGTTGTGACGACATGTCTTTAGTATTGATAGACATGATGTAAAATTTTATTTACACCGTATGGAGACCTCAGCTTTTTATAGATCGAAACTTTGTGGCTAGAATTGTTTCTAAAAACGATGGCTAATATCCGAAATATTATAATACCCAATAGTACTAGTAATAACGGTTTAACAGTTTGTTACAGACCGTGCCCGGGCAGCCCGCGAAATCTCTAGCGGCGACTGTGGATGGCGAATGGAGCAACGTCAGTTATGGGGATACTGAAGTAATGCTAGGAATGATGGTAGACCCTCAGACAGTAGCTTTGTCACAAGGCGCTGGTTACGCCTTTGGAGGACGTTCACTATACTCCAAAGTTTTAAAGCCCAGATTAAATCGTAATGCATGAAACGGTTCGCGCAGATCGTAGTGGGGTGGCGGCAGGGAAGGCAACGCAGGAAGTGGGGTGTTATGGACCAACCATAACACACAACCATGTGACACGCCAACCATGCAGCTCTTCTGAACACAAAACGACTACTACGCGTCAAAGCTACGCATGCGCAATGAGCTCTTTTGACAATGCGCATTCAGACACCCGTTTCATGTCTAATTATTTCAGCTGTAACAGCCTACAGGTTACTGATTAGGATAATATAACAACAGCATAATGGTGATGAAGTATAGATATTACGCAATAAATAACAAGTACAGTAATTACACGGTATTAACCGCGTAAACAATAGTGGATGACCGATATTATACGAGACCCAAGAAGAACGAAAAGGAAAAGGAGATTGTTTGTTTCCCGACTACGAATGACAAGGATTTAATAAAAACACACCGATGTTTATGAAAAGAGACGATGATTAACTTCTAAGGGAAGAAATCATTAAAAAAAAGGAAGATGCACGACGAAGGCAACATGTGTCTCTCTGTCTTTCTGCACGTAGTATGAGCACATATTGATTTTCGACAAGACACTAGCAACGCGTAAAACAACTGCTAGGCCGTGGTCCAACATGATTTAAATTATAGTTGTTACCGTAAAGCTAGTAATCGGAACTGCTTCGTAATCCCACAAGGAAAAAAGTCAAGGCATTGTTAAGCACGCTGTCCGCTTTTTAACCAAAACAAAGGTGGAACACATAAGATGGATCCTATCGTAAACCCTTTCATATTATATCATGATGTAAAGTGCAGTGATAGATTTACGAAAAGTTACATTATTTTACAAATTTGAGAAACAAAAATAAAGAAAATTAACAATAGTGGATGATCTGTGATAAAAGATTGGCAAAAGTACTAGAAAGAAAATAATTAACATTGGGCGACTCGAAGAGACTGGTACAGATCTAAAAAGGGTGATGAAGTTTGTGCAGAACTACGAAGTTAAAGTATACCCTTTAAACCACTGCATGGTGGGGACGTTTGGAATAATGACGTATTTACGAAGGGGGAATCAAGGGATCAATCCCTCCCCAGATCTATTAAATATTTCAGTGAAATTCCATAATCATTTGACGTAGGGCTATTTCTAAGCCAGAATTGTCTGTGTTAAAGTAAGCTTGTAAATAATTATATAAATATTATATGGAAAGAATGTTGAATATCTCAAGTGTCCTGAGGAAAATGGGAAGTCCAAGCTTCAACTATTCTCACCCCATCCCCAGGAGCAGCTTCTTGTTAAACCACTGGTTTGGAATATATATTTTGTTATAACTACATTTTTTAATAGTCTTGATGTAAATTATTGTTATTATTATTATTATTTACGAGTAAATAAATAACAAAACTTTAAAAAATACTAGTTTTTACTCGAATTTAGTAAAAATGCCTTACTTTGATTTAATAACGCTTTCGAGAGCCCTCCATTTCCTTTTCGCCAGTGTGAAAGCCTTATACGATGAAGTAAGTTGTATAAGTTCTTGACTTTATTAAAGTAGTGTAACTGTGCGTGTGCGCGCGTGTTCGTGTGCGTGCGTGCGCATAATTAACTCATACGGGACTCAAGTTGAACAGAATTTTTTAACATTCCGTTAGACTTCCTTTAAATTGTCACCTACGTGGTCGGATATCACCCATCAGGGTTGATAAGATACAGATAAAATTAAATAATCTGGGGGAACGGTATATGCAACAGTAGTATGTATTCTTGGTGGTTATCGTATAAAACGATCCACCATCACATAGGGCGCCAGTGCACCGTGGAAACTGTTTCCTTTTCCACTTTCAATTTGTACTCCCTTTGTTGTACTCCGGCGATCACGACTGGCCACCGCAGCACTGCCGTTTAGACACGTGACACGGCCATTGTTGCTGCAGCATTCCAGTTATTGTGTAACCACTGCTTTGTGTGAAACTAAAATGTAGGTCTCAGCTCCGCGGCTGTGATGGGTTTGTTTTAATCTTTCCTCACAACCGAACCTAGTTTTTCACCGGATTATTTTTTCTTCAAACGAAAACAATATGACACGAGTTCAAAGTCACTGCCATCATACGTATAACAGACTCCGTGTCCTCGTGTTATTTACTGAGCGTGACGCGCTTTTCCAATGGCCTTGCAGAGCTCCGGTGCACGCGACTGATTCCCGATGACACTTCGCCATACAAACGACCTCATGAATAAATAATGAACTCTTTAACCAACACTTCCGTTAATAAATAACGCCGACGTTTAAATAAAAAGTATTGATTAATTTAGTATTCAAATGTTTTCATAAAATCTCAGACACAACCTTTCGTTATTTTTCACTGACAAAAAAAAGGTTTTCCGGTTTAACAACGTTTTATTTACTTTTTTTAAGACTAAACATTTTACCGTGTTCACCGCAAGAATAAAAATCTGTGTTTAGACTAACGTAAAGGCAATATCAGTGTTGTTAATGCGTTCTTACATCACTACCCGATAATAATAGAACGACATTAGGTTTAGGTGGTATGTTCGTTCGTTCATCTATTATCTCGTGATTGTGAAACAGCTGAACCAATTTTGAAAAATGCGGCATTAATTAACTCATTAGTGTTGACTCTCTGAATGTGAACATCTCAATATCACCGACATGAAATTTTATTCAATAAATCAATAGGCTGATGTTTCACACAAATCTGTGTAAAATATGGGCCATCCTACTGAGTTTTGTATAATTCTGATCAATGACTAGTAAGCTCCCTGAGCTGCAGAATTCGCTCACTGAACGAACGAAGTACATTTGTTATTACATAAATTTCAATATTAAATAATCTTTCAATTGTGGGAAAATTACAAAAATCCCGAGATTACTCTACTGTTTCTTTAATAACATGACAATTGTAGAGCACAGAATAATACAATAAACACTAAGAATTCGAAACATTCGGATCTGGGTTACAATTAGACCTACTTTTAGTCTTGACTTTGGATCTCTTTTATGGACCCTGGGGCCCAAAAGTTTGAAAATTTCAAAACTTAACACTGTTTTCAGGTGTTAGTTGCTCTTCTCTTTAATCCGATATCCCACTTGAATTTTTGCGTTTTTATCAAAAATTTTCATCCACTTTTTGAGCCCCGACTTCCAAAAATTTAGAAAATTTCAAAAACGAACACTGCATTCAGATTATGGTTAAAAATTCCCTTTAAATTGATACCCACATACTCCTTGCGACTTTCTCACAATTTTAACCCCCTTAAATTTTTGCCTCCCACCCTCAAAAACACGGTTAAAAGCTCGGGTTCTGTAGTGTAAAAGTGTGGAAGTGTGAATACGCATGCCAAGATTATTAAATTGTTATAAATGGGGACTGTTAGTCCGTGGTCTGTTCCTAAAATAGTGCGACATTAGTCGGTTAATGTTTCGATTCCAGCCACCGGGAACAGTACCCAAGCAACCTATACGCTTGGAAAGACTCGGGTATTATCCGGCTTACATCTGCCGCACGAGTACTCTGTAGCTTCGCAGCGGCTCTGAAGAAGAGCAACCGACCACGGCCTTAGTAATGTTGACACCGACCTTGCAAGTCTACGTAATCGAACGCATGCCAGTGTTTACGAAAATCGGTTGATGCATTCATAAGTTATCGTGATACACACCCTAAACATACAGACAGATAGACAGACAGACAGACACTTCGGTTGTTCAACAACGATAATGGATTGCAGGCGAGAGAGTTAAGGACTAAGAAGATTAGACAAAATGAGAAATGGTGATGTTAGAACAAGAGCAGAAATAGACGTTCATATCGATGGGCGGGGATTTTACCTACGGGCTTGGGGGGCAATATTATCTTCGCACTTTTTTTTAGCAAACCGAGGAATAGCAAACCCCCATTTTTAGCGTTCTGCCTTATTGGCAGTGTCCGGATGGAGGCGTTGGCATTACCCCCAGAGAGGCACGCTACACGCTGGAGACAATTCTAACCTGTAACGAGCAGAAAGGTAGGCTAGCGAGAGTTCTAACTTCCGAATAGGTGAAAAGGCGGGCTAGCGAGAATTTTAACCTCCGAACGAGCGGAAAGGGAGGATGAGCGAAAATTCTAACCTCCGACGGGGCGGAAAGGCGGATTAGCGAGAATGCTAACCTCTGAACAGACAGAAAGACAGGCTCTCTAGCCCGCCTTTCTGCTCGTCTATCTGCCCACTCAGAGGTTATATTCTTTCCTAGCCCTTCAAAAGACACACATACACAAAAACACTCACACACATGCAGAAACGTGTGTAAATACATGCACGCACACAAATATGAAAAAATTAAATAATCTGGAGGGGACCTTGGTTTTTCTAATGTCTAAGGGCCCCCAAGATAGTTAATCCGGCATTGGATGTGATAATTCCCGGGGAAGTTCTTTATTTTACCAAGTGGTTAACTTTACATTACATATAGCATAGCTTGAATAAGTTAAACTACGCAAGAAAACTAGATTTGAAAAGCCTTCCTATGCCTTGTCATATACTCCACAAAGCTACGGCTCACTGATTTGTAATTTATTTGATAGATATTGGGGGGCAAGTGCCCCCTTGCCACCCCCGAATCCCGTCCATGTTCATATCGTAGAAACCGCTGGTCTGGTCGATAGAGTATGGACGCATATGACGAATGTTAGAAGTCAGGTGGCCTCGAAAACTGTGAGCATGTCGGCCGACAGGAAGAGAGAGAAAAAGGAATACCGCTTTTTGGAATGATGGAGTTACCAAGACGATGAAGGTTAGCAGTTTGCAAAAGAGAGCGAGAGAGAGAGAGAGAGAGAGAGAGAGAGAGAGACAGAGAGAGAGAGAGACAGAGAGACAGAGAGACAGAGAGACAGAGAGAGAGAGAGAGAGAGAGTCTAAATTGGAAGCTAGGGTGCTAGAACGACGGATGGTGTAGTGTCATTGGCACAAAACTAGTCAGAAAATGTGAAAGAAAACTGTATCTGTAAACAAAATGACTGGTTAACCTCAGAGAATAGTAAAACAATATAAGAAGATTACGTACACTTAATTTGCCATCATCGTCAGCAGTCTGGAAAGCGTCTGTGGGAGTGCTTCCACTACGTGTGAGACGCTGGTGGAGGCTGCACTTTGGTCTTATAGACGAGGTGACAATGTTGGCAAACGTCAGTTTGAACAAGATGAGTGGGTTGGAGTAAGATCATAACGTTATGTAAAGTCGAGACCCAAAGAACTGGTAAGACAAGTACGATAACTCTCACTTCTGTGTTCAGACGTAACAAGACGTTTTTTGTTAACAGGCTCAATTTTATTGTACATTTTTACAATTGTCTTTTGTTTTATTGGTAACTTCTTATATAGGTATTGATTCTTTATTGCAGGACTTCTATATAAATAAATAAATACTTCTAATAATAAATACTTCTATAACTACGTTTTGTTAAATCATTATCGTTGTACCGAAATAAGTAAATATTTAAATTATGTAAATACAACGACAATAATTTAACAAAATATATATTTGCAGAAGTACTTATTATTTGAAAACATACACACACACATATACATAATATATATATTATGTATATAATATATTTAATATTTATAATAACTTTAACTCAAGATGTTTTTCCCTTATTTGGAACATGTTTCGGGAAACTTATTCTGGCTGAGGATGGGAACAATAAGTTTCCCGAAACATGTTCCAAATAAGGGAAAAACATCTTGAGGTAAAGTTATTATAAATATTAAATATATTATATATGCATCAAGAAGTGGACTGTATGGAAAAGTGTTTGAATATATACGTAACTTATATATAATGAACAAAGTAACAGAACCAGTGTCTATCCGAATAACTTGTCTAATTCATTTTAATTTACCGCAATTATTAAAGAAACCTGTCATAATATCGATTATAAATAACTTTTAATCCGAACAGCATTCAATTTTTTAAATACGCGATTACAGCTAAAAGTAATTAATTATTGTGGCCCATAAAACGTTATAAGCAAGATTCTTTCGTAAAACGTTTAGAACGTAAGCGACAGTAAAGACAATTTGGCTGTCACAGAATGTTTCTTATTCTTTTAAAATATTCGGATGCTGTTTTATTGTCGTGTTATTGTATACCCGAAGACGACCATTGATTTGAACGGTCGAAACGTTGTGACTGTAATTAACGTTTTACAACGATGAAGTTCCTTTGTAAGTAACTCGTTGAATTTCCAGCAGGTTCCTATGTAATATCTTCAAAGAAATATACTACAAGTAGGTTTATTTTCACCTGACGCACGTTTCACAGAAATTATTCTGTATCTTCAGGGGTTTGTTTGAATTTTAATTGAATGTTTCGCTTACAATGTAATTGTAAATGTAAACAATTATAAGCAAAACATTCAATTACAATTCAAACAAACCTCTGAAGATAGAGAATAATTTCTGTGAAACGTGCGTCAGGTGAAAATGAACCTGCTTGGAGCGTATTTATTTGAAGATATTACAAACGATGAAGTTTTGGATGTAAATCGTAACATTTTTTAAATAAAAAGGTGGATAAATTACGTATTGTGTAAGCAGGTAATATATTGCGATGTAAGGAGGTAATATTTTTTTGTAATAATAAGGACAGATTGAAAACGTGTGCAAAATTTAATAACGCTCAGTAATCTGTGGACGCGCGCGCGCGCCAACACGCACGCACGCTTTGTAGTAAACAAGGAATGGTTGATAAAATTTGGTTAGAGGACGGTTCAGAACAGTTTCGCAATTCCAAAGGAGAAAGAGAGAATGGCAATGTTAAGCTTGCTGTTCGTTTTAGTATCTGATTTGTTGTTTTCTTCAAAAAGTAATTCTCACTCACCTGGATTTATGCTGAAATGTATTTAAAACGTCTTCTTCTTCGTTTAAGTATTATTTATTCAACAACAGAACGTAACAAAAACACAATCGAAATAATATTTCGCGAACACACTCGTTAATTTTCACTTTTCACTTGTACTTTTCCGCTACACGACGTGGGGAACAGCACGGCGGGCCCCATTTTATCAACAAAACCAATTCTTCTTGTTTGTAAACACACGCTTACGTTTGGTTGATAGTTTTAAATTTTTTTTTTTTGTTTGTCTTCAAAGTTTCACTTGGGACGTCTCACACACAGCGACTGGACCACGAGAACAACGCGCAGCAGACACTAAGCCCCCTCCCAATTACTTCATGAGAATCCCCACCTATGTAGTAAAGATTTATACCGCTAGAGCGCGATATAGTTACCCGTAAAACATTGAGTAATATTCAGCAATTTGCGGCGTTCAACCAGATCTTATAAGGAAAGTTCTGTTAAATGATCTTTTTTTGGATTTCCACGAATTATGCAAACTGATTTTCGTAAGACTAAGTATTTGAATTCGCGTTTTGAATACAAGCATAAAAAGGTCATCCAGTAATACTGTCGTATACAATTAATCTGCTTGTTCGGTCTTCCAGGCTATTGCCTGTTCTGCTTCACCATTTCGTTTTCATCATCTTCTTCTTCTTCTGCTGCTGCTGCTGCTGCTGCTTCTTCTTCTTCTACTACTACTACGACGGCTTCATCATTTCGTCGTCGTCGTCGTCATCATCTTCTTCTTCTTCTACTACTACTACTACTACTACTACCACCACTGGCGTTACATCCAGTATGGGTTTTAGCCAGTCCCGGGGACCGCGGGCTCAGAGGGGGCCGCAAGTTACAGATATTTTTTTTTTAACAGAAGTATTTTTATAAAAGTAGGAGGCACTTTGATTTATAAGTATGATTTTTTGAAATTAAATGATCAATTTTTGTTAATAATACAAATGGAAGACAGTTCTTATTTAAATATTGCGCGCTTATTTTCAAGACGTTGGCCTCCTTGAAAACTAATCTGTGCATGGGACTTTTGAACTTCCGCTATATTCCCCCCGAATTTACACGACAGTGGTACCACCCTACTAAATGAAAGCACGGTTTTTTATAGCAGCCTACTGGTTTTAAATTTGATAGTATTAATCTGACATCAAATTACTTTTGCAGTACATATATTACTTCAAAGTCACAGCCGTGGGGGGGGAGGGCGCTCAGAAAACTTAGCATAGGGCCTCAACAATCTTAAATCCGGCACTGGTTTTAGCCTCTTCAACGATTTTTCTCCATTCAGCCCTTTCATTGCATAGTCTTCTCCATCGTTGTATCTCCATATTCCTCAGATCCTCCTCAACATCGTCGATCTATCTCTTCCTTAGCGTTCCTCTTGATCTCCTACTCACTAGTCCCATTATAGAATTTTCTGGGGAATTCTGTGTTGTTCCATCCTAATTGTGTGTCCCAGCCAAGCTATCCTTTTACTCTTTATAAACTTATCTACATTTCTACCCACTGCTGGGGTTCAGCGATCCTAATTATGGCGACTTGAGTTAGGTATATAACAGGGGCGAACCTAGGATTTCATTTCGGGGAGGGATTGTTTTAACCACATATCGTTTTTTTAGGGTTTTGTTTTTCTCATAATGAAAATCGTACCAATAAATTAGAACTAATGGGTAAATAATAGCTGTAATTCACTAATTTCATTAAAATAAATTAAAAACACATGAGATAGGCTTAGAGTTTGTCTTGGAAGCCTAATAATACCTTTATGTGGAATAGATAGGCTATACTGTAAAGACAACGTTAAAATTAAGAAAGTTAGGGTTAACAGCATGTATATAAATGCTGTGGATATAAATGTGTATAACAGGGCTGTAGATATAAATTTTTCAACATGTAAAATAGTGTTAAATAATTTTGTTAAAAAATATAACGATTGTCAGTCTTCTTCAAAAGGAAAAATATAAAAAGAAAGAAAGATAAAAACGAAGAAATAAATATTACTATATACTTTGATAAATAAGAGTTTTATTTATCTTTTTTGATATTTAAAAAATATGTGGATTACACATGTTTCATTATATGTTTATTACATGTTTAATTTTTAAAAAGTCAGAAACATTTAAGTAAATTTGGTCAAATAAAGCGCGTTAATTACGCGGGTACATAGGACAACACTGGAATTGTTCAACTCCTAACGTCACGTGACTTCAAAAATCGTCTTACGCTCCATGGCCTGGCTTTTTCATAGCCCTCGGTTTACGGCCAACTAGCGGGTAAAAACAAACAATTCCTTCGTTGCGGCATTAAATAAAACAGCTGACATGTCTGAAGCATAGTGTAAAGCACTTCGTCACATGAATCATATGTTTCAAGTTGTTATAACCAGCGAAAAATATATCCCCCATATCCCCTCCTTAGGTTCGCCCCTGCATATGGACACGGCGACCCTATCTGTACCGCTACAGCCAGTCTCTTCAGAGCTCTACCTCCTCTTCCACATGCTCTGAGGTCTGTCATTATACACTGGTATTCCTTCCACTTACTTGTGTCAGTCATTTTGATTTGTCCTATGAAGTCTCTCTTTTTATCTTCAAACTCTGATGCCACTAAAGTTTTAGAGAGTTAGGGGTTTTATTTTCATTCTTTCCTCAAGGGTAGCAGGTAAATTCTCAAGTCAGACAGTTGCTACTAAGGCCCTCATTTATCCTTGTGCTTTGTATATTCTCCGGTTGTCGATAACCGGACAGAATGGTATATCTTTGTTGTAGGCAAGAAATTACAGGCCTAACTGTGTTAATATTTATTTTTCTCTAATCCAACTTTCAGTTTATTAAATACAAGTCAGTCCGTCTTCCATTGCTTAAGTTCAACAAATCAACTTTGGTGCATTTTGTTCCCACCAGAATTTTCGGAAGATTATGAGGTGTATGTTCTTCAGGGTGCCGAACTTGTTAGGACAATTTACTTTGTATTCCTGCTCTTAAAGGAAAATTGAAAATCTGGGAACAGATTTTGACATCAATATAAAACTTTCCCAATTATCCTGCAGGAATGTACAAACTCGCTTCAGATTTACCTAGTATCAGGGTGCTTTTTAAATTCACATGTACATTACCATTACATGCAGCGTCACAACAGAACGTTTATTTTCTGTCCTCCGCGACTTAAAACTTATTTAAGACCTACAGTCAGGGCCGTATTTAGGCACGTGCTATTCTGTGCTCGCGCACAGAGCGGCAAGATTTGGGGGGCGGCAAAATTTTGGATTTTTATTTTTTAGATCCACAATTAAAGGATATTTCCAGTGCATTAAAATCATTATTGGTGACGAATAATTGGCAATTAATCGTCTCGTCACCAATAATTATAACATTTGGTCAACTATTGAAGGAATCAATTATTAAAATAATTTCCAATGTAATTGCAACGATTTATGAAATCAAATAATCAATGCCATTCATGTAGATTGTTGCGGGCAGTGTATACTGTTGAGGAAGCAAACGTTGGATTCCTGTCTGTCACTTGGTTATTTCCGGTTGAGATTCATCCACAACCCTCAACATCGGCATCTCCTGGTCTAGACAAAAATAATGACAGTATAATATGTTTGCCAGAGACAATGATCCATATCAGTGGGCCATTACTGACGAAACCATTGATTTCTTAATCAAACAGGGTATAACACAAAATGACGATTCTGATTTTTCAAAGTCAGTTCGTCTATATCATGATGGTAGAAAGAGGTACTGTACTGATAGTTTATTTAAAAGAAAGCTTTTGAATGGGAATGTTGTAAAACGAGAATATTTAGTTTATTCACCAAGTCGTGGGTCTCTATATTGTGCTCCTTGTATGCTTTTTGGAGGCCTATCTGGGTTTGCTTCAAAATCAGGGTTTCATGATTGGATGGATTCACGCTGTACAACGTATCTCCGAACATTAAAACTCACCCTCCCACAGAGATTGTGCAATTAAATTTAAAACCCTGTAGGCTACAGTAAGTACAGATCGATTAAACAGACCTGCGATCCTCTACGTTCCTCTTCTGTGCCTCTTTTGTGGTAGCTAAAGAAGTATTAGAAATATTTGCGAACTTTGTATTTTGGAATTTTTGTCATCATCATCACTCCAAGAACTAGGCTTTAGACCTGTTCCGGAACCCACTTCCTCCTCGCTCTACACTACAGACATCTCTCTTCCCAGTAGGGTGATAACCCAAGGCAGCCACAGATAGACGGACATCAGGCATGCGATTCAAGTGTTCACGTCATCTCCTGTTTAAATCGCGTCTAATATCATCGTTCCTTCTCCGATCCAAGAGAGAAAAACCTTGCGCCCCTCTTAAAAATTTCATTTCGGCTGCCTGAATCCTCTGCACGTCCCTTTTACCAAGAGTCCATGTCTCACTAGATACAGGAATGTGGGTACAGACACAGTTTTATAAAATTTCATTCGGGTATCCTTCCGTGTTTTATTTTTTAGGTACCTATGAATCGTTCCTCATATGCTCTAAATTTTGTTAGCTTACTATCCCAATCACTTCCATATGAGATATTACAACCCAGGTAATTAAAATGACTAACCTGAATTTTTGTTATGCCTGTATTTTTAAGATACAAGTCTAAACTTTAAATAGCCTACGTGTTTACGGTCGTCATTAAATACAAGTATTTATATTTGGTCTCCGGAACCGTTTATAGCAAATCATTGTAGGTCATCATTGTTTCTAGCTTAAAGAACTGCATCGTCAGCTGAACATGTAAAGTTTAAATACGTATTACCCATTACCCAT